>OX451735.1:455248178-455976125 GCA_948472305.1 Vicia faba | reverse complement strand
ACAAGGATGTAACCATTAAAAAGGGTCAACGACTCGACTAAGGAAAGAAACTTAACTCCATTGGAGAAAAACAACTCTATTGAGGAAAAGAAGACTCAACTTTACTGGGGTAAAGAACAAAGAGGAGACAAAGTATCATCAACTCAATAAATTAGGAAAAAGAAATATATAACAACGATCGATAGATACTGTGAACTACACACTCATAGAGGACATAGAAAAAAGACAATAGCATCGACTCATAGGGGATCGTAAACTACCTACTCAAGGTTGAAGGTAGAACAAACATCGTAATACTAATTTAGAAACGATAGTGAATGCTAGCCTCAAGACTAGTAAACTAATTATTGGCATCAATACTTATGAGCGGGAGCACATGATTGACGTTAATACTTATGGCTGGGAACAAATGAGTGACATCAATACTTATGACTGGAAACAAAGAGTGACATCAGTTCTTATGTCTGGGAATAAATTGTTGACATCAGTACTTATGACTGGCAACAAAGAGATTGACATTTGTACTTATGACTAGCAATAAAGAGATTGACATTAGTACTTGTGAATGGTAACAAAGGATTGACATCAGTACTCATGACTGGGAACAAAGGATTGTCGTCAGTACTTATGAGTGGGAATAAAGGATTGACATTAGTACTTATGACTGGTAACAAAGGTTGACATCAGTACTTATGACTGGGAACAAATGGTTGACATTAACATTTATGGCTGGGAACAAATGGTTGACATCAGCGCTTATGGCTGGGAACAAAGGATTGACATCAGTACTTATGACTAGGAATAAAGGGTTGACATCAATGTTTATGGATGGGAACAAATGGTTAACACCAGCGTTTATTACTGGTAATAAAGGATTAACATCAGTACTTATGATTGGGAACAAAGGGTTGGCATCAGCATTTATGGTTGGGAACAAATGGTTGACATCAATGCTTATGACTGGGAATAAAGGATAGTACTTATGATTGGAAATAAAGGATTGACATCAACACTTATGGATGGGAACAAAGGATTGACATCAACATTTATGGATGGGAACAACTCAACTCTATTGGGGTAAAGTCTAATGAGGAGAAAGAAGTAAATATCGACCAATAAATGATAGTGAACTACCAATTCAGGGATGAAGGTAGAAAAGAGATAGAACAATAACAAGTTTCCCAAAATTATGGTATTCCACCTAGAACGGGTATCAACTTCTTATTTAACTGAGGCATTCAGCCTGGAAAGGGTAACAAACTTTACCATCTTCTGGATTTCTCTGAGAATGTAACAATTTCTTCTTTAATCAAGATATAACTTGAAAAGAGTAATAACTACTGCAAGGATCTTTCAACAAACTGTCTTTATTAATGGAGTAAATCCAATCTCAACAATGAACTATCTCCCATAACATAGAGACTACCATTCATCAAAGTAAAAACATCTTCTCTAGCATTACCAGAATTACTAGGGAAGTACATGTTTCTCAAATAAAGAGACCACCACTTGCTGTTAGGAAAAGGATTGCGATAACACTATTGGGAAATGAATTTTGATTTAATGGGGAAATACCAACACATTCCTGCTGAGGGGATAAATTCTTCGCGTGCATTACCAACATATTCCATCCAGATAATGAGCTGGGTAGAAAGGCTAAAGAAAAATTCTTCCATGAGGGATAACTCAGTGGGGAGATTGAAAGCATATACACTTTATGCTTAAGGTTGACACTCTATTAGAGAGAGGATAACATAAATCTGCAAAAAGGATAATATGCCAACAAAAATATCAATGAATTCAAATGAGCAATTAATTTTAATTCAGCTATGCATGATGCATGTATGAGTGTATGAATGTTATCATGTATATGCTGACAAAACAAACATTTTTCAATTGGGGATAACCAGGACAAAACCAACTTGGATAAAGACAACACTCGGCTAAATCACATCCAGGATGAAGATTCTATAAGAGAGTAAGCACCAAATGAGGAAACAAAGTCCTACTTCAAGTCTTAAATTCACTGGAAAGAAACATGACTTGAAAATAATCAAAACACAGTCTAATAGAAATAAACCAATATAGTTGCAAGGATATAATACACTCCTTCAGGATTCACTGGGGAATATCATACAGACTTTGATAGGGAAGACAATGCCATATCGTCTAGACTCCAACTCGGGATACTGTACTGACTTCACTAGGGAAGACAATGCCACATCTCCAAGAGGAGCCCAATTAAATTCTTCAATATCAATATTAGTGGTTGCACAAACTTCTCTGGGGAAGTCAGAGAAACTTTATGGGGATATTCACACTTAAAAGGGAAACATCATCCTTGATTCAACAAGGGAGTTAAGAAGTTAAAATCACAGTAAGAATTCAAAATTATGGGAATTTTAAATCAAACTCAACACTTGACGAGATAAAACCCATAAAGTTGGAAGCTATCTCAACACTTATTAGAAAATATACTACCCTTGTTTGGATACTTAGGGAGCACACAACAACAATAATGTCATAACTGGAGAGAAAAATACTCTACAAGAGATTCTTCTTTAATTCTCATTACAAAAAGGAGAAATAACTCAAACAAATGAGCAAAGACTTCATGACTGTACAATCTCCACTTGATCACAAACCAGCTGGGGAAAGAATAACAGTCAGCTAGAGTAATCTGCATCAATACCTAACTGTGGAACATGGGAGAGAGGTATTAAACCACCCAAACCAACACCAAATATCAACTAATATGAAATCCAACTATCTAAGGAACATTCACTGGTGGACTATGCGCATATCAGCAAGAGTAACCATGGAATACTTCTTGGGGAATCTTTTCAAAACATTGGAGTTCGTCCATCCTTAGAACCACTACTTTTGTTTCGCTTGAATCAGAGAATTAAAGTAAAAAGTAATTTGCAAATTCATTTCAAAAACATGTTTTTATTATTAAGTCTTTTTGTTTTGACAATTACTATCAGTAATAAATGAAATTTTTGTAGATAGAATAAAATAAGAACTACGAAGAATTTTATAAAGGCTCAAACTTCATTAATAGAATGGTAGTTCGCAAATAGCGTGACTCCATGGATGATTACAGAGTTTTGGAAAATGGTAAATACATGGAAAAGATAAATTGAAATACAATGACCACTATTCTCCCTAACAACTTTGAACTCTTGAGCATAGGCTACAGTTGAAGTGTGATGATAATTTAAGAAGATTGTTGCTTCAATGATCAAGTCTTGTCTGACGCGGTTACTTGCTAGGAAATCCCTAACTTTTACCTAGGTTTCCCTTGCGATTTTTCAACCTACAAGGAAAATTTATTTTGTTTATGTCTTTAACTTTTCCCTAGACCGCTCTTTCAGGTTTTCAACCTACCGAGATGCTATTTTTTTGCCTAAGCCACCCTTTCGGATTTTCAAATTATGTTCTTTTATTTCTTTAGGCAAAGTATTTCTTGAATTCGTCAGCATTCAAGGGACGTGGGAATTCCTCACCATAAATAGTTTGAAGAATCAATGCACTGCCAGAGAAGGCTTTCTTGATAACATATGGGCCTTCATAATTAAGGGTCCACTTACCTCTAGAATCAGCGTTAAAATACATGATCTTTCTGAACACAAGGTCGTCTTATTTGAATTCATGAGGCTTGGTGTTCTTATCAAAAGCTTTCTTCACTGTTCTCTGATATAACTGACAATGACACAATGCTGTCATTCTCTTTTCTTAAATTAAATTCAACTGGTCAAACTTTTTTTGGATCCATTCAGCCTCTGACAACTTGGTTTCCATTATTACACACAAAGAGGGAATCTCTACCTCAACGGGGAGCACTGCTTCTATACGATACACAAGAGAGAACGGGGTTGCCCATGTTGAAGTGCAGATGGATGTATGATACCCATGAAAAGCAAAAGGGTAACAACCATATTCTAGATAATCTTCTTAATGTTTTTATTAGCAGCTTCAACAGCCCCATTCATCTTAGGCCTGTAAGTTGACGAATTATGATGGACAATCTTGAATTCTCCACAAAATTATGTCATCATCTTATTATTCTAATTTGAGCCATTTTCAGTGATAATCCTACTTGGCATACCATATCGACATATAAGATTGTTCTTAATAAAGTGTACTACCACCGGCTTGGTGACATTAGCATAAGAAGCTGCTTCCACCCACTTGGTGGAGTAGTCAATTGCCACTAAGATGAAACATTGTCCATTCGATGCCTTGGTGTCATACGGTGGGAGAACTGACTTGGTTTTGCATTTTATCGCAAATGTTGCGGATTGTAAGAGTCACCACCGACTTTTCTTTTATCCAATAAGGAAAGGGTGAAAAGAATAGGAAAAACCTTCGAGATTTTCTTGAGGTCGGGGGGTAGGTTATGAAAAGGGAAGGTGTTAGCACCCTTTTCATCCGTAGTTATCTACAGGCTCTCAATCGCTAGCTCACTTTTGAAAATTGCTTTGTGAATGTGTGTTTTGGAAAATATTTTTAAAATGCCAATTGTAAGGAAACTTTGTAATGAATCTCGTATCTGTCCTCGAGAATGCATACAAAGTGTTTCTTGTTTAAAAATATTTTGAAGAGTGTTTGTGAAAAGATGTTTTTGTTTTGAAATGTTTGTGAGCAAGTGATTAATAGCGGTCTACCAACTCAAGGAATTTCTTGTAATTTTCCTCCTTCTTTAGATAGTACTATTCTACCATTAGTTAGTAGGAAGCCCTATCGTTGAATGTGAAGGGACAAGCGCAGGTCATCGCACAATCATAAAAGCAACTCGTATGGAGCTTTAGCAATTTTATCATAAGGGACTAAGATCGTTTACCGAAGGCAACATTTCAAAAGGGTCATTGAGGGACTATGATCTTTTTTAATCGAGGGACAATTCTAAAGCATCCCCATGTTCGAGGGACATGATGGTTTTATTCGAAGGCAACAAGTGAGGTTACCCTAGAGGTGAGTGTGTGAAAAATGTATTGAGTTCAATTATTTAATCTTGTATTTAGGGTTATCTAGCGATTGACTTTAGATCTTGTCATACATGCCCTAATTACTAGCAGTAATAAGGAAAGCAGTAAATTATAGAAACTAAAATTCCTACGCTATTACAATGCTTTGGGAAAGGGGGGTACAAACCACAAAAATTGGGGGGAACTAGAAAGCAAATAAAATCCTAGTTAAACTATTACATTCCGTAGCAGTTACATAATAGAAAAACTAATGCGAAAATAATAAAGCGCGTGGAGATTGTAAAATAAGAGGAAAACTGTTTGATGAAAAAGACTTGATAATTATGCTAACGTCTAATTAATTTCAATCGATTAAAAAAAGTCAGGTAATTAAACTAGGCAACCCTAAAATCTAAGTCTATTTTAAGTTAATTGAGAAAACCTAAAAATCAAATTAGGGTTTATTGGTAAAAACCTAAAACTAAATTAAGCTTGATTAAATAAACTTAAATTGATTAAATTAACAAACCTAAAATTAATTATTTGAGTTTATTAAAAAACAAATGTTTGTGAAGAATGTTAGGTTTTATGAAAAAAAGTTGGTTAATTTGAAGAAAAAGAAAGAAGGAAAAGGGTTAGAAGAATAGAGAGTTAAGAATGAAAAAATAAACCAGTAGGGGTGTGTGTTGAACCCACGCCCTAAAGGCCTTCACGCAGCATACCTACCACCAGGCCAAGCATGTTCTTGTGTTTAAGTAGTAGCATCATCGCTTCTATTTTGTACTTGAAAATAAGAAAACTATAAAACTTAAAGTGCTGGTGTTAGTATAATGCATCTGATGCATTATATTAACTTAATCCTTAACAAATAATTAAAAAAACTTATTAATGAAATAGATAAATAAAAGGCTTGGAAAAGAGTGATTGGTGGTATGTAACAAAATATTAAAACATTCCTTAACAAATAATAAAACACTCAGAGGAATGTTTCTCCTCTCTCGTGCTCTCTATGATGGAGCCCTCGCCAGAAACCGCATGAGGCGGCGGAGACAGTGGCTCCCGGCGGAGATTTCTCTAATCTCATTTTATTTTACATTGTCCTCTTTGCCTTCTTCTCTTGAGTACTAATCTGGCTTCTGATTTTGCAGATGTTGCATAGATTTGAGTAGATCTTAAATGGGTTTCGGAGACCCTAACGCTCAAATTCGGCCTCCTTCATTGGTTTTGGGTGATATTGCTCTGATTTCTCTTCTATACTATCTTCTTATTCTTCTTTCTTAAAGTTATGAAGGGTTTGTGTCCGGAAAATGATAAAAAAACAAAAAACCCTAGGGTTTTTCTGGTGCCGCAGTTTGTTTTGTGAATTGTTACCTCTGTGTGCTTTGTGCACGGTTCTGTTCGTTTTGTGTACGGTTATCTTACTTTATTTCTGAGGGTTTTGCGTGAAAAGGAAGATGATGAATTTTTTTTAGGGTTTGTGTTTTTTCACAGCTTCTGTATTGCGTGTTGTGGCTTTGTCCTTGAAATCTATGCAATTATTGTTGTTTTATATTGATGTGCTTAGGGTTTCTACATTGCTAGACTTTGTTACTAGGCTTTTGATATCTGTTATGTTTTATATTTTTTAATTTGTTACTGTGATTCTGGGATCAGGCTGTGAAATTGTTTTTTGGGCTTTTACGAAACCTGATGTGATTTTTTTGTGAATTTTGTATTGCTTGGGCTGAACTGTTGCAATTCTGACTTTGCTGCCTATGATGAAATCCTAGGTTTATTCTTTATGTACCTCCTTTGTGAACCAAAATAAAATTTTTGATTTGCAATAGAGGTTCCTTTGGGCCTATGACTACTCATTCAATTCCTGATTTTGTTATGAAAATGTATGAGGCCTTTGTGTTGCTTGCGAACATGATTGAAATGACCCGAATGATTGAACTCAAAACCCTCTTATTCTGATTCCTTTCACGACACCCTAATGATGAAATTGAAAATAAATTTTCTTAAAAACTTCTCGCTTATCTCTTACTCAAAGTTATTGATGATTATACTAACCATTTCCCTTTCTTTTGTTTCATGTATGGTTAATGATAGGAAGAATATGGCAAGACGAAATGGAAGAAAAATCCATGGCCTTCATAGAAGAACCTTGGAGGAAAATTTGAAATGTGAAGCTTTTGAAGTCTCGCCATAGAATCTCATAGGATATATTAGAATGAGTTAAGAATTAAACTTGTCTTGTAATTTGAAGTGATTTAGGAACAAAAATCATTCGACCTTTCAATTTTCCTCTCTTGTAATTTTTCAAAATGGAATTTGTAATACAAACTTTTTTCCAAAGTTCTTGTAAGACAAGTTAAATCTTGAATGAAATATTTGAATGATTTTGGCAATACTTTGAATAAAACTTTCCATGTTGAATGCTTTTGAGATAAACTTGAATGAATTTTGATAGGGATCTTTTGAATCAAGAATGACACTTACAATCTTGAAATATTGATCCACTTGCCATGTTTGAGCCAAAATAATTATTTGAAGGCATTTTGAGTGGAACTTTGAATGAAAGAATATGCCTTGCAGTTTGAATTAGAACCATGCTTTGTAAATCATGTCACTTGTTTCCAAAGAGATTAAACATTAACAATTTTTTCAAACTTGTATGCCTAAAAATGAACCTTAATCTCTCTTAAGTCCACAAATCCGAATTAAATTGCAATCGAGCGACCAATTCCATTTCGACAAACGAAAGAAAAATAACCTCAGTACCATAGGAAGAATGCCTTGCTCACCAAACATTTACAACTCCATACCTTGCTTTCACAATTCGTGCTTTTACGGTTAAATCCAACAAGACATCTCAAATTAATAATCAATGATCTTAAAACAAATGCCTTGTGGAAAACTTAGAAGGTGATAAGGCTTTGAATCGTGAAATCCACTAGACTTAAATTAATGAATGTTAACCAAGCTAAGAATCCAAATTAATATTCATTTCTAGAACAAAACATGTCTTCAAGCAAATCAAGAGAACTCTCAAGCTCTTATCCTAAGCCATGGTACTTGTATTTCAATCCAACTTAAGAGAACCTCAGTTGATGATCAAAGGTGTACTGGGAAAAAATTTAGGATGATAATGTTTTTCGAGATTTTGTCAAGGAAGACGTCACAGATTCAATAATCAACAACCTTAGCGCAAGAGCCAATATATGGGAGAAACATGATTCAAGATTAAAATACCTGCAATTCTAGTTCTCTGATGAAACAAAGTATCAGTGCAATATCTTGAGGCCTAGAAAGCCTGGGTATCCTAAAGTGATTGAAAACCATAGGAGCATGAAGGGATATTTTTGAATGAAATGAGGGGGGAAATTTTGGGGTACAACTCTTGGGTTCAATCATTCTAATCATATCAACGTCCCACATAGAAAAAGGCCATGGAGAATAAATAAAATTGAGAAGTGTTAGAGGCATATGAATCTTGTTAGCATAAATTGGACACTTATGGCACTTCTTCGCAAATTTGTAACAGTCAGATTCCATTGTCAACCATTAGTAACCTTCCCTAAGCATCTTCTTTTCCATCAAATGTCCATTGGCATGGGTACCAAAGGAACCTTCATGAATCTCATGCATTAACATGTCCGCTTCGTGTCTATCCATGCATCTGAGCTAGACCATATCATAATTTCTCGTGTATTACACATCTTCATTGAGGAAGAAGCTACCTGCCAACCTTCTGAATGTCTTCTTATATTTATTTGATGCACCAAACGGGTATTCTTGAGTCTGAAGGAAGTGATTTATATAATAATACCAAGGTTTTTCATCTGACGTCCCCTATGTAGCAAACATATGAGTTGGTCTATCAAGACGCCGAACTATAATCTGAGGTACATCATTCCAAGCATTCACTTGGTACATAGAAGCCAAGGTGGCTAAAGCATCCACCATCTGATTCTCATCTTTTGGAATATGATGGAATTCAACTTTATTGAAGAAAGGTAATAATCATTTTGCATAATATTTGTAGGGAATAAAGACAATGTGAAGAGTCTCCCATTCTCCTTTGATCGGAATTATTACCAAAGTTGAATCACCATATACATCAAGACGTTTGATTCTGAGATCTATAGCATCTTCAAGACCCATGATACAAGTTTCATACTTCTCCATGTTATTGGTACAATCGAATGTCAACCTTGCAGTAAAAGGGATATGTGACTCATGGGGATTAATAATCACTACACCAATTCCTTTTCCATAAGCATTTATAGATCCATCAGACACCATACCCCACAGGGATTCAGGATCAGAACCTTCCTCAGGCAATGGTTCATCACAATCGTTTACTTTCAAATACATCACATCCTCATCAGGGAAATAAAACTTAAGAAACTAATAATCGTCAACCGGTTGGTGAGCAAGATGCTCTGCCAACACACTTCCTTTAATAGCCTTCTTAGTACGATATTCAATATCATATTTAGACAACAAGATCTGCCAACGGGAAATTCTTCCAGTAAGAGAAGGCAATTCAAAATGTACTTAATTTGATCCATTTTGGAAAACAACCAAGTAGTGTGATTCAACATATATTGCCGCAATCGCTTCACCACCCTGGCCAAAAGACAACATATTTTTGCTAGCATAGAATATCATGACCCACAATCAATGAACTTCTTGCTGAAATAATAAATGGCATATTATTTTCTTCTTGTTTCCTCTTATTGTCCCAAAATACAGCCCATGGAGTTATCCAACACATTCATATACATAATCAATGGTATTCCTTCAACAAGAGGAAGAAAGATATGAGGCTCAAGCATAAACTCTTTAATATTTTCAAATGCCCTTTGGCAATAATCCGACCACACACAACCTTGATATTTCTTAACAACTTGAAGACTGCTTCACATGTTGCAGTCATATGGGAAATAAATCAGGAAATATAATTTAAACATTCAAGGAAGCCTCTAACTTGCTTTTCAGTTCTTGGTGCAGGCATTTCTTCAATTTTCTCAACTTTATCAAGATAAACTTCAATTCCTTTTTGGCTGACAATGAAACCTAGAAACCTTTCTGAACGAACACCAAAAGTACACTTATTTGAATTCAAGCAGAGATGATACTTCCTTAAACGCTAAAACAATTTCAACAACTCTTCTATATGCCCTTCCTCAGTCTGAATTTGGCAATCATATGATCAATATATACTTCGATTTCCTTATGCATCCGATCATGGAATAGGGTTGTTATAGCCCTCTGGTACGTTGCACCAGCGTTCTTCAACCCGAAATATATCACTTTGTAACAAAATGTTTCCCCGGGTGTGATAAACGTTGTTTTTTCCATGTCATCAGGAGCCATCCTAATTTGATTGTATCCGGAAAATCCGTCCATGAACGAGAACACTTTTAATTTTTGTGTGTTATCAACCAACATATCAATATGAGGCAATGGGAAATCATCTTTAGGACTTTCTTTATTAAAATCTCTATAATTAACGCACATGCGGACTTTTCTGTCTTTCTTTGGTACTAGAATAATGTTGGAAATCCATTGAGGGTACATTGATTTCACAAGAAAACCAACATCAAGCTGCTTCAAAACCTCTTCTTTAATCTTCACTACCATGTCAGGATAAGTTCTTCACAGCTTCTACTTGATTGGTGGACATTTTGGCTTTAGCGGAAAATAATGTTCCATAATATCGGTGTCCAAACCAGGCATGTCTTGGTAAGACCAAGAAAAGATATCCACATACTCTTTCAGTAACTCAATCAACCTTCTCTTCACATCAGGATTAAGCAGTGCCTCAATCTTGACTTATTTCGAATCTTCTTCTGAACCCAAGTTAATCGACTCGAATGACTCTTTATACGACTGAATGGTATTTTATTTATTCTCAAGCAACCGTGAAACCTCTTCTGGTATTTCATCATATTCTTCTTCTTAAGACACATACACAGGATATTCAAAGTTTGGAGAAGGTGCAGGTTCGTTGCACTCAACAAGTTTTTTAATTAATATGCACATATGATTCATGATTGATTTTAGAAACTGACATATATAACAACTGAATATACATATTTATTTACAATTACTAGTTATTTCGAAAGGTTTTTTTTATGATTACTTTTTTCCAAGAAAAAACAAAAAATAAAGACACTATTTAGAAATAAAAAACAACTTTTATTAATGATCTTAAAATTCAAAATAAAGACACGCCTATACAACATCATGTAGCAGTAGAAATGTTGAGACTAAACCATTGGATTGACTCGACTCGCATATATCAAAATAAAAATCTTCACAGTGCTTTATTGTTTCAAAGGAATAGGAAAAGAGAGAATAACCTGAAAACGAGGGGAAGAGAATCTATGTTAGGTGGTTGGTTATGCAAAGAGAAGGTATTAGCACCCTAAACATCTACGATACTCTGCAAGAACCTCTTTGAAAATCTATGTATTTTGGCTATAAATTTTGTATACAAATAGATTGTAGGGATGAGAAAAGAAGTATATTTTTATGATTTTTTCACCCGCCGCGGTTGTAAATCTTTAGATCCTACGTACCAGCTTCCATGCAATAGGGGATAAGGATACTCGTAGTTCACCTTTAAAAAGTTTAAAACACAAGTGTGTTGGTTAATTTTAAGAGACAAGACATCATTGTCTTATCCGAGTGAAAGAACATACTTATTACCCACGATTATGAGAAAGGAGAATTTGCATCATCTCAAAGTGGAGGATATGACTTGGATTTTAAAATCAACAAAGCCTCACTCAACACCCAAATTGAAAATATCTTACTTAACTACATATCATAGAAGTATAGTAGCTCGCATCACTACAAGGATTGACAAGAGTCTAATCTTTTGAGAAAAGTTTTAAGGTAAAAATCCAAAGTGGAAAAATGGTTTGATTAAGATTGATTGACTTTTAGTCTTCTCACAAAAATGTCAAATCATTGTTAAATTGTTTAAAGTTTGATTAAGAAAATATTTTGAAAATGCATGGACCTAAGTCCAAGTTTATTACGAAAGTGGTTCAAGTGTAGAAACAAGAAGAGTTTTCAAAACGATGGAGAATATTTTTGAAATTAAAGAAGATGGGAGGAGATGAAGGGACTATCCTAAAGCATAAGGTAAAATATAGGGAAAATAACCGTCTAACCAACAAGAAGCCAACACTTAACATAATGAGTCAATGTAGAATTCTCATCCTTTAGATTGAAACCATACAAGCAAAGATAATAAACCTCTTAAGAAAACCAAGCTTCAATTGCATTAAGTCTTCACAAAAATTGGGCAGAGTAACGACTGTATACAGATGAATTCCCGATCACAGACAAAGCATGTAATCATAATAACCTGCACATAAAGTAAACAAATAACCCAATGTCTTGGGGTAAACCCCAAGATCTCAAGACAAAATAACAGTTGAGGTCACAAGGTCTCAAGGTAGGTCAAGGTATCTAATCCTAAGTCCAAAAAGTCCATCACTCTATAATGCAAAGGATAGTAACCAAGTAGTCCAAGTAGCATTAAAGCTTTTTATGGTCCAAGTTAATTATTAAGTATCTTCAAAAAGAAATGAAAAGCTCAAGTGAGCAAAAATATTAAAAAAATGACATAAAAGTAAATGCTCAAATGAGCAAAGATGAAAATATCCTGAAATGTAAATGCTAAAATAAATGTGATTAAAGTAAAAGCATAAAGTAAAAGCACAAAATAAAGTTAATTGTTAGAAATTAGAGGTTAGTTGAATGACCATCTTGAAACTTACATTTGAAACTCATTAGAAGATTGATAAAATTAAAGCCTCTAAACAACAAGTTTCATTTGCTTTTTGTCAAGTATATCATTCATTTAAAATTCTCAAGGCAACCATAAATTATCAACGATGTTTAAGTGATTCACTTTGACCAAAGCTTATGAAGATTCATTAGAGGATTGATAAGACTAAAACCTCCTAACAATGAATCTTGTTATTGGATCAAAGGATTCAAATTAACATATGCGGGCTTACAAACATGGGTTTGGGCCACGAATAATCATTTCTCGAATCGGGACAAAATTTAGCGCTATGTTAAGCAATCGTAAGTGGACTTATATAGAAGTCACACCTATTTTAAGGCTGGTCAATAGCAATTTATGTGTCATATATTTGGGGAGATGATATGTATATCATCCTCTAACAACATGTGACACAATAAGAAGAGGAAGAGATGAAGAGGGAAGGGATAAGAATTAAACCATATTTGAACCAAAAATTTAATCAAGCCATCATTAAAATCATCCATCCATTTTGGTGGAGTTAAACTCAACACCCAAGATGCAACAATGTTAATGAAGCTCATGATAAAAATCTCATAGATCAAGATCAACCAGAATATATACAAAATAAAATTGTATTTAAAAATAAAGAAAAAGATTTTTTAAAATGGTTTTAAATGAAAATAAAAGGGAGAAATAATAAATATATTCAAAACATTCAAGAAAATTTCAAGGAGACCATAGAAAAATAAAAAATGAGGTCAAATATTTTTATAAATTTTTGGTAATTTTTTATAGTCAGAAACTATTTTTAAACTAATTGAAACTACCTAAATAAGTAGAAAAAGATAAAAAACTAGTAGAATTCAGAATAAAATTCTAAAAAAAATTCAGAAAATCAGAAACAATGAAAATGATATTGGAGAATTTTTTCAGAATTTAAAAATGCCAAAAATTATTTTTAAGCAATTAAAAATAAGTCAAAACAAAGAAAAAATAAAAAAAATTATCAAATCTGAAAATAAAATTATGAAAAAATAAAAATCATATAGATAATATTTGAAAATATTTTTGTGAATTGTTTCATAATTTTTGAGTCAGAAATAAATTTTCTATGGTTTTTTAAAAGTTTAAAACAATTAAAATATAAAAATCATAAATAAAAATAAAGTAAAAAATATATGGACCAATGGATGAAAGTCAAAATGCGTTAGTAAGCTAATCAAATGGATTAAACGCGTTGTACATATCATGGTCTTTAATGAATAAAACATTGAATTAATTATTTAAATCAAATTTTGAAAAAAAAACAAATGGAACGTTATAATTGACTGAGAGAGGACATGTTGGTCATCTTCAACCTCCAGCCATACGAATTTGCATGTCTCTGAAATGGTAAAATTGGAGCTCGAGACCGGTACCATTTGCTTCGCCTCTTCAAGGAGATTCCAATGGTACCCTCGCGAAAAATTTATGTAAGGTGTAGCTCAATCATTTTGGAAGGAAATATTTAAAAATGGATTTGAAAATTCATGGCCAAAATGTACTACCTATTGAAGTTCAAATTCAAAGCTCTGAAACTTGACTTGGCTAGCACGATTTAGGAAGTCTTAGAGATTGATTCTTCTTCTGTTAGCTTCAGTGAGGTTCAAGGATCATGAATTGACAAATAAAATGGATTGAGGAAAGCTAGAAAACCAAATTCGAAGTTGCAGAAAAGTGGGTTCAAGAGGAAGTTTGATAGGGTGATTCTGGCTCTCTAAGCTTGAGAAAATGAATGATGTGTGATCCTCTATTTATAGGGAAACAAGTGGGGTGCTCAAGCGTGTGGAAAGATGAGATTTGGATGGAATTTGTGTGAACCTGATACATGAGGAATGTGTGATCTATTTAGCATAAAAACTCACTCAATCCTTGTGTTTCAAGGCTCTAATCTACTTTGGAAAGTTGGTTAAACATGTTTATACCAAAAACACGTGCTAATTTGATGTTTAGAAGCTACAACATGAATTTCAAATTCTTACTTGAAGTGAAACTTCAGTTTCAAGGTACAATTTTTGAATCAATGGCATTCACAGCTCAAGGAGTCTTAGGGCGTGATTCTTGAAGATTTAGAAAGATGAGATCACAAGATTTACAATGTGAAATGAATGGGGATTAATGGATGTTTGAGCTAAGAGTTGTGATGAGTCAAAGTTGAGAAAAATATGTTGACTTTTATACTTAGAAAAATTTCAAGTTTTCTCTTCAAAAGTTACTTGTAATGTTTTGAGCTCAAACACGACTTTCCTCTAAAATTGAGCTTAGATCATTGATGATAGCTTGAAATAGACTTCTTAAAGAGAATTGTGAAACTTGAATCACTCAAAATACCAAGTATTGAAAAAGTTATAGTCTTGCAAAATTGGTGAAAATTCCTGAGATGACCTATAAACATTTGCATCCTTAGGACATCTTCCATCCATTTTAAAGCTTTGCACATAAAAGAAGAGTTAAATTTCTTCATCATTAGGTATTTTCCACACAAAAATTTCTTGAAAATTTTGAAGTGATTTATTGAAAACCCTTTGAAGAGAAGCATGTTTTTGGAATCACTCAAAAATACCAAAAGATGAGCAAGATATAGCCTTTAGAAGTTCAAAATCCTAGCTCCTAGAGCAACAAAATGCCTTAGAATACCTTTTCAATTTTGACAAACCTTCTTGCAAAAATACTTTTGTCATGTAAATATAAGTTGTTTAGGATGATAATGATAAACCATAGCAACCATAACCACTTCCAAATATTGATAATTGAGGGAGATATGTGTGGTACGGTGGCAGAACCAACTGTTATACTAGTTTGCATTTTGCGTTGTGTTCGCAAAATGTCGCGGTAAGCAAGAGTCGCCACCGACTTTTATTTCATCCAATCATGGAAAAAGAAAAAAGAACAGAAAAAACTTTTTTTCGAGATATTCTGAGTACGCGGGGTAGATTATAGAAAGGGAAGGTGTTATCACCCTTTCTATCCATGGTTTTCTATGGGCTCTTAGGTACTTGCTCATTTTTCAAATTGCTTGTGTGTGTGCCTTGCTTTGAAAAGTTTTACTTCGTGATAACCCTTGTATCGGTCCTCAAGGGTGTGACGAAGTTGTTTTGAAAAATTTTTTTGAAAGGTGTTTGTGTGAAAAGTTTTTATTGAGCAAGTACCTAACAGTTATCTACCTACTCGAAAAAAGATTGTTCATTCTTGTTTCCTTTAGACAGTGCTATCATACTATTAAGGAGTAGGTAGTACCATCGTTAGAATTGTAAGGGACATTCGAAAGGGACAAGTACAATCACTAAAGCAATAGTTAGAAAACTTTATTAGTAACCCTAGAGTCTTAAGATCTTTCTGAGGAAACATTCGAACGAGACATTTTGATTATTTGGACTGGAGGGCAACCACTAAAATCTTCTATGCTAAATGACTGTTTACCAAAGGCAACCGAAGTGAGGTAAACCCTAGGAGTGGATATGTGCATATGATATGTTTTAGTTATTTAATCTTTTCACATTAGGTGATCTACCGTTTTAATTTCAGATATTCTTGCCATACAATCCTATTAGCATACATCTAGACAGTTAAATATTTGCAGGAATTAAAAATGCGAGAAAATAAACCTAACTATTACAAGGCTTTGACAGTTACATAATTATTTTGACGGGAAATAAAAGATGAAAAATTTAAAACCCTAATTAAAATTATTACAACCTCGAAACAGTTACAATAATAATGAAACAAATAAAAGTGTGCACGATAAATTAAATACGAGGGATGTTGAAAAATAACCTAAACCCAAATTGAAAGAAAAACATTATTTTCTGAGAAAAGAATTAATTGAGTTATGTACGACTAAAACCCTAATTCTAATTATTTTAATTATGAAAAAGAAATTGAAATTAACCTAATCTAGATAAATTAAATAATTTCAAGAAAATAAAATATTTTACAAAGAAAACAAGATTTTGTGTATTTTTGGTTTTTTATTTTATTTGAGAAAAGAAATTTAAGCGTAAAATTAAAACCTAATTTCTATTTGATTTTAATTATAGAAAAGATATTAAATTAGCCCATATTTCTAGTTAAATTAAACAATTTATTAGAAAAAAATGCTTTTTTTGGTATTTTGTGATTTATTGATTTTATGACTAAATAAAAAAAGTGATTAATTTTTGTGGAAAAATGATTTAAAAAAATAATTAAATAATGAAATAAAAATAAGAAAAAAATTGAAAATAGGCATGTATGTTGTTAGCAAATCTGGGGGTGCACTGTGTGAATTTCCAGGCCCAAACAAGCTGAGCCCAGGTTGACCATGCTGGATCTTGTGTGGCATTGACTTGAGGTGTATCATAGTCCTTTAGGCTGGAACGCGTTGGATCAGGGTAGCAGTACATCCTGTGGCTGGACGTTTAGGTTGTATGGAATGCGTTTGAGATTGTGAGGCACTGGATCTGCTGATAGAAAGGAAAATAAAGAAAGCGTTGGGACCTGGGATCGAACCCAGGTCCTCACGCTTAAATCCAATGCCACGCTGCCAACTGAGCTATGATTGTTAGTTGTTATTACAATAGCAATAAAACATAATATAAGAAAAACAAAAGAGCTGATTCCAAAGCACGCGAGATTCAAACGGATGAATGGCTGGCTGACACGCACCTTCTTCTTCCCAGAACCGTCGTCTTAGGTTTATGAACTTTTACCTACAAACACAAGTCTGTAGCTACAACCCTATGAAACTCAAAAATCTCATACGAGCATGATAAATTGATTGTGATGGTACAAATCAACTCGTCTAGCCTCACGAGCATTATGGTACCTCATTCATGGCCTAATTTTTCCTGCATCAAGAAACCCTAAAAAAACATGGAAACCCTAACAATGGCAGATGATTGTAAAGGCTTCAAAAATGCAATTAAATTGTTCAGCCAGCATGCAAACATGATGACAAACACGAATATAACAATCAAAAGTGCTAATGATGTAAGAATTATGATAATCAAATTTGAAAGTTATGTCAAACCGTATGAGGTGTAGCGCGCGTTTCTGGGTGTTTCAAGCCTTGCAAACGATTGGGACAACTTCCTGGGACGTCCAACAATGGATTGGGATAGCTAGGATGGCTTGAGATGGCTTGTGGAGTGAAAACCAATTCACACTTTTCTTTGAATTTTGTGACTTTGCTCTGCCTTTTTTCACGACTCTAACCCCTCTCTTTTGACTTGTATTTGTTCAATATATATCATAGGGTGGATTAGGGTTGTAAAAACAGATTACATCTTTGAAAGTTTTGAAGATTTGATTTTATCTTCATGGCATATGTAAACTTGCTATAATGAGCCAAATTATCCCTTTCTTATTCCAATTATCCTTGATTCTAATTGATCATGATATCCTTGCAATATTTGATTGAGATCCTGTCCAATAATCAGATCACAACATATCTTTTCCATTATTCATCAATTATTTGATTTAATTGAAATTTTAGTTAACTAAAAATCCAAATAAATTGAAATTGAAGAAAATAACATGAGGTTGGATATTTGGGTCGTTGACCATGCTATAAGTGAGGTGCAATCATGAAATGCTAGGCCCATTTGGTAAAAATTTCACTTTTGAGCATATTTGACTTTTGACAATTTTGCAAAAAAGGTCAACTTTGAGAAGGCATATCTCTTCCAATTTTAACCCTAGAGAGGTGTTCTTGGACTTTTTAGAAAGCTTAGGGCGTCCCCTGAGCAACACGTTTGGTCTCATTTCAATTGGATATTCCATGTTCATGTATGAAGCTTTGACCCAAAAGGTGTTTTTGTTGACTTTTCAAAAGGACCTATAATGTAAAAATTCATATCTTTTGATGAGTGCATATTTTGAACTTGTGGGATGAAGATGAAGTGTAGGGAATTGCATCATCTTTAAAATGAGCCTTGGATGGAAATTTTCTGATAAAGTATGAAGAAGTTATGCTTGGTCAAAGTTGGGTTGAGTTTTCCTACAAAACCCTAATTTAGCAACTTTTGGGTTTTGATGAATTTGGAGCATTCCTTGAGGAATCATGATCAACCCTTGATCAAATGATGGAAGTCACTTCAAAATGTTGGTGTTGACCAAAAATCTTGAGGTTTGACTGTATGTGGGCCACAGTTGACTTTTGACCTAATACAGTCGATTCTCAAGCATTTGAGCAGTTGACTGAGAAAACTTCTTTGTGAAAGGCATGAAACTCGACATGGATGATCTTGGGAACATATTAGAACCTTGGGAAGAATTTTAGTCCTTTGTGGTTCACACATATTGATAAAAAGGGAAACCCTAATTTGAGGTATACTGCCTTAGGAGAGAGTTTGTCTGGTCAACTCTTGGACTTCCTTGAGCAACTTGGGGACCTCACTTGACATTTGTTGAGTAAAATTGGAGGGAAAATTTTGGGGTACAACAGCTGCCCCTGTTCAATCTTCTTAAACCTGAGGGTGTAGATTGGCTGCTCTTCCTTTCGTGATCTGAAGATGAAAGATGATTGAACACTAGAGTGTCTAGAAATTTGCACTCGCATGAAGTAACACTGATTGGAGATATCGGGAATGAGCTTACAAATGCCATTTGGAAGTTGACGGAGAATCACCAGAGATGGGCTTAAAGATGCTATCCGAAAAAGATGTCGATCACATAAGAGATTCCTTTGCGAGAAACCCTATACCTACTATTGAGGAGGCCTTCGCTGGGGAATGATGATAGAGTCTAGGAGCTTCAGTTGTCCGTTACTCTACTAGGGAATGATTGAGGAGATGAGTGGTGTATTTGGTTAAGGTCCATATTGCACAGTGACTTACTTAGGGAATATGAAATTAATCGTATCTAATCAGGTCCATGTCTTACAGTGTTGTGGACTGCCATCTGGAGATAAGAGAGAAGGAACTTGGATAGTAAGGTTATGAGGAGGAACCTGGATAGTAAGGTTGCTTCGAAATAAAAGCCTGGACAGTAGGGCTGTGAGAAGGAACCTGGATAATAGGGTTACTTCAATATGAAAGTCGGGATAATAGGGCTGTGAGAAGGAACCTGGGTAGTAGGGTTACTTCGATATGAAGATCCTGGATAGTAGGGCTGTGAGAAGGAACCTGGATAGTAGGGTTACTTCGATATGAAAGCCGGGATAGTAGGGTTGTGAGAAGGAACCTAGATAGTAGAGTTACTTCGATATAAAGAGCCTGGATAGTAGGGCTATGTGAAGGAACCTGGATAGTAGGGTTACTTCGATATGAAAGCTTGGATAGTAGGGCTTTGAGAAGGAACCTGGATAGTAGGGTTACTTCGATATGAAATCCTGGATAGTAGGGCTGTGAGAAGGAACCTGGGTAGTAGGGTTACTTCGATATGAAGGCCTGGATAGTAGGGCTGTGAGAAGGAACCTGGATAGTAGGGTTACTTCGATATGAAAGCCTGGATAGTAGGGTTGTGAGAAGGAACCTGGATAGTAGGGTTACTTTGATATGAAAGCCTAGATAGTAGGACTGTGAGAAGGAACCTCGGTAGTAGGGTTACTTCGATAGGAAGAGCCTGGATAGTAAGGCTGTGAGAAGGAACCTGGATAGTAGGGTTACTTCGATATGAAAGCCCGGATAGTAGGGTTGTGAGAAGGAACCTGGGTAGTAGGGTTAATTTGGGATAAGTTCGTGTAAAACTTCAGAATGAACCAGGGAAAGGTTACTTTGAGATATGACAGCCTGGATAGTAGGGCTGTGAGAAGGAACCTGGATGGTAGGGTTACTTCGAAGCGATAATGTGGATTAGTTGACCCTTTTGATTTCGGGAACTGAGTTTCCATTAGTTGTCTGTAGATGTGATTTGTATAACTGTTGTATTCGCTAAAGCTAATCGTCTTTTCCTGCAAGAGATATCAATGTTAGTTGTATGCGATGCATGAAATGCAAGCTGAGATGATATTCTCAAAATAAATGAGATTATGTTGTATATGATATGTATGCGTATGTCATGATGTATGTTCATGAAATGCTGTCAGGGTATGCTCGTGTCTG
The DNA here is from genome assembly GCA_948472305.1 of Vicia faba. Lineage (NCBI taxonomy): Eukaryota > Viridiplantae > Streptophyta > Magnoliopsida > Fabales > Fabaceae > Vicia > Vicia faba. The sequence goes on along the minus strand of OX451735.1, from coordinate 455,955,318 downwards.
GGAAAATAATTTTTTGACGGTTCCTGGAGATTTGCGAATATTCTGTCGAGAAGAGATGCTGGAGAAATAACTCTGCAGGGACCAAACTTTGGAAGAAATACTTTATTGGTAGACTTGCTGATCTGAAGGAACAATTTTAGCTGGGGATGAAATTTCGTTGTTGGAAGTGATGAGCTCCGTTGGAGATTGAGCTTCTATATCTGTAGAAATAAACTCCGCTTGGGGATAAGATTTATTGACTCGCCTGCGATTACGAACCTCGGCTAGGGATAATTATGTCCTGTTTCGGGGAAGCTGACATCAATGCCTTTGGATACCTTTACTCTGTGGGGAGTGTATGTACCAACAATTATGTTCCCAAGCTGGCTCTATCCCGGTACCTGCTGGGCAAAGTAACTGTAGGGTTTGACACTTCCTGTTTTTCCCTATTTCTGGAATTACGAGTAACTGTTTTTTGTTTCTTATGTAAATATTTATGAGCACCAATCATTTTCAAATGCACATATCAAAAATAATTCATTGGACGTTCTTTGCAAAACAAAACAGAAAAAGAAAAACGAATTGAAGTTTTTTGTGAAAATGACTTGTATTTATTTTTGAAGTTGGCTTGTAATAGGCGTTTTGTACAAAGAGGTTGACGTTCTAGTAAGAGAACACCGCCGAAAGATAGAAATTATATAATTTGTGTAAAAGAAAGAAAAACAGCTATGTGAAACAACTCCCTTGGGTTCCAACTCTGCTATTTCCTTTATATCTTCAAGCATCTCATCACTTTGCTACTTGGCCGAAGGTTTATCAGATTGATTGGCACCGTCCGAGCTTGATAGTCGATACTGAAGTCTGTTCGCAAGATGATCCAATGAGACATAGTGATACGCTTCAATCCCTAACTTTTGCCTGGATTTCCCTTTCGGTTTTTCAATCCACCGGGATACCTTTTTTTACCCAAGCCTCCCTTTCGGGTTTTCGACTTGTCGGGTGTATAGATTGTTTTCATTTTCATCCATTGCTTTTTCCCGAACCCTTTTGGTTCACAGAGAAGCCCTTATTTTTTCCTAGGCCAGTCGACCTAGAGGGTCTTTGAATTAGGTGTAGTATCTTTTCACTATGTCTGCATTGACAGGGTGAGGAAGGTCGTCACCATCCATGATGGTTAGCATCATAGCTCCTCCCAAGAAAATGTTCTTAACCATAAATTGCCCTTCGTAAGTAGGAGTCCATTTGCTCCTGGGATCAGCTTGCGGCAGTATGATGCATTTGATCACCAGATCCACGACTTGATATTCTTGACGCCTGACTTTATTGTTAAAAGCCTTGATCATTCACTTTTGATACGTCTGACCATGGCAGATAGCAGTAAGTCACTTTTCATCGATTAGATTTAACTGATCAACCCGGCTTTGGATCCAGCCGTCTTTGTTCAAACCTGCATCCTTCATAATCCCGAGAGAGGGTATCTGGACTTCTATGGGTAGGACTGCCTCCATGCCATATACCAGAGAGTAGGGGGTTGCCCCTATCAACGTCCGTGCTGAGGTACGGTATCCATTAAGAGCAAATGGTAACATCTCGTGCCAATCTTTATATGTCACCGTCATGTTCTGTACAATCTTCTTGATGTTCTTGTTAGTTGCTTCAACAACGCCATTCATCTTCGGTCGGTAAGGAAAAGAATTATGGTGATGTATCTTGAACTGTTTGTAGAGCTCGGTGATCATTGTGTTGTTGAGATTTGTACCATTGTCAGTAATAATTCTCTCTGGTACACCATATCGACAGATCATATTGTGTCGGATAAACCGTGCCATGACGTTCTTGGTTACAGTAGCGAAAGAGGCTGCCTGAACCCACTTAGCGAAGTAATCAATGGATACTAAGATGAAACGATGCCCATTAGATGCATTAGGTCTGATCTCGCCGATCATGTCGATGCCCCACATCGCAAAGGGCCAAGGAGCTGTCAAGATGTTCAAGGGGATCGGAGGCACATGGACCTTATTAACATAGACTTGGAACTTATGACAAGTTCGAGAGTGTTGATAGCAATCGGCTTCCATAGTGGACCAGTAATATCATGCCCGTAGGATCTTCTTAGCCATGGTATGTCCACTAGAATGGGTTTTGAAGGTGCCTTCATATAGATATGTCATGATCCTCTCTGCTTCGCTCTTGTCTAGACACTGTAGTAGTGTGGAATCATGGTTGCGTTTATAGAGGATCCCATTACTAAGTAAGAACTTTGCAGCGAACCTTCTCAGAAACTTATTATCGTTCACAGATGCCCCTTCGGGATATTCTTGAGCCTCGAGATACCTTTTGACTTCGCGAAACCAGGGTTTGTCTGCCACTTCTTCGGTATCGATCTCACAGCAGTGTGCTGGTTCATCCAACCTCTCAATGGTAATTTGGGGAGCTTCATTGTCCCACTTAACCTGAAAAATAGAAGACATGGTAGCTAGCGCGTCCGCTAACTGGTTCTCCTCTCGTGGGAAATGTTAGAAGGTTACCTCCTCAAAGTGTGGGAGCAATTTTAGTACGTACTCTCTGTAAGGAATGAGATTCGGGTGCTTTGTATCCCATTGCCTTTGATCTGACTTATCACCAGATCAGAATTCTCGAATACACTTAAGAACTTAATCCTCAGGTCAATAGCAGCTCGAAGACCCATAATACATGCTTCATACTCGGCCATGTTATTGGTGCAATTGAAATATAATCGGGCAGTGAACGGACTATGACAGCTCTCGGGAGATATGATTACAGCGCCAATGCCGTTACCCAGTGCGTTTGAGGCTCCATTAAAATACATAGACCACCGGGATCCATCTTCAGGACCTTCATCCGGTCCAGGCTCTTCGTAGTCAGTCACCAACATGATATTCTCATTAAGGAACTCGAACTTCATGGACTGGTAGTCATCCATGACCTGATGAGCCAAATGATCAACCAATACACTTACCTTTATTGATTTTTGGGTTGTATATTGTATGTCGTATTCGGTTAAGATAATTTGGCACCTTGCTATCCTTCCGGAGAGAGCGGGCTTCTTGAAAATATACTTGATCGGATCCATCTTTGATATCAACAAGGTAGTGTAAGTCAACATATACTGTCTCATCCAGCGAGCAGCCCGTGCCAAAGCGCAACAAGTTTTCTCGAGCAATGAGTATCGTGTCTCAGAGTCGGTAAACTTTTTGCTAAGGTAGTATATTGCATGCTCTTTTCGACCAGACTCGTCATGTTTCCCCAACACACACCCCATTTAATTGTCTAGCACTGTCAAGTATAATATCAAAGGTCTTCCTTCAACTGGAGGCATCAGAACTGGCAGTTCTTGAAGGTATTCCTTTATTCTTTCAAAAGCGGTATGACATTCATCATTCCACTTTACTACTTGATCTTTCTTCAGAAACTTGAAGATTGGCTCACAAGTAGCAGTCAGATGTGAAATGAACCTAACGATGTAATTCAGGCATCCCAAGAAACCTCTAACCTCTTTCTCTGTGCGTGGAACCAGCATCTCTTGTATGGCCTTTACCTTCTCAGGGTCTACCTGAATACCCTTGTCACTGACAATGAAACCCAGAACCTTACCAGACCTAACCCTGAAGGTACACTTGTTCGGATTCAACCTCAACTTGTATGTCTTCAACCTATCGAACAACTTTTGGAGATGATCAAGGTTCTCTTCCTTATTTTGAGACTTGGCTATCATGTCATCAACATAGACTTTGATCTCCTGGTGAATCATATCATGGAACAAAGCAACCATGGCGCGCTGATAGGTCGCTCCAGCGTTCTTCAACCCAAAAGGCATCACCTTGTAGCAGAAAGTTCCCCACTATGTAATGAAGGTTGTTTTCTCCATGTCTTCAGGAGCCATCTTGATCTGGTTGTAGCCAGAGAACCATCCATGAAGGAGAAGATTTTGTGTTGCATGGTGTTGTCGACCAGAACATCAATATGAGGAAGCGGGAATCTATCCTTGGGGCTTTTCCTATTCAAGTCTCTGTAATCTACACACATCCGTACCTTACCGTCCTTCTTAGGTATCGGGAAACATTGGCAACCCACTGTAGATAGGAAGTGATAGCTAAGAATCCTGGGTCGAACTGTTTCACGACCTCTGCCTTGATCTTCTTTGACATTTCAGGGCACATATGACGAACCTTCTATTTAACTGGAGGACAATCTTCTTTAGTCGACAGGCGATGTACCACAATATCAGTGTCAAAACCAGGCATGTCTTCATAGGACCAGGCGAAGATTTCGACATAGTCGTGCAACATCTGTATCATCCTTTGTTTGACGCCAAATTCTAGATTTGCACCTATTTTAACCTCCTTTCTGTCTTCCTCAGTACCCAAATTCACTGTCTCAACCGGCTCTTCATGAGGTTGTATGGCCCTTTCTTCCCACTGTAGTAGTCTAGCAAGTTCTCCAGGCACCTCACGATCATCTTCACCTTTGTCCTCGGCTTGGTTGATCGGATTTTTGAAGTCATAACTGGAAATAGCAGAGCTGTTATCAATGGGATCCAAAGTGGATATGGATCTGCATTATGATACGTGAGTGTGTGTAAGAGAATAGCTATTTTGATAAAGTGAAAGCAGGAAAGAAAAACGGAGAGCGCAAAATTAATATGCAAGAAAACGTCCAATGCTTTATTGATGATATATGAAATGACAAATAATAGCCCTCACAAGAAAAGCCAAGGTGCCTCGGGCAAGGCACCGGGACGTAAAGTTTCAAATTATTTATTTCAAATCTTAAAACAAATAAGTCAATTACTGCGGAATAAAAGAAACAGGTATGAAGTCCCTAGCCGTCCAGTTACTCGGTCCACCGTTAGTAGTTGGGTAGATCCAGCTGTCAATGTATGATTCCTCTTCACTATCTTCAATGGCGTTAATCCCACGATTGCTGATACGTAGGGGAGGTCTTCCAGCCCGAGCGCGTCTAACAGCCCTTTGAGACCCTGTAGTAAAGCCCAAACCAAACTTATCAGTTTTATGAGTGAAATCAGGGAGCTGACCCCAATTGGCACACCCACATTCTTCAACCACGGCCCCGGCGTCCTTGAGGGAAGCCATCTTCAAAGGAGATTTGTTGGTAGTAGTTTCCGTCGATGCCAAGATCTGAGGGACCTCTTCAAAATTCTGACAAGGAGTTTCGATGAATTCCCCGTCCATCTCTACGTAGCGGAAGGAGTTGAGGTGACTCACCATATATTCTTCTTCACCCCGCACTGTGACAATCTTTCCTTTCACCGGATACTTCAGCATTTGGTGGAGTGTGGAGGTGACTTCCCAAGCCTCGTGGATCCAAGGATGACCCAGCAAACAAGAATATGACAGCCTAATATCCATCACATAGAAGGTGGACTCAAAAGTCTGAGAACCCACTTTGACAGGGATGTCCACCTCCCCGTGCACCATTCTCTTCGATCCGTCAAAAGACCTTACCACAATGTTACTAGGCTATAGATTCAAACCCTCGCAATCCAATCGGTCCAATGCCTTCTTCGGCAGAACATTCAGTGAAGACCCAGTATCTACCAGCACATAGGCCATAGTGGTGCCACTGCATTCAATCGGGACATGAAGAGCATCATTATGCTTCCTTCCCTTTTGTGTCAAATCCGCATCTGAAAAACCCAGCCCATTATCAGCAGTCAGGTTGGCCACACAATCTTTGAACTAATCAGCTGAAGTCTCTTGCGGCACATGCGCAGTCTTGAGAAATGCAATCAAAACCCTCGCATGGGCTTCGGAACATAATAGAAGAGACAACATAGATATCTTTGATGGGGTCTGCCCCAGCTGCTCGACCACATTGTAGTTGCTCTTCCTAATGATTTTCAATATTTCCTCTATTTCCTGCTTAGAGGATTCCACAACAATTTTCTTAGGCGCCTCCGCCCGGGCAGGCTCACCTACAACCTCTTTGCCGCAGGTATCAGCCGATTCACCGACAGGGGTAATAACTGGAGTAAGAACAGGAACAGTAGTGGATGTTTTAGCAGGAACAACAGATGGAATGACAATTGGCTTGTTGACAGTCTTAGGGGAAATCTCGGGAGAGAAGACCCTTCCACTTCAGGTGATTTTGCTAGTTCCGACAATGTTACCAATATCAAGATCAGCTTCTTCATCTTTCAAATCTTGTTTGATGCCATGATAGTACACATCGGCACCGTAATGCCAGGGGACAACTTTGTTCGAGACATACGGGACGGGACCAGGAACAGTGATTATTAGTGGAGCAAATCTTGGAGCATATGTAATCCTAACAGGTCTTCTCGAGGAGACCTTGGAAGGATTGGCGGAAATGGTTATAATAGCAACATCTTCAGATGGTACAACATGAACCAAAGTTTTCTCAAACAAAATTTCTTTGCTATCTATCAGGCATTGGACATCTAACTTCAGCAAACGGCAACCATAAGGTAGAAACGAACATATGTGGCAACCTTCACCACAACCCGGAAATAAACCGACCAACAACAAATTCTTCTTGACAGTCATGAGAGGAGTAGATACTTCATCGACAGAGGTAACAAACAAATCAGTATCAATAGCATTAACTCCACAGCCGTGTTTAGGCATGGGAGCAGTTATGACATTTGGCTTCTCCGGATCATCAAAATATATCTCCCTGGCTTTAATCAAATCTTGTACCTTGTTTCTCAGAGCCCAACAATCATTTGTATCATGGCCAGGACTCTCAGAATGATAAGCACGCCGGGAATTTGGATTATATCGGGGAGATGTAGTATTTGGATTTTTGGGAGCCTCTTTCAAGGTTGCCAAGTTGGATCTCAGCAGATGAGGTAGCACTTCAGCCAATGTCATGTTGATGCGGGTAAACTTCCGTTGTGGTCTTTCCACCCTTTGTTGATTGTTGTGTTGCAGAGCAACTGTAGGTCTAGGTATCATCACGACACTTAGTGTCTGACGATGTTCATCCCTGTTTTGGCCCCTTGGGCTATAGATGGAACTGGCTTCCTTCTTACCAATGAAAGGATTCTTTACCGAACTCGAAGAGGCATCCTTTTGTATCTTGCCGCTCCGTATCCCAGCTTCTACTCTTTCTCCAGTAAGGATCAGCTCGTTGAAACTAGCTGATGAGCTGCCGATCAAATGATTGAAAATGGACCAGATAGCGTCCCCAGAAACATTTCAACCAGCTCCCTATCAGACAACGGGGGTTGAAATCTCCCAGGAAAGTCTCTCCATTTTTATGCATATTCTTTAAAGCCTTCACTTGTACCCATGGACATACTCTGGAGTTGAGTACGAGTAGGAGCAAGGTCGGCATTATACTGATACTTCTTGTAGAAAGCAGCAGCCAGATCTTCCCAGTTTCAGATATTTGTTCCCTCTAGCTGGTAGAACCATTCAAGTTGAGTCCCTGACATACTATCTTGAAAGAAATGAACCCACAAATTTCTATCAGCGGTGTGGGGATGGATCTTTCTTACATAAGAACGGAGATGGAGTTTTGGGCAGGACACCCCATCATACTTAGCAAAAACTGGAGCTTTGAACTTCTGTGGGATGACCACCCCCGACATAAATCCCAATTCTTCGAAATCCAGTCCAAGTATCCTCTGAACTTCCATGGCACTCAGACGGTCTTCTAACTGTTTGTATCTATCCCCAGCAGGAGGATATTACTCATCATTGTAATCGGTATCATTGTCAGAAACTGCAGGACTGGGGTCCTTCTCTTCTTCCTGATTCTCCCCTTCCTTGGATGAAGAGGACAGATCGACTTGTCGTTTCAAACACTCTCCAAACCTTCTGCCCATATTCAGAATACCGGCAACCTTCTTCTTTTTCTTCTTTCCTTTCAGGATGAGGGCTTTCAGATCCTCCTGCCCTTTTGCCAGACTTATGAACATTTGTTGGAACTGGGCGTTCTGTGCCTGAAGGTCCTTGATGCTTTGTTCAGAAGACATTTCGTGCAGAAATAAACAGCGAAGAAGATGAGAAACCTGTAATGGTACATGTAATTATGTGTATGATAATGAGATGCGCATGCAATGATTTCAAAAACTTTGGGAAATTTAAATTTGCAAACCAAAATAAACAAAAACTTTATTAGTTGAATTTGAAGTTCAAATGCCTTTTAGGAGTTACAATTAAAAATAAATATGAAACTATGAAAGACATCAAAGTTCCCATGGATGCTTCCTCTTTGTGCCGAGATAATCATTCAGTCCTTTTTCCTCATGGAGTTCCTTTGTGAGCTCTAAAGCCTTCCTCTCCTGAGCATGGAGCTGATCCCTGTAAGTATCCCGCTCCTTCATCAACTGAATCCTGGACTTCTGTAATTGCCCAAGATCAATGGGCATGTAAGGATAGAGAACCGTGTAAGGAATGCCTTCTTCAGTAGTGGGTTCCACAATCACTGGTAAAACAGCCACATAGGGCATCATAAGCTTCTGGGCCCGAGTTCGTACCATTAGAGGTAAGGTTCCATAGGAATGAAAGTCTTTGGCCCCAAAGCCCTGGCGCCAGATCGGTTTACCATGCCCCAAGCTCGTATGAACCTCCAGCGATACTCTTTAACATCATCCTCATAGTTGAATACAATTCCCTCGACAAGTAACTCATGGGGGCAATCCCTTCGAGCGTGACCAAATTGTCGCAGAGCTAAACAGGGGTTGTAGGTTATACCTCCTCTGATACCAAGTAGTGGGACATTAGGGTACTCCCTGTAGCGGTCAATAATAGCAGTGTTTTCCATAGATCGAGAACACCAAAGAATATTCGTATGAGCGAGTGACATTATACTTTGCGACCAACCCAAACCTTCTTCATTCTTCAGTACGGACTTAGGGAGGTGAGAAATAAACCACCTCGACAGCAATGACATGTAGCACATAAGAATCCCTCTTCTCTTCATGGTACGAGTATGGAGAGTGTGCAAAATATCTCCGAGCAAGGTAGGCATATGGTTGTGAGAGAGGAAGATATTGATAGCATTCACATCTATGAATGAGTCCGGATTAGGGAATACAACTAACCCATAGATTAGAAGAGCCAGAACCTCCTCAAAATCCTGAAAACCCATATCATCCCAAAATAGTTGGGCCTTATCTATCAGAAACTTGGCTAGAAATCCCTTGACTCTGCTTCTGGTTTCCCAATTGGATACCACGTCGGCCCGTTTCAGATGCAAAGCCGAGGCAATGACTTTTGGCTTAGGAACTTCCTCTAGACCTATGAAGGGTAATTGTTCAAGAATGGGTATATCTAATAGCTGAGAGAATTCTTCCAAGGTAGGCACCAACTGATAGTCCGGAAAGGTGAAGCAGTGGTGCTTGGGATCAAAGAACTGAAATAGTACACTAATCATCCTTTCATCAAAGTTTGAAGTAACCAGGTTGAGAAGTTGACCATGTCTCTTAGTGAACGCAGAAGTTTCAGAAACCCTTGATGTTAGCTCTTTGAGTTGGGAAGGTATCTTCAGAAAGCTGATTCAGATAGTGTTTCTACGAACGAAAGCCATGATCTGCAAAACAGAACAAAGATAAATTCCCTTGGTCTTTGAAATGGTTAGTGAAATAAGAATGGATGCTATGTTATGATGCATGATTTCATAAGAAACCACAGGTATAACAAGCACAGGTATAGCAAGCACAGTCAAATCACACAAAGTCCTTAGGTTTAAGGCTTGCATGAGGTCAAAGGTAATACCCTCTTGAAGTTTAGTTGGTTTCAAACCTGTCTTAAAAGTAACCGGGTTCTAGAGGATCTCAATATCACTGACCATCCTTTATCGGGCATTGTTTTAGCTCAATCAATCTTTTCTTGCAGCCAAAATATCCTAAAAGTCTGATCTCAATGAGTGTAGCATCGAGTATCAACCAATCCTTAGCTCTACACCAAGGCCGAATATCTCACTACTTTCTAATGGCCAAGTTTGTTCAACTATGGTTCTAAGGTCCGTTAGTGCTTCACGACACCATGCGGCGGCCCCGTATTCTCTTCGTTTCCCCACGAAGGATACCGGTACCAACCAAAGTTCCACACCAACACACCATCACTTAAACCATATCGGTCTATGTTGTACAGTCTCCACGATCTATTGTTGTTTACCTAATAAGTGCCCCAGATCCAGGTGTAGGATCTATAGTAACCCCAAACAAACCCTTTAAAGTAAAGAAATCAAGACAATCAAGAGAAGCAATTTAATGACCTAGATCCTAAGGTATACCCCACTTATTTTCTTCCCCAGCAGAGTCGCCAGTTCTGTGATACGGTGGCAGAACTGACTGTTATACTGGTTTGCATTTTGTGTTTTGTGTTCACAAAATTTCACGGTAAGCAAGAGTCGCCACCGACTTTTATTTCATCCAATCATGGAAAAGGAAAAAGAACAGAAAAAACCTTTTTTTCGAGATATTCTGAGTATGGGGGGTAGATTATAGAAAGGGAAGGTGTTAACACCCTTTCTATCCATGGTTTTCCATGGGCTCTTAGGTACTTTCTCATTTTTCAAATTGCTTGTGTGTGTGCTTTGCTTTGAAAAGTTTTACTTCGTGATAACCCTTGTATCGGTCCTCAAGGGTGTGACGAAGTTGTTTTGAAAGTTTGTTTTGAAAGGTGTTTGTGTGAAAAGTTTTTATTGAGCAAGTACCTAACAGTTATCTACCTACTCGAAAAAAGATTGTTCGTTCTCGTTTCCTTTAGACAGTGCTATCATACTATTAAGGAGTAGGTAGCACCGTCGTTGGAGTTGTAAGGGACACTCGAAAGGGACAAGTACAATCACTAAAGCAATAGTTAGAAAACTTTAGTAGTAACCCTAGAGTCTTAAGATCTTTCCGAGGAAACATTTTCGAGGCAACATTCGAATGGGACATTTTGATCTTTTGGACTGGAGGGCAACCACTAAAATCTCCTATGCTTAATGACTGTTTACCGAAGGAAACCGAAGTGAGGTAAACCCTAGGAGTGGGTATGTGCATATGATATGTTTCAGTTATTTAATCTTTTCACATTAGGTGATCTACCGTTTTAATTTCAGATATTCTTGCCATAAAATCCTATTAGCATACATCTAGACAGTTAAATATTTGCAGGAATTAAAAATGCGAGAAAATAAACCTAACTATTACAAGGCTTTGACAGTTACATAATTATTTTGACGGGAAATAAAAGATGCAAAATTTAAAACCCTAATTAAAACTATTACAACCTCGATACAGTTACAATAATAATGAAACAAATAAAAGTGTGCGCGGTAAATTAAATACGAGGGATGTTGAAAAATAACCTAAACCCTAATTGAAAGAAAAACATTATTTTCTGAGAAAAGAATTAATTGAGTTATGTATGACTAAAACCCTAATTATAATTATTTTAATTATGAAAAAGAAATTGAAATTAACCTAATCTGGATAAATTAAATAATTTCAAGAAAATAAAATATTTTACAAAGAAAACAAGATTTTGTGTATTTTTGGTTTTTTTTATTTAGAAAAGAAATTTAAGCGTAAAATTAAAACCTAATTTCTATTTCATTTTAATTATAGAAATGATATTAAATTAGCCCATATTTCTAGTTAAATTAAACAATTTATTTAAAAAATGCTTTTTTTTGGTATTTTGTGATTTATTGATTTTATGATTAAATAAAAAAAGTGATTAATTTTTGTGGAAAAATGATTAAACAAAATAATTAAATAAAGGAAATAAAAATAAGAAAAAAATTGAAAATGGGCCTGTATGTTGTTAACAAATCTGGGGGTGCCCTGTCTGAATTTCCAAGCCCAACCAAGCTGAGCCCAGGTTGACCATGCTGGATCTTGTGTCGCATTGACTTGAGGTGTATCATAGTCCTTCAGGCTGGAACGTGTTGGATCTGGGTAGCAGTACATCTTGTGGCTGGACGTTGAGGTTGTATGGAAGGCGCTTGAGATTATGAGGCACTGGATCTGCTGATAGAAAGGAAAATAAAGAAAGCGCTGGGACCTGGGATCGAACCCAGGTCCTCACGCTTAAATCCAATGCCACGCTGCCAGCTGAGCTATGATTGTTAGTTGTTATTACAATAATAATAAAACATAATATAAGAAAAACAAAAGAGCTTATTCCAAAGCGCGCGAGATTTAAACGGACGAATGGCTGGCTGACACGCACCTTCTTCTTCCTGGAACCGTCGTCTTAGGTTTATGAACTTTTACCTACAGACACAAGTCTGTAGCTACAACCCTGTGAAACTCAAAAATGTCACACGAGTATGATAAATTGATTGTGATGGTACCAATAGACTCTTCTTGGCCTCACGAGCATCATGGTACCTCATTCATGGCCTAATTTTTCCTGCATCAAGAAACCCTAAAAAAATATGGAAACCCTAACAATGGTAGATGTGTGTAAAGGCTTCAAAAATTCAATTAAATTGTTCAGTCAGCTTGCAAACATGATGACAATAACGAATATAACAATCAAAAGTGATAATGATGCAAGAATTATGATAATCGAATTGGAAAATTATGTCAAACCGTATGAGGTGTAGCATGCGTTTCTGGGTGTTTCAAGCCTTGCAAACGATTGGGGCAACTTCCTGGGACGTCCAACAATGGATTGGGATAGCTAGGATGGCTTGAGATGGCCTGTGGAGTGAAAACCAATTCACACTTTTCTTTGAATTTTGTGACTTTGCTCTGCCTTTTTTCACGACTCTAACCCCTCTCTTTTGACTTGTATTTGTTCAATATATATCATAGGGTGAATTAGGGTTGTAAAAACAGATCACATCTTTGAAAGTTTTGATGATTTGATTTGATCTTAATGGCATATGTAAACTTTCTATAATGAGCCAAATTATCCGTTTCTTGTTCCAATTAGCCTTGATTCGAATTGATCATGATATCCTTGCATTATTTGATTAAGATCATGTCCAAAAATCAGATCACAACATATCTTTTCCATTATTCATCAATTATTTGATTTAATTGAAATTTTAATTAACAAAAAATCCAAATAAATTGAAAAATGAAGCAAATAACACGAGGTTGGTTATTTAGGTCATGGACCATGCTATAAGTGAGGTGCAATCATGAAATGCTAGGCCCATTTGGTAAAAAATGCACTTTTGAGCACATTTGCAATTTGCATATTTTGCAAAAAAGGTCAACTTTGACAAGGCATATCTCTTCCAATTTTAACCCTAGAGAGGTGTTCTTTGACTTTTTAGAAAGCTTAGGATGTCCCCTAAGAAACCCTTTAAGTTTGATTTCAATTTGATCTTCCATGTTCATGTATGAAGCTTTGACCCAAAAGGTGTTTTTGTTGACTTTTCAAAAGGACCTATAATGTAAAAATTCATATCTTTTGATGAGTGCATAGTTTGAACTTGTACGATGAAGATGAATTGTAGGTAATTGCATCCTCTTCAAAATGAGTCTTGGATGGAAAATTTCTGATAAAGTATGAAGAAGTTATGCTTGATCAAAGTTTGGTTGACTTTTCTTGCAAAACCTTAATTTAGCAACTTTTGGGTTTTGATGAATTTGGAGCATTCCTTGAGGAATCATGATCAACCCTTGATCAAATGATGGAAGTCACTTCAAAATGTTGATTTTGACCAAAAATCTTGAGGTTTGACTGTATGTGGGCCACAATTGACTTTTGACCTAATACAGTCGATTCCCAAGCATTTGAGCAGTTGACTGAACAAACTTCTTTGTGCAAGGCATGAAACTTGACATGGATGATATTGGGAACATATTAGGACCTTGGGAAGAATTTTAGTCCTTTGTGGTTCACACATCTTGATGAAAAGGGAAACCCTAATTTGAGGTATATTGCCTTAGGAGAGAGTTTGTTTGGTCAACTCTTGGACTTCCTTGAGCAACTTGGGGACCTCACTTGACACTTGTTGAGTAAAATGGGAGGGAAAATTTTGGGGTACAATAATATGCACTTGTGATCAATAAATAAAAGACTAGTCCAATTAGGTCAAACTTCTCCAATCAACCCTTGCATCTTTGGGATATTTTTGACAACTTGAGGCATGATGGATCATAATAGACTTTTTCATGATATTACTTCAAAACATCTTTAATGATGAAGCTTGAATCTCAAATAAGCTTTGTTGAATAAGGCATGGAAATAAACTCATGAACCTGTAGATCAACTTGATGGAATGTGTTGTGCTTTCACCAATAAAATCAACAATTAGGGCAAACATTCATTGTATTTATTAGTTAAAAGTTAATCAATACAAAACATAGATGGTCACAAAATAAAAGTCAAGGTGCTTGGTGATTCCCCATGAGCAAAGCTAAAGGTAAGGAGAAGAACCAAACCCTAGTGTGATCTTGTTGTGATTGAGTTGATATGATATGATAGAGGAATCTTATGGGCAAAAATTGGGGTACAATAACTGCCCTTATTTAAGTGTCTTTTATCCAAAGATGTGAAGGTTAAAATTTCGTGTCGACGCGATTGAAGATACTTAAATATAAAACAAACCCTATTTTTGGACCAAAGATGCCATGCAATGCTTATGATTATGAATGCAAATGAACAAATCTAAAAAGAAATGACGCAAGACACCACTGGGAATGTAGCAAATAAAAATAGGGATCAAAAGAAAAACTCGACCAGGAAAATAAATCACTGGTGAACAAGAGACCCGACTCTATTGGGGTAAAGCCCAAAGAGGAGATAAGGTGTCATCAACTTAAATATTGAGGAGAGAAAGTAAAGGATAACCATGATCGGCAGATGACTTTGAACTATCCACTTAATGAGGAGATAGCAAAAAACGTAAAGTTAACCTACCGGGGAAAGAAATGGTAAGATAATACTAGTAAACACCCATATTAGGGGTGGTAACAAATGATTAGCATCAGTACTTACAACTAGGAACAAAATAACTTCTTTAGAATAATGCGAATCTCAACGACAAACTATCTCCCATAATGAAGATTACCATCCATCCGAAAAATATCTCAATAACGAACTAGCTCCCATAATGATGAGACCACAATTCATTAGACTAACAAATCTCCACAACAAACTACCTTCCATAATAACAAGGCTACCATTCATTGGAGTAACAAATCTTAACAACGAACTACCTTCTATAATGACAAGGCTACCATTCATTGGAGTAACAGATATCAGCAACGAACTACCTTCCATAATGACAAGACTACCATTCATTGGAGTAATAAATCTCAACAATAAACTACCTTCCATAATGACAAGGCTACCATTCATTGGAGTAACAAATCTCAACAACAAACTACCTTCCATAATGACAAGGCTACCATTCATTGGATTAACAAATCTCAGTATTTGACAAACTTACCGGGGAAGTACATGTTGCTCAAATAAAGAGCCCTGCCACTTGCTGTTATGAGAACGAATTGGCATAATAATTTCTTGGGGAAAGTAATAGGACTTCCTGGGGAAATTCCAATATATTCCTATTGAGGAGATAAAATCTTCACGTGCAAAATAAATGCACAATCTCAAATCAGGGCTCAAAGTTTTCCGAAATCAAAATAATAATATTGCTGGGGACCATAGATTTAAATCAGAAATAAACCGGAATGACTCAGTCAATCAGAATAACACATCATGAGAAATAAACTCAAGAGGCAACCACTTTCTATCCAGAAAAAGAGCTGTACAGGAAGGCTAAAGAAACAAAAACTTCCATGAGGGATAACTATGTGGGGAAATTGAAAGGATATACACTTTCTGTTTAAGGTTGACATTCTATTGGAGAGAAGATAACACAATTCTGCAAAACAGGGTGATATGCCAACAAGATATTAATGAATGCAAATGGGCAAAGATTTGCTAAATTTAACTATCCATGATGTAAGTATGAATGTGTGAATGTTATCATGTATATGCTGACAAAATAGACATATAACACTGGGGATAACCAGACAAAACCAACTTGGGTAATGTCAATGCTAGGCTAAATCACATCCAGGAGGAAAATTTCATAAGAAAGTAAGCACCAATTGAGGAAACAAATTCTCATTTCACAGCTTAACTTCACTGGGAAGGAACATAATCCAAAAATAATCAAATCATAACAATAAGTCGGTGTAGATATTGGGATATAACATCCTCCTCCAGGCTTCACAAGGGAATATCACACGGACTTCAATAGGGAAAAACAAATGTTTTAAGGTTTGTACTTCTACTGGGGATTGCAATACTAATTTCAATAAGGTAGACGAAAACCATATTATCGAGGTATCAAGTGGGTATATTGTACTAACTTCATTGGGGATGGCAATACCACGTCATAGAGGGGAACCCAAAATTCATTCTTCGATACTAAGAGTGATGGTTGCATCAACTTCTCTAGGGAGAAATTTTGAAACTTCATGAGGACAGCAATTTTCAGAGAGATACATTATCTCAACTTTTCTTGGAGATTCAAGAAGTCAAACAATATAGCAAGAAATCAAAATCATGTGGATTTTAAATCAAACCCAAAGCTTGGTCGGGGACAACCCAAAAAGTTGACAATTGTTTCAACACTTCTTAGAGAAGATATTGCCCTTGTCTGGTTGCATGGGAAACAAACAACAACCATAATTCTATCACTACAAAGGGAGATGTTTTGCAAATGATTCCATCTCAGCATACAAAGGGGAAGAGACTTTCATCATGTGAGTGAAGACCTAAATGAGGAATATGGGATAGAGACTTCATACCATGCAACCCCGATATTAAAACGAACCAAGACCTGACTGGGGAAAACAGGATCACAAACCCCAACACCGCACCACACATCAATTGGTATCATCTTCCATTATCTGAGAAGCACAAGAATATCATACGTATACCAGTAATAGTGACCTGGGAGAGCCTTCTTGGGGAATTCATACTTCCGAAATTTCAGAGTTCTCCCATCCTTGGAGTCACTATTTCTGTTCTCCTTGAGTCACAAAATCTAAAGCAAGAAGTAATTTGCAAATTATTTTCAAAAATAATTTTATTAGTTAACCTATTTGCTTTGGAAATTACTATCAATGATAAATGAAGTCTTTGTAAGCTAAATAAAATAGAATTGCAAAGAATTGGATAAAAGCTCAAACTTTATTAATCGAATGGAAGTCTGCAAATAGCGAGACTCCATAGATGTTTACAAAGTTTAGAAAATGGTAATATATTGGAAAAGATTCATTGAAATACAATGACCACTATTCTCCCTAACAACTTTGAATTCTTGAGCAGTGACTTCGATTGAAGAGTGGTGAGGATCCAAGAAGATTGTTGCTTCAATGACCGAGTCTTGTCTGATGTAGTTACTTACCAGGAAATCACTAACTTTTGCCTAGGTTGCCCTTGCGGGGTTTCAACCTAACAGGAGAATTTATTCTGTTTATGTCTCTTACTTTTTCCTAGGCCGCCCTTTCGTGTTTTCACTCTACTGAGATGCTAATGTTTTCCTAAGCCTCCTTTTCATGTTTTCAACTTAGCGAGTTATTATTTTATTTCTCTAAGCGGAGTA
Source organism: Vicia faba (assembly GCA_948472305.1). Classification (NCBI taxonomy): domain Eukaryota; kingdom Viridiplantae; phylum Streptophyta; class Magnoliopsida; order Fabales; family Fabaceae; genus Vicia; species Vicia faba. The sequence continues at coordinate 455,937,807 of OX451735.1, read as the reverse complement.
TTTATTGATTGCATTAGAATTCACGGGACATGGGAACTCCTCGTTATCCATAGTTTTAAGAATCAGTGCACCACCAGAGAAGGCTTTCTTGACAACATATGGGCCTTCAAAATTTGGAGTCCACTTGCCCCTAGAATCAGCGTTAAAAGACATGATCTTCCTGAGCACGAGGTTGCCTTCTCTGAATTCACGAGGTTTGACCTTCTTATCAATAGCTTTCTTCATTCTCTTCTGGTATAACTGATTGTGATACGGTGGGAGAACTGACTGAGGTTTTTGCGTTTTATCGCAAATGTTGCGGTTAGCAAGAGTCGCCACCTACTTTTCTTTTATCCAAAAGGAAAGGTGAAAAAAGCACAGGAAAGACCTTTGAGATTGTTTCTTGAGTTCGGGGGGTATATTATGAAAAGGGGAGGTATTATCACCCTTTTCATCCATGGTTTTCCATGGGCTCTTAGTTACTCGCTTGGATCACTTGCTTTTGTTGTTTGAAATTATGCTTGGTGTGGTTTTGAAAGTATTTTGTAAAAGAGGCCATTCGTTTAGGCAATCTTTGTAATCATTCTCGTTCGTAAGAATGTATACAAAGATGTTTGTCTTTTGGAAATGTTTTCAGTGTTTGTAAGATGTTTTTGAAATGTGTGTGTTTGTTTTGAAAATAGCAAGGATTTTTTGTTTGAAATAGAGCAAGTAACTAGAAGCCATCTACCTACTCAAATGTCTTTCTTATGTATTTTCTATTACTTTGACATTGTTGTCTTACCATTGATTTGGTAAGAAACCCTATCTTTGGATGTAAACGGGACGGGCGTGGGTCATCATATAACCATGATTAACAATGTTTGCAAAGTATCTTAGCATTTTTGAGGGACCAAGATCATTTTGTAAGGCAACTTTTGAATAGCGTCATCGAGGGACTATGATCTTATATTTGTTTTGTTTTGCCAAGATACTCTGCGTGCGTAATATGGCTATTTTTGTTTTAGGCAACCAAGTGGAGAAACCCTAAGGGTGCTTGTGTGCAAGTGTATCATTTTCATGCTTTGATTTTGTCTTGTATTTAGGGTTTTCTATTTTGCTTTGTTTTATTCTTGTCATACAAACCCTAATTACTAATCATGGCATATAAAGCGATAAATTGCATAACGTAAATATTTCTAAGCTATTACAACAATTTATGGGAGGGGGGAATACAAATTTGAATGGAGATTTGCAAGAATATAAACCTAAATAAATTATTACAACCAAATCGAATTTGTATGAATTTGAATAAGTACAATACAATATTAAAAAGAAAATGCAATGCAATGTACACGTAAAAAAAAAGATTTTTGTGTTTTGTTTTTATGTAAAAGAAAATTTAATCTAAACCTAAAAATATAAAGAAAAGGAATTAATTTTTAAAAGGGGTTTAACCCTAATTATAATTTAAGAGAAAATAAAGCTTTTATAGGTATTAGTTTGTGTATTTTCTTGTATAAAAATAATAAATAATATTGTATATAAATATAAAATTAAATATATGAAAAAAATAAGTATTTATAAGTATGAAATGAAAAATAAATTGAACTAAATATGTTTAATTATATTTACAAGTTTATTAAGAAAACAAATGATATCCTATTAAAATAAAACATATTTTTATGTGAGAAATAAAATAAAAATACAATAAAAGTGTAATATTATTAATTTACATTTTTTGGGATTTTTATGCATTAAAGAAAAATATTTAAAATATTAAATATGAAAATAAAACAAATAAAAATAAAAATATAAAAGTTGGCAAGGGGGAGGGGGTAATATAGCAGATTAGTAGTGGAGTGTTAGCAAAAAAAACTATGGCCCAAAGCATAAAGCCCAAACCTGCAGAAAAGTGTCAAAACTGAAAAATGGTAAAAATGCAAAACAAAAGTAGTGTGCCCAGGTTCGAACCCAGGACAAGGGTCTCACCAGCGCACTACTTTGCCACTGGGGTGGCTATACTTACATTGTCTTAAGTGAAACGAAAATAACATATTCTAAACCAAGTCCTTTCCCTGTTTCATCTTCTTCCTCAAGCTTGGCCAGACACCCTGTAACTCTCATACTTCCATAAAAATGAAAATTCATAACATGAAAATTGTAGTGCTTGAACTCACGATTCCAACCATATAATTTATATGAACTATTAATCAAAGAACAAAGAGAATTTTAAAAGCCCTAAATTTTAACCTAATATTTTCAGAAACTTCAAGTTCCAAATTCTCTTAGCTCAAGTAAAATCAATGCAAGATAATGGTATGTACAACTTCGTTATGATGAGGACTACATTTTTTATTCACAAATCGTGGCCTAAGGTTGCCTGTAGAAGGAGATAGAGTTTGAAATTTTACCTCCTTCAGTTGGAATCATGAATGGAACTGGGGTGAGTTTGATGGAGGCCTAATGCTTGCTTGAGCTTCCTTGAACTTCCCTGGATGTATCCCAACCCTTGCCTTGCTCTGAAAGTAGCTGGAACTCCTTGGCCAAGTCAAACTGCAAGCTCTGAAGTCAACAATGGCAGATGGTGGAGGAGTGATTACAGAACAGGTATGAAGGCCTGGATTGACTAGGTATCAAGTATGTAAGATGTTTGAATGATCCAAACTCAAAACGCACGAGCCAACTAGAAGATGGATATGCTTATGCAAAATCTGCAGTTTTGGACAGATTTTTGGTGTTTTGATGGTTGGGAGTGTCTCAGGTCATTGAAAATCGTGTATTGTGTTGCATAATGTTTGTATATTAGTATTGAAATGGTTTTAGGTCAGCTCCTCAACAGATCTGCAAGTTCTAGCCTTTTGGCCACCTTTCTTGTACTTGAAGCAAAGTGATAAGACAAAGCTTTACATGCTTGTACCTGCTTGCTTATGGTTGGTATGTGCTTTGTACAATTTACTTGAGACTTGTGAGACTTGTATGTGCCAAGGGGACAGGTCCAATGCTCAAGATTTTAAAGTTTGCAAAAGTTGCTCTTTTCAAAATGGATATGGAACCTTTTTGCCATAAACGGAATTACAAGTTGGATAAAGGTTCTAAGGCATGGATAGAAGATTTGTCAACTGAGTAAGCATTTAATTAAGGAGTATGAAACAAGTTTGGGACCTGTAAAGCACGGATTAGCCAGCATAGCTACTGATTGCAACTTTGTTCTTCATGAAATGGCTTGGACAAAAAGTGAGAAATTGCCAACTTCATCTCTTCGATTCTCCATACTCAAAAATGATCTTGAGGATTTCTTTGACATTTTGGAAAGCTTGCAATGTGCTCTATAATTCATATTTGAAATTAATTTTTAGATACCTCTTGGAACTAGGTGAAAAATTGCCATGAAGTTGGGTCCAAAACCTGCCTAAATTAGGGCACAATTTCACTAAGTTAACAAGTTCATGACCATGTATTCACAAATTTATATCTTGAGATCCAAGCATCTTTAGGGAAAATTGGGTGAAGAAAAGTTGTATATTTAATGGAGGTATACAACTTTCATGTTGGGAACTTTCCTTGAATCATTATGCATCATGGTGAAAAAGTGGCCTAAAGTTGAGAAAAAATAAGACATTTTATATACTTAAAAAATTTCTAAGTTAGAAAAATTTTCAAATTCAAACCCTAATTTCCAAATTTGGATTTCTTGATGAACAGGTTTCATATTTTGACATGTATTGATGAATTATGTCCCTTGGCACTTGATTTTGACCAAAAAGTCAAAGTTTGACTTTTCAGTATACAGTTGACTTTTGATCAGTTGACTGCAAATTTCATCTGTCAATCCAATGAATTTGAGATGTTTTGTGCCATGTAATTAAGTCAAGATGATTCCATTAAATCCTTGAAATCATGCTTGAACTCAATTGGTCATTTGCTAGATTAAAAATCAGAAATTGCCTTTCCTCTGTCAAAACCCTAATTTTGACCATTTTGCCCTTTTTGTGATTTGACCAAATTTCTTGAGGAATTGAGATCCAAACTTGAACAAATGACACATGTAAGTTCAAAATGTTGATGTGGATCAAAAATTATGAAGTTTGACTGTAAATTGGCCATGGTTGACTTTTTCCCCAATACAACTAATTTTTAGGTCAACTGTCCAATTGACTGATCAAAAATATGGTTCAAGGCTTGAAACTTGTCATGAGTGATCTTAGGGGTCCATAATGATGTTTGAAAGTCACATGAAGCATTGATAGTCCAAAAATCCTTGTGCAAACTCAAACCCTAATTTTGGGTTATCAGTGCAAGAAGATATGCCTTGAGCTGACCAAACCCTAACCCAGTCTTGAGTCAAAGAAACCTTGTGAGGAAAATATTGATATATGAGAGGGAAAATTTTGGGGTACAACACTGACCAAGACATAAAGCCTTCATTTCTTCTCTTCAATCAAATTCAACTAGTCAAACTTGTTCTGGACCCATTTAGCCTATGACAACTTGGTTTTCATCATCACACGTAAATAGAGAATCTCAACCTCAACGGGGAGCACTGCATTAATACCATACACAAGGGAGAATGGGGTTTCTTCTGTTGAAGCGCGTGCAGATGTTCGATACCCGTGCAAAGTGAAAGGGATCATGTCATGCCAATCTTTAATAGTAACAACCATTTTTGGATGATCTTCTTGATGTTCTTATTAGCAGCTTCAACAACCCCATTCATCTTTAGCCTATAGGAAGATGAATTATGGTGGAAAATCTTGAATTCTTCACAATGTTCCATCATCATCTTGTTATTCAAATTTGAGCCATTGTCGATGATAATCCTGCTTGGCACACCATACTGGCATATGAGATTGTTCTTGATAAAACGTACTACCACCTGCTTAGGGACATTAGCATATGAAGTTGCTTCCACCCATTTGGTGAAGTAGTCAATTGCCACTAATATGAAATGATGTCCATTCTATGCCTTTGGTTCAATCATTCCAATCATGTTAATACCCCACATAGATAAAGGCCATGGGGAAGAAATAACATTGAGAAGCATAGGAGGCACAAGAATTTTGTCAGCATAAATCTGGCATTTATGGCACTTTTTTGCAAATTTGTAACAGTCAGATTCCATCGTCAGCCAATAATAACTTTCCCTAAGCATCTTCTTTGCCATTGAATGTCCATTGGCATGGGTACCCCAAAGGAACCTTCATGGATCTCATGCATCAACATGTCTGCTTCGTGTCTATCCACGCATCTGAGCAAGACTATGTCATAATTTCTTTTGTATAAAACATCCTCATTGAGGAAGAAGCTACCTGCCAACCTTCTCAATGTCTTTCTACCCTTATTTGATGCACCAGCCGGGTATTCTGAAGTCTGGATAAAATGCTTGATATTATAATACCAAGGTTTCTTATCTGACATCTCCTCTGTTGTAAACACATGACTTGGTCTATCCAAACGTCGCACTGTAATACGAGGCACATCGTTCCAAGTATTCACTTAATACATAGAAGCTAAAGTTTCCGAAGCATCCGCCATCTGATTTTCATCTCTAGGAATATGATGGAATTCAAATTTATTAAAGAAAGGTAATAATCTTCTAGCATAATCTTTATAAGGGATCAATCCAAGGTGACGAGTATCCCATTCTCCTTTAATTTGATTTACTACCAAAGTTGAATCACCATATACATCAAGAACTTTGATTCTGAGATCAATGGCCTCCCGAGACCCATGATACAAGCCTGATACTCTTCCATATTATTGGTACATTCAAATGTCAGCCTTGCAGTAAAAAGGAATGTGTGATCCATGAGGAGTGATAATCACAACACCAAATCCTTTCCCATAAGCATTCACAGCTCCATTGAATACCATGCCTCGATGAGATTTAAGACCAGGACCTTCCTCAGGAAACGATTCATCGCAATCTTTCACTTTCAGAAACATAACATCCTCATCATGGAAATCATATTTAACAGACTGATAATCATCCACTGGTTGATGAGAAAGATAATTTGCCAACACACTGATTTTTATAGCCTTCTGAGTACAGTATTCAATATCATATTCAGACAACAATATCTGTCAGCGGGCAATTCTTCCAGTAAGAGCAGGATTTTCAAAAATATAATTAATTGGATCCATTTTAGAAATCAACCAAGTAGTATAATTCAACATATATTGTCGCAACTACTTTGTTGCCCATGCCAGAGCACAACATGTCTTTTCCAGTGTATAATACTGCAACTCACAGTCAGTAAACTTCTTTCTGAGATAATAAATTACATGTTCTTTCTTCCCTATTTCATCTTGTTGTCCCAAAATACAGCCCATAGAATTATCTAACACTGTCATATACATAATCAGTGGTCTTCCTTCAACGGGAGGGAGCAACATAGGAGGTTCAAGAAGATACTCTTTAATACTTTCAAATTCCCTATGGAAATCATCTGTCCACACACAACCTTGATCTTTCTTTAACAATTTAAAGATCGGTTCATATGTGGCAGTCATATGGGAAATAAATCTGGAAATGTAATTCAACCGCCCAAGGAAGCCTCTAACTTGCTTTTAGGTCCTTGATGTAGGAATCTATTGAATTGCTTTGACTTTATCAGGATCAACTTCAATTCCTTTTTGGATGACAATGAAACCTAACAATTTCCCGAATCAGACACCGAAGGTACATTTATTTGGATTCAAGCAGAGACGATACTTTCTCAAACGCTGAAACAATTTCAACAAATCTTCTATGTGCCCTTCTTCAGTATTGGATTTAGCAATCATATCATCAACATACACCTCAATTTCCTTGTGCATCAGATCATGGAATAGGGTTGTCATAGCCTCTAGTATGTTGCACCAGCGTTGTTCAACCCGAAGGGCATCACTCTGTAACAGAATGTTCCCTAGGGTGTGATAAACGTTGTTTTTTTCCATGTCCTCAAGAACCATTCTTATATGATTTTATCTAGAAAATTCGTCCATGAACGAGAATACTTTGAATTTTGTTGTACTATCAACCAACATATCAATATGTGGCAATGGAAAATCATCTTTTGGACTAGCTTTAATTAGATCTCTGTAATCAACGCACATGCGAACTTTTCTGTCTTTCTTTGGTAATGGTACAATATTGGAAATCCATTGAGGGTAGGCTGATGTCACGAGAAAATTGGCATTAATTTGCTTTGAAACTTCTTCTTTAATTTTTACTGCCATATCTGGGTGATTTCTTTGCAATTTCTGCTTGACTAGCGGGAACTCTGGCTTTAGCGGCAATTGATGCTCCACAATATCTGTATCTAAACCCGACATATCTTGGTATGACCAAGAAAAAAACGTCCACATACTATTTCAACAATTCAATCAACTTGCTCTTTACGTCAGGATGAAGCAATGCTCCAATCTTGACTTCCTTCGGATCTTCCTCTGAACCCAAATTGATTGTCTCCAACAGCTCTTTATACGGCTGAATGGCATTTTCCTCACGCTCGAGCAACCGTGAAACCTCTTCTGCAATTTCATCATATACTTCTTCTTCAGCCACATACATAGGATATTCAAAGTTGGGAGAGGGCGCAGGGTCATTGTATTCAACAGGTTTTTTAATTAATATGCACATATGATTTATGATTGCTTTTAGAAACTAACACAATATCCATAACTTGGAAAGTAATCTGAAACAAATGTGGGCTATGTGAATAGGTAGATCCACTTCCCCAATAATAGACTTCCTTGATCCATCGAAAGCTTTTACAATTATACCACTTGGGAACATGGGAGCTCCTTGATACTTTAGCTTCATCAGTGTGATCCTCGGTATGACATTTAAGGCAGACCCATTATCAATCAACATATTTGACAATGAATCATTCTTACAGTTCATGGATATATGGAGGGCTAGATTGTGATTCCTTCATTTGTCAGGCAATTTTTCATCACAAAAGCTTAGGTTATTACAGGATGTAATATTCCCTGCCACACTACTGAATTGGTCCAACGACATATCACTTTCCACGAAGGCTTGATCCAACACTCTCATTAAAGATTCTGTATGGGCAGAAGAATTCATCAGCAAGGCCACAATAGATATCTTTGATGGTGTTTGCAACAATTGATGTACGATCCTGTAGTCGCTCATCTTGATAATATTCAATACATCATCAACATATTTTTCTAGAGTAGCACCGCTGGATTCCCCAATTGCTGTCTTAGGTTTAACACTTTTAATAACCTTCTTATCAGTATCAACACTTCCTCGAATAACCGATGCAAAAACACTACCACTATGGGTCACTCTACTGGCCTCAGAAACATTATCAACATTAGACAAAGGTTGGATGGGAACTTCCACACCATCCTATAGAATTGTAGCATTATATTTTTACGGTACGACTTTGTCTGATTTGTAAGGAACATGACCTTGCAAGAAAATCACTACTGGAGCAATAACTAGCTTTCTACAGTATTCAATCTTGATAGGGGCAGGATCACTGAAACATGGCACAATGACATTCACACCTTCTTCAGAATATTTGGCCATCACATAATCATTGTTGGAGATCATATCTTCAGCTGAGGAAAAGAATTCATCCACAAAAGCGTATTCATCATCCGACACAGTCTCAACCAAGAAATCTTCAATCACATTAATCACATTGTAATCATCTTTATGGCCTAAAACTTTGATAGTACCATTATCCAATAAGAACTGAATACCTCTTTTTACAATGGAACACGCATGTGAATCTCTGCAGCAAATCCGGCAAGATCCATAGCGGTGTTCTTCTTGACCTTCCATGTGGCAGAAGGTAGCATGCATTTGCACTAAATCATCATTCATATGGTTCACGTCAAAGACCCGGAATTCTCCAGGACATCCAAAGACCATGTTCACTTCTTCCTCATATTCTGCCCTAGGCCTGATTTTATGAATGAGGTCTTCATCCATCATTTCCTGTAAATCAGCCTTTATCTTATCACACCCATGTATAGCATTAATGCAGATACCACAACCCGCATGGTTATGCATATAGTAACTAAACCTGCAAAGGTCTACATGTATTTTTACCAAATCTCCTCTAACCAGGTTGATATAAAAAATCCAGAAGTCACCTGGACAACCAGCAACCATGTTTACAACATTTGCTCCTTCATGCTTTGGAAATGGATTATCTTTTACATTAGGACCAACATCTTTAAAGGATAAAAGGCCAAATCTCACCATTTTTTGTACCTCCGATTTTAGAGGATAATAATTTTCCACATTGTGCCCTGGTGCACCATGATGAAAAGTGCACGTCTGATCTGCCTTATAATACCAAGGCAAAGGTGATGGTATAGTAAGGGGTGGCCTGGTCTGAACCAACTTTTTATGAATCAATGCTGGGAGTAACTCTACATAGCTCATGGGGATAGAGTCAAAAGCCTTTCTTCTCTGATTCTACCCTTGATTTCCCTGAGGGGATGGTCTTTGATAAGCCACTATGGTCGGAGCTGTATTGACAAATGGAGTTACCGAAGCAACCTGTTGGTGGCGCTGATGATTTATTCTAGGAGGATTAACCCTTCTCTATTGAATAATAGCATTTGTTTCTCCTTCTTTCTTTTTAGAAAACCCGTATGATGGTGTCTTTGTACTGCCAAAATTTTCACTTTTGTCAAGCGACCCTCTCTTACAGCTTCTTCCAGACGGACACACATGCCCACCATCTCGGTAAAATCACTTGGGGCAGTCACCACCATTATTTCATAATAGAAAACACCTAGAGTATTCAGAAAAATCTTTGTCATCTCTTTTTCTTCCATTAGAGGGATCACTTGGGCGGCTACTTCACACCATCTTTGTGCATATTCCTTAAACGATTCTTTGTCCTTCTGGACCATTACCTTGAGTTGATCATGGTAAGGTGCTATGTCCACATTATAAATGTACTGTCTAATAAACGCTTCACCCAGGTCGTTGAAATTATGAACATTGGCACTATCCAGACTCATGTACCATTTCAATGTTGCACCAGTAAAACTATCCTAGAAGAAATGAATTAACAGGAGTTAATCATTGATGTGAGTAGACATCCTTCTCACATACATAACTAGGTGAGCACGAGGACAAGTATTGCCCTTGTATTTCTCAAAATTCAAGTACTTTGAACTTTGTAGGTATTTTCACATATGGAACCAAACACATATCATTCACATTCTTCTCAAACAATTCTTTTCCTCTGAGGGCCTTTAATTCTTTCTGCATTTTATTAAACTGATCTTGAAAATCGTCCATTCGATCATAGACATCCAATATTTCACTTGGTGGAGGAATAGGGTGATAAACTTCATCATTAGCAAATGGCACATCATTCACTGAAGGAGGTGCAGCATAGTGAATCTCATTTCTCATAGCAGGAGTAATATGCACCATAGGAGGTGCAAGAGTAGCAGCGGCTTACATAACTAGAGCAGCTTGAGTGTCAATATTGTAACCTTTTGGCATGAAGTTCGCTAGCATTCCCCACGGCTAACCCTGAGGCATACAATTCTGAATGACAATAACTTCAGTAACAGAAACAGGAATTGTCCGAGCTTCGGAAATAACCGTTGTCTATTGAGGTTGAGCAAGTGGCGGATGATTCTGAGCAACCACCAATGATTCCATCAAAGCAGTGAGATTGGTCATACCAGCCTTCATAGAAGTAACTTCTTCGTGCAACTCGTGATTCTCTTGTTCTAGATTATCCATCTTCCTTTTAAAATTAGCACGAGTATTGTACTGGTGAGACAACTTGCTGAATGAAGTAAAGAAGCTCAATAAGACACCTGGGTATAAACAAAAGTGCAAGAAGTATGTATAATATGATGCATTATATGCAATGTGAATGATTTATTTTATTATTAATATTTCAAGGAACTCAAAGATTTATAGACAATTTGCAAATATTAAAGTACTAACTTGAAATACTGAAAATCTCATTATAATAATTTCAAAACGGATTATAACTTTTAGTACAAGTTTCAATAATCCCAAGTACAAGATAAGATAAAAATATAAAACCCTAAGAAAACAAAGCTGATGAAGATCACTCCACACACTGATGTTTCCCTGTGAGTCTTGTAATCTGAGCCTTCAATCGCTTGTTCTCTTCTGCATACCTATTGGCGACCTCTTTCCAATCACCAGAGCTCGGAAGTGAGCAATTAGGTCCTGGATGAGCTCTAGAGGAAAATAAATCCTCTTGCCTCTCCATCGTCTCTACAACATGACGCTCAAGAATCTCAATCAAGTCATATTTCTTTTCAAGTCTATTCTATAGGACACCTCTAAAGTCTGACACTTATTCTTTCAAGCTTCCTTTTCCTACTGCATCCTGACTAGGGAAAGCTGAAGCTCTTCCATATCATCTAATAGGGGAAGAGTGGTCTTTACAAAGATACCAAGCATATGTTCTTCACGGGAATACGACATCTTCAACTGGATGGCTTTTGCTTGTACCCACTGAAGATAAGGCTCCAAAGAAACAACCCCTCTAGGTCCCAAGTCTTTCCCGCTCTTCCTGTGAATGTGACGCTAAGCCTTTGCAATCTCTTATTCAGTTTCCTTATGAACCTATCCCTCTTAAAGGAAGAAACCACTCAAATTAATACTATTTGACTTATCCCTCATCGAATATTCAAACTGTCATTGTGCAAGAATGGGATTGTAGTTAATTCCTCCCTTTGTACCAAGAAGAGGTACATTGGGGAAACTACCACAACTGTCAATAATATCTACATCATGGTAAGCCTGATGATACCAAACAATATCTAAATGAGTGAGGGCCATAATCTTTGGATCCCAACGAGGCTCCTTCCTGACATCCCAGAAAGCATCAAACCGAGGCAAGTGAGAAATAAACCACTGATACAACAAAGGCGTGCAACAAATGACCATCCCTCTATGGTAAGAATCCCGAAGATGAATAGATTAATAGGCATCACCCAATAATTTAGGGACTGGATTCCCAATCATAAAGATCTTGATGGCATTGATATCCACAAACTTGTAGACATTGGGAAATAAGAACAACCCATAAGCAAGTAGAGAAAAGATGGCCTCGAAAGCCACCATAGTCTTCATCCTAGAAAAATAGATAGCTTTCTCCAACAAGAACTAAGCGGGTAATCCTCTAATCACTCCTTTGGTAGTCATGTGGGCTTCAACCTCATCCTTCCCTAAATAGACCAAAGCAGCAATCTCATGGGACTTTGCCCCCCCCCCCCCTCCAAACCGGTGAAAGGAACACGATCAGTAATAGGTAAACCCAATAGATAAGAATACTCTTCCAATGTAGGCACCAAATGATAATCATGGAAAGTAAAGCATCGATACATCGGATCATAGAACTGGACCAAACTCGAGAGAATACCCTCCTTCATCCTGAACTTCATAATAGAAATGATGGATCTATACTTTCTCTGAAAATATGTAGAACTCTCGATCTCGGGAATCAGACTCATCAACTCATATATCTTGGGATCTTTGATACTGTACTTCTTAGTCTTTCTTTTTCCAGAATCCATAGTCAAAAAGTACCTGAGATATTCGTAAAGAGTCAACTTTTAAGTCCCTTGAAACAAAATGTTTTAAAGGATGCTCATGGGTGCATTAATGCATGATGCAACAATCACACACAAGATCACAAACATAGGGTTCATAGGTTTGACGTCACGAGCATGAGGTCAAAGGTACTACCCATATGGTATGATCTAAAAGTTTATCACCTGCCGAACAATGTTCTAAGAGATTCCCATAGTCTACATCCTTCCTTCAGATATTAGCAACTTCCTAAATTGACTCGGTAATTAGCAATATTCTCAAGAAAAACTCGTTTGAGTGTAGTATCGCGTGACAACCATTTCTGAATTACTCTGTCATAGCTTCCGCACTACACCTAAAAGGCCAAGATGGATTAAAGGTTCTACAGTCCTCAGTTTCAGCAGGCTCCTAGGTCAAAAGTAGCATGTCTTCCCGATTGCTTGGTAAACGACACTACATTCAAAGGGGCCTCCACTGAGGGGGATCTCATGTATCCTTTTTTGGGATTACTCCCTCAAAGTTAACATGAATATACTTCCCGTCTTATCTTAAGTTTGCCCAAGTCCAGGTACAAGACCTATGAGAAATCACCAAGCACCCTGAAAACAAGGAAAATCTAGACAAACATACTTACATCATATAATATATAACAAACAAAAGCATATACACAAGTAAACAAAGATATGCTCAACCCACTTAGGGATGGACCAACAATAGGTAGATCTTTCTCCAGTGAAGTTGCCATTTTTTCTGTAGCGGTAGAAATGTTGAGACTAAGACATTGGATTGACTCGACTCACACAGATCAAAATAAAAATCACCACTGCGCTTTATTGTTTCCAAATGAATGGGAAAAGAGAGAATAACCTGAAAAAGAGGGGGAGAGAATCTAAGTTAGGGGGTTAGTTATGCAAAGGGAAGGTATTAGTACCCTAAACATCTACGGTACTCCACAGGAACCTCTTTGAAAATATGTGTATTTTGGCTATAAATGTTTTATAAAAATAGATTGTGTGAATGAGAAAAGAAGTATATTTTTATGATTTTTGCACCTGTCGCGGTTGCAAACCTTTAGTGTCTACGTACCACCTTTCGTGCAATAGGGGATCAAGGTACTCATAGTTCAGCTTTAAAACTTTTAAAACACGAGTGTGTTGGTTAATTTTAAGAGACAAGACATCATCGTCTTATCCGAGTGGAAGAACATACTTACTACCTACGATTATGAGAAAGGAGAATTTGCATCATCTCAAAGTGGAGGATATGGCTTGGATTTTAAAATCAACAAAGCCTCACTCAACACCCAAATGGAAAATATCTTACTTCACTACATATCGTAGAAGTATAGTAGCTCGCATCACTACAAGGATTGACAAGAGTCTAATCTTTTGCAAAAAGTTTTAAGGTATAACGCCAAGTGGAAAAATGGTTTAAATGAGATTGATTGACTTTTATTCTTCTCACAAAAATGTCAAAGTATTGTTAAATTATTTAAAGTTTGATTAAGAAAATATTTTGAAAATGCATGGACCTAAGTCCAAGTTTATTACGAAAGCGGTTCAAGTTTAGAAACAAGAAGAGTTTTCAAAAGGAGGGAGAATATTTTTGAAATTAAAGAAGATGGGAGAAGATGAAGGGATTATCCTAAAGCATAAGGTAAAAGCTAGGGAAAAGAACCGTCTAACCAATAAGAAGCCAACACTTGACATAATGAGTCAATGTAAAATTCTCATCCTTTGGATTGAAACCATACAAGAAAAGATAATAAACCTCTTAAGAAAACCAAGCTTCAATTGCATTAAGTCTTCACAAAAATTATGCAGAGTAACGGCTGTATACAGATAAATTCCCGATCACAGACAAAGCATGTAATCATAATAACATGCACACAAGTCAAACAAACAACCCAATATCTTGCCGTAAACCCCAAGAACTCAAGAAAAAAATAATAGTTGAGGTTATAAGGTCTCAAGGTAGGTCAAGGTCTCTAATCTTAAGTATAAGAAGTCCATCACTCCATAATGCAAAGGATAATAACCAAGTAGTCTAAGTAGCATTAAAGCTTTTTATGGTTCAAGTTGATTATTAAGTATCTTAAAAAGTAAATGAAAAGCTCAAGTGAGAAAAAATAAAAAAAATGACATAAAAGTAAATGCTCAAATGAGCAAAGATGAAAATAGCCTGAAACGTAAATGCTAAAATAAATGTGCTTAAAGTAAAAGCATAAAGTAAAAGCACAAAATAAAGTTAATTGTTAGAAATTAGAGGTTAGTTGAATGACCATCTTGAAACTTGTATTTGAAACTCATTAGAAGATTGATAAAACCAAAGCCTCTCAACAATAAGTTTCATTTGCTTTTTGTCAAGTATATCATTCATTTAAAATTTTCAAGGCAACCATAAATTATCAACGATGTTTAAGTGATTCACTTTGACCAAGGCTTATGAAGATTCATTAGAATATTGATAAGACCAAAGCCTCCTAACAATGAATCTCAAGGTTATTGTATCAAAGGATTCAAATTAACATAATTGGGCTTACAAACATGGGTTTGGGCCACGAACAATCATTTCTCGAATCGGGACAAAATTCAGCGCTATGTTAAGCAATTGTAAGTAGACTTATATAGAAGTCGCACATATTTTGAGGCCGGTCAATAGCAATTTATGTGTCATATATTTAGAAATATAACATGTATATCATCCTCTAACAACATGTGACACAATAAGAAGAGGAAGAGGTGAAGAGAGAAGGGATAAGAATTAAACCATATTTGAACCAAATTTAATCAAGCCATAATTAAAATCATTCATCCATTTTGGTGGAGTTAAACTCAACACCCAAGATCCAATGATATTAATGAAGCTCGTGATCAAAATCTCATAGTTTAAGATCAACCAGAATATATACAAAATAAAATTGTATTTAAAAATAAATAAAAATATTTTTTAAAATGGTTTTAAATTAAAATTAAAGGGGGAAATATCAACTATATTCAAAACATTCCAGAAAAATTCAAGATGACCATAGAAAATTCAAAATGAGCTCAAATATTTCTATAAAATTTTTGGTAATTTTTTTAAGTCATAAACTATTTTTAAACTAATTGTAATTACTCAAATAAGTAGAGAAAGATCAAAAATAGTAGAAGTCAGAACAAAATTCTAAAAAAAAATTTAGAAAATTAGAAACAATGAAAATGATATTGAAGAATTTTTTCATAATTTAAAAATGCCAAAAAGTGTTTTAAAGCAATTAAAAACAAGTCAAAACAAAGAAAAAAATCATTAAAAAAATCAAATCTGAAAATAAAATTATGAAAATATAAAAATCGGAAAGAGAATATTCGAAAGTATTTTTGTGAATTTTTTCATTATTTTTAAGTCAGAAATAAATTTTCTTTGATTTTTTAAAAGTTTAAAACAATTAAATATATAAAAAACAAAAATAAAAATAAAGTCAAAAATATAAGGACCAATGTATGAAAGCCAAAATGCGTTATTAAGCTAATCCAATGGATTAGACGCGTTGTGCATATCATGGTCTTTAATGAATAAAGCATTGAATCAATTATTTAAATCAGTTTTTGAAAAAAACAAATGGCACATTATCATTGGCTGAGATATGACACACTGGTCATCTTTAACCTCCAGCCACACGGATTTACAGGTCTCTGAAATGGTAAAATTAGAGCTCGAGACCGGTACCATTTGTTTCGCCTCTTCAAGACGATTCCAATGGTACCCTTGTGAAAAATTTATGTAAGGTGTAGCTCAGTCGTTTTGAAAGGAAATATTTGAAAAGGGATTTGAAAATTCATGGCCAAAATGTACTTCCAGTTAAAAACAAATGTTGCGACTAGAATCAGAATGATGAGAGGTTCATTACAGTATCAAAGATTGAGAGAATTGGTGAAGGAATCTACCTATTAAAGTTCAAATTCATAGCTATGAAACTTGACTTGGCTAGCACGATTTAGGAAGTCTTAGAGCTTGATTCTTCTTCTGTTAGCTTCAGTGAGGTTCAAGGATGATGAATTGACAAAGAAAATGGATTGAGGAAGCCTAGAAAACTAAATTCGAAGTTACAGAAAAGTGGGTTCAAGAGGATGTTTGACAGGGTGATTCTGGATCTCTAAGCTTGAGAAAATGAACGAGGTATGATCTTGTATTTATAGGGAAACAACAGGGATGCTCAAGCGTGTGGAATGATGAGATTTAGAGGGAATTCATGTGAACCTGATACATGAGGAATGTGTGATCTATTTAGCATAAAAACTCACTCAATCCTTGTGTTTCAAGGCTCTAATCCACTTTGGCAAGTTGGTTAAACATGTTTAGACCAAAAACGCATGCTAATTTGATGTATAGAAGCCACAACATGAATTTCAAATTCTGACTTGAAGTGAAACTTCAGTTTCAAGGTAGAATTTTTGAATTAATGGCATTCACAACTCAATGAGTCTTAGGGTATAATTCTTGAAGTTTTAGAAAGATGAGATCACAAGCTTTAAAATGTGAAAAGAATGGGAATTAATGGATGTTTGAGCTAAGAGTTGTGATGAGTCAAAGTCGAGAAAAAGATGTTGACTTTTATACTTAGAAACATTTCAAGTTTTCTCTTAAAAAATGACTTGTAATGTTTTGAGCTCAAACAAGACTTTCCTCCAAAATTGAGCTTTTATCATTGATGCTAGCTTGAAGTAGACTTCGTAAAGAGCATTGTGAAACTTGAATCTCTCAAAAACACCAAGTATTGAAAATGTTATGGTCTTGAAAAATTGGTGAAAATCATGAGATGGCCTATAATCTTTTACATCCTTAGAACGTCGTCCATCCATTTTAAAAATTTGCACATAAAAGAAGAGTTAAAGTTCACATCCTTAGGATTATTATGGAAAAATAATGGGCTCAAGGAGATAAAAATTGACCAATTTATGATCTTTTGAAGTCACATAAGGGAATTTGATGGCCTATCTAGAGGACTTGTAATATTTCTTCATCATTAGGAATTTTCCACACAAAATTTTCTTGAAACTTTTGAAGTGATTTATTGATAACCCTTTTAAGAGGAGCATGTTTTTGGAGTCACTCAAAAATACCAAACGATGAGCAAGATATAGCCTTTAGAAGTTCAAAACCCTAGCTCCTAGAGCAACAAAATGCCTTGGAAGACTTTTTCAATTTTGACAAACCTTCTTGCACAAATACTTTTGTCATGTAAATAGAAGTTGTTAAGGATTATAATGATAAACCATTGAAACCATAACAACTTCCAAATATTGATAATTGAGGGAGATATGCACTTGTGATCAAGAAATCAAAGACTTGTCCAATTAGGTCAAACTTCTCCAATCAAATCTTGCATCTTTGGGCTATTTTTGAGAACTTGAGGCATTATTGATCATAATAGAATTTTTCATGATATTACTTCAAAACATATTCAATAATGAATCTTGAATCTCAATGAAGCTTTATTGAAAAAGGCATGGAAACAAACTCATGAACCTATAGATCAATTTCATGGAATGTGTTGTGCTTTCACCTATAATATCAACAATTAGGGAAAACATTCATTGTATTTATTAGTTAAAAGTTAATCAATACAAAACATAGATGATCACAAAATACAAGTCAAAATTCTTGGTGATTCCTCATGAGCAAAGCTAAAGGTAAGGAGAAGAACCAAACCCTAGTGCGATCTTGTTGTGATTGAGTTGATATGATATGATATAATAGAGGAATCTTAGGGGGAAAATTGGGATACAACACATCACTTTCACCTTGGGAAGAGTTAAAAACTTTTAAAAAGACAAACAAAAAAAAATTCTTTGAAATGTGAATACAAGAAGGAACATCAACAGTGATCCAAATTTGGATTTTGACTCCATGTGTCACAAAGTTTGGTATCTCTTTCTATGGCTCATCTTCGAGAATAACGTTGGTCTTTGGAGAAGTCAGATGGAGATATCCTGCACTGTGAAAGATATCTTGATATTTACTCAAAGCAGATTTCGACTTCATAACTTCATTATTCACGGAGAAACTCAAACCAGTCCCATTATTGTTTATAGGTGGATTAATAATATGCCCCCACACCTTTCTAGGGCCCCTCTGCACTACCTGTTTCACATCCTTAAATGAGGTGATAAAATCTTCATTCTTACTTATATTATCAATAGACAAAGCTTGGAGCTGAGTTCCAACAGCGGCTTCATCAGCTTATACAATGCTAAAGGAAGACAAATGAGATATCAACAGATCTTGCTCACCGTTCACAATAACTACCTTTCCTTCACGAACAAATTTCAGTTTCTGATGCAAGGTCGAAGTAAAAGCTCCTGCTTCATAGATCCAGGGTCGTCCCAATAAACAACTATAGGATGGGATAATATCCCTAACTTGAAAGTTGATTTGGAAAAAGTGTGGACCTATATGAATAGGTAAATTCACCTCTCCAATGACAGATTTTCTCAAACCATCAAAAGCTTTTACTATAATTCTACTAGGGTGCATATGAGTTCCCTGGTATTTGAGCTTCATGAGAGTGCCTCTTGGTATGAAATTCAAAGCGAATCCATTGTCTATTAGCACATTGGACAAAGAGTAATTCTTATAATTCATAGATATATGCAGAGCCAGGTTGTTGTTTCTTCCTTCATCAGACAATTCCTCATCACAAAAGCTCGGATTGTTACAAGACGTAATATTCGCCACAACACCGTTGAACTGATCCAGAGACACATCCCTTTCAATAAAATCCTGATCCAACACCCTCATCAGAGATTCCCGATGAGAAGAAGAGTTTATTAACAAGGATAAAATGGAAATCTTATATGGAGTTTGCAACAATTGATCCACAATCTTGTAATCACTCATCTTGATGATTTTTAATAGATCATCAACATCCTTTTACAAGGAGGCGCCACTAGACTCCCGTACCACTTTCTTAGGTTTAGCATTCTCAACAACCTTCTTACCGGAATTAACATCTCCTTGAAAGGTAGGGGAGAAGACACAAATACTACGAGTTACCTGACTAGCTTCAACAATATTCTCAACATGGGACAAAGGTCGGATAGGAATTTCCACACCATCTTCCAGGATAGTTGCTTTGTGTCATACCCCAAATTTGTCCTACTAGTTCATGATATTTTTAATTCCATTTCTAAAAATTATATTTTATAAAATATTATTCATATTGTTATGGGGGTTTAAATTTATAAAAAGAGAGTTTATCTTATAAAGAAATCATGGGCCTTTTCTCAATCAGAAAGGGCCCATGTAACGTTTTAGTCCATTTCAAAGTTAAAAGGAAGAGGTGCATTTCTATATGGGGGTTTGTGTTTTAATTAAGAGTTGTTTGGGCCTTTAAAAATCAGAAGAGCCCATGCAAATTTTTGGCTAATTATAAATTCTGTAAGAGAGGAGGCATACTGAAATATGAGAGGGTTTGTGGGTTAAATGGGCCGGCCTGGTATTAGTTTTAAGTCCTGTTTAAATAGAATAAGAGGGGGTATGTTTTAGGAGGCCCATAAGCATTTTATTCTGCTGGACCTAGTGATTTAAAATAGCGTCCGTTCAACTTTCTGGTCCATTTTGAAGTTTGTTTTTAATTATAATATCGTTATTTTTATTATTAATGCTATTGTCGTCTTATTATAACTATTATTGTTATTATTAAATATTACTTCTTTTACTTATTTAAAAAAAATAGTTTTGTTTTCATTAAAAGAAAACCGTTTTTAAAAGAAAAGTATTCAGGCCCATTTCGATTAAAGCCTTGTTGTCTCAGATGACCAAAAAAATGTGTGGCCCAATCAAGCATAGTCCGTACACGAGACAGGTCCAGTCTAATTGAAGAAATGCACATTCTATGTCTCGTAAATAAGTATTGTACAGATTAAACAAAAACGAGTCTTAATTCATTAGATTTATTTGAACAAGAATTGAAACTTTTTCTAACTCAATAAAACCAATATATTACATTCATAACTTTCCAAAACCGATACAAGTTAATTGCATAAACACATTCATCACTAATTAATACAAATTAAAGCATTTTATTCATTCTAAAAGGAATTACAAACACATTATCTCTATTCCTTAATCTGCATAACGACCTAATGATCACCTTTCCTAAATCATCTAAATCAAGACTACTATAAAACCTAAGGACTAAAAACACACCGGAGGGGGTAAAGAATTTACAGAATAAAAAACCACTACAGAGATAGAAGTGGGGAGGAATTTTTGTGAGTAAATTTGAGCACGGAAAAAAGTTACGGAGAAAGAATTTTTTGAAGCTTCATCTTCATCACCGACGTAGATTTGCATCCGTCACTGCTTTAGCTTGGGTTTCAATATCTGAATCCCTAACTCTTCAATCATTGCACCATAACACCATCATCACCATCGTTGTACCTGGAAAACGAAAGAGAGAGGGATAAGAATCAACGGAAGAAGAGGGATAAGCAGGTTCGCGAAAAGGGTAACGAACACCTAACTTTCATTCTTGCATTTTTCTTTCTAATCGATATTGCAATTGGGGTTTTGTGGGTTAAATCAAAGGGGGTAGGGTTTGATCGTGGGGTTTGGAGGTTTGATTGCCGCCTGGAGGAGGATTTAGTGTTTTTTGGGGTGGTTTTGTTGTTGAGAGAGACAGAAGAGAGAAAAGGGCATACGGAGAGAGAGAGAGAGAGAGAGAGAGAGAGAGGAATAACAATAAAATGAAATGTTATTTCGTTAAAAAATAAAATATATAGTATCCTATAATCATATGTGTGTCACCCCTTAATTGTTACCATACTCCTCCAATTATCACTGCATGATCACCATCATATGTCCCCCAATACACGCACCCATGGTATCCCATACACCCTCTCATACGAAGTCCACACGAACTCCCTAAACGACTTGGGCCTGACCTATTACCAGATACACCCCTCTTTTTTTACTCATGTATGCGTTTTCACACCCCCTGGCCAAAACGAGCCAAGTCTAAAATCTAGACTTGGGCTCTGGCTCCTTACACCCCCCAATTTGTTGTGCAGAAAAAAAACCTACCCCCTTTGCCTTTTGGGCCTGAACTCAATATCTAAATCCAGGCCCATGCTATTAAAACCTCCATTCTTTACTAGCTTAACATTAGTTACGCCCCCTGCGTTTTTTAATTTATTTATTTTACTTATTTTTTATAATTTTATTTTTATATTTATATTTTCCTATATTTTTTTATTAATTATAATATTATATTATTTTACTATTATCATATAAACCATAATATTTTTTCTAAAAACATTCAAATATATTTTATTGCATTGAATTATTTCTTTTAATCATGCATTTAATTATAATATTTTCATAATTAATATACTAAAAAATACTTAACCAATGACAATTTATTTTTGTAAATCAAATTAATCTTACAATTAATCTTCAAAAAGAGTTACGAGTATATTTGAACTAACTGCATACTCCGTCTAATATCTCCGCTATTCATACACCTAGACTGAGTATGGAGAAATTCAAATACAATTCTTAACCCATAAAAAATACAAACCAACTGCGAACTATGAATTGAGACTCTGATTCCTCATGAGAGGATATGTAGGCATACGACTAAAATCGTGACGAGTTCCCCTAATAAAAATAAAAACTTTTTTTCCTAAAGACCGTGCTTCTAAACCTAGCATCCTTGTGAATAAGGTGGATGAGGGGTGCCTAACACCTTCCATTCATCTAGAACCGAGTCAACAATCTAGAATCTTTGAACTTTTTAGGGTTATTCCTTTACATTCCCTTCCTTAGGGTAAAAATTAAGGGTGACGACTCTGTATAAAAAACTAGTTCCAATAGCTGGTGACTTTGCTGGGGAATCAACCCTAGGTTTAGAAGCATCTCCTTTAGGTATTAGGATTTTTCTTATTTTTTGGATTTTCTTTATTTTTATTTTATTTATTTATTCATTTATTTTGTTTATTATATTTATCATATTATATCTGTGGTGGGATTTAAATTTTGCAAAATAATACTTCCAAAAACCCTTAGAAAGAAGGTTCGTCTATTAGCGAAGGGGTTACATCAGCCCTATGAGTTTATGAGACGACTTCACCTAGAGTCGGTGAAATTGCGCAAAAGGAATACCTCTCAACAGACATCCTCTTGGTAAGTAGGACTTTGGAATAACACTTATGACTCTTTGTACGACCTTTAAACCAAAAACTTATGATGAGACCTTTCATGACCTAGAGACAAAAGTTTCAGTCTGTAAAGAGGCTCCACTTAAGGGATGCCCTTGTGCCTTTCCCTCTAGTGTTATTCATGATACCCTTAAGGAAACCACCTTATGGGGAGGGTAAAATATCGGTAGGCCAAAACTAAGAACCTAACTTCTAAGGATACCCTTCACAAATCCCATTACAATCTGCAAACCTGCAAGGGTTATCCCCTCATCCACTACTATCTTTAGCTCGTAGGGCTTCCGTCTATGTCATAATCCTTAGCCTGTAGGGATTCCTCGTCTTTTCTCATTGGCCATAATGTTTAAGGAATTCCTACTTGTCTCAATCTTTGAGACAATGTTGGATATCATTAAATCCAAGTCTATTATTATCTTCGTCCTTAAGGAGTTCCTGCCTGTCTCAATTTCTGAGTCAGTGTAGTATATCACCATGTTTATCTTTAAACCTGTATAGGGTGGCCATATGGCTATCCCCATACTACGTCTACAACGCATTGCATATTCATGAAACTTTTTGCGAGCCTAAAATCCAGAAAAAATATTTTTGCATACCCAAGCATTTTCATACATTTTCATTTTCATTCATTTTCACAAAGTTCATATCATTTACACTTCCACCCTTATCCAACTGTGATCAGTTAGCAAGATTACTGATACTCTCAAGGGAATTCAAATCATGTCCCAAGAAGCTATGGAGGAACTCAAAAGAGGCCAATAACTATTGAAGGAGAAGGTCTACCAGTTTAAGACTCAAATGAACTTGATCATGAAATTATTACTGAGGAGTGAAGGTAACCCTTCATCATCCCAGCCACATGCCTATTCAACACCACATATGCCACCATGGAGAGCTCCCCCACCTCAACAACAACTACAACAACTCTATCAACAGAAGGCATATGCCCAACAAAGGGGAAGACAAAAGCTACCACCAAGGAGATTTGATCCACTTCCCATACCGCACAGTCAGCTACTACAACATTTACTCAAGACATATTTTATAAATCGGAAGTCAATGAATCCTTCGAACGGGACACTCCCGTCTAAGTATGATTCAAATTCAAGGTGTGAGTATCATGCCAACTCTCAAGGATATACCCTTGAAAGATGTTGGGGTTTCATACAAAAGTCCAATATTTTGATCGACAATAAGCAGTTGACTTTTGAAGAAGGGATCCCATTGGTGAATGGTCGCCCCTTGCTTTAACAAATCCAGAGACTAAGAATAATTCCCTAAAGTTAGTGGATCAACAAGGGGGCTTATCTCTAGATCATTAGGCCTTTATCATTTCAATTTGTAATTTCCTAGTTGTTAATTTTTATTTGCTATAAATTTGTATCTTTGGATCAGTAATTTTAATAAAATAATCATGCATGTTTTTTGAAATTGATTTATTCCATAAATAATCAACGACTTTCTATTCTTCTTTTCTATCTTCCGTTTCAACTTTAACAAACCTTGAAGGAGAATGATGAAAATATAAAATAATCAAATTGTGATGACGTATGCTTTTTAATAGTAAGGCTTAGCTGACGATGTAAGGAATCGTTTCACTTCCTAAATAGTGGAGAAATAAGGAGTTAATCTGTAGTTAACCCCCTCGAGCTAGAAGTCGGAGTTCTTTCTATTTTTTTTAAAAAAACCTTAATCTTAACTTGGGGCAGGGTAGATTTCAATTAATTCATCGATGCATTCAAATCCCAGGAGAATCGACACGATCTAAGAAAAAGCATATCTCTTTCGTCGTACATCATTGAGGAAACGATCTAAGAAAAAGTTCAAGCACATCCTTTTCCCCGTGTTCATCATCCAAGATTGAGGAATCAGCAAAGACAAAATCCACGATGTCTTTTTCCTCAGTACATCAATCAAGATCGAGGAAATGATGAAAATGAAGCTTACAACAATTAGCATGGCAATCACAAATTTTCAAAATCAAAAAGAAAAATAAATTTTAAAAAAATGGAGAAAGCCTCCTAAGTCAAAGGAAATTAAAACTTGACTTAGGCAAAAGTTAGGGCATCCTGATGGACCGAAAAATTCAAAAGAATTGGTCCATGCAAAATAAGGGATTAAAAACAAATAAATTGGAGAACAATCTTATGACTACTAACTCAAAAATCATCAAGGCTTCTCATCAATGATTGGATCTCATCAATGCTGGGATCTTATCAATAATTTCACCAGTGCTTGGATCTTTATCTATGCTTTTCATCATCTACGCGACTATGAAATTTCTCTTGGGGATTAAAATGTATTTTTTGCACTAATTGAAATTAGGACTGGAGAACATCAAGGAGAATGGGATGGGATAAACAAATTGTGAGCCTTATATCCTTTGTTTTTTAAACCGTGAACCAGGCCACGTTATAACCTTCAAAAGTCCTAATTGAAGCTAGCTTCACTATGAAAGCAAACTCAACAGAATTTGTGTTAAATTGACTCTTAATGTTTGTTAAATTATTACTAACCACATCAATTCTTTGAATCTCCATCTGTAATCATCAATTTCTATTCAAACTTCAATTTCAAGACCTTGCACGTGAATCAAACGAAATTACTTTGTCAAAATGTACAAATTTATCTATGAAACAATACTTAGCATCAAGGAGATTTCAAAAGAAAAGGTCTGATCAAAGGTAGCATTTCCTATAAGCTTCTAACTAGTGGCAAAGCATCTAAGAGTACCCCTATAAAAAGGGGAAAATACTAATGATCGTAGGGGTATATCACATGATGATACTATTGACAAGGGGTGATCATTTCGAGATTCAATCAACTTCAATCAAAATTTAAAGCACTTTTCAATCAGGGGCATACCTTTCGAAGGATAGTTCCTTAATCAAGTCATATCACAAGTGGGTAAGAATCAGTTTCCTCGTTTTAACAAACCTCTCAAGGCCTTGATAATCAGGGATAACCTACCAAGATTAAAATGTTGGGGTAGTACGTACCAAGTTCATCCTACTGCATGTAGGGTCCAAATTCCCCTTCAAGAAACTTCAAGTACAAACTTTTCAAGCTTCAAATACGTGGGGAAATCTATGCCAAGTTCATGGTGAGGTCTAAGTTCTTTCTGAAGGTACTTTCTCCAGATCCTAGAGATTGAGGGGCATCTCTTTCAAAATTTGAATGGTGGGGAAAACCACTGCAAGACTCGATCAAAAGGAGTTGATTCAAAATGGTTCATAAAAGCCAAGCATTTTCAAGATTCTTTTAATCATGGGCATAATAAAAAATAGTGGGGTCATTCACATTATGATTAAACTGTTTCCAAGCTTATATCGAAGATAATCTCCTCCAAAACCCTACCAACAAATTAGGGAAAGACAGTCCACATAGAGGCAAGCTCTCCATGTAATTTCGTAACCTCTAGTGGATCTATCTCCTACATCAGCAATCTTCAAGTTCAAATCGAGTATCAAGAAATTATGATAGCATAACATTTAACCATCATGTGACAAGAAACCTTGTTGCATTATCAAACCTCTACACTTTAATCATCCATGACCCATCACATGGGCACCATTCAAAAAGAATTTGAGTTATAATCATAAAGCATAAGGCTGCATAAATCATGCATTAAGGCTCTTCAATCCAGAGTCAAGATATACTTATCATCTCATCCATATGACGACTTCCAACAGCATGGATCTAAAAAAGATCCTGATTCTCATTGGCAAATCAAAACTTTAACATCCATTGACGCATATCCAAGTCATCCATTACATGTATTATCATCCATTCTACGCATTAACGCATGCATCTGCATACATACATGACATATCTTAGACCCAGACTCAGGACCCCGCAAAATTCTAGAGTAAATTTTTAGGGGAGTCATTATTATAATCTCTAACATCTCTCTGACTATCCATCTCAGTTAGTCTATGATAAAAGCGTTCTTCATCAAACTAATGTGTAAGAAGCCTCACACAACCGCATTTCTTTGTCCATACGTAAGCAACCTTATGTAAAAGTCGTAAGCAGCCCCACACTTTCCAAATCACAGAATTAATGTCTCTAGGTAACCTTACCAATGTTAGCGACCTTGTTATCCATTTCACCTTTCTAAGCCACCAAGCTAGCAATATTCCAGCAGTCCTACTAACGTTAGTGCAAAGCCCAGTTCCCTCCTGGCACATCTTTTCAAAAGCCCAACCCCTAATTAGTAAGGCTTCTCAAAAAAATAGTTCTTGGCTGATAGCCTACCTTAAGCATTGGTTCCGCAGTTCAAATAACAGGGGAATTACATTTATCAACCATTGCATCATTTTAATTCATAACATTATCATGTTAAGCATACATACCATACATCATGCATACATCAAACATAATCATATCAAACATGCATACATACATTACATTCAAATTATATATGCCCATGAAAAACTATGGAAAAATCTCAAGGCATGACTACCATCTAAGACAAACTTAAATTTAGATCCAAGCTTAGCACTATCCATTCATCTTACTATCATTATAGCTACCTCGGTTGAGAAAGGACAACCATCAAAGGTACCACTATCAAAATTTCACTAGGCAGCTTATCTATGATTCATATCCAAGGCCTAGTCATCACCAGCCCCCGGGCATCACACTTGCAATTATCAAATCCAAAATTTTCAAGTTCGAACCTCTCAAAACATTCAATTTCATTTGGCTATCATGTTAATCAAGCCTCGGTCGAGAACAGTCACAACCGGCATCATCAACAAAACTTTAGTTTCAATCTTCAAACCTAGCATTTTTTATGCTAAACAATTACCTTGGTTGAGAACAGACACAACTGGTAAAAATCCGATCTCATCTCTGATTTTGTTATCTAAGATTTGATCATGAAAAATAGTTTTTTCTGCGATATAACTCATTGTGTCAGTCTCCATGCAGAATGTGTGAAATCCACGATATAACTCATTGCCTTAGTCTCCATTCAACTATGTAGTTATCAAGATTTTTTCAATTATCTATCTCCTAGGTTGCGATATATATGCGAATAAATTTGCGCAATCCATTACATTAGCCTCCATGCAGTAATGTATTATCAAACTGTGTTTTATTTATCCCCTAGGTTGGGATAAATACACAGGTTCGTCCTCTGTGATATAACCCATTGCGTCAGTCTTCATGCAACGATGTGTGAAATTTGCGATATAACTTATTGCCTCAGTCTCCAGGCAGCGATGTAGTTATCAAACTTTTTTCAATTATTTATCCCTAGGTTGTGATAGATATGTGAATAAATCTTTGATATAACCAACTGCGTCAGTCTACATACAGCGATGTGGGAAATATGCAATATAACCCATTGCATTAGCCTCCATGCAGTGATATGGGAAATCCATAATATAACCCATTGCCTCAGTCTCCATGCAGCGATGTAGTTATCAAGTTTTTCGATTATCTATCCCCTAGGTTGCAATAAATATGTGAATAAATTTGTGTAATCCATTGCATCAGTCTCCATGCATCAATGTATTATCAAACGGTTTTTTATTTATCCCCTATGTTATGATAAATACACAGTTTCCTCCTCTACGATATAGCTCATTGCGTCAGGCTCCATGCATCAATGTGTGAAATCTGTAATATAACTCATTGCCTCAGTCTCCATGCAGCGATGTAGTTATCAAGCCTTTTCAATTATCTATCCCCTAGGTTGCCATAGATATGTGAATAAATCCACGTAATCCATTGCATCAGTCTCCACGCAGCAATGTTGTTATCAAGCTTTTCCTTCGATATAACTCATTGTGTCAGTCTCCATGCAGCAATGTGAGAAATTCATGATATAATTAATTGCCTCAGTTTCCATGTAGCGATTTAGTTATCAAGCTTTTTTCAATTATCTATCCCCTAGGTTGCGATAGATATGCGGATAAATCTGCATAATCCATTGCATCAGTCTCCATGCAGTAATGTATTATCAAATTGTGTTTTATTTATCCCCTAGGTTGTGATAAATACATAGGTTCCTCCTCTGCAATATAACCCATTGTGTCAGTCTCCATGCAACAATGTGTGAAATCTGTGACATAACTCATTACGTCAGTCTCCATGCAACGATGTTGTTATCAAGCTTCTTTTCAAATTTCTATCCCCTAGGTTGCGATAGATATGTGAATAAATATGCCTAATCCATTGCATCAGTCTGCATGCAGTAATGTGTTATCAGACTTTGTTTTATTCATCCCATAGGTTGTGATGAATAGAAAAAATCAAATTAAATCAAATCAAAACTTACTATATTAGTCTCCAAGCATTAGTAAGTCAGCTTTTTCTAAACTTATATTTTTGTAAAAATGAAAAAATTTACAATCTCTTTTAGATACTAATGAGTCGTCCGCGTCGTCATGTCTAAATTAAATCAAAAAATTTGGTGCAAACGTTGGTTAGATGATATATCATCATCTACTCCTATTCTTCATACCCATGGGAATGATGTACAACATATCCTTGTAATCTTCCGAACAATTTTTGGGGCCTTCCAATATTTAATAAACTTCTGATCAAAACATGTGAGGCCTGCGCATTCTGGCACTATTCAATCTAAAGGTAATTAAATATGGGCAGCTGTCATAATCCAAATTTTCCCTACTAGTTCCTGATATTTTTATTTCCATTTCTAAAAATTATCTTTTATAAAATATTATTCATATTGTTATGGGGGTTTAAAGTTATAAAAACAGGGTTTATCTTATAAACAAATCATGGGCCTTTTCTCAATCAGAAAGGGCCCATGTAACATTTTAGTCAACTTCAAAGTTAAAAGGAAGAGGTGCATTGCTATATGGGGGTTTGTGTTTTAATTAAGAGCTGTTTGGGCCTTTCTAAATCAGAAGGTTCCATGCAATGTTTTGGCCAATTATAAATTCTATAGGAGAGGAGGCATACAGAAATATGAGAGGGTTTGTAGGTTAAATGGGCCGGCCTAGTATTAGTTTTAAGGCGTGTTTAAATAGAAGAAGAGGGGGTATGTTTTAAGAGGCTCATAAGTATTTTATTCTATTGGGCCCGGTGATTCAAAACAGTGGCCGTTCAGCTTTCTGGTCCATTTAGAAGTTTGTTTTTAATTATAATATCATTATTTTTATTATTAACATTATTGTCATCTTATTATAATTATTACTTTTATTATTAAATATTACTTCTTTTACTTATTTAAATAAAATAGTTTTGTTTTCATTAAAAGAAAAACGTTTTTTTAAAGAAAAGTATCCAGGCCCATTTTGATTAAAGCCTTGTTGTTTCAAATGACCAAAAATGTGTGGCCCAATCAATCATAGTCCGTACACGAGACAGGTCCAGTCCAATTGAATACATGCTTGTTCTAAGTCTCATAAATGAGTATTGTACAGATTAAACATAAACGAGTCTTAATTCATTAGATTTATTTGAACAAGAATAAAAACTTTTTCTAATTCAATAAAACCAATA
Source organism: Vicia faba (assembly GCA_948472305.1). NCBI lineage: Eukaryota > Viridiplantae > Streptophyta > Magnoliopsida > Fabales > Fabaceae > Vicia > Vicia faba. Next base: position 455,907,597 of record OX451735.1, on the reverse strand, counting down.
CTTTACATTCATAACTTTCCAGAACCGATGCAAGCTAATTACAGAAACACATTCATCACTGAATAATACAAATCAAAGCATTTTCTTAATTCTAAAAAGAATTACAGACACATTAACTCACTTCCCTAATTTGCATAATGACCTAATAATTTCCTTCCTAAATCATCTAAATCAAGACTACTATAAAACATAAGGACTAAAAACACACCAGAGGGGGGAAAGAATTTACAAAAGAAAAAACCACTACAGAGATAGAAGTGGAGAGGAATTTTTGTGAGTAAATTTAAGCACCAAAAAAAGTTATGGAGAAAAGAATTTTTGAAGCTTCATCTTCATCACCGACATAGATTTGCATATGTCACTGCTTTTGCTTAAGGTTTCAATATCTGAATCCCTAGCTCTTCATGCGTTGCACCATCACACCATCATCACCATCGCCGTACCTGAAAAACAAAAGAGAGAGAGAGAGAGGCATAAGAATCACTAGAAGCAGATGTATAAGTAGATTCTTGAAAAGGGTAACGAACACCTAACTTTCATTCTTGTGTTTTTCTTTCTAATCGATATTGCAATTGGGGTTTTGTGGGTTAAATCAAAGGGGGTATGGTTTGATCGTAGGGTTTGGAGGTTTGATCGCCACCTGGAGAAGGATTTACGGTTTTAGGGTGGTTTTGTTGTTGAGAGAGATAAAAGAGAGAAAAGGGCATACGAAGAGAGAGAGAGAGAGAGAGAGAGAGAGAGAGAGAGGAATAACAATAAAATGAAATGTTATTTCGTTAAAAAATAAAATACAACATATCCAAGAATCATATGCGTGTCACCCCTTAATTGTTATCATACTCCCCTAATTATCACTGCATGATCATCATCATATGTCCCTCAATACGCGCGCCCATGGTATCCCATACAACCTCCCATACGAATTCCATACTGACTCCCTAAACCATCTTGGGCCTGGCCCATTACTAGACACATCCCTCTTTTTATTACTCATGTACGCGTTTTCACACCCCCATGTCAAAACGGGCCAAGTACAAAATCTGAACTTGGGCCCTGGCTCCTTACACCCCCCAATTTGCTGCGCAGAAAAAAATGTACCCCCCTTTCTTGAGAATATTACTAATTACCGAGTTAATCGATAAGTTGGTAGTATCCGAAGGAAGGATGTAGACTCTGGGAAACTCTAGAACCTTGTTCGGCAGGTGATAACTTTTTAGACCAACACCTTATGGGTAGTACCTTTGACTTCATGCTCGTGACGTTAAACCTATGAACCCTATATGTGTGATCTTGTGTGTGATTGTTGCATCATGCATCCGTGCACTCATAAGCATCTTTTGAAGAAAACAATATTTCAAGGGATTTAAAGGTTGACTATTTGTGAATATCTCAGATACTTTTAACCATGGATTTTGGAAAGAACAAGATCGGGAAATACAAATTCAAGGATCCCAAGATAGATGAGTTGATCAGTCTAATTCCAGAGATCGAGTGTTCTGCAGACTTTCGGAAGAAGTATGGATCCATTATTCCTCTCATGAAGTTGAATATGAAGGAGGGTATTCTCTCGACCTTGGTCCAGTTCTATGATCTGGTGTATCACTGCTTTACTTTTCCTGATTATCAGTTGATGCCTACACTGGAGGTATATTCCTATCTATTGGATTTACCCGTTATCGATCGTGTTGCTTTTACTGGTTTTGAGGGTGAGCCAAAACCACATGAGATAGCTGCTTTGATTCATCTGGGGAAGTCTGAGGTGGAAGCCCATATGACTACCAAAGGAGGGATTAGAGGATTACCAGCTAAGTTCTTATTGGAGAAAGCTCATTACTTTTCTAGAATGAAGAGTACGGTTGCTTTTGAGGCCATCTTTGCTCTACTTGCTTACGGACTGTTCTTATTTCCTAATGTGGACAAGTTTGTCGACATTAACGCTATCATGATTTTCATGATTGGAAACCCAGTTTCTACACTGTTGGGTGATGCTTATTACTCTGTTCATCTTCAGAGTTCTTATCATGGGGAAATGATTATCTGTTGCACGCCTTTGTTGTACCGGTGGTTTATCTCTCATATGCCTCAGTCTGATGCTTTTTAGGATGTCAAGAAGGAACCTCGTTGGGCTCCTAAGATCATGGTACTTACTCACTCAGACATTGATTGGTATCATCGAGCTTACCAGGATATAGAGATTATTGACAGTTGTGGTAGTTTCCCCAATGTGCCTCTTCTTGGTAAAAAAAGGGGGAATTCACTATAACCCTGTTCTTGCACGGCGACAACTTGGTTATCCGATGAGGGATAAACCAAATAGTATTCATTTGAGTAGTTTCTTTCTGAAGGAAGGAGAAGACCACAGGGAAGCTAGGGAGCATATTGCGAAGGCCTAGCGTCACATTCATAAGAAGGGTAGGAAGGATTTGGGACCTAGGGGTGTTGTTTCTTTAGATCCATATCTTCAATGGATTCGATCGAGAGCCATTCAGTTAATGATGTCGTATACTCGGGAGACACCCATGCCTGATTTTTTTGTGAAGACCACTCCTCCCTTATTAGATGATCTAGAAGAGTTGCATCTTGCTTTTGTTAGGATGCAACAAGAAAGGGATGCTTGGAAAGTTCCTACAGAGAAGACCTGAAGGAGAAAGACGATTTGGTCGAGATCCTTGAGAGTCGAGCGGTGAAGTCTATGGAGAGGAAAGGGGATTTATTTTCTCCTAAGCCTTAAATAGGTGCTGATCACTCACTTCCTACTTCAGAGGATTGGAAGGAAATTGCCATCAGGCACGTAGAAGAAAACCAGAGGTTGAGGGCTCAGATTGCCAGGCTCACAGGGAAGCGCCAGCGTACAAATTGATCTCTATCAGTTTCTTTCTCTCAGGATTTTTATATTGTATTTTCACCTTGTACTTGGTATCATTGAAACTTGTAATCCATTTTTGAAGTTATTATAATAAAAAAAATTCAGTATTTCAAAGGTGTTATTATTTTGATGTTTGCAATATGTCTATAAACGTTAAATCCCTTGAAATATAAAATAATAAAGCAAAAATAATCATGTGCATTGCATGTCATGCATCATATTTCACATATTTCTTGCATTTATTATGCATATCCAAGTGCCTTACCCAGCTTTTTACTTCGTTCAACAAGCTGACTCATCACTACAACACTCAGGCTAACTTCAAAAAGAAGATGGACAACTTAGAACAGGAAAATCGCGAGCTGCATGAAGAAGTTTCTGCTTTGAAGGCTAGCTTGGCCAACTTGACTACTCTGATGGAAGCTCTGGTGGTTTCTCAGAATCAGCCACCGAGTGTTCAACCTCAACCAACAAGGGCAAATGCTGAAGTTCCTATTGTTCCTGTATCCGCCACGCTGACTGTTGTTCAAAACCGCATGCCTCAGGGTTATCCCTGGGGAATGCCAGAGAATTTTGCTCCTGAAGGTTTCAATTTGGGCCCCTAAGATGCTCCAGTGGTTCCAAATGTTTTTACTCCAGCACCCTCTGTGGTGCATACTGTTCTTGCTGCACCTCCCTCGGTGAATTTGGTTCCATTTGTTAATGAAGATGTATGTCGTCCTTTCCCTCCGCCAAGTGAAGACTTGGGTCTTTATGACAGAATGTATTATTTCCAAGAGGAGTTTGATAGAATGCAAAGAGAGATGAAGTCTCTTATGGGAAAAGAGTTATTTGGGCAGAATATGAATAAGTTGTGTTTGGTCCCGAATGTTAAAGTGCCTGCTAAGTTCAAGGTCCTGGAGTTTGAGAAGTACAAGGGAAACACTTTCCCTCGTGCTCACTTGGTGATGTATATGAGGAGAATGTCTACTCACACTGATGATCAACGTCTGCTGATTCACTTTTTCCAGGATAGTCTGACCGGCACAGTGATGAAATGGTACATGAGTTTAGACAGTGCCAACATCCATACTTTAATTATTTGGGAGAAGCATTCATTAAACAATACAAGTACAATGTGGACATGGAGCCTGACCGTGACCAGCTTAGGGCCATGGTTCAGAAAGACAGAGAATCGTTCAAAGATTATGCGCAGAGATGGCGCGAAGTGGCTGCACAAGTGATTCCTCCCATGGAAGAGAAGGAAATGACTAAAAATTTTCTGAAGACGCTAAGCGCTTTCTACTACAAAAGAATGGTAGCAAGTTCCCCAAGTGATTTTACAGTGATGGTAGGGATGGGTGTCCTCCTAGAAGAGGCGGTAAGAGAAGGCCATTTGATAAAGGGTGAAGGATCCGGAGGTGTGAAAAAGCCAGCTTATGGGTTTACAAAGAAGAAAGAAGGGGATACCAATGTTGTTATGCAAGAGAGGAGGGTAAACGCTCCTAGAAGGAATTATCAGCGTCACCAGCAAGTTGCCTCAGTGACTCCTGTTATGAATGCCGCTCCGACTACCGTTGCTTATCAAAGACAGTCCCAGCAGGGGAACCAAAGGAATAATCAGAGAAGGGAGAACTATGACCCTACTCCCATGAGTTATACAGAGCTACTACCAGCATTGATTCAGAAGAAGTTGGTCCAGACATGACCACCTCCAGCAGTACCATCACCATTGCCTTGGTATTACAAAGCAGACCAGATATATGTCTTTCATCAGGGAGCACCAGGGCATAGTATTGAGAATTTTTATCCTTTGAAGACTGAAGTGCAAAGGTTGGTGAAGTCTGGAATTTTCTTTCAAAGACATGGGACCTAATGTGAAAGACAATCCTCTACCCAGGCACGGGGGAGTGAATGCTGTAAATATGGTGGCCGGTTGTCCAAGTGACTTCTGGATTTTGACATTAATTTTGTTAGAGGAGATTTGGTGAAGATGCACGTAGACCTCCGTCAATTCAGTTATTATACACATGATCATGCCAGTTGTGTTATTTGCAGTACAAACATACAGGGTTGTGAGAAGATAAATGTTGATTTACAGGTGATGATGGATGAAGGTTTAATCCATATAATCAGGCCTAGGGAAGAATATGAAGAGGAAGTGAATATGGTGTCTGGATGTCCGGGTGAATTCAGAATTTTTGAAGTGGAGCATTTGAATGAAGATCTCGTGCAGTTGCATGCTACCTTTTGTCGTACTATTGGTCAGGTGGAACACCAATATGGATCATACGTAGTTTGCTGTCAAGACCCACGAGGATGTTTGTTGTACCACAAAATTTTCCCTCTCATTTTATCAAGATTTTCCTCACAAGACTTCTTGGACTCAAGACCAGATTAGGGTTTGCTCAGCTCAAGACCCCATCTTGCACTAATGACCTAAAATTAGGGTTTGAGTTTGCACAAGGATTTTTTGACCATCAATGATTAATGTTACTTTCATACACCATCTTGGACCTCTAATATTTCTCATACCAAGTTTCAAGCCTTGAATCACTTTTTTGCCCAGTCAATTGGACAGTTGACCTAAAAATCAGCTGTATTGGGGGAAAAGTCAACCACGGCCAATTTACAGTCAAACCTCATAATTTTTGATCCGCATCAACATTATAGACTCATATGAACCATTTGATCAAGTTTGGACCATAACTCCTCAAGAAATTTGATCAGATATTCAAAAGGGCAAAATGGTCAAAATTTGGGTTTTAACTAGAGAAAGGCAATTTCTGATTTTTCACCTAGCCAGTGGCAAATTGGGTTCAAGCATGGTTTCAAGGACTCAATGGCATCATCTTGACCTAATCAAAAGGTTCAAAAGATCTCAAATGCATTGAATTGACAAATGAATTTTCCAATCAACTGATCAAAAATCAACTGTACATTGAAAAGTCAAACTTTGACTTTTTGGTCAATATCAAGTTCCAAGGGTCATATTTCATCAAGATGTGTCAAAACATGAAACTTGTTCACCAAGAAACTTAAATTTGGAAATTAGGGTTTAAAGTTTGAAAATATTTCGTAACTTAGAATTTTTCTAAGTTATGAAAATTTCTTATTTTTTCCCAACTTTTTCACCATGATGCAATTGGATTCAAACAAAACTTCCAACATGAAAGTTGTAGTCCTCCATGAAATATACAACTTTGATTCACAAAGTTTTCCCAAAAGATTCTTGGATATCAAGTAATGATTTTGTGAATAGGGGTCCAAAAACTTTTTAACTTAGTGAAATTTTGCCCTAGTTTAGGCAGATTTTTGACCTAACTTCATGGACATTTTTCACCTAGTTCCAAGAGGAATCTCAAAATGAATTTCAAATATGGATTGTAGAGCATGTTACAAGATTTCCAAAATGTCAAAGAACTCTCCAAGATCATTTATAGTTAGAGAGAATCGAAGAAATGAAAATGGCATTTTATCACTTTTGTCTGAGGCATTTTTCACAATGGTGCAAGTTGAAAATTTGTCCTAAGCATTCTTGTACTTGGTTTTACAGGTCCTAATCCCTTCTACACTCATTAATTTAATTCAAACACATTGAACAATGGCTTTGTTCTGAGCTATGGAGCATTACACAAAGAATTATTCCAAAAATGGCATAAAGGTTACATTGCTACTTTGGTAAAGCATGCTTTTAGCAAATTTGTTTATCTTGAGCCATGGACCTAATCTCTTGCTGCAAACAAAGTCCACAAATATCAGGCAAAGTTCACCAACTATAAGCAGCTAAGGAGCTAGCTTGTACAGGCCTTGGGCTTTGTCATATCAAATTTTCATCAAAAGCAAGTAAATTTGCAAAAGTGAAGAAAACTCTTCTATATGATAAAACCAAGCCTAAGCATCATTCCACACAACTTCAGAACATTTTCTCAAGCAAAATACACGAATTCCCAACCTCCAAAACACCCTAAAACACCAAAATCCCACTTTTCTGCCCAAATAGGGCATCATCTGCAGAACTCAAGCCATTTTTAAATTGGCTCGTGCGTTTTGCCTTCCAACCCTTCAAACATCTTACATACAACACACCTGAACTATCCAAGCCCCTGTCCAGCAACTGTGAGCTCAGTTTTACACTTTACCATTTTCATTTTCTGAATTTGCAAGTTGACTCCTACTAAGAGATTCAAGCAATTTCAAGGCAAGCTAAGCATTGATATAGCTTGAGGGAACTTAAAGCAAGCTCACAAGAAATTTAGGCCCCACTCAAAGTGCCCATATTTCCATATCCAAACTCAACTGAACAAGGTATTTGTCAAGTTTCTAACTCCTCATTTAGGCATCTTTAAGCTTAGGTTTGTGAAGCAAAAATGTTGTCCTTAAGTTGCTTGAATTGTACATATGCATAGTTTGCATTTATATTAACTGAGCTAGGAGAATTTGGATGTTGAATATGCTGAAAAAACTAGGTCAGAATTTAGGGCCATTAAAATTCTCTCTGATCTTTGAGAGTTAGGTCATGTTCTTTATATCATTGGAACCGTGTGATCATGAGCTACATTTTTCATGTTATAAGTTTTTGATTTTGTGCAAAGAATAGCAAGAACAGGTTTTGTACACAGAACGCGCATTTTGGACAAAGGCAGGAGGTTAGGGATGAAGTTGTTCTCGGCCTGGCGCTTGGCCCTGCTTCTTTTTGCACCCCCCCCCCCTTTTTACTTTTTGCACCCCCCTGATCATTTTCTTTTATTTTTTATATTTTTTTGTACAATTTATATTTTTTGACTTTATTTATTTTTTCCGAACATTTAAAATCACAAAAAATATTTTCTTAATTTTTGCATTTTTATTTTATTATTTTTATTATTTTCTTGGCATAAAAATAGTTTATTAATAATAATATACTTTATTTTCTTAAATAAAACTTGTAAATAATATAAAAATATTATATATTTTTATTTTTATTATTTATACACTTAAAATAATATTTTCATACATCTTTCAATTTTTTTTATTTTGTATATATTATTATTAGTTTTTATTGTACATAAATGAAATAAATAAATAATATAGCATATATTTCTTTTAAACAAAATTAGGGTTTTCACCCTTTCAAAAAATAATAATTTTATTTTCTTATTTTTAAGACTTAAATAAACTTATTTTTAGATACATAAAAATTAATACAAAAAAACATTTTTTGCATATTTACATTTTATTGCATATTTAAATATTTACTTATATATTTATTTGTACAATAAATTCAATTTGGTTGTAATAGTTTTAGGGTTTTATTTTGAGCAATATCCCCTTATTCAAACTTGTATCCACCTCTCCATAATATTGTTGTAATAGTCTAGATTTACTTTACGCATTTTATTGCTTTCATATACCATGATAGTAAACTAGGGTTTTTGTATGCAAAAGACCAAAAATCAAAACAAATAGCATGACCTAACACAAGACAAAAATGCATGAAAAATGACAACACATTGCACACAAGCACCCCTAGGGTTTCATCCACTTTGTTGCCTTAAAATGGCCATGGTATGCATGCTAGGTATCTTGGCAAAACAAAATTAATCAAAACAAAAAGATCATAGTCCCTCGATGACGCTATTAAAATGTTGCCTAAAAACAAATGATATTAGTCCCTAAAACATGCTAAGATATTTGGCACCATTGCTATCATGGTCGTACGATGACCCACGCCCGTCCCGTTTAACATCCAAAGATAGGGTTGTTTACCAAATGCAATGGTAAAACAACAATGTCAAAGGAATAAAAATGTGTAGGAAAGACTTTTGAGTAAGGGTAGATAACTCCTAGTTACTTGATCTCTTTTCAAACCATCCTTGCTATTTTCAAACACACACAAAATTTCAAAAAAATTTCCAAAAACATTTAAAAAACATTTCAAAACATTTTCCAAACAACTTTCAAAACATTGAAACATTTTTCAAAAGACAAACATATTTGTATACATTCTTCAAACAAGAATCATTATAAAGATTGCCTAAACAAAGGCCTTTTTTCAAAATAATTTCAAAACCACACAAAGCACCATTTCAAACAATTGAAAAAAGCAAAGCAAGTGATCTAAAATAAGTAACTAAGAGCCCATGGAAAACCATGGATGAAAAGGGTGCTAGCACCTTCCCTTTTCATAATCTACCCCCCGAACCCAAAACAATCTCAAAGGTCTTTCCTGTGCTTTTTTACCTTTCCTTTTGGATAAAATAAAATTCGGTGGCGACTCTTGATAAACCGCAACATTTGCAAACACAAACGCAAAACCTCAAGTCAGTTCTCCCACCGCATCATAGAACTGGCGACTCTACTGGGGAGAATTATAAAAGTGGGGTTACCTTATGGTTTTAGATCACCTTTACATGCTTATCTTGATTGACTTGTTTGCTTTACACTTTGGTTCTATTGTTTGGGTTTGAATCCTCTACCCGGATTTAGGAAACATTCATAGGTAAATAGCAATACGTTATGGAAACTGTGCGGGGTATACCGACATGGTCTAAGCAATAGCTATATTAGTGCGGAATATTTGTGGGTACCGGTAGCCTTTGAGTTAATCAAAGAGAATACGGGGCCGATGAGTGATGTCATGAAGCACTAATGGACTTTTAGAACCTTTACTTGACCAACTTGGCCTTTTAGGATGTAGTGAGATGACTGGCTTTGGTGCAGTCCGAAGTTGGTAGATACTCGATACTACACTCATTGAGGGTTGTTTTCTTGGAATATTTTGGTCGCCAATAAAGTGGCTAAACTGAAACAATGAACACAGAAAACAATCCAGTGATATTGAGCTCCTTAGAACCCGGTTACTATTTCTAGGACAGGTTGAGCCAACTAAACTTCAAGAGGGTACTTAACTATGAAACCCCATGCAAGCCTGAAACTAGGAACTTGTGTGATTTGCTTTTACATATATACTTGTGCATAACATCATGGACATCATGAAGCATCATATGCATCAACTAACCATTTCAAGGATTTGGATTTTCATCTTTATTCCTGTTTTGTAGGTAATGGATTCACTTCGCAGGAAAACTATCCAAGTCAACCTTGTAAGAATTCCTCATCAACTCAAGGAGCTAGCTTCAAGGGTTCTGGAGAATTCTCCATTTACCGAGAGACATGGTCGTCTTCTCAACTTGGTCAACACCAACATTGAGGAGGATATGCTGAAAGTTCTCTTCCAGTTCTTTGACCCCCTACACCACTGCTTCACATTTCCTGATTACCAACTGATGCCTACTTTGGAGGAATTTTCTCAACTCTTGAGGATTCCTATTCTCCATCAACTACCTTTCAACGGTACGGAAAGAGATCCAAAGCCTGAAGATGTTGCTCAAGCCCTGCACTTGCAACCATCAGATGTCACAACATATTGGGAAACCAGAAGTGGTGTCAAGGGTTTCTTGGCAAAGTTCCTATTTGAGAAAGCTCAAGAATGCTGGAATTCTCTAGACCTGCAAGCTTTTGAGGAGATTGTAGCTCTTCTCATCTATGGGTTGGTCTTGTTCCCAAACCCTGACCAACTTATAGATGTGAATGCTGTCAAAATCTTCATGGCTCGCAACCCGGTGCCTACATTGCTTGGGGATATATTACACTCTTTTCACACTCGAACAATGAGGAAAAAAGGTGTTCTCATGTGTTGCACTCCTATACTGGAAAGATGGTTTATTTCTCATCTTCCCCAATCAATTTTGAAGAATGAGCAAGGTTTGAGGTGGTCACAATGATTGATGACTCTTACACATTCATATATCCATTGGTGTTCTCGATCAAAAGAGAATGTTATCATCATTGACCATTGTGGGGAATTCCCTAATGTCCCTCTACTTTGCATTAATGGAGGCATTACCTACAACCCTTGCTTGGCGTTGAGACAGTTTGGGTATGCCCAGAGGGATGGCCCATATAACATGTTGATGCTAGACTTGGTTTTTGACTTCGACAACGACAATCAAGGACTTCGACAAAGGTTTATCCGAGCTTGGAGGATGCCCAACAAGGTAGACAGTAAGACCTTGGGACACAAGAATTCCATCCCCCTTGAGCCTTACCTCAAGTGGGTATGAACCCGCGCCCAAATTCTTATGATGCTTTACCCCTACATTCTCCCTGTGATTATAGAGCCTGTTATGGAAGGAGAGGTTCCATACACCCTCCTACATCCTGACATGCCAACATCACTCGAGGATTTACAAAGGAGTTGGATACAACTCAAGGGAGAGCTCGATACTTTCAAAGCCCAATTCTACGCAAGCGAGAATAAGGTTTTGGAACTCACTCGTCAACTTCATGAAGAGAAGACTCTCAACACCTACATTTCACCAAAGAGGATGCGCAACGTCTTTTTACCTTAGAATTTTGTATTATTTTTCCACTGGGGAATTGATGGACTAACAAATTCTCTCTTATTAATATGACGTGTGTTCTTTTTTGTTTAAAACAAATTTGAATTTCTAAATCCTTGAATGCATTACATGAATACATATCATTCATCATATGCATAAGCAGGTCTTCACACCAAGTTTCCTCATCTCAGAATTCAAAATTTCAACATCTACTTCTGACCTTGGCCAAGGGGCAGGAGGAGCTCAAGACCTTGCTAGAGAAGGAAAAAGAGAAAAAGAAAAATAAGAGAGCTGGTGTGGCAACCTTGGGCAGAAGATTTGAAGGTCAAGCCAGAAGGGTCCTGGATTTCCCCTCAACATCTGATGAAGGGGTAAGAAAGGGAAAAGAAACAGCAGTGTCGTTTGATTCTGAGGAAGAAGCTGAGGAAGAAGAGGATGAAGACTATTCTGAACAGCAGTACCCTCCGGCCGATGACAAATACAAGAACTTGGAAGAACGTCTGGCAACTATGGAGATACAGAGAGTGTCTGGGCTGGACTTTGAAGAGTTAGGGATGGTTTCTGGAATTGTAATCCCTCTTAAATTCAAAGTACCTTTGTTTGCTAAGTACGATGGGGTGTCTTGTCCCAAGATGCACCTACGATCTTATGTCAGGAAAATTTAACCACATTCTGCAGACAAAGACCTGTGGGTCCATTTCTTCCAGGACAGTCTTTCGGGTACGCAGCTAGATTGGTTCTACCAGTTAGAGAGGTATGATGTGCATAATTGGGAGGACTTGGCGGCCGCCTTCTATAAACAGTACCAATATAATGCGGACTTAGCACCAACCCGTACTCAATTATAGAGTATGGGCATGGTCTCAAATGAAGGTTTCAAAGAGTATGCCCAGAAATGGAGAGACTTGGCGGGACGAGTACAACCACCTCTATCTGAGAGGGAGCTAGTAGACATGTTTTTGGGTACACTATCAGGTCCCTTTTTCAATCACCTGATTGGAAGTTTGTCTGCGGGGTTCACTGAGTTGATTCTAACTGGTGAGAGAGTTGAAGTCGGCATAAAAAGCGGGAAAATTCAAAAAGATGCATATGCTTCCACTTCCATCAAAAAGACGTTTCCAACAAAGAAGGAAGTATCAGCTATCTACTCCCAAAGAGGTCAAGGAAGAGTTGAGCGCCAGCCAGCGGTGGGGGTCGTAATGATTCAGAAGTCTGCAGCTGATCAGCCCAGAAACAGTCAACCCAGAACCAACCAAGCAAGGGTGGAAAGGCCTGTACGGCAATTCACCCAGTTAAACATGACTCCTGCTCAGGTTCTACCCCATCTCTTGAAGTTAAACCTTGCCAGTCTGAAAGTGGCCCTAGAGAATCCAAATACAGCTTCTCCTTACTATCATTCGAACGCCAAGTGTGCTTATCATTTAGGGAGTATAGGGCACGCCACCAACAATTTTTGGTCCCTCAAGAATAAGATTCAGGATTTAATGGACGCTAAAGAAGTTGAATTCGACGCCCCTGAAAAGCCGAATGTAATCTCTTCTCCAATGCCAAAGCACGGCCAGAATGCCCATGTTGTTGAAGAGGATCTATTTGTTGCTACTATTGATGATTTGATAACTCCGCTACCGATAATCAAGTCAAATTTGCTTAAGGCTGGGATTTTCCCAGGTTGTGAAGAGGATTGCTGCCTTTGTTCATCCTTACCAACCGACTGTCCATTGTTGAAGTTAGGCATCCAACGCCTAATGGATAACCAAGAAATCCTTTTTGAAAAGACTCTTGTTACACCGACTCATGTCAATGATGTTTCAATAATAACCATATCCGCCAATCTTTCCAAGGTCTCCAAAAGACCTGTTAAGATTACATCCGCTCCAAAGACTGCACCTTTGAAGATAACCATGCTCGGGCCCATCCCGTACAAGTCCGACAGATCAGTACCGTGGAACTATGGTGGAGAAATCTACTACCACGGTATTAAACAAATTGAATCAACCAAAGAGAGTTCTGATGAAGAGACTTCCGACATTGGAAACATTGCTGGAACGAGCAAAATCACCCGCAGTGGAAGCATTTTCTCTCCAGAGATTGCCCCTCCAAAGGCAATCTTTGGACCCTCAGCTTCTCCTAAGGTTACCCCTGCACCGGTAAACATATCTGCGAGAACTCCAATTATTGAAGAAGTTGTAACTCTGGTGGTTGTCCCCTCTGCTGCTGCTGATGATAGAGGCAAAGGAATCCAAGAAGAGCCTGTCAGGACGAGGGCTCAACCATTAGTCATCCCTGAAACCTCTCAAAAAGAAATGGAAGAGATTTTGAAAATAATCAAGAAAAGCGATTATGATATTGTGGAACAACTGGGGCAAACCCCCTCAAACATCTCTATGTTGGCCCTGATGCTTTGTTCAGAGGCTCATGCTAAAGCTTTGATAATATTTTTGAAGACGGCCCATGTGCCACAGGAAACCTCCGCGGATCAGTTCCAGGAATGTGTAGCTAGCTTAACAGCCGGCAATGGTCTAGGATTATCCGATGTCGATTTAACATCTAAAGGGAGAAAACATAATGACTCTTTGCATGTCTCGGTGGAATACAGAGGGACTACTCTAGCACACGTACTGGTAGACACTGGTTCATCGTTGAACGTCTTGTCGCAGAAAGTCTTGGATAGACTGGATTGTGAAGGATTAACCCTGAAACCCAGCAACATTATTGTCAGAGCCTTTGATGGTTCTAAGAGGATAGTCCACGGGGAGGTGGACATCCCGATTAAAGTGGGTACTGAAACCTTCAACTCCATATTCTACGTGATGGACATCCGTCCTTCCTACTCTTGCCTGTTGGGAAGACCTTGGATTCACAATGCTGGAGCCGTCACTTCTACTCTGCATCAAATGCTCAAGTACCCCGGATTCATCATGCTGGGGCCGTCACCTCCACTATGCATCAAAATCTCAAGTACCCTGTCCAGGGGAAAATTATAATTGTTCACGGCAAAGAGGAATACATGATCAGTCATCTTAATTCTTTTTGTTATGTAGAGTTGGATGGTGAATTCATCGAGACCCCTTTCCAACACTTCAAAGAATTTTCTGAAGAGGTAGCTCAGGAGATTGCGGCAACCAAGACAGTGGCTTCTGTACCCATGATTACCAGACCTCCGCCTCGGATTTCATCTCTCAAAGATGCAAAGGCTGTGATTGAAGAACGAGGAAGCACAATCTTGGGGCAGCTTCCCGACTTTCCTTTCAAATCAGATAAATTTGGCTTGGGATTCACTTCTTCTGCTCAAAAGGTTGTACACCGCTCCCGTGCTGGAGGGCCACCAGTGAAGATCACCCATCATGGAGTCAATGCTTTGGAGGATAGTGAAGAGGAGTGCAACTTGGAAGACTGGATTTTCCCTACTGTTGACGGAGGACTGTGCAATTGGGAAGCAAAAGACTTTGTTCCGATTACTTTCATACCACAGTAATTTATCTTTCAAACATTTATGTTGGTTTGTAATAATTCTCAAACAATTCATACACTTTTAACCTTGTGCCTTACCCGAGGCACATAGGTCCATTTGTAAGGGTTTGATTTTTCATCTTCATATGCCATTTTAATGAATCATGGACGTTTTCACATATAAACTTTTGTGTTCATTGTCTTTCTTTTTACATTTTATCTGTTTAAAGGTGGCTATCACTTACACATACCCACACTTACAAATGCAGGTACCCTTCCATTCCGTATTCCATGGGTAACAATTCTGCTATGGCCTTCAGTGACTATGAAGATCTGGTCTACCACGCTGAATACGAAGGTGAGGAAGATTGTGAGGTTCCAGGAGAATTGGCTAGACTGCTACAACAGGAAGAAAGGGTTATTCTGCCTCATGAAGAGCTGTTAGAGACAATCAACTTGGGTACTGAGGAAGATAGAAAAGAAGTCAGAGTGGGTGCCAACCTAGAGCCAAGTTTCAAAGAGCGCCTAATTCAGCTGTTACATGGATATGTTGAGATCTTTTCCTGGTCATACGAAGACATGTCGGGACTCGATATAGATATTGTGGTTCACCATCTGCCCACAAGAGAAGACTGTCCACCAGTTAAGCAAAAGGTCTACCGCATGAGACCTGACATGTCTGAAAAGATCAAAGCCGAAGTTATGAAGCAGTTCAATGCTGGATTTCTTGTTGTTACTTCCTATCCACAATGGCTTGCTAACATTGTGCCCGTGCCTAAGAAGGACGGCAAAGTCATAATGTGCGTGGATTATAGAGACTTAAACAGGGCCAGCCCTAAAGATGACTTTCCACTACTGCACATTTACATATTGGTTGACAATACAGCTCAGCACAAGGTATTTTCTTTCATGGATGGATTTTCAGGGTACAACCAGATCAAAATGGCACCTGAAGACATGGAGAAAACTACTTTTGTTACACAGTGGGGTACGTTCTGCTATATAGTGATGCCATTCGGACTGAAGAATGCCGGGGCAACCTATCAACACGCCATGGTAGCTTTGTTTCATGATATGATACATCATGAGATAGAGGTCTATGTAGATGACATGATAGCCCGATCACAAACTGAAGAAGAACACCTCGACCATCTGCAAAAGTTGTTTGTCAGGTTGAAGGAGTACAAGCTCAGACTGAATCCTAACAAGTGCACTTTCGGAGTCCGGTCCGGTAAACTCTTGGGTTTCGTTGTCAGCAACAAAGGCATCGAGGTTGATCCTACCAAAGTCAAAGCTATACAAGAAATGTCCGCTCCTCGCACTGAGAAAGAGGTCAGAAGTTTCTTGGGATGCCTAAACTACATTGTTAGGTTCATTTCTCACCTAACATCTACCTGTGAGCCAATCTTCAAGTTGTTGAAGAAAGATCAGGTAGTTAAATGGAATGATGACTGTCAATTTGCTTTCGATAAAATCAAGGAGTATTTGCTAGAACCTCCCATCTTGATGCCTCCCGTCCAAGGAAGACCGCTAATCAAGTATCTGACTGTCTTAGAGAATTCAATGGGGTGCGTACTGGGCCAACATGAAGAGTCTGGCCGAAAAGAGCATGCCATTTATTACCTTAGAAAAAAGTTTACCGACTGTGAGACCTGATACTCAGTGCTTGAGAAAACTTGTTGTGCTTTGGTATGGGCTGCTCGCCGGCTAAGGCAGTATATGTTGACTCATACCACTTTGCTGATATCTAAGACGGATCCGATAAAGTACATCTTTGAGAAGCTTGCTCTATTTGGAAGAATAGCTAGATGGTAGATGATCCTAATGGAATATGATATACAGTACACGACCCAAAAAGTTATAAAGGGGAGTGTGCTAGCTGACCATCTGGCTCATCAAGCTGTCGAAGATTACCAATCCATGAGGTTCGACTTCCCTGGCGAAGACATCATGACATTGGACAACATTGAAGGTTTCAGACCATATGACGGACCTGAACAAGGATCCCGATGGACTCTGTACTTTGATGGGGCCTCCAATGCACTTGACAACGGTATCGGCGCAGTACTCATCTCCCTAGAGGGTTTCCATACTCCTTTCACAGTCAGCCTTTGCTTCAATTGTACCAACAACATGGCAGAGTATGAAGCTTGCATCTTTGGACTCAAGGCTGCCATAGACTTGGAAATCAAATCCTTAGATGTGTTTGGGGACTCAGCTTTGGTCATCAGTCAGATCAAAGGAGAGTGGGATACTAAACATCCAAACCTCATCCCTTACAAAGAACATGTCTTGACATTGTTACCACATTTCGAGCAGATTACCTTCGAGCACCTCCCGCGAGAAGAAAATCAGCTAGCAGATGCTCTAGCTACAATGTCATCCATGTTTAAACTTAACTGGGATAATGAGGTTCCCCAAATCACCATTGAACGGATGGACGAACCTGCACATTGTCACGAGATTAATACCGAAGAAGTAGTGGACCGACCTTGGTTTCATGAAGTAAAAAGGTATCTCGAGGCTCAAGAATACCCTAAAGGAGCTTTAGTCAATGACAAAAAGTTCTTAATGAGGTTCTCGGAAAAGTTCTTCTTAAGAAATGGTATCCTGCACAAGCGCAATCATGATTGCATTCTGCTCCATTGTGTGGACAAGATTGAAGTTGAGCAAATCATGGCTGAACTGCACAATGGTACCTTTGGCACTCACTCTAGCGGGAATATGATGGTTAAGAAGATCCTACGGGAAGGCTATTACTGGTCTACCATGGAAGTTGACTTCTATCAACATTCCAGGACTTGTCACAAATGTCAAATCTATACGGACAAGGTATATATACCTCCAGTTCCTCTCAATGTCTTAACAGCTCCTTAGTCGTTCTCCATGTGGGGAATCGACATGATTGGAGAGATCAAGCCTACAGCATCTGTGATACGGTGGGAGAACTGACTTGGGTTTTGCGTTTGTTTTCGCAAATGTTTCGGTTTAGCAAGAGTCGCCACCGACTTTTTATTTTATCCTAAGGAAAGGTTAAAAAGCACGGGAAAAACCTTTGAGATGTTTTCTTGGGTTCGGGGAGTAGATTATAGAAAGGGAAAGTATTAGCACCCTTTCTATCCATGGTTATCCATGGGCTCTTAGTTACTTGCTTAGATCACTTGCCTTGCATTTTCAATTGTTTGAAATGGTGCTTTCAATTGTTTGAAATGGTGCTTTGTGTATGTGGTTTTGAAAATGTTTTGAAAAAGATGCCTTGTCTAGGCAACCCTTGTAACAATTCTTTACTCGAATGTTTTACAAAAGGTGTTTGTCTTTTTGAAAAGATGTTTCAAGGTTTTTTGAAGTTGTTTTGAAAGTTGTGTTGTGAAATGTGTTTTGAAAAATGGAAAGGATTTGTTTTGCAAGTTGGTCAAGTAACCCAGAGCTATCTACCCTAAATTTACTCAAAGATTTTTCTCATGTTTTAACCTTTTTAACAGTATTGTTCCACCATTGTATTTGGTGGACAATCTTGTGTTAGGATGTTAACGGGACGGGCGCGGGTCATCGTTTTAGACCATGAATTCAATAGTGCCAAGTGTCTTTGGCAATTTGCTTGAGGGACTTGATCATTTTTGTTTAGGCAACTTGAAAGCGTCATCGAGGGACTATGATGATTTGATTTGTTTTTGTTTTGCCAAAGACACTCAACATGCAACATGGATCATTTTTGAAGGCAACAAGTGGAGTAACCCTAAGGGTGCAAGTGTGCATTGTGTTGTCCATTTTCATGCTTGTTTGTCTTTGAATTAGGTCAAGCTATTTGTTATTTGATTTTGCATACAAACCCTAGGTCTATCATGGCAAAATTTGAAAGCTTTTAAATGTGAAAATTTAAAGTCCTAAATTATTACAACATAATTATGGGGATGGGGGTACAAATGTTTGAATGGGGGGATATTTAGCAAGAAATTAAATCTAAAACTATTACATCCATATTGAATATACAAATTATTTAATTGTACAAAAATTAAATAAATACAATAAATATGCAAAATGTATTATGCACAAAAATGGTTTTTTATGTATGTAAAAGTATTTTTCAATGTAAAATATAAACAAAAATAAAAAGGTTAATTTTTGATATTTTTATGGTCTAGGGCAAAACCCTAGTTTTCTAAATAAATAATATTTATTTATTAATTATATACAATATTTGTTAATTATATACAAAAAATAAAAAAAGAAGTATATTGTAAAAAAAAAAGTATTTTTTTAGTGTCATATATTAATAAAAATAAAAATGTATTATTTTCATATTTTTATCCTAAATATCTAATAAATTATACAAGTATTTATATTATATATTAAATATACTAAATATATATATATATATATATATATATATATATATATATATATATATATATATATATATATATATATATATATATATATATATATATATATATATATATACCAAAATAAAATATTAACTATTTACAAAAATGTATTTTTTAGAAAATGCTTTCAAAATGTAAAATAAAAATAATAACTGAAAATAAATATATTTTTTTGTATTATTTTTAGTGTTTTAAATAAAAGTATATATATTATTTTACATGTATAGGTTTAAATAAAACAAATGAATTCCAAATAATATGCAAAAATGTGTGGAAAAATAATTTTAGTGTTTTTTTATGTTTGAATAAAAATATAAAATCAGAATCAAAAAGAAAAAATCAAAAATGGTAAATATATCACACAATGGGCCAGGGGGGTGTGAATGAAAAAAGAGGGTGCAAGCAGCAAGAACAACTCAGGCCCAGCCCAAGTCACCACCTTCTTCAACCTCCAGCCATTTTGTTTGAATTTCGCGCGCCTCCTTGCTCAAACAACAAACTCCTGATTCTTTGACTTTTACACAAAACTCATAACACAAACATTATAGATCATGAAGAGACGAATTCATACATATAAAAATCTTGACCTAACTCTAAGAAACGAGGGAGAATTTCTTCATCCCCAATTTCTGACCTAAATTTTCTCCAATGTTCATGGCCAAAATTCTCACAGCATACCCAATATAAATGAAAAGTAAGTATATGGATGGCTTCAGGGCTATGAGGAGAACATGTTTCATTCACAAACCTAAGCCTAATCATGCCTGGATAGAGAGATAGAAGTTCATATTTTTACCTGTTTCAGCTTGAGTCGTGTACAGCAATGGAGGTACCTTCAATGGAGTTTGAGCTTTGGTACAGCTTGCCTGAAGTCCAAGGATGCTTCTCCTATGCTTGGCTTGCTCTGAAACTGCCTGTATCGTGCTATGGAAGTCCACCTGCACAGCTTGGAGCAAAAATGGAAAACGATGTTAAGGATGTTACAGCTTGGATTTAATGCTTGGGATAGCTTCAGTGGATGATATGGAACATGTTTGAACTCTTTTTGGCCAAAGTGCACGAGTAGAATGGACTGTGGAAGTCAATCTGCAGCAGGGACTCTGTTTTGCAGAAAAACTGTGCTTTTGGATATGAGGCTGGATTGAGGATGAAGGAATCGTGCTTTAGGTCAGTTAGGGAGTGTGAAAGATGAGAACAAAGTTTGCTTAGGTTGGTGTTTACAGGAATGAGAGATTGGAGTTGTTTTGCAATCTTGCTTGTTTTTGAAGTAAGTAAATGCAAGTTTCAATACATACCTGTGCAATGCCCTAAACTATGTTGCATATCATCTTCTTGATCAGATGGATTTGTGTACAAATGCTAGCTTCAAAGATCTGGCCCATGCCTCTTGGATTTGTTATTTGACATAAAGTGCATCTTTTCCAAAATGGCAAATATGCTTTTTCCAATTAAGGATTGATCTTGCATGTAATGACCAAATTAACAAAATAACAACTTAGCACAATGGTTAGGAATTTAATTATGGTATGTGAGACTGGTTTTGAGGACTGCAAGCTAGCTTGTACAAGCTGATTTGAAAAATGCCAATGTATGAATATGTATTTGGTTATGAACAAAAATGGATTTTGCCCAACTTTGCAAATTCGATTCTATCTAACCACAAGGGTGTTTGAGAAGTTCTTGGACAATTTGGAAAGCTTGGAATGTGTAATACAATCCATATTTGTAATGCAAATTTAAATTCCAAGCGGAACCATGTGAAAAGTGGCCATGAAGTTGGACAAAAATCCTGCCTAGAATAGGTCAAAAGTTTTCTAAGTTAAAAATGTTTTGCACCCTTATTCCAAAAATCATAACTTGAGCTGCAAGCTTATTTTGAGGAAACTTTGTGAATCAAAGTTGTAGATTTTGAAATGGACTACAACTTTCATGTTTTTAGTTTTGTTTGAATCCAATTGTATCTTGATGCAAAAATGGGACAAAGTTAGGAATAAATAAGGAAGTTTCATAACTTAGAAAAATTCTAAGTTATGAAATTTTCTCATTCTAAACCCTAATTTGCAATTTTGGGTTTCTTGATAAACAAGTTTCATAATTTGACATGTCTTGATGAAAAATGAATCTTGACACTTGATTTTGACCAAAAAGTCAAAGTTTAACTTTTCAGTATACAGTCAAATTTTGATCAGTTGACTGGAAAATTCATCTGTCAATCTTGTGCATTTGAGATCTTTTAAACTTGTTGAATGTGTCAAGACAATGCCATTGATTCCTTGAGTCCATATATGAGCTTGGTTTGCCATTGGTTAGGTCAAACAGTCAAAAATTGCCTTTGTACAATCAAAACCCTAAAAATGACCATTTTGCCCTTTTGGTGATCTGATCAAATTTCTTGTGGAATTGTGATCCAAACTTGACCAAATGGTTCATATGAGTTCATTATGTTGATGTGGGTCAAAAATTATGAAGTTTTGATTGTCAATTGGCCACAGTTGACTTTTCCCCAATACAGCTGATTTTTAGGTCAACTGTCCAATTGACTGGGCAAAGATTGGAATCAAGGCTTGAAACTTGGTATGGATAAACTTGTGAGTCCAACATTAAGCATGAAAGTAACTTTGGGCATTTTAGGTCAAAACATCTTTGTGCAAACTCAAACCGTAATTTGGGTCAACAGTGCAAGAAGGAGTCTTGAGCAGAGCAAACCCTAACTTGATCTTGAGCTCCAAGGGTCTTGTGGTGAGAAAATATTGATGAAATGAGAGGGAAAATTTTGGGGTACAACAGTTGCCCCTGTTCAATCTTATTGCACCTGAAGAGTTAGATTGGCAAGTTTACCTTTCGCGTCTTGAAGGTAAAAGGAGATTGGACACTAGAGTGCCCTTAAATTTGCACTCGTCGAAACAATGGGTCCGGGAATGGGCTTAGAGATGCCATTTGGAGATGGGCTTAAAGATGCCATCTGGAGGGGTGACAGAATCTTATCGGGGATGGGCTTAAAGATGCCATCTGGAATGAGTATCAGAAAGGTGTCCATGCTTTGGAATATCTCTGAACTGGGGGGTCTTGAATAAGCAATGGATTAACATCCGTGTTTGGAGAATCCGTAAACTGTTTTCAAAAGTCTTGGATCTGAACAAGCGATAGGTTAACATCCGTGTCTGGAGAACCCGTAAACTGTTTTCAGAGGTCTTGAAGTTGAATAAGCAATAGAGCAGCATCCATGTTGGGAAGCGTCCGTAAACTATTTTCAAAAGTTGAGTCTGAACAAGCGATAGATTAACATCCGTGTTTGGAGAATCCGTAAACTGTTTTCAAAAGTTGAAGAATCTGAACAAGCGATAGGTTAACATCCGTGTCTGGAGAACCCGTAAACTGTTTTCAGAAGTCTTGAAGTTGAATAAGCAATAGAGCAGCATCCATGTTGGGAAGCGTCCGTAAACTGTTTTCAAAAATTGAGTCTGAACAAGCGATAGATTAACATCCGTGTTTGGAGAATCCGTAAACTGTTTTCAGAAGTTGAAGAATATGAACAAGCGATAGGTTAACATCCGTGTCTGGAGAACCCGTAAACTGTTTTCAGAAGTCTTGAAGTTGAATAAGCAATAGAGAAGCATCCATGTTGGGAAGCGTCCGTAAACTGTTTTCAAAAATTGAGTCTGAACAAGCGATAGATTAACATCCGTGTTTGGAGAATCCATAAACTATTTTCAGAAGTTGAAGAATCTGGACAAGCGATAGGTTAGCATCCGTGTCTGGAGAACCCGTAAACTGTTTTCAAAAGTCTTGAAGTTGAAAAGGAACCGGTGTAGGGTTTCCTGATGATGAGTCCGTGTAAAACTACATCTTGGATAATTGTTAATGGTAGCCTTTTATTGTTATCCTGCAAAGGACAAAATATTAGCTAAACACAAAGTTATGTTGCATGAAATGTATGATGCAATATGTGTATATCAATGTTCATGATATGAATGTAATGAATGCGTATGTAAGTTAATGAGCCGTCTTGTTGGGGATAGATGAATCCTGGATAGACGGCGATAATAGAATCTTGACTGCTGCCGGGGAAAGTGAATCCTCGACTGCTGCAGGGGATTGCAATAATCTTTTGATTGCTGAAGATGAGACATCCTTGTTGACTGCTGAATGCTTTGGGGAATGCAAGATCTTCAATTGCTGGGGGATCTTAGGACCACTGCTGGGGATTGGAACTCCTTGGTGACTTGAAGGGCAAGAGAATTCTGATGATCTCTACTGAGGGGTCCAGAACCTGGTAGACTCATGCTGGGGACGTAAGATTGAGAATCTTTAGTCTGGTGGGAAGCATCTCTGTGGGGAGAAGGTTCACTAGTCTGGTTCCGCTGGGGATTGATAGTTGGAAGTTTTAGCTCCGCTAGGGATTGGTAGTTTCAGATTTTTAAGGCTCTACTGGGGATAGGATTTTCAGATTTTAAGGCTCCACTAGGGATACTGAAACTTAACTCTGAGGGGAATTGAGTTCTGGAAGGATCTCTGGATGGGGAAACCAGTTTTGAGAAAGCTTTTGTTCTGCTGAGGATCCTGAAGTTTAACTCTGTTTGGGGAATTAAGTTCTGGATTTTGACTTTGTTGAGGAATTTGGAGTTTAATTCTGCTAGGGATTCCTTCTGAAAGGGTATCAAGATATCTATTTGTACCTTTAACCTATTAGTAATCATCTTTCCTGATCTGTAAGAAAATGATTATGTTCAAATGCATATGCCTATTTAACAAAACATTGGACGTTTCTCAAATAAAACATAAGTGTAAAAGAGAAAAAGGAAGACAAAGCAAATTTCTGTATTTGGAAAAGTATTTGTATTAACTTTTAATGAGTATCTTTGTACAAAGGAGACAAGCATCCTAGTAATAGGATGTTGTCGTAAAATTGAAAATTTTATACAAAAGAAAGATGGCTATGTGAAACAATCCCATGGGATCCCCATTCTGCTATAGCCTTCACAACTCTGAATATCCTGTCCATTCAATGCTTCGTCTGCCGATGATTGGATTGATCAGAAGCTCGGAGCTTGTTGGTGAAGAGATTGTTCTTTAAAGTGATCCGACGAGATATAGTCATACACTTTAATTCCCTAACTTTTGCCTGGATCTCCCTTTCGGGTTTTCAATCCACCGGGAAACCCCTTTTTGCCTAATCCGCCCTTTCGGGTTTTTGACTTGCCGGGTGTACAAATTTTTTTTGTTTTATCCCTAATTTTTGCCTGAACCACCCTTTCGGGTTTTTGGTTCACCGGGATGCCCATTTTTACCCAAGTCGCCCTTTCGGGTTTTCGACTTGTCGGGTTGTTTTATGCGTAGTATCTTTTGACTATGTCTGCGTTCGCAGGGTGTGGCAAATCGTCGTCGTCCATGGTGGTCAGAATCATTGCACCACCAGAAAATATACTCTTGATCACAAGTGGTCCTTCGTAAGTAGGAGTCCATTTGCCCCTGGGATCACTTTGCGGAAATATAATCCGCTTGATTACGAGATCTCCGACTTGATATACTTGACGTCTGACTTTCTTGTTGAAAGCCTTGATCATCCGTTTTTGGTACGTCTGACCATGGCAAACAGCAGTGAGTCGTTTCTCGTTGATCAAATTGAGTTGATCAAGTCGGGTCTGAATCCAATCATCTTCACTGAAACCAGGGTCCTTCATAATCCTTAAAGAAGGAATCTGAACTTCCATGGGTAGGACAGCTTCCATGCCATATACCAAAGAAAATGGGGTTGCCCCTGTTGAAGTATGTGTCGTGGTACGGTATCCATGCAGAGCAAACGGTAACATCTCATGCCAGTCCTTGTAGGTAACTGTCATTTTCTGAATGATCTTCTTAATGTTTTTGTTCGCAGCTTCAACAACACCGTTCATCTTCGGCCGATAGGGAGATGAATTGTGATGATAAATCTTGAACTGTTCGCATAGAGCGGTGATCATAGTATTGTTTAGATTAGTACCATTGTCTGTAATGATCCTGTCTGGGACACCATACCGGCATATGAGGTTCTGCTTGATGAAGCGGGAAACCACATTTTTAGTAACAGAGGCGAAGGAAGCTGCTTCGACCCATTTGGTGAATTAGTCAATAGAAACCAGGATGAAGCGGTGTCCATTGGATGCCGTGGGCTTGATCTCTCCAATCATGTCAATGCCCCACATCGCGAATGGCCAAGGAACTGTCAGAATGTTGAGAGGAACTGGAGGAATATGAATCTTGTCAGCGTAGACTTGACATTTGTGGCAAGTACGGGAATGTTGATGGCAATCTACTTCCATGGTAGACCAGTAATAGCCTGCCCTTAGAATCTTCTTAGCCATCGTATGTCCGCTCAAGTGGGTGCCAAATGTACCGCTGTGTATCTCAGTCATGATTAACTCTGCTTCCGCTTTGTCTACACATCGGAGTAAAACACAATCATGGCTGCATTTATAGAGGATGTCGTTGCTCAGGAAGAACTTGGCAGCAAATTTCCTTAGGAACTTTTTGTCATTTACGGAAGCTCCTTCGGGATATTCTCTAGTCTGGAGATACCTTTTGATTTCGTGAAACCAAGGTTGTTCCACTACTTCTTCGGTATTAATCTCATGACAATGCGCAGGTTCCTCCATTCGCTCGATGGTGATTTGGGGAGCCTCATTATCCCAGTTGAGTTTAAACATGGAAGACATTGTAGCCAGAGCATCTGCTAGCTGATTCTCTTCTCGCGGGAAATGCTCGAAGGTGATTTGCTCGAAATGAGGCAATAATGTCAGGACATGTTCTTTGTATGGGATAATATTAGGATGCTTGGTATCCCACTCTTCTTTGATTTGACTGATAACCAAAGCCGAGTCCCCAAATACGATCAAAGATTTGATCCCCAAGTCTATAGCAGCCTTGAGACCAAAGATGCAAGCTTCATATTCAGCCATGTTATTGGTACAGCTGAAGCAAAGTCGGGCCGTGAAAGGTGTGTGGAAACCTTCCGGGGAAATGAGTACCGCACCGATACCGTTTCCAAGTGCATTTGAAGCACCATCAAAGTACAGGGTCCATCGGGATCCGTTTTCAGGTCCATCATACGGTCCGTTACATTTAATGTTGTCCAAATTCATGATGTCCTCGTCTGGGAAGTCGAATCTCATGGACTGATAATCTTTGATAGCTTGATGAGCTAGATGGTAAGCTAGTACACTCCCCTTTATAGCTTTTTGGGTAGTATACTGGATGTCATACTCAGTCAGGATCATCTGCCATCTAGCGATTCTTCCAGATAAAGCAGGCTTCTCGAAGATATACTTGATAGGATCCATTTTGGAAATCAACAGAGTGGTATGAGTCAACATATACTGCCTTAGTCGGCGAGTAGCCCATACCAAAGCGCAGCAAGTTTTCTCGAGCAGTGAGTAGCGTGTCTCTCAGTCGGTAAACTTTTTCCTAAGGTAATAAATGGCATGCTCTTTTCGACCAGACTCGTCATGCTGGCCCAATACGCACCCTATTGAGTTGTCCAAAACAGTCAGATACATGATTAGAGGTCTTCCTTCGACGGGTGGCATCAGAATAGGAGGTTCTAGCAAATACTCCTTGATCTTATCAAAAGCAGCTTGGCAATCGTTGTTCCATTCGACTACCTGATCTTTCTTCAATAGTTTTAAAATTGGCTCACAGGTAGACGTCAGATGAGAGATGAATCTGGCAATATAGTTCAAGCGCCCCAAGAACCCTCTAACCTCCTTTTCAGTACGGGGGGCAGGCATCTCTTGTATAGCTTTCACTTTTGCTGGATCGACCTCGATGCCTTTGTTGCTGACAATGAATCCTAGAAGTTTACCAGACCTAACTCCAAAAGTGAACTTACTTGGATTCAGCCTGAGTTTGTACTCTTTCAACCTGGCAAACAACTTCTGCAAATGCTCAACGTGTTCCTCCTTATTTTGTGATCGAGCTATCATATCGTCTACGTAAACTTCGATCTCATGATGTATCATATCATGAAATAAAGCTACCATGGCGCGTTGATAAGTTGCCCCTGCGTTCTTCAGTCCGAACGGCATCACCTTATAGCAGAAGGTACCCCATTGTGTAACATAGGTTGTTTTCTCCATGTCCTCGGGGGCCATTTTGATTTGGTTGTAGCCCGAGAAGCCATCCATGAACGAAAACACTTTGTGCTGAGCTGTGTTGTCAATCAAAATGTCGATATGCGGTAGCGGAAAATCATCTTTGGGGCTAGCCCTGTTCAAATCCCGATAGTCCACACACATTCTGACCTTGCCATCTTTTTTAGGAACTGGCACGGTGTTAGCAACCCATTGTGGATAGGATTTAACAGCCAGAAAGCCAGCGTTGAATTGCTTCATTACTTCCGCTTTAATCTTTTCAGACATGTCGGGCCTCATTCGGCGGACTTTTTGCTTGATCGGTGGATAATCCTCTCTTGTAGGGAGACGGTGAACCACGATATCTGTGTCTAAACCCGGCATGTCTTCATGAGACCAGGCGAAGATTTCAACGTACTCATTCAACAGTTGTATCAAGCGTTCCTTGACACTCGGTTCCAGATTGGCACCCACTTGTACTTCTTTCCTGTCTTCCTCTGTTCCTAAGTTGACTGTTTCCAACAACTTTTCATGAGGCAAGATCGCCCTTTCTTCTTGTTGTAGAAGTCTGGCTAGCTCTCCTGGTACTTCACAATCTTCTTCATCTTCATACTCAGCCTGATTGACCAAATCTTCAGAGTTATTGAAGGACATAGCAGAATAGTCACCCATAGAATCCAGAGTGGATGGGTACCTGAATTTGTGAGTGTGGGTGTGTGTAAGGGATAACCATCCTTAAACAAACAAAAATGCAAATGGAAAGAAAATGAACACAACAGTTTATAAATGAAAAACGTCCAATGATTCGTTAAACATGGCATATGAATATGAAGAGAATCAAAACCCTTACAAATGGACCTACATGCCCCGGGCAAGGCATGAGGTGAAAAAGTAGTGTGCAGATTGTTTAAGAGTAATTATTACAGACTAACAGGAAATGTTCGAAAGATAAGTTACTGATTAATGAAAGTAATGGGGATGAAATCTTTCGCCTCCCAGTTGTGTAGTCCCCCTTCGATGGTTGGGAAGATCCAGTCTTCAATGTTACCCTCTTCGTCTTCGTCTTCCAAAGCATTGATTCCATGAGGAGAAATCTTGATGGGTGTCCTTTCAATTTTTGAGCGACACATAGCTTTTTGCCCCGCAGCGGTAAATCCCAACCCAAACTTATCTGTTTTGTGAGGAAAGTCAGGCAACTGACCCCATGTTGAGCTCTTTCCCTCCTTTATTGCAGCCTTTGCGTCTTTCAGAGATGCCATCCTGGCCACCTGCTTGGATACCTCAGCTATTGTCTTTGCTACTGCAACCTCGGGAGCAATTTCCTCGAAGTGTTGGAACGGTGTTTCAATGAATTCGCCCTCCACCTCTACATATCGAAAGGAGTTCAAGTGGCTGATCATATATTCCTCCTCACCGTGTACAGTTATGATTTTTCCCTTGACAGGGTATTTCAGCATCTGATGTAGGGAGGAAGTGACTGCCCCTGCATTATGTATCCATGGTCTCCCTAGAAAGAAAGAGTATGACGGGCGGATGTCCATCACATAGAAAGTTGAGTGGAATACTTCCGTGCCCACCTTGATGGGAATGTCGACCTCCCCATGCACCATTCTTTTAGACCCGTCAAAGGCCCTGACAATGATATTACTTGGTTTCAGCTCCAAGCCTTCACAATCCAATCGATCGACAGCCTTCTTAGGCAGCACATTTAAAGAAGAACCAGTGACGACCAAGACATGGGCGAGAGTAGTTCCTCGGCATTCGACTGACACATGCAATGCGTCATTGTGCTTTCTTCCTTTCGGAGTTAGGTCAGCATCAGAGAAACCCAGGCCGTTGTCGGCAGTAAGGCTGGCTACACAATCCTGGAATTGATCGGATGAGGTTTCCTAGGGCACATGGGCTGTCTTCAAAAACCTTATCAAAGCTTTGGCATGAGCCTCCGAACAAAGCAGCAAAGCTAGCATGGATATCTTCGAGGGGGTTTGCCCCAGTTGCTCTACAACGTCATAATCACTTTTCTTTATTATTTTCAGAATCTCCTCCATTTCTTTCTTAGAGGTTTCGGGGATAACCAATGGCTGAGCCCTCGTCCTGACGAGCTCATCTTGGATCCCTTTCCCCTTATCAGCAGAAGTAGGAGGGACAACCACAGGAGTAACGGTTTCTTCAATCAACGGAATTCTTGCAGAAAGTTTTATCGGTGCAGGAGTAACTTTGGCAGCAGCTGAGGGTCAAAAGATTGCCTTTGGAGGGGCAATCTCTGGAGAGAAAATTCTCCCACTTCGGGTAATCTTGCTCGTACCAGCAATGTTTCCAATGTCGGCATCTTCTTCGTCAGAGCTCTCTTCAGTTATCTCAACTTGTTTAACACCATGGTAGTAGATTTCTCCACCATAATTCCATGGTATTGATTTGTCAGATTTGTAGGGGACAGGCCCAGGCATGGTTATTTTCAGAGGTGCAATCTTCGCGGCGGATGTAATCTTAACAGGCTTTTTAGGGTCCTTGGAAAGATTGGTTGAAATGGTGATTATTGAAA
Organism: Vicia faba; assembly: GCA_948472305.1. Lineage (NCBI taxonomy): Eukaryota > Viridiplantae > Streptophyta > Magnoliopsida > Fabales > Fabaceae > Vicia > Vicia faba. The sequence goes on along the minus strand of OX451735.1, from coordinate 455,877,886 downwards.
CATCTTCGGTAGGGGTTGGAGTAGCAGGAATCTTTTCGAAAAGAATTTTTTGGCTGTCCATCAGGCCTTGGATGCCTATCTTCAGCAATGGATAGTCGATCGGTAGGGAGGAACAACAGTAGCAGTCTTCTTTACAACCTGGGAAAATCCCAGCTTTTAACAGATTCAACTTGATTGTCAACAGTGGGGTCATCAGATCATCAACAGCAGCAACATACAGATCTTCTTCAATAGCATGGACATTGCGACCATGCTTCGGCATCGGAGCGGATATTACATTCAGCTTCTCTGGGGCGTCGAACTCAACCTATTTTGCATCTATCAAGTCTTGAATTTTATGCTTAAGCGCCCAGAAATCATTGGTGTCATGCCCGATGCTATCAGAATGATAGGCATATTTAGCATTGGGATGATAATGCGGGGAAGATGTGTTCACATTTTTTGGTGCCTCTTTGATATTGGTGAGATTCAACTTCAACAAATGGGGAAGAACTTGTGCAGGCGTCATATTGATGCGGGTGAACTGCCATTGTGGTTGTTCTACCCGTTGCTGGTTAGGTCTAGACTGGTTGTTACGAGGCTGATCATTTGATGAATTTTGGATCATCACGGCCCCAACAGTCGACCGGCGCTCAGTTCTTCCCGATCTTTTCTGAGAGTATATAACAGCTGCCTCCTTCTTAGCCGGAAATGATTTCTTAACAGTTGTAGATGCAGAGGCATCCCTTTGAATCTTCCCATTCTTAATACCGGCTTCCACCCGTTCGCCAGTCAGAATCAATTCAGTAAACCCTGCGGAAGAGCTCCCGATCAAATGGTTGAAGAACGGGCCAGATAGGGTCCCCAAGAACATATCAACTAGTTCCCTGTCTGAGAGAGGTGGTTGTACTCTTCCGGCCAAGTCGCGCCACTTCTGAGCGTATTCTTTGAATCCCTCATTTGAGGCCATCCCCATACTCTGCAACTGGGTACGGGTTGGCGCCAAGTCAGTGTTATATTGATACTGGCGATAAAAGGCAGCTGCCAAGTCTTCCCAGTTATGCACTTCTGACCTCTCAAGTTGGTAAAACCAGTCTAGTTGTGTACCAGACAGGCTATCCTGGAAGAAGTGTACCCAAAGATTTCTGTCGGATGTATGAGGTTGAATTCTTCTGACATATGACCTCAGGTGCATCATTAGGCAAGACAGCCCGTCATATTTTGCAAAAATCGGCACCTTAAACTTTGGAGGGATCACAATCCCAACAATCAATCCCAAATCTTCAAAATCTAATTTGGGAACCCTTTGCAGCTCCATAGCTGCCAGTCTATCCTCCAGGTTTTTGTATTTGTCATCCGCTGGCGGGTATTGCTGCTCTGAATAGTCTTCATCTTCCTCAACCTCTTCCTCTTCAGCCTCGGACTCAGAAGGTAATGCAGCCCCTTTTCCTTTACCGGTCCCCTCGTCAGATATGGAGGGGAATTCAAGAACTCTCCTTGCTTCATTCTCAAACCTTCTTCCCAGTGTTGCTACCCCGACTCTTTTCTTCTTCTTTTTCACTTTTTCTTGCTCTTTATTCCCCAACAGTGCTTTTAGATCCTCCTGACCCTTTGCCAAGGTCATAAGGAGCTGTTGAAACTGCGAGTTTTGTGACTGCAGATCTTTGACTGTCTGTTCAAGATCCATCTTACTGAAATAAACAGCAGAAAGATAAGGAAACCTGGTGTGAGGACCTGTTTATGCATATGATGAATGATATGTTTATTCATGCAATGCATTCAAGGATTTAGAAATTCATAATTGTTGCAGACAAAAAGAACACACGTCATATTAATAAGAAGAAATTTTGTCAGTGCATAAATGCCCCATGGGCCAAATATTACAAAAACTTCTCTCAAGGTAAAAAGACGTTGTGCATCCTCTTTGGTGCGATGTAAGTGTTGAGGATCTCCTCCTCGTGAAGTCGGCGGGTTAGCTCTAAAACCTTCTTCTCACTGGTATAGAAGCTGGCTTCAAAAGTATTCCGCTCTTCCTTGAGTTGGATCCAACTCTTCTGCATTTCCTCCCATGATGTTGGCATGTCAGGATGTAGGATGGTGTAGGGAACTTCTCCTTCCTTAACAGGCTCTTTAATCAAAGGGAGAATATGAGGGTAAGGCATCATAAGACTCTGGGCTCGGGTCCTTACCCACTTGAGATAAGGCTCAAGAGGGATGGAGTTTTTGTGCCCCAGTGTCTTTCTATCTACCTTGTTAGGCATCCTCCAAGCTCTGATGAATCTTTGGCGAAGTCCTTGCGCATCGTTGTCAAAGTCAAAAACTAGGTCAGGAATCAGCATGTCATGAGGGCCATCCCTCCGTGCATATCCAAATTGTCTTAAAGCTAGATAAGGGTTGTAGGTAATGCCTCCCCTAATTCCAAGTAATGGAACATTAGGGAACTCACCACAACGATCGACGATGATGACATTTTCTCTGGACCGAGAACACCAATGTACATCAGAATGTGTGAGGGTCATCAATCGTTGTAACCACCTTAAGCCTTGCTCATTCTTCAAAACAGATTGTGGAAGGTGAGAAATAAACCACCTTGCAAGGAGAGGAGTACAACACATGAGAACATCTCTCTTTCTCATTGTTCGTGTGTAAAATGAGTGGAGGATGTCCCCAAGCAATGTAGGTATGGGATTCTTGGATAGGAAAATCTTGACAGCATTGACATCTATAAGTTGGTCAGGATTTGGGAACAAGACCAACCCATAGATGAGGAGTGCCACAATCTCTTCAAAGGCTTGTAGATCCAAGGAATTCCAACACTCTTGTGCCTTCTCAAACAAGAATTTTGCCAAGAAGCCCTTGACACCACTTCTAGTCTCCCAATGCCCCTTGATGTCAGATGGTTGCAAGTGTAGTGCTTGAGCAACATCTTCAGGATTTGGTTCTTTTTCCGTACCGTTGTAGGGTAGTTGATTAAGAATAGGAATTCTCAGGAGTTGAGAAAATTCCTCCAAAGTGGGCACCAATTGGTAGTCGGGGAATGTGAAACAGTGGTGAAGGGGGTCAAAGAACTGGAACAACACTTTCACCATGTCTTCTTCAATGCTGGTGCTGACTAGGCTGAGCAGTCTACCATGTCTTTCACTTAAGAGAGAGCTTTCTGGAATTCTGGATGTGAGCTCCTTGAGTTGAGGAGGGATTCTCACAAGGTTGACTTGGATAGTCTTCCTGCGAAGAATTTCCATGACCTACAAAACAAGAACAAAGATGAAGATCCAAACCCTTGAAATGGTTAGTGGATGCATATGATGCTTTATGATGTTCATGATGTATGCACCAACATATGTACAAGCAATTCACACAAAACCCTAGTTCCAGGCTTGCATGAGGTTTCATAGGTAAGTACCCTCTTGAGTGTAGTTGGCTTAAAAACCTGTCCTATAAATAGTAACCGGGTTCTAAAGAGCTCAATATCATTGGATTGTTTTCTATGTTCATTGTTTTGGTTTAGCCACTTAACTAGCAACCAAAATATTCCAAGAAAACAACCCTCAATGAGTGTATTATCGAGTATCTACCAACTTCGGACTGCACCAAAGCCGGTCATCTCACTACCCCTAATAAAAGGCCAAGATGGTCAAGTCAGGTTCTAGGTCATTAGTGCTTAGTGACATCACTCAGCGGCCCCGTACTCTCCTTGATTGAACTCAATGGTTACCGGTACTCACAAATATGTCGCACTAATATAGCTATTGCTTCAACCGTGTCGGTATACCCCGCACAGTTTCCACAACGTATTGCTATCTATGAATGTTTCCCCAAATCCGGGTGTAGGATTTCAAGCGCAAACAAGAGAACCAAAATGTAAAGCAATCAAAACAAACAATTAGTCATGCAAAAGGGTGATCTAAGCCCTAAGGTTACTCCACTTTTAATTTTCATTTCCCCAGCAGAGTCGCAAGTTCTGTGATACGGTGGGAGAACTGACTTGGGTTTTGCGTTTGTTTTCGCAAATGTTTCGGTTTAGCAAGAGTCGCCATCGACTTTTTATTTTATCCTAAGGAAGGGTTAAAAAGCACAGGAAAAACCTTTGAGATGTTTTCTTGGGTTCGGGGAGTAGATTATAGAAAAGGAAGGTATTAGCACCCTTTCTATCCATGGTTATCCATGGGCTCTTAGTTACTTGCTTAGATCACTTGCCTTGCATTTTCAATTGTTTGAAATGGTGCTTTCAATTGTTTGAAATGGTGCTTTGTGTATGTGGTTTTGAAAATGTTTTGAAAAAGATGCCTTGTCTAGGCAACCCTTGTAACAATTCTTTACTCGAATGTTTTACAAAAGGTGTTTGTCTTTTTGAAAATATGTTTCAAGGTTTTTTGAAGTTGTTTTTAAAGTTGTGTTGTGAAATGTGTTTTGAAAAATGGCAAGGATTTGTTTTACAAGTTGGTCAAGTAACCCAGAGCTATCTACCCTAAATTTACTCAAAGATTGTTCTCATGTTTTAACCTTTTTAACAATATTGTTCCACCATTGTATTTGGTGGACAATCTTGTGTTAGGATGTTAACGGGACGGGCGCGGGTCGTCATTTTAGACCATGAATGCAATAGTGCCAAGTGCCTTTGGCAATTTGCTTGAGGGACTTGATCATTTTTGTTTAGGCGACTTGAAAGCGTCATCGAGGGACTATGATCATTTGATTTGTTTTTGTTTTGCCAAAGACACTCAACATGCAACATGGCCCATTTTTGAAGGCAACAAGTGGAGTAACCCTAAGGGTGCAAGTGTGCATTGTGTTGTCCATTTTCATGCTTGTTTGTCTTTGAATTAGGTCAAGCTATTTGTTATTTGATTTTGCATACAAACCCTAGGTCTATGATGGCATAATTTGAAAGCTTTTAAATGCGAAAATTTAAAGTCCTAAATTATTACAACATAATTATGGGGATAGGGGTACAAATGTTTGAATGGGGGGATATTTAGCAAGAAATTAAATCTAAAACTATTACATCCATATTGAATATACAAATTATTTAATTGTACAATAATTAAATAAATACAATAAATATGCAAAATGTATTATGCACAAAAATGGTTTTTTATGTATGTAAAAGTATTTTTCAATGTAAAATATAAACAAAAATAAAAAGGTTAATTTTTGATATTTTTATGGTCTAGGGCAAAACCCTAGTTTTCTAAATAAATAATATTTATTTATTAATTATATACAATATTTGTTAATTATATACAAAAAATAAAAAAAGAAGTATATTGTAAAAAAAAAGTATTTGTTTAGTGTCATATATTAATAAAAATAAAAATGTATTATTTTCATATTTTTATCCTAAATATCTAATAAAATATACAAGTATTTATATTATATATATATATATATATATATATATATATATATATATATATATATATATATATATATATATATATATATATATATATATATATATATATATATATATATATATATATATATATATATATATATATATATATATATATATATATATATATATATATATATATATATATATATATATATATATATATATATATATATATATATATATATATATATATATATATATATACCAAAATAAAATATTAACTATTTACAAAAATGTATTTTTTAGAAAATGTTTTCAAAATGTAAAATAAAAATAATAACTGAAAATAAATATATTTTTTTGTATTATTTTTAGTATTTTAAATAAAAGTATATATATTATTTTACATGTATAGGTTTAAATAAAAAAAAATAAATTCCAAATAATATGCAAAAATGTGTGGAAAAATAATTTTAGTGTTTTTTCATGTTTGAATAAAAATATAAAATCAGAATCAAAAAGAAAAAATCAAAAATGGTAAATATATCACACAATGGGTCAGGGGGGTGTGAATGAAAAAAGAGGGTGCAAGCAACAAGAACAACTCAGGCCCAGCCCAAGTCACCACCTTCTTCAACCTCCAGCCATTCTGTTTAAATTTCGCGCGCCTCCTTGCTCAAACAACAAACTCCTGATTCTTTGACTTTTACACAAAACTCATAACACAAACATTATAGAGCATGAAGAGACGAATTCATACATATAAAAATCTTGACCTAACTCTAAGAAACGAGGGAGAATTTCTTCATCCCCAATTTCTGACCTAAATTTTCTCCAATGTTCATGGCCAAAATTCTCACAGCATACCCAATATAAATGAAAAGTAAGTATATGGATGGCTTCAGGGCTATGAGGAGAGCATGTTTCATTCACAAACCTAAGCATAATCATGCCTGGATAGAGAGATAGAAGTTCATATTTTTACCTGTTTCAGCTTGAGTCGTGTACAGTAATGGAGGTACCTTCAATGGAGTTTGAGCTTTGGTACATCTTGCCTGAAGTCCAAGGATGCTTCTCCTATGCTTGGCTTGCTCCGAAACTTCCTGTATCGTGCTATGGAAGTCCACCTGCACAGCTTGAAAGCAAAAATGGCAAACGATGTTAAGGATGTTACAGCTTGGATTTAATGCTTGGGATAGCTTCAGTGGATGATATGGAACATGTTTGAACTCTTTTTGGCCAAAGTGCACGAGTAGAATGGACTGTGGAAGTCAATCTGCAGCAGGGACTCTGTTTTGCAGAAAAACTTTGCTTTTGGATATGAGGATGGATTGAGGATGAAGGAATCGTGCTTTAGGTCAGTTAGGAAGTGTGAAAGATGAGAACAAAGTTTGCTTAGGTTGGTGTTTACATGAATGAGAGATTGGAGTTGTTTTGCAATCTTGCTTGTTTTTGAAGTAAGTAAATGCAAGTTTCAATACAGGCATGTGAAATGCCCTAAACTATGCTGCATATCATCTTCTTGATTAGAGGGATTTGTGTACAAATGCTAGCTTCAAAGATCTGGCCCATGCCTCTTGGATTTGTTATTTGACATAAAGTGCATCTTTTCCAAAATGGCAAATATGATTTTTCCAATTAAGGATTAATCTTGCATGTAATGACCAAATGAACAAAATAACAACTTAGAACAATGGTTAGGCATTTAATTATGGTGTGTGAGACTGGTTTTGAGGCCTGCAAGCTAGCTTGTACAAGCTGATTTGAAAAATGCCAATGTATGAACATGTATTTGGTTATGAACAAAAATGGATTTTGCCAAACTTTGCAAATTCGATTCTCTCTAACCACAAGGGTGTTTGAGAAGTTCTTGGACAATTTGTAAAGATTGGAATGTGTACTACAATCCATCTTTGTAATGCAAATTGAAATTCCAAGTGGAACCATGTGAAAAGTGGCCATGAAGTTGGACAAAAATCCTGCCTAGAATAGGTCAAAATTTTTCTAAGTTAAAAATGTTTTGCACCCTTATTCCAAAAATCATAACTTGAGCTGAAAGCTTCTTTTGAGGAAATTTTGTGACTCAAAGTTGTAGATTTTGCAATGGACTACAACTTTCATGTTTTGAGTTTTGTTTGAATCCAATTTTATCTTGAAGAAAAAATGGGACAAAGTTAGGAATAAATAAGGAAGTTTCATAACTTAGAAAAATTCTAAGTTATGAAATTTTCTCATTCTAAACCCTAATTTGCAATTTTGGGTTTCTTGATGAACAAGTTTCATAATTTGACATGTCTTGATGAAAAATGATTCTTGACACTTGATTTTGACCAAAAAGTCAAAGTTTGACTTTTCAGTATACAGTCAAATTTTGATCAGTTGACTGGAAAATTCATCTGTCAATCTTGTGCATTTGAGATCTTTTGAACTTGTTGAATGTGTCAATACAATGCCATTTATTCCTTGAGTCCATATATGAGCTTGGTTTGCCATTGGTTAGGTCAAACAGTCAAAAATTGCCTTTGTACAGTCAAAACCCTAAAAATGACCATTTTGCCCTTTTGGTGATCTGATCAAATTTCTTGTGGAATTGTGATCCAAACTTGACCAAATGGTTCATATGAGTTCATTATGTTGATGTGGGTCAAAAATTATGAAGTTTTGACTGTCAATTGGCCACAGTTGACTTTTCCCCAATACAGCTGATTTCTAGGTCAACTTTCCAATTGACTGGGCAAAGATTGGAATCAAGGCTTGAAACTTGGTATGGATAAACTTGTTAGTCCAACATGAAGCATGAAAGTCACTTTGGGAATTTTAGGTCAAAACATCTTTGTGCAAACTCAAACCCTAATTTGGGTCAACGGTGCAAGGAGGAGTCTTGAGCAGAGCAAACCCTAACTTGATCTTGAGCTCCAAGGGTCTTGTGGTGAGAAAATATTGATGAAATGAGAGGGAAAATTTTGGGGTACAATAGCATCCAATGGACACCGTTTCATTCTGGTAGCCATTGACTACTTCACCAAGTGGGTTAAAGCAGCTTCCTTCGCATCCGTCACAAAGAATGTTGTTACCCGCTTCATCAAACAGAACCTTATTTGCCAGTATGGTATCCCCGAAAGGATCATCACTGACAACGGTACAAACCTTAACAACATTATGATCACCACCTTGTGCGAGCAGTTCCAGATTCAACATATCAATTCATCTCCCTATCGGCCAAAGATGAACGGTGTTGTCGAAGCTGCGAACAAAAATATCAAGAAGATCATACAAAAGATGACAGTCACCTACAAGGACTGGCATGAGATGTAACTGTTCGCTTTTCACGGGTACCGTACCACGACACATACGTCAACTGGGGCAACACCTTATTCCTTGGTATATGGCATGGAAGTTGTTTTACCTATCGAGGTTCAAATTCCCTCCTTGAGAATCATGAAGGATGCTGGTTTGAGTGAAGACGATTGGATTCAGACCCGACTTGATCAACTTAATTTGATTGATGAAAAGCGACTTACTATTGTTTGCCATGGTCAGGAGTATCAAAAACGGATGATCAAGGCATTCAACAAGAAAGTCAGACGCCAGACATATCAAGTCGGGGATCTTGTAATCAATCGCATTATCTTGCCACAAAGTGATCCCAGGGGAAAATGGACTCCTACCTATGAAGGACCATTTGTAATCAAGAACATCTTTTCTGGTGGGGCAATGATCTTAACCACCATGGATGGCGACGATCTGCCGCACCCTGCGAACGCAGACATAGTCAAAAGATACTACGCATAAATGACCTGCTAGGTTGACACACCTAGGCAAAACAAGGGGCATCCCGTTGAATCGAAAACCCGAAAGGGCGGTTTAGGCAAAAATTAGGGATAAACAAAAAAATCTGTACACCCGAAAAGTTGAAAACCCGAAAGGGCGACTTGGGCAAAAAAAGGGTTTCCCGGTGGATCGAAAACTTGAAAGGGCGGTCCAGGAAAAAGTTAGGGAATTAAATCTTATGACTATGCCTCGTCAAATCACTTTAAGGACAATCTCTTCACAGACAAGCTTCGGGTTTCTGATCAATTCAATCATCTTCGGACGAAGCAACGAATGGACAAGATATTCAGAGTTACGAAGGTTATAGCAGAATGGGAACCCCATGGAATTTTCACACATAGCCATTGATCGCACTAAATCGCACTATGTTTCTGACTCAAATATCACATGTTTTCCTTAGTTTTTATTGTCATTTTCTCGTATTATGTTCCTTTTTCCTTTGTTTTCAGGATTCTTGTCATTTCAGAGCCTTCTGTGAAGAAACGAGCCAAAACGCCAAGAAATTAGGGTTTTTCAAGATATTTTGCACTTATGGCGTTCAGCACCGCGCTGGCTACAGGAAACGCGATGACGTGGCCCACTTTCACCCAGAGATCAACTGCCACGTTCCCATGATGTGGCGGTTCCAGGCGCCGCGCCCGCGGCCACCCTCACCGCGCCCGCGGCCTTCACAAAAAGGCTCCCGCTCAAAAGAAGTTAAGGGGCATGCTGGTCCTTACGCACCTCAAAGTTCCTCTATAAATAGCTTTCGATTCTCATTCTTTAGTTTCATCCAAGCTTAGTACAATCTTAAGCCATATACTATCAGTTTCTGTAAAGTAATAATCTCTTCACATCGGGGAGTTATTGCGGTGTAGATTGAGTTGTAATCGAGTCTTGGAGCACTTTGGTTGAAGTTCATCATACCGGCCTTACTTTTCCGTAGATTTGTATCAGATTCAAGTCTCCGACCGGAGCAAGGTTCTAATTTATTGCATTTCTTTATTTAATTGCTCTTATCATAGTCTACACGTTTTATAGACTTTAAATGCTCTTACCATAGTCTACACGTTTTATAGACTTTAAATGCTCTTACCATAGTCTACACGTTTTATAGACTTTAAATGCTCTTATCATAGTCTACACGTTTTATAGACTTTAAATGCTCTTACCATAGTCTACACGTTTTATAGACTTTAAATGCTCTTACCATAGTCTACACGTTTTATAGACTCGCACTTATTATGTCTGGCTAAACTATAAAGGTTAGGATGTAATGATTGTCATCGTGGTTGTGTTCCAATTATCATGCTAGTGAAAATACTCTGGGGATGTTTTGCTTCTAACTTAAGTCAATTGTGTTTAAATGTTTATTGGGTAAGATCGAAAGCCGTCCAAACTAATGATACGACTTGATTATTATTTAACCAAACAAAAAGAGAGACAGCCGTTGATTGGTTAAATAGGAATCATTGACCTTTTTAGAAAACGATTTTGAAACTATTTTCGGACGCGTTTGTAGGTTTAAAATCTGACTCTTGGTCAAAAGCCAAAAGTCTCTTTAAGTTAATCTTTCCGAGTAAGATCACTTTTCTGTTAAGTCAAAACTATCAATTTCTTAAAAATAGGTTTACCTCTTTAACGCGGAAGGCACCCTTTATATGTGACAATAAAGGAATTTAATTTAAAGAGTAAACTCGGTTCTTAGTAGTCAAAAGCTACAGGTTCCCGTTAAACTGATTCTTTGCTATCAATAGAAAATACTGCCCCATAAGTAGGTTCATCTACGCATGACCGGACCAATATCTGATTACATGATTTACATTCCAACCTGTCTTTTAAACTGTTATTTCCCTCGCATATTTACTTTGTGCACTGCACTCACATCAATATCCTTATTCGCCTTAGATAAGCACCTTAGCAATAGAGTTGATAGATTGACAATTGGTCTCTGTGGTTCGATAATCTTATATATTACTTCGATAGGCTGTACACTTGCAGTACTACATTTAGGCTATACGTTACAGATTAAACAGCCCATCAAGTTTTTGGCGCCGTTGCCGGGGACCAACTTCGTCAAATTTCGTACCCTATTGTTATCCCGTTTAGACTAAGGCTATTCTAGCCGGTAGATGCGTAGAAATCGTAGCACCGGCAACCTAATAGATCCTTTAGTAGAACCTGAACGTTACGCTCGTGCCCGTCTTTTTATTCGCAAGATAAGAAGAGCTATGGCAGAAGATCGTAACCAAAGACCGCTCAAGGAATTCGCCCAACCATCTAACGAGGAACCTAGTTCTAGTATAGTAAACCCTGCTATAACTACCAACAACTTTGAACTAAAGCCCTCGTTACTACAATTAGTACAACAAAACCAATTCGCTGGTCTCGCTACCGAGAACCCGAATCAACATTTAAAGGTATTTATCCAGTTAGCTGACACCCTTAAGGCAAATGGAGCCACGCCCGAAGCTATCCGATTAAGACTATTTCCTTTTTCCCTTAGAGGTAAAGCTCACGACTGGTTAGACGCCCTTCCAACTAACTCAATAACAACTTGGGAAGACCTTAGGAGAGCTTTTCTTGCGAGGTATTTTCCACCAAGCAAGACCGCTGTTCTTAGGAACCTGATCACTTGTTTCACCCAAAACCAAGGCGAATCACTTTTTGATGCCTGGGAGAGATATAAAGAACTTTTAAGAGCCTGTCCGCACCATGGCCTAGAGCAATGGTTAATCATACATACCTTCTATAATGGACTCCATTACAACACAAAGATGTCCATAGACGCTGCCGCTGGCGGAGCGTTGATGAACAAACCTTACCCTGACGCTTGTGCCCTAATAGAGGACATGGCCCAAAACCATGCCCAATGGGGATTAGAACGAGCGACAGTAGAGAAAAAGGAGAGCCATGGAGGAAAGCATGAGGTAAGTTGCATGGACATGATCAATGCCAAGATGGACGCCCTAGCCTTGAGAGTCGAGAACATGTCTCAAAACCCAACCACAGTAGCAGCAATCCAATCGGAGTGCGAACTCTGTGGAGCTCAAGGACATCAAACCGTTGACTGTAACCTTTTGAACGAATCAAGCTCAGACCAAGTTAACTATACTCAAGGGAACCCTTTCTCGAATACCTACAATCCTGGATGGAGGAACCACCCGAATTTCTCTTACAAAAACAACAACCCTATCCAAAATCTCGGACCTTCGAGACCTCAAGGATTCCAAACGCAAAAACAAAACCAACCTATGCAAATAGTACCCCCAAGACCAAACCTTAAAGAAACCATAGACACCTTTATTCAAGCTCAAACCCAGCAAAATAAGGAGTTTATGAACCAACATATTCACACGAACGAACTGGTTACTCAACTAGCAACCAAGTTTGACCAGATAATAACCCACACCAAAATGCTTGAGACTCAGATTTCCCAAGTAGCACAAAACACCTCTGTACAAGTTGCACCTGGAGGACAATTCCCTGGACAAACTCAACCAAATCCAAAAGGCCAAGCAAATTCTATCACACTAAGAAGTGGAACCGCTTATGAAGGACCTAGAAATCCTGACTTAAGCACATCAGAAGATGCTACGCCCAAAGACCAGGTGGAGGAACCAGAGAAACCAGGAAAGCAATCAAAACCAGAAGTAGAGAAAAACACTCAACAACCTTATAAACCACCTATTCCATTCCCACAGAGGCTGAAAAACACCAAAGTAGAAAACCAGTACCAAAAGTTTATTAAGGTAATAGAGAAACTCCATGTTGAGATTCCTTTTACTGAAGCTATAACCCAGATACCATCATATGCTAAGTTTCTGAAAGATATTTTGACCAATAAACGACGACTCGATGATCCCAAGCCTTTAGAATGTCATTTTATATCCGAAAATAAACTCGCCAAGAAAGATAAAGACCCTGGAAGTTTTTCTATCCCTTGCATCCTAGGTAACCATATGATAGACAAAGCATTTTTAGACCTAGGAGCAAGTGTAAGTCTGATGCCTCTGGCCGTCTGTAAGAGGTTAAAATTAGGAGAACTTCAACCTACTAAGATGTCCTTACAACTAGCTGATAGATCTGTCAAATATCCCATGGGTATTTTAGAAGACATACCTGTCAAGATTGGTCAGTTGTACATTCCGACCGACTTCGTCGTAATGGATATCGAAGAAGATGAAGACATCCCAATCCTCTTAGGAAGACCCTTCCTATCGACCGCCGGAGCTATAATAGATGTTAAGAAAGGGAAACTGACTTTCGAGGTAGGAGATGAAAAGATTGAGTTCATTTTATCAAAATTTCTAATGGCACCAGTGATAGGAGATGCGTGTTATGCCATCGACATCATTGATGAATGTGTAAATGAGCTCGAACAAAACGAATTATTAACCAAATTACCATCAACCCCTATTTTAGAGGATGACGGATTTGAGAGTATCGAACCGTACATTGACGACAACCTTTTCGAATGCTTAGCTCTTACCCATAACCTTATGCCACGTGCTGAGAAAACCACTATAGAACTTAAGGAACTACCCAAGAATCTAAGATATGAGTTTTTGGATGAGGAGATGAATAGACCTGTTATAATTAGCGCCACTCTAAACCAAATAGAAACAAATCAACTATTAGATACCTTGCGAAAATATCCCTCAGCTTTAGGGTATAAAGTTTCAGATTTAAGAGGTATAAGCCCATCCGTATGCATGCATCGGATTATGCTAGAAAAAGATTCGAAACCCTCAAGAGAACATCAAAGAAGAATAAACCCTATCATGAGTGATGTAGTCAAGAAAGAAGTTCTTAAGTTATTAGAGGCTGGTATCATATACCAAATTTCGGACAGTGAATGGGTAAGCCCAGTCCATGTGGTACCCAAGAAAGGAGGTATCACTGTTCTAAAAAATGAGAAAGGTGAGCATGTGGCAAAACGAACAGAAGGAGGGTGGCGAATGTGTATAGATTACAGAAGGTTGAATAAGGCAACAAGAAAAGACCATTTCCCTCTCCCATTTATAGATCAGATGCTTGAACGTCTAGCAAGACACTCATGTTTCTGCTATCTTGATGGATATTCGGGATTTTTCCAAATCCCTATTCACCCAGAGGACCAAGAAAAAACCACATTTACCTGCCCTTATGGAACATTCGCTTATAGACGAATGCCCTTTGGACTCTGTAATGCACCTGCCACTTTCCAACGTTGTATGATGTCAATTTTCGCAGACTACCTAGATGGAATTATGGAAGTATTTATGGACGATTTTTCAGTGTGTGGGTTTGATTTCAAAAACTGCCTCTCGAACTTGGAGAAAATCTTAAAAAGATGTGTGGAAGTAAACCTTGTGTTGAATTGGGAAAAGTGCCACTTTATGGTAAGTGAAGGGATAGTCTTGGGACACATTATTTCTGAAAGAGGTATAGAAGTCGATAAGGCCAAGATAGAAGTTATAGAAAACTTAAACCCACCTAAGACCGTTAGGGAAATAAGAAGTTTCCTAGGACATGCCGGGTTCTACCGACGTTTCATCAAGAATTTTTCCGCAATAACTAAACCTTTAACTAACTTATTGATGAAAGATGTCGAGTTTGAATTCGACCAAAAATGTCTTGAGGCCTTTGAAGTTTTAAAGCAAGCTCTTATTTCAGCACCTATCATAAGACCACCTGATTGGACCCAACCCTTTGAAATCATGTGCGATGCTAGTGATTTCGCTGTAGGGGCTGTACTAGGGCAAAGAAAAGACAAAAAACTGCATGCAATTTACTACGCTAGTAGAACACTAGACGCTGCCCAGCTAAATTATACAACCACAGAAAAAGAATTGCTAGCCGTAGTTTTTGCTATTGATAAATTTCGATCTTATTTGGTGGGAGCAAAAATAATAGTATACACAGATCATGCAGCAATCCGGTACTTGTTAAGTAAGAAAGATGATAAGCCTAGATTTCTCAGATGGGTACTTTTACTCCAAGAATTTGACTTGGATATTAAGGATAAAAAAGGAGCTGAAAACTTAGTAGCTGATCATCTCTCTAGGTTAGAACACCTTAAGCCTGAACTTATACCTATAGACGATCACTCTACTTATGAAAGATTAATAGCTGGGATAAACTCAACTGAAGAAGAGACTTATGAGGAAATCTCAACCATGAACAACATACCATGGTACGCAGATATTGTAAATTATCTAGCCGCTGATATCATACCCCCCGACTTAAGCTACCAACAGAAGAAGAAGTTTTTCAGAGATGTTAAACACTTCTTTTGGGATGAACCCCTCCTATTCAAAAGAGGAATAGATAATATATTCCGACGATGTGTGCCGGAGGAAGAAGTAGGCAATGTCATTAAACATTGTCATGCTTCACCTTATGGTGGACATGCAAGCACGTCTAAAACATGCGCCAAAATATTTCAAGCAGGTTTTTATTGGCCTACTGTATGGCGCGATGTCCACACTTACATTACAAAATGTGACCGATGCCAACGCACTGGGAACATCTCAAGACGTGATGAAATGCCTTTAAGAAACATCCAAGAAGTGGAAATATTTGATGTCTGGGGTATAGATTTCATGGGACCTTTTCCTTCCTCAATGGGTAACAAGTATATCCTAGTAGCTGTCGATTATGTCTCAAAGTGGATCGAAGCTGTTGCATCACCCACAAGCGATACCAAGGTAGTTATCAAACTGTTTAAGAATATTATTTTCCCTAGGTTTGGAACCCCGAGGTTAGTCATAAGTGATGGAGGATCGCATTTTATATCTAAGATATTTGACAAGCTTCTAAGCAAATACGGAATAAAACATAGAGTAGCATCACCATATCACCCGCAAACCAGTGGCCAAGTAGAGGTATCGAATAGGGAGATTAAGCAGATCCTAGAAAAAACCGTATCATTATCCAGAAAAGACTGGTCTGGAAAACTTAAAGACGCCTTATGGTCTTATAGAACGGCTTATAAAACCCCTATTGGAACAACTCCTTATCAATTGGTTTATGGAAAGTCCTGTCATTTACCCTTCGAACTAGAACATAAAGCCTATTGGGCCATTAAATCCTTGAATCTAGATTACCTGAAAGCCGGAGAAAAACGTATCCTGGACATTCACAAGCTAGAAGAGCTTCGCTTGAATTCCTATGAGAATGCCATCATATATAAGGAAAGAACCAAAATGTGGCATGATAAAAAAATCATCAAGAAAGATTTCAACATTGGTGATCCTGTTCTCCTATTTAACTCAAGGTTACGACTTTTTCCTGGTAAGCTTCGTTCAAGATGGACAGGTCCATTTGAAGTGTCAAAAGTTCTAAAGTCTGGAGCAGTAGAAATCAAAAACAATTCATGTGCTCCATTTGTGGTAAATGGACAAAGACTGAAGCTCTACAAAGGAGGCGATTTGCCTGTTGACTACTCTAGTCATATTCTTATAGACCCACCAATACCCACATAAAGTAAGATCTAATCGTCAAGCTAAACGACGTTAAACAAGCGCTGCCTGGGAGGCAACCCATGGTTTATTCTTTATTTTATTTTATTTTATTTTAGTAATTTATATATTTTATCTGGACTAATTTCTTGTGTTTATATTTTCAGGATGCATCACCCCGATGGTATGGTTGTGATTTTCAGAGATGAAGCGCAAAAGGCCCGATTTGCTACCTTATCTGCTAGACCTATGGTACCCACTAGGTACCCCGATCAGAGCTGCATGGAGGCACTCGGGATTGAGCCAAGTATTCGGTATCTATGCAACCAACTTAGCTGGGATTCTTATGCCGATGATGTCCACAAAACCTACAGGAACCTTACTCTGGAGTTTCTTAGCTCTATGGACTATAATCCACGAGTAGGTGAAGGAGATGAGCGAGGACGCCTGAGTTTCAGATTGTTTGGCACCGAGTATACCCTGACCACCAAAGAATTTGGGGATTTGCTTGGTTTCTAAACTGGACCGACCGCTATAACTGAGTTCCCATTGAGTTGCTACATGGACAGAGACATTGACAAATTTTGGCAGGACATTACTGATAGAGCCAGTCTTGACCCCTCTACCCAGCTGTCCCGGAAGATCCATAACCCGGCCTTCCGATACTTCGAGATGATCCTATGCCACACTTTCTTTGGGAGGAGTTACTGTGACCACTTGGTCACCGCTGAGGAGATCCTTTTCTTATACTGTGCTAGTCAGTCCAGACCTATAGCTAGTGGAGGTTTTCTGATAGAGAGCCTCGAGCAGACTGCTCGATCCGCTGTAGGGCTCATTCATTCCGGAGGGAATGTGACACAGATAGCTTCTGCTTTGGGTTTAGACAGTATGATAGCACAGCTGACCCCATACTGTGGATATACTTTTCTGGATTTAGACTTTTGCATGGATCGTGGATTCATGAGGAGGGCCTCTTTCCACCCATATCGGTACAGATTGCTTATCAATGACCAGACAGTTTACACCTTCACCATGCCAGACCCTCAGATGACTTGTGTTTCCAACTCTGCTAACTGGAACTATTCTGTAGAAGGTTGGGGTGAGATATCAGAGTACACTCCAGAATACACTCCTGCCTCCGAAGACTACACTCCTGCCTCCGAGGACTCCGCTCCAGATCACACATCCCGACCCGAGGTTACACATACTACTGTTCTTACTAATAACCTCAGCTTGCAGGAACCTGATATTCGCACTCTATTGACTGCTATGCGCACTGAGATAACCACTCTCCGCAATGAGGTGGCTGACCTTCATTTGCAGTTGGAAGTGAATGATGTTACCTTCGCTGGTGAGTTAGATGAATTAGCTCACGAGGTGGCAGAGATTCGACGCCAGCTGACTGAGCTGCGTGGCCCAGGCACTCCTGCAGAGCATCCTACCGGTTGGCAATAGATCTTTATTGTTCACAAGATATCTAGTTTCAGTATTATTAGTATTATGTTGATTTCCTTTTCAGACTCATTTTTATTTTTGCATTATCTGTTTCCTGAGTTGTTAATATTTATTTTGATGACCCAATGTCCGTACCTATATCTATATATATATATATATGCATATGTTTTATTTATTTACTAATGTTTTTGTTTTTCTAGGTCACCATAGTTTTAATATAAAAATAAAATAAATAAACATGTGTATATGTATTCACGTACATATATGCACATTTATAAGAAAAATAGGTACACCTCCAGAAATTGAAGATAATGGCGAGGAAGAAAAAGCCCAATGGAAAGAAAGCCAGGCCAGCCCAACTGACCTCGACCTCACCGCGCCCGCGGTAGGCCCTGCCGCGCCCGCGGTGACGCAACGGTCACCTAACGGCTAGTAGCTCGTTTTTCCCCCCATTTTACCACTTTTTCAATTTCCAATCCCATTTTCTTCCAATTTTAACCCACTTTATTACCCATACCAACCCACTACATTTATTTCCATTATTTTCATCATAAATATTTACAACCACCATTTTCTTTCTTCCCTTCCTATAAATACCCCCTACTATATCATTTTCTTCCTCACACCTTCATTACTTCTACATCCCATTCTTTCTCTCTTTTTATCCACAAGAAAATCCTATGGAATGTCACGGTTACATTTTACGTGGTGGTCAAGCCGGAGAAAGGCAACTAAAGCGGCTTGAAAAATTGCTGACAACACCAATACACTCTACCAGGTATATCGATGAAAACTGTCTATATTCATTAGGTATATACCATAGTGTATTCTTCCTTCTAGATAAAATAGGTATGCATGATATTTTTGCTACTCAAGCACCGACCTACCCTAGGCTGACGTTCGAGTTTTTAAGTTCTTTAATTTATAACGTCTCTCCTAACACTGCTAGCACCGTAGGTGGAGTCAAATTTAGAATGTTTAATGTCGAATATGATTACTCCACTGACGGTCTAGCCGCCATGTTAGGATTGCCTTATGGGGATGGTGCCATTTGTGAAGCACCTTTAGACACGGATTGGGCATTTGAAGCATTTTGGGCCAGAATTACTAAACAAAATGCAACATCTTTTGATGGCCTTCTTGCTTCTCACATCCACAATCCTGCCCTTCGTGTCTTTAGATTTCTTTTAGCATCCACCATCTTTGCTCGGGAAAACCCAAACAAGGTGAATGCTAAAGAATTAATTATCATGCAGAGCTGCCTCACAGACACCAAAGTTAATCCCGTCCCATTCATGATTGCCCACATGCACCATGTTTTAAGAAAAGGTGGGCCGATTTCCTTTGGTGGACTGATTACCACTATTGCCCGTGCCATAGGATTGGATACGGAACTTGCCACCCTAGAACCACTTCCTCCTCGGATTGCAAATCTTAAATTTTTCAGGGATATGCGTTTATGCAAGACGAGGAAGGAAGGTGGTTACTTCCTAATGGTTGGAGGTGCTGTTGTACCCAGTGTTGTTATGCCTTGCACCCGTCGTACTGATATTCGATTTGAGCGTAACTGGACCTACGATCTCAACGCTCCTGCTTTTATTGGTCCGTTGCCCCCAAATCTACCTTTAAATGAGGGTAACAACACTGATGATGAGTACGATTTCCAAACAGAGGAACCACCCCATTTTTCACCTTCACACACGGCACCTTCAACCTCTAACCCACATGCAGGTACAGCTCCTAGCTTCCATGTCACTGAGGACATGTGGCGTGAGCATATGGCCCGAGAGGCCCAGAGGGACACCCTCCTTGCTACCTTGCAGCAACAGGCGGCCGACAACATGGCCTTCATGCAAGCGTCCCAAGAACAAAATGCTAGCTCTCTGCGCACTATTATGGAAAGTCAGCTGGCTTTTCAGAGAGAACAGCACCTACACCAGACCACAAACGCTCGTCACTTCCAATTGATGGAGGCAACCCAAGGCACCCTCATTGGTCGGACCCAAGAGCTACAAGCGGAAAATGCCGCCTTGTCAGAGAGACTGGAGCAGCTTGTTTTGGACCGAGATAGCCGCCGTCGCAGCCGTAGCCGCCGTTCCGGTCGTACCAACCAGGATGGTGAAGGTCCTAGTGGCCCCCACTAGTG
Organism: Vicia faba; assembly: GCA_948472305.1. Taxonomy (NCBI): domain Eukaryota; kingdom Viridiplantae; phylum Streptophyta; class Magnoliopsida; order Fabales; family Fabaceae; genus Vicia; species Vicia faba. The sequence continues at coordinate 455,857,713 of OX451735.1, read as the reverse complement.
TTTTCAGGTACCTCCTCCTACCTTATTTTGGAACATTGAGGACAATGTCTGATTTAGGTGTGGGAGGAGCATTTATCGCTTTTATTTCCCATTTTTCGCTTTTATTTTTCGCTTTTATTTTCCGTTTTTCCTGCTTTTATTTTCCTTCCGCATTTTTCCTTTTTTTCGTAGTTAATAAAATGCATGTGATAGGCGAGTCTTTCTGCGTAGTGTACCCTTTCATTTCCCCCACCTTTTAGCCTTACAAAATTTTTATTTTTCAAAGATTTATGGTTGTTTTTAAGGATTTGGGCTATGAGACAGGTCCTAGATAGGGTCTGTTTCTCGGACACTCACTTTTTGAAAAATTCGTTATCATTTTTACACCATAAGCCTTTTTGAATATTTAGATTAGATCCTTTCTCCCCAATATGCTATGATTTTGAATAAAACTGTACAAATAGGTCTTCAAGTAGTTTATCTTAGCAGTCAGCTCCGGCCTAAGCATGCTCTAAGTGTTGGATCGATGAATATAAGTGGATGATCTCTATTTTTGCCTTAAAAGTTACAAAATAAAGTATGAATACGACTATGAGTTGGGTGATCCTCACAAAGATTACTTAACTCAAGAAAGTTGTAAACACTAACAAAAACAAAGAAAAAAATATATAAGGCATATCTGTTGTAGTTGGTTCAGAGGTATCTGGTGCTGAACTTGGTAGGGCGGACTACGGTCCGATCCCCCGCAACTGCAAATGGGTAAAATAAAAAGGGATTAAACCAACTCTTGTACCAGAATCCCATCACTTGAGATCAGAGTCACTAACCGGTCACTACACCATGAGTATGTACGGATAACGGGCTTAATGTGATTGCGCCTGAATGAAAAAGGACCTCGTACAAAAAGAAGTCTTAGCATAGTAAGGATATTTGGATCAATCTGTATACTTATGAGGTTTATGTCCGCATTTCTGCGAGTAGTGTAATTAAGATACCCTTGATTCAGATAGTTAGTGCCTGACAACACACCCTTACTCGGACTTAGAAGCCCTCTTTGCCCAAAACCTGTATACACCATAAATTTTCTTTCATCTACTTTTAAGAGTTGTTGCTTGAGGACAAGCAAAGGTCTAAGCGTGGGAGGATTTGATCGCACTAAATCGCACTATGTTTCTGACTCAAATATCACATGTTTTCCTTAGTTTTTATTGTCATTTTCTCGTATTATGTTCCTTTTTCCTTTGTTTTCAGGATTCTTGTCATTTCAGAGCCTTCTGTGAAGAAACGAGCCAAAACGCCAAGAAATTAGGGTTTTTCAAGATATTTTGCACTTATGGCGTTCAGCACCGCGCTGGCTACAGGAAACGCGATGACGTGGCCCACTTTCACCCAGAGATCAACTGCCACGTTCCCATGATGTGGCGGTTCCAGGCGCCGCGCCCGCGGCCACCCTCACCGCGCCCGCGGCCTTCACAAAAAGGCTCCCGCTCAAAAGAAGTTAAGGGGCATGCTGGTCCTTACGCACCTCAAAGTTCCTCTATAAATAGCTTTCGATTCTCATTCTTTAGTTTCATCCAAGCTTAGTACAATCTTAAGCCATATACTATCAGTTTCTGTAAAGTAATAATCTCTTCACATCGGGGAGTTATTGCGGTGTAGATTGAGTTGTAATCGAGTCTTGGAGCACTTTGGTTGAAGTTCATCATACCGGCCTTACTTTTCTGTAGATTTGTATCAGATTTAAGTCTCCGACCGGAGCAAGGTTCTAATTTATTGCATTTCTTTATTTAATTGCTCTTATCATAGTCTACACGTTTTATAGACTTTAAATGCTCTTACCATAGTCTACACGTTTTATAGACTTTAAATGCTCTTACCATAGTCTACACGTTTTATAGACTTTAAATGCTCTTATCATAGTCTACACGTTTTATAGACTTTAAATGCTCTTACCATAGTCTACACGTTTTATAGACTTTAAATGCTCTTACCATAGTCTACACGTTTTATAGACTCGCACTTATTATGTCTGGCTAAACTATAAAGGTTAGGATGTAATGATTGTCATCGTGGTTGTGTTCCAATTATCATGCTAGTGAAAATACTCTGGGGATGTTTTGCTTCTAACTTAAGTCAATTGTGTTTAAATGTTTATTGGGTAAGATCGAAAGCCGTCCAAACTAATGATACGACTTGATTATTATTTAACCAAACAAAAAGAGCGACAGCCGTTGATTGGTTAAATAGGAATCATTGACCTTTTTAGAAAACGATTTTGAAACTATTTTCGGACGCGTTTGTAGGTTTAAAATCTGACTCTTGGTCAAAAGCCAAAAGTCTCTTTAAGTTAATCTTTCCGAGTAAGATCACTTTTCTGTTAAGTCAAAACTATCAATTTCTTAAAAATAGGTTTACCTCTTTAACGCGGAAGGCACCCTTTATATGTGACAATAAAGGAATTTAATTTAAAGAGTAAACTCGGTTCTTAGTAGTCAAAAGCTACAGGTTCCCGTTAAACTGATTCTTTGCTATCAATAGAAAATACTGCCCCATAAGTAGGTTCATCTACGCATGACCGGACCAATATCTGATTACATGATTTACATTCCAACCTGTCTTTTAAACTGTTATTTCCCTCGCATATTTACTTTGTGCACTGCACTCACATCAATATCCTTATTCGCCTTAGATAAGCACCTTAGCAATAGAGTTGATAGATTGACAATTGGTCTCTGTGGTTCGATAATCTTATATATTACTTCGATAGGCTGTACACTTGCAGTACTACATTTAGGCTATACGTTACAGATTAAACAGCCCATCAGCCATCTTTCATTGTATAAATTTTTCTCATTTTTTATGACAACGTTCTCTTACTAGGATGACTGTCTCTTTTGTACAAAATACTTACACAAAGTTAATACAAAGATACTTCAAAGTGCAGAAAACTATTTGCCTTTTCTTCTTTTTTACACTTGTGTTTTATTTGAAAACGTCCAATGATTTATTAATGAGCATATGCATTTGAATATAATCACATGTTTACAAATAAACGAAATGGGAAAGAATAATTATTGACAGGTTGAAAGTATAGGAAAATGTCTTTAGGATATTCCAAGAGAAATCCCCTGCAGTACATCATCTAGATCCCTAGCGGAGCTAAAACCTTGAAATACATATCCCCAACGGAGTTATAATTTCCAACCTTTAATTCCCATCAAAGTTAAAACTTCTAACTCCCAATTCCCAGCGGAGTAAAAAACTTTGAACTACAGACCCTCAGCGGAGATGAAACCTTCTTCCCCAGTCGAGTCAAATCTCCAACTATCAATCCCCAGCGGGAACCATTCAATTTTTCCCCAATTTCCCCAGCAAGTTGTCTTGAAGCCTGGAAGTCAACCAGATAACAGTTAAATTTTATCCTTAACTTAGGATAACTCCCCAGTAGAGTGGCATACAACCCAAACTCCTGAACTTTTTCCAAACAGGAATAAACTTTTTCCCCCAGAGTCCTGAACTTACTCTCCAGCGGTAAGCCTTCTTCCCTACAGAGTTTTTACTCCCCAACAGAATGAAGATTCTCATTCTTGATTCCCCATTGAAGTTGCCAGAGTCTTCATTACTCCCTAGCATGAATTTGTCATAATTTTATTCCCCTGCAGATCGAAGATTCTCATTCTTAGTTCCCCACAGAAATCATCAGAGTTTTCCCTATTTCCCAGCCGAGTAAGGGTTTCCCATTATTTAATTCTCAGTAGAAGTCTTCAAAGTTCTCTGGATTTCCCAAGCAGATTTCTCGAGCAGTTTGACATTACTCTCACAATAGATTTTGTCAATACTCCAACTTCATGACATGAAGGATTCTCACATCTCCACATAAGTTGTCAGGGATATTCCATTCCCGAACAGTCACCAAGGATTTCTCATCCTCAGCAGTCAAAGATTTTGAATCTCCAGCAGCGGTCAAGGATTTATTTTCCCCGGCAGCAGTCAAGGGTTTTATTATCTCCAGCCGTCAAGGATTTATTTTCCTCAGCAAATTAGCTTACATGCGCATATATTACATTCATATGTCATAAACATTGATAAAACACATTTTATTGCATCATACATTTCATGCAACATAACTTTGTGTTTCAGCTAACATTTTACCCTTTTCAGGATATGATTAACAGATATCTTTAACAAATATTCAAAGATTTCAGATACAGTACGGATACACTCCAGACACGAAAGTCATTCTGTTACTCATTCAGATCTCTTATTCAGATGCAGTACGGATACACTCCAGACACGAAAGTCATTCTGTTACTCATTCAGATCTCTTATTCAGATACAATATGGATACACTCCAGACACCGAAGTCATTCTGTTACTCATTCAGATCTCTTATTCAGATACAGTACGGATACACTCCTGACACGAAAGTCATTCTGTTACTCATTCAGATCTCTTATTTAGATACAGTACAGATACACTCCAAACACGAAAGTCATTCTATTACTCATTCAGAATTCAAAGTCAAGATACAGTACGGATACACTTCATACACGGAAGTCATTATGTTACTCATTCAGACCTCAATTCCAGATACAGTCCAAATACGCCCCAGACACAGTTAACATTCTGTCACTCATTCTGATTTTCCCCAGTTCAGATACACTCCAAACATGGAATTCGTTCTGTCACCTATTCAAGATACAGTCCAGATACGCTCCAGACACGGAAGCCATTCTGTCACTTATTCAGATTCAAACCGCCAGATACAACTCAGATGCGTTCCAGATACGGACACAGTTCTGATGTTCATTCTCCTGATTTACAATAAACAGTCTTGGATGGCATCTTTAAGCCCATCTCCAACAATATTCTATCACATCTCCAAATGGCATCTTTAAGCCCATTTCCTCAACTACAATTTAACGAGTGCAAATTTACAGACACTCTAGTGTCCAATCATCTTTTACCTTCGAGTCACGAACGATAAAACTCGCCAATCTAACTCTTCAGGTTCAAGAAGATTGAACAGGGGCAGCTGTTGTACCCCAAAATTTTCCCTCTCATTTTATCAAGATTTTCCTTACAATACTTCTTGGACTCAAGACCAGGTTAGGGTTTGCTCAGCTCAAGACCCCATCTTGCACTGTTGACCTGAAATTATGGTTTGAGTTTGCACAAGGATTTTTTGACCATCAATGCTTAATGTGACTTTCATACACCATCTTGGACCTTTAATATTTCTCATACCAATTTTCAAGCCTTGAATCACTTTTTTGCCCAGTCAATTGGATAGTTGACCTAAAAATCAGTTGTATTGGGGAAAAAGTCAACCATGACCAATTTATAGTCAAACCTCATAATTTTTTATCCACATAAACATTATAGACTCATATGAACCATTTGATCAAGTTTGGACCACAACTCCTCAAGAAATTTGATCAGATATTCAAAAGGGCAAAATGGTCAAAATTAGGGTTTTGACTGGAGAAAGGCAATTTCTGATTTTTCACCTAGCCAATGGCAAATTGGGTTCAAGCATGGTTTCAAGGACTCAATGGCATCATATTGACCTAATCACAAGGTTCAAAATATCTCAAATGCATTGAATTGACAGATGAATTTTCCAATCAACTGATCAAAAATCAATTGTACACTGAAAAGTCAAACTTTGACTTTTTGGTTAATATCAAGTGCCAAAGGTCATATTTCATCAATATGTGTCAAAACATGAAACTTGCTCACCAAGAAACTTAAATTTGGAAATTAGGATTTAAAGTTTGAAAAAATTTCGTAACTTAGAATTTTTCTAAGTTATGAATATTTCTTATTTTTTCCCAACTTTTCCAAAACTTTTTCACCATGATGCAATTGGAATCAAACAAAACTTCCAACATGAAATTTGTAGTCCTACATGAAATCTACAACTTTGATTCACAAAGTTTTCCTAAAATATGCTTGGATCTCAAGTTATTATTTTGTGAATAGGGATCTAAGAACTTTTTAACCTAGTGAAATTTTGCTCTAGTTTAGGTAGATTTTTGACCTAACTTCATGGACATTTTTCACCTAGTTCCAAGAGGAATCTCAAAATTCATTTCAAATATGGATTGTAGATAATGTTACAAGCTTTCCAAAATGTCCAAGAACTCTCCAAGATCATTTATGGTTAGGGAGAATCGAAGAAATGAAAATGGCATTTTATCACTTTTGTCCAAGGCATTTTTCACAATGGTACAAGTTGCAAATTTGTCCTAAGCATGCTTGTAGTTGGTTTTACAGGTCCTAATCCCTTCTAAAATCATTAATTTAATGCAAACACATTGAACAATGGCTTTGTTCTGAGCTATGGAGCATTACACAAAGAATTATTCCAAAAATGGCATAAAGGTTACATTGCTACTTTGATAAAGCATGCTTTTAGCTACTTTGTTTATCTTGAGCCATGGACCTAATCTCTTGCTGCAAACAAAGTCCACAAATATTAGGCAAAGTTCACCAACTATGTGCAGCTAAGGAGCTAGCCTGTACAGGCCTTGGGCTTTGTCGTCTCAAATTTTCTTCAAAAGCAAGTAAACTTGCAAAAGTGAAGAAAACTCTTCTATCTGATAAAACCAAGCCTAAGCATCATTCCACACAACTTCAGAATATTGTCTCAAGCAAAATACACGAACTACCAACCTCCAAAACACCCTAAAACACCAAAATCCCACTTTTCTGCCCAAACAGGGCATCATCTACAGAACTCAAGCCATTTTGAAATTTGCTCGTGCCTTTTGCCTTCCAACCCTTCAAACATCTTCCCTATAACACACTTGAACTATCCAAGCCCCTTTCCAGCAACTGTGAGCTCAGTTTCACACTTCACCATTTTCATTTTCTGAATTTGCAGGTTGACTTCTACCAAGAGATTCAAGCAATTTCAAGGCAAGTTGAGCATTGATATAGCTTGAGGGAACTTCAAGCAAGCTCACAAGAACTTCAGGCCCCACTCAAAGTGCCTATATTTCCATATCCAAACTCAACTGAACAAGGTATTTGTCAAGTTTCTAACTCCTCATTTAGGCATCTTTAAGCTTAGGTTTGTGAAGCAAATATGTAGTCCTTAAGTTGCTTGAGTTGTACATATGCATAGTTTGTATTTATATTAACTGAGCTATGAGAATTTGGATGTTGAATATGCTGAAAAAACTAGGTCAGAATTTAGGGCCATTAAAATTCTCTCTGATCTTTGAGAGTTAGGTCATGTTCTTTATATCATTGGAACCGTGTGATCATGAGCTACATTTTTCATGTTATAAGTTTTTGATTTTGTGCAAAGAATAGCAAGAACAGGTTGTGTACACAGAACGCGCGTTTTGGACAAAGGCAGGAGGTTAGGGATGAAGTTGTTCTGGGCCTGGCGCTTGGGCCTGCTTCTTTTTCCACCCCCCTTTTTACTTTTTGCACCCCCCTGATCATTTTCTTTTATTTTTTATATTTTCTTGTACAATTTATATTTTTTTACTTTATTTATTTTTTCTAAACATTTAAAATCACAAAAAATATTTTCTTAATTTTTGCATTTTTATTTTATTATTTTTATTATTTTCTTGGCATAAAAATAGTTTATTAATAATAATATACTTTATTTTCTTAAATAAAACTTGTAAATAATATAAAAATATTATTTATTTTTATTTTTATTTTTTATACACTTAAAATAATATTTTCATACATCTTTCAATTTTTTTTAATATTTTGTATATATTATTATTACCTTTTATTGTACATAAATGAAATAAATAAATAATATAGCATATATTTCTTTTAAACAAAATTAGGGTTTTCACCCTTTCAAAAAATAATCATTTTATTTTTTTATTTTTAAGACTTAAATAAACTTATTTTTACATACATAAAAATTAATACAAAAAAAAAACATTTTTTTGCATATTTACATTTTATTGCATATTTAAATATTTGCTTGTATATTTATTTGTACAATAAATTCAATTTGGTTGTAATAGTTTTAGGGTTTTATTTTGAGCAATATCCCCTTATTTAAAACTTGTATCCCCCTCCCCATAATAATGTTGTAATATTCTAGATTTACTTTACGCATTTTATTGCTTTCATATACCATGATAGTAAACTAGGGTTTTTGTATGCAAAAGACCAAAAATCAAAATAAATAGCATGACCTAACACAAGACAAAAATGCATGAAATTTGACAACACATTGCACACAAGCACCCCTAGGGTTTCATCCACTTTGTTGCCTTAAAATGGCCATGGTATGCATGCTAGGTATCTTGGCAAAACAAAATCAATCAAAACAAAAAGATCATAGTCCCTCGATGATGCTATCAAAATGTTGCCTAAAAACAAATGATCTTAGTCCCTAAAACTTGCTAAGATACTTGGCACCATTGCTATCATGGTGGTACGATGACCCACGCCCGTCCCGTTTAACATCCAAAGATAGGGTTGTTTACCAAATGCAATGGTAAAACAACAATGTCAAAGGAATAAAAATGTGTAGGAAAGACTTTTGAGTAAGGGTAGATAACTCCTAGTTACTTGATCTCTTTGCAAACCATCCTTGCTATTTTAAAACACACACAATTTCAAAACAATTTCCAAACACATTTCAAAAACATTTCAAAACATTGAAACATTTTTCAAAAGACAAACATCTTTGTATACATTCTTCAAACAAGAACCATTACAAAGATTGCCTAAACAAAGGCCTCTTTTCAAAATACTTTCAAAACCACGCAAAGCACCATTTCAAACAATTGAAAAAAGCAAAGCAAGTGATCTAAAACAAGTAACTAAGAGCCCATGGAAAAACATGGATGAAAAGGGTGCTAGCACCTTCCCTTTTCATAATCTACCCCCCGAACCCAAAAACAATCTCAAAGGTATTTCATGTGCTTTTTTACCTTTCCTTTTGGATAAAATAAAAGTCGGTGGCGACTCTTGCTAAACCGCAAAATTTGCGAACACAAACGCAAAACCTCAAGTCAGTTCTCCTACCACATCACAATGTTCTATTGTGAGAGAAGGTGTTCAATTGTTGTTAGACAATGGAACTATTAAGATCACAGGTCAGAGAGATGATTATCACGAGATTGATATGGTTGAAGTTTGTTTGATGGGAGAAGAGTCAGAGGAGAAGTACGCCTCTGCGGATGAGTATTTCTCTTCAGACGAAGATTTGTTTTCCGGAAATGACCTTTTGATGGTTGATTATGTTGAGGAAGGTGTAAATGTCATCGTACCTTGTTTTGGTGCACCCACTCATCTTGAGGTGGAGTACCATAGAAAATGAGTTGTTACCCCATTGGGTATTAGTATGCCAGGACCTGTTCCCTATAAATCAGATAAGGTTGTGTCTTAAAAATACAATGCTACAATCTTAGAAGATGGGGTGGAAATTCCCATCCAGCCAATGCCAGATGTTGGAAATATAGCTGATAATAGCAGGGTGACCCATAGTGGTCGTGTGTTTACGTCGGTTATTCAAAGAGATGTTATTGCTGGAAAGAAAATTGCTGAGATAGATGAGCCTAAGAAGATTGCATGAGAGACTAGTGGAGCCACATTAGAGAAAAAAGTGGATGATATCTTGAAGATAATTAAGATGAGTGACTACAAAATTGTAGATCAGCTATTGCAGACTCCTTCAAAGATATCCATCCTAGATTTATTGATGTATTCCTCCGCTCATAGAGAATCACTGATGAGAGTACTAGACCAAGCTTTTGTAGAGAATGGCATGTCGTTAGATCAATTCAGCAGCATAATTAGAAACATTACGTCATGTAACAACTTGAGTTTCTTCGATGATGAGTTACCAGATGAAGGGAGGAATCACAACCTGGCCATCCACATATCTATGAACTGCAAGAATGACTCGCTATCCAATGTTCTAATTGATAACGGATCTGCATTGAATGTTATACCGAGAAGTACCCTCATGAAGTTAAAGTATCAGGGAACACCTATGCGCCCGAGTGGCATCATTGTGAAGGCTTTTCACGGGTCGAGGAAATCTGTCATCGGTGAAGTGGACTTGCCCATCCATATAGGACCACATTTGTTCTTGATAACCTTCCAGGTAATGGACATTATTCCCGCATATAGTTGTTTGCTAGGACGGCCATGGATACACGAAGCAGGAGCTGTCACTTCAACTCTACATCAGAAGCTAAAGTTTATGCATGAAGGGAAGGTAGTGATCATAAATGGGGAGCAGGCGTTGTTGATATCCCATCTATCCTCTTTCAGTATTGTAGAAGCGGGTGAGGCTGCTGTTGGAACCCAGTTCCAAGCCCTATCCATTGACAACATAAGGAAGAATGAGAATTTCATGGTCTCGCTGAAGGACGTGCGGCAGGTTATACGCAATGGTCATAATACAGTTTGGGGACGACTTACGGATCCACCCGTGAACATAACAGGTTTGGTTTTCTCTTTGAGGAATGGCAAAGGAAGAATTTTGAAGTCAAATTCTTCTGTGAACAGTTATCATGATGTTTTCCGCAGCGGAGGCTACCTCCATCCAATTGGTTCTAGAATTAATGTTGTTGAAGAGGATGAAGCAGAACAGGAAGTACCGAATTATGTGACGCATGGAGTCCGAGTTCAGAACTGGGTCACCATTGATGTTCCTTCTTGCATGCATGTTTCAAAGTAATTTGTTTTTTTAATCTGTTTCTTTCTTTTGAAAAGCTTTCACTCTGCCCAAGGTGGAAGTATTAATGTTGTAGGGCTTATCTCTTTGCTATAATTGTTAAGATCATTAATAAAAGTTGTCTTTGCTTCCAAAATTATGTCTTTTATTTTCTGCTTTTTCTTAGGAAATGGTAATAAAATAAAATAAAAACATTCAAAATAAATAATAACTGAAAATTAATTTGCGTGATCACTTGTTATATGTGTCAGTTTCTAAAAGCAATCATAAATCACATGTGCAGATTAATTAAAAAACTTGTTGAATACAATGACCATGCACCCTCTCCCAACTTTGAATGTCCTGTGTTTGGGGCTGAAGAAGAAGATTATGATGAGATTCCAGAAGAGGTCTCACGGTTGCTTGAGCACGAGGAAAATACCATTCAGCCATATAAAGAGCCTTTGGAAGTGGTTAATTTGGGTTCAGAAGAAGATCCGAAGGAAGTCAAGATTGGAGCATCGTTGCATCTTGATGTAAAGAGCGGGTTGATTAAGTTGTTGAAAGAATATGTGGATATTTTTGCTTGGTCTTATCAAGATATGCCTGGTCTAGATGCAGACATTGTCGAGCATTGTTTGCCGTTGAAGCCAGAGTGTCCGCCAGTTAAACAAAAGTTGAGAAGAACCCACCCGGATATGGTAGTAAAGATCAAAGAGGAGGTCCTAAAGCAGATTAATGTTGGTTTTCTTGTGACGTCAGTGTATCCTCAGTGGATTGCCAATATTTTCCCAGTACCGAAAAAAGACGGAAAATTCTGCACGTGCGTAGATTATAGAGATCTAAATAAAGCTAGTCCAAAAGATGATTTTCCATTGCCTCACATCGACATGTTAGTGGATAGCACAGAAAAATTCAAGGTATTCTCGTTCATGGACGGATTTTCTGGGTATAATCAAATAAGAATGGCTACAGAGGACATGGAAAAAACAATGTTTATCACACCCTGGGGAACATTCTGTTACAGAGTGATGCCCTTCAGGTTGAAGAACGCTGGTGCAACGTACCAGAGGGCTATGACAACCTTATTCCATGATCTGATGCACAAAGAATTGAAGTATATGTTGATGATATGATTTCCAAATCCCAAACTGAAGAAGGGAATATAGAAGATTTGTTGAAGTTGTTTCAGCGTTTGAGGAAGTATCGTCTCCGCTTGAATCCAAATAAATGCACCTTCAGAGTTAGATCGGGGAAATTGTTGGGTTTTGTTGTTAGCCATAAAGGAATTGAAGTTGACCTTGACAAAGTCAAAATAATTCAAGAAATTCCAGAACCAAGAACTGAAAAGCAAGTCAGGGGTTTCCTCGGGCGTTTGAATTATATCTCCATATTTATTTCCCACATGACTGCAACGTGTGAATCGATCTTTAAGTTGTTAAAGAAAGATCAAGGTTGTGTGTGGACGGATGACTGCCAAAGGGCATTTGAAAGTATTAAAGAGTATCTGCCTGAACCTCCTATCTTGCTCCCTCCCGTAGAAGGAAGACCGTTGATTATGTATCTAACAGTGTTAGATAAATCCATGGGTTGTATTCTGGGACAACAGGATGAAACGGGAAAGAAAGAGTTCTCCATTTATTATCTCAGCAAAAAGTTCACTAACTGTGAGTCGCGGTATTCTATGCTAGAAAAAACATGTTGTGCTTTGGCCTGGGCGGCAAAGCGTTTGCGGCAGTATATGTTGAATCATACCACTTGGTTGATCTCCAAAATGGATCCAATCAAGTATATTTTTGAAAATCCTGCTCTTACAGGGAGAATTACCCGTTGGCATATGTTGTTATCTGAATATGATATCGAGTACCACACTCAAAGGGCTATTAAAAGTAGTGTGTTGGCAGATTACCTTGCTCACCAACCGGTGGAAGATCATCAGTCTGCAGAATATGAATTCCCCGATGAAGATGTGATGTTCTTGAAAGTGAAAGATTGTGATGAACCATTGCTTGAGGAGGGCCCCGACCATGAATCTTGTTGGAGTATGGTATTTGATGGAGCTGTGAATGCTTATGGTAACGGAATTGGTGCTGTGATTGTTACTCCTCATGGATCACATATTCCTTTTACCATGAAGTTAACATTTGATTGTACTAATAATATGGCAGAATATGAAACTTTCATCATGGGTCTTGAGGAAGCTATTGATCTCAGAATCAAAATTCTAGATGTGTATGGCAATTCGGCTTTGGTAATAAATCAGATTAAAGGAGAATGGGACACTTGTCACCCCGGCTTGATCCCTTACAAAGATTATGCTAGAATATTACTACCCTTCTTCAATAAAGTTGAATTCCATCATATTTGTAGGGATGAAAATCAAATGGCAGATGCCCTGGAAACTCTAGCTTCCATGTACCGAGTAAATGCTTGGGATGATATACCCTGAATTATAGTTCGACGACTAGATAGGCCCGCTCATGTATTTTCGACAGAGGAGGTAGTAGATGAAAAACCTTGGTATTATGATATCAAGCATTTTCTTCAGACCCAGGAATACCCGTTTGGTGCGTCGAAGAAAGATAGAAAGACACTGAGAAGATTGGCAGGAAGTTTCTTCCTCAGTGAAAATGTGTTATACAAGACAAATTATGACATGGTCTTGCTCAAATGCGTGGATAGACACGAAGCGGACATGTTGATGCATGAGATCCATTAAGGTTCATTTGGAACTCATGCTAATGGACATTCGATGGCTAAAAAGATGCTAAGGTCAGGTTATTATTGGTTGACAATGGAATCTGATTGTTACACATTTGCAAAGAAGTGCCATAAATGTCAAATTTACGCAGATAAGATCCATGTGCCTCCGACACTCCTCAATGTGATTTCCTCCCCATGGCCTTTATCTATGTGGGGTATTGACATGATCGGGATGATAGAACCCAAAGCTTCGAATGGACACCGTTTCATCTTGGTAGCAATTGACTACTTTACCAATTGGGTAGAGGCTGCTTCATATGCCAATGTTATCAAACAGGTGGTTGTGTTTCATCAAAAAGAATCTTATATGTTGGTATGGTGTGCCGAACAGAATCATCACTGACAATGGCTCAAATTTAAATAACAAGATGATGACAGAACTGTGCGAAGAATTCAAGATTGTCCATCACAATTCATCTCCATACAGGCCAAAGATGAATGGGGCTGTTGAAGCTGCTAATAAGAATATCAAGAAGATCATCCATAAAATGGTTATCACTTATAAGGATTGGCATGAAATGCTCCCTTTTGCTATGCATGGATATGGAACATTTCTTCGCACTTCAACAGGAGCAACCCCATTCTCCCTAGTGTATGGAATGGAAGCTGTACTCCCTGTAGAGGTAGAGATTCCCTCGTTGCGGGTGATAATGGAAGCCAAGTTGACAGAGGCTGAATGGGTCCAGAACAGGGTTGACCAATTGAATTTGATTAAAGAGAAGAGGATGACAGCTTTATGTCATGGGCAATTATATCAGAAAAGAATGAAGAAAGCTTTTGATAAAAAGGTCAAACCTCGTGAATTCATAGAAGGCGACCTCGTGCTCAGGAAGATCATGTCTTTCAAAACTGATTCTAGGGGCAAGTGGACTCCCAATTTTGAAGGCCCGTATGTTGTCAAGAAAGCCTTCTCTGGTGGTGCATTAATTCTTGAAACTATGGATGGCGAGGAGTTCCTGCGTCCCATGAATGCTGACGCAGTCAAGAAATACTTCGCCTAAAGAAATAAAAGAACAGCTCGCTAAGTTGAAAACCTGAAAGGGCGGCTTAGGAAAAAAGGAGCGTCTCGGTAGGCCGGAAACCCGAAAGGGCGGTCTAGGCAAAAATTAGAGACATAAACAGAATAAATTTCCCGCTAAGTTGAAAACCCGCAAGGGCAGCTTAGGCAAAAGTTAGGGATTTTCTTGGAAAGTAACTACGTCAGACAAGACTTGATCGTTGAAGCAACAATCTTCTCAGATCCTCACCATACTTCAACAAAAGCTGCTGCTCAGGATTTCAAAAGTTTTTAGGGGGGATAATGGTCATTGTATCTCGATGTATCCTTTCCATTATGTATTACCATTTACCAAACTTTGTAATCATCCATGGAGTCTCGCCATGCATAAACTACCATTCTATTAATGAAATTCGAGCTTTTACCCAATTCTTGGTGTTCTTATTTTTATTTATCTTGCAAAGACATCATTTATTACTGATAATAACTGTTAAAGCCAAGAGATTAAAAAAAAGCAAAATTGACTTTTCAAAAAAAAAGATAAGAGACCTTTACAATTAAATTTACTTTGGGATTTGTGATGAAACAATGACAACAAGAATGGTGATCCCAAGAATGAACTAACTCCGGTTGTTTTAAGAAGATTTACTCCCTTCATGAAGGTTTTCTCAGGTCATTTTGCTGGTATATGCACAATCCTTGTGCGTTTCTCAGATAGTTAGAGACGATTTCAATAGGTGTAAGGTACAATGTTGGGTTTGTAATCCCATTATCCCCAGTCAAGTCTTGATTCGCTTTTTGGGTTTGTGTGGTCAGAAGTCTCCGTCCCAGATTCCCCAGCAAGTCTTCCCTCATATGATGAAAGGTTTTATTCCCTCGGTGTGCTGAGATGTCGCTCTTGTTGCAGTTTTGGCATTAATGTGACTTCTTGATTTCCCGAGAAAGTTATCCCAAGGCATCTCTTGTTGGAATGAGTGTTCTTGATGAAAATTTTCAATCCGCAGTTTTTTCTCCAGGAAGGTAGGCTTGAATCCCCCAGTGAGGCTTGGTTGTTTTGGCGTCAGTCTGCTTTATTTGAGGTTGGTCTTGCAATCTCTAGTAGGCATATTGCTTTTGGAAAACTGTTTTCTCCAATGAAACAGGTAGAAGGGTTTTCTATCTCGGTATCTGTTTAATTTGTCTACCTCCGAATTATGTTTCTCTTTAGTAAAATTAAGGCAGGAATGGGTTTTGTTTCCGCAGTTGCTTTTACCTTTTTTGGATTGATCTTTCTGGTTGAAGTGTAGCCCAATGTTGTTAGTACCTGAGGAGGTTTTGTTTGTTTGCACTGATTATGTATCCTTTTTACCAGTATATGCACGATAGCACTCATACATTCATATATACATCATGCATTGCTAAAAATCATTGTTCATTGACATTTGTTCTGACCTTCTTGCAGCGCTCTTTTCTTAGATGGATTTGGTTTTCCATCTTGAGTTTATTTCTCAAAGGATGTATATTCGTTGACTGTCTTGCTCCAGATTGTTTCTGATTTAGATATGTGGTTGCATGACAATATTAGTCACTTTGGATTTCTGAAAACTTTGAGTTTTAGTTTGTGCATTTATTTTGCATGAGAAGACTTTATCTTCTCAGCATGAATATCGTGGCATTTCCCTGGGAAGTCATATTTATATCCCTAGAAAGTCATTTCTTTTTGAAATTTTCCATGACAACAAGTAACAAGTCTCTTTATTTGAGACAGCTTATGTTTGATCTTTTCCAGGCAGATCTCCTTGGTTAAAGAAGAATTTGAGACCCGTTCTAGGTGAAACACCAGAATTTTGGGGAAACTTGATATATTTTCTCTTTCTACCTTCAGTGAATGTTGGTAGTACATCAGCAGTGAACGTCGGTGTTTGTTATCTTTTTGATATCTCCAGTGAACATTGATAGTTCATCGTCAGCGAACAGCGGTGGTATGATATATTTTCTCTTTCTACCTTCAGTGAACGTTGGTAGTACATCGACAGTGAACGTCGTTGTTTATTATCTTTTTGCTATCTTTAGTGAATGTTGATAGTTCATCGTCAGTGAACGGCGGTGGTATGATATATTTTCTCTTTCTACCTTCAGTGAACGTTGGTAGTACATCGGCAGTGAACGTTGGTGTTTGTTATCTTTTTGCTATCTTCAGTGAACGTTGATAGTTCATCGTCAGTGAACGGCGGTGGTATGATATATTTTCTCTTTCTACCTTCAGTGAATGTTGGTAGTACATCGGCAGTGAACATCGGTGTTTGTTATCTTTTTTCTATCTTCAGTGAACATTGATAGTTCATCGTCAGTGAACGGTGGTGGTATGATATATTTTCTCTTTCTACCTTCAGTGAACGTTGGTAGTAAATTGGCACTGAACGTCGGTGTTTGTTATCTTTTTTCTATCTTCAGTGAACGTTGATAGTTCATCGTCAGTGAACGGTGGTGGTATGATATATTTTCTCTTTCTACCTTCAGTGAACATTGGTGTTTGTTATCTTTTTGCTATCTTCAGTGAACGTTGATAGTTCATTGTCAGTGAACGGCGGTGGTATGATATATTTTCTCTTTCTACCTTCAGTGAACGTTGGTAGTACATCGGCAGTGAACGTTGGTGTTTGTTATCTTTTTGCTATCTTCAGTGAATATTGATAATTCATCGTCAGTTAACAGCGGTGGTATGATATATTTTCTCTTTCTACCTTCAGTGAATGTTGGTAGTACATCGGCAGTGAACGTCGGTGTTTGTTATCTTTTTTCTATCTTCAGTGAATGTTGATAGTTCATCGTCAGTGAACAGCGGTGGTATAATATATTTTCTCTCTCTACCTTCAGTGAATGTTGGTAGTACATCGACAGTGAACGTTGATGTTAATTATATTTTTTCTATCTTCAGTGAGCGTTGATAGTTCATCATCATTGAACAGAAGTGGTATGATATATTTTCTCTTTCTACCTTTAGTGAACATTGGTAGTACATTGGCAGTGAACGTCGGTGTTTGTTATATTTTTGCTATCTTTAGTGAACGTTGATAGTTCATCGTCAGTGAACGGCGGTGGTATGATATATTTTCTCTTTCTACCTTCAGTGAACATTGGTAGTACATCGGCAGTGAACGTCGGTGTTTGTTATCTTTTTGCTGTCATTCAGTGAATGTTGATAGTTCATCGACAGTGAACGGCGGTGGTATGATATATTTTCTCCTTCTACCTTCAGTGAATGTTGGTAGTACATCGGCAGTGAACGTTGATTCTTGCTATCTTCCTCTCTGATTCTGTTCTTGTGGTTCACCAGTGATTTATTTTCCTGGTGGGTTTGCTCCTTTGTTTCTTCATTTTTGTTGCATCCCCAATGTTACTTTGCGTCTCTTTGGTTTTGTTCATATGCATTCATATGCATAAGCATTTGCATGGCATCTTAGGGCCAAAAATAGGGTTTGTTTTGTATTTAAGTATCTTCGATCACGTCGACAGGAAGATTTTTAACATTCGTATCTCCGGATAGAAGAAACTTAAATAAGGGCAGCTGTTGTACCCCAATTGTTTCCCCTAAGATTCCTTCATCATACCATATTAGTTCAATCACAACAAAATCACATTAGGGCTTTTGGTTCTTCTCCCTATCTTTAGCCTTGCTCTTCTGAGGAATTACCAAGCACCTTAACTTGTTTTCTTTTGTGATCATGGATATTTTTGCTTTGGTTTTCTATCTAATTAACAAAATGCAATATTGGTTTGTCTCACTTGTTAATAATGTAGGTAAAGGCAATGAGTTTTAGCAATTTGCTTCATGGGTTCATGAGTTTATTTCCATGCCCTAGTCAATAGCTTGAGAAATTCAAACCTCACCATTGAAGTTTGTTTTAAAGTTGGTATGGAAGTGGTTTTGGTGGCCATGAGTCCTCATCATCATTCTCAACAATTTCTATTCACAAAGGAAGAATATTGGCACAAAAAGTTTGTTCAAACTTGGCAAAGTTCCACCAAGCACTCTCTTGATCTAGAGGCTAGGGTTTTGTACTTCAAAGGGGCATATCTTGCTCATCTTTTGGTATTTTTGAGTGATTCCAAAAACATTCTTCTTTTCAATGAGTTACCAACAAATCACTTCAAATGTTCCAAGGAGTTTTCATGTGGAAGGAACTTGGTGAAGAGGAAAGATTACAAGTCACCCAGATGAATCCCCAATTCTCCATATGTGATTTCATATGGTCATAACTTGGTCAATTTTTGTCACCTTGGGCCCATTCTTTTTTCATGATGATCTTAAATATGTGTGCTTCATGCCTTCTTTTATGTGCTAAGTAAAAAACTGGATGGAAGTTTCCTTGAGAATGCAAAAGATTAAAGGTCATTTCATGATTTTTGGCCAACTTCAACAAGTCATAACTTGCTCAATTTTTGGAGATTTTGAGTGGTTCAAATTGAAAAATATCATTCCAGAGATCTACTTCTTTCCATCTTTTTTATTCAATAGAAAATTCTAAGTGGAAGGCCATGTTTGGATTCAAGATATTATAGGTCATTTTTAAAGAAGAATTTGAAATATTTCTAAGTATGGAAAGTCAACTATTTTTCTTCAACTTTGACTCCATGTAACTTTCAGCTCAAGCATCCATTTGATTCCATTCTTTTTCCATTTGCAAAGCTTGTTACCTCATCTTTCCAAAGCATCAAAATTTTTCCCTAAGACCCCTTGAGGTGGAAATGCCATTGGATTGAACTTGGTAACTTGGAACTGAAGTTTCTCCATAAGTCAGAATTTGAAATTCATGTTTTGGCCTTTAAACATCAAATTAGCACGCGTTTGTGATCTAAACAAGTTTAATCAAGTTGCCAAAGTGGATTAGAGCCTTGAAACACAAGGATTAGATGAGTTTTTATGCAAATCAGATCACACTTTGCACGTGCATCAGGTTCACACGATTTCCCTCCAAACTTCATCATTTCACACGCTTGAACATTCCATGATTCCCTATAAATAGAGGATCATTCCCCATTCAATTTCCCAAGCTTAGATAGCCAGAATCACCCTGCCAAACTTGCTTCACAACTTAGAATTCAGCTACTTCGAATCCTATTCTCAAGCCTTTTTAAATCCATTTTTTCCATCAATTCACCTTCCTTGATCTTCCCTGAAGCTAACCATATAATTACATTCAAGAATCGTGCCCTACATTGCTCCATAGAAGTCCAGTTTCAGAGCTCTGCAACTCAATTTCATTAGGTAGATTCCTTCATCAATTCTTCAAAACTTTGGTATCATTGTGTTGCTCTCATTGCCCTGGTTCTAGTCGCAACACTTACTTTCATCTGGAAGCACGTTTTGACCATAAATTTTCAAATCCCTTTTCAAAACTTTCTTTCCAAATTGCTTGAGCTACAGTTTATATAAATTTGGCGCGAGGGTGTGTTTGTTTTCGTCTTGAAGAGACGAAGCGAATGGCATAGGTCTGAGCTTCTGATTTTACAGTTTGAGAGACCTGTAATTCGTGAGGGCTGGAGGTTGAAGATGACCAACGTGTCATCTTCTAACCAATGAAAGCGTGACATTTGTTATTTTCAAATTATGATTTTATTAATGATTATGTACATTATTCATTCAAGACTGTGATATGCACAGCGCGCCAGATCCCTTAGATTTGATTACTAACTCGTTTTGACTCTCATCCAATGGTCTACATCTTTTTCTTTTATTTTCTTTTTCTGATTTTTATATTTTAATTGTTTTAAATTTCAAAAAATCATAAAAAATTCATTTTTAGTCCAAAAAATCTGAAAAAATTATGAAAAATATTTTTGATTATTCTATTTCTGATTTTTATTTTTTCACAATTTAATTTTGTGTTTTGGTATTTTTAATGAATTTTTACACTTATTTGATTTGTTTAAATGTTTAAAAATAATTTTTACAGATTATTAAATTCTGAAAAAATTATGGAATGATCCAAAGATATTGTGACAAATATTAGTGACCTTATTTTATTTTTGTTTCTAATTTTACTATTTTTGTTTATTTTACCCATTTATTTTAATTTTTTTTAAATGGTTTCTGACCTTTGAAAATTCCCAAAAAAAATTTATAAAATCACTTGGCCTCTTTTCTGATTTTTCTATGGTCTTATTTTTCATTTCTTGATTAATTTGAAAATAATTGGCATTTTCTTCATTATTTTCCATTTTTTAAAAACATTTTTAAACCGTTTAATGTATATATTAATTATATTATTATTTTGTGAATATTTTCTGGTTGTCTTGAGTTGATTTTTTGGTCATGACTTTATTAATATCATTGGATCCATGGTGTTGAGTTTAACTCCACAAAAAATGGATGAATGATTTTAATAATAGTTTGATTAAATATTAATTCAAATGTGGTTTCTCTTTTTACCCTAATTCCTCTTCATCTCATCCTCTTCTCATTGCACTAAATGTTGTTGGAGCATGATCTCTATATCATGTCTCAAAAGAAATGGTGCATAGATTGCTATTGACCGGCCTCAAAATAAGTGTGACTTCTATATAAGTCCACTTACGATTGCTTAACATAGCGCTAAATTTTGTCCCGATACGAATAAATGATCATTCGTGGCCCAAACTTATGATTGCAAGCCCAAGTATGTTAATTTGATCTCTTTGATTCAATAACCTTGAGATTAATTGTGTGGAAGCTTTGGTTCTACCAATCCTCTAATGGATCTACAACACCTTTGGTCAACGCGGATCACTTAAACATCGTTGATCATTAAATGGTACTTATGAGAATTCCAAATGGATGATATACTTGACAAAAAGCAAATGTAACTTGTTGTGTGGAGGCTTTGGTTCTACCAATCCTCTAATGATTCCAAATGCAAGTTTCAAGATGGTCATCCAACTAACCACTAATTATTAACTTGTTTTATTTAATTCTTTTATTCTTTTATGCTTTATGCACTATTTATTTTTTCGTATTTTTCATTTCATGCCATTTTTATCTTTTCTCATTTGAGCATTTATTTTCTTGTCATGTTTACTTTGCTCACTTGAGCTTTTCTTTTCTTTTCTCAAGATACTTAATAATCAACATAAACCCTAAAAACACTTAATGGTACTTGGACTATTTGGTTACTATCCTTGGCATTATGGAGCATGGGACTATTTCTTGGACTTAGGATTAGAAAGTTTGGCCTATCTTGGAGACTTTGTGACTTTATCTGATTATTTTGTCTGGAGCTCTTGAGGTTTACCTCAAGACATTGGGTTACTTGTTTGTTTTTGTGTGCAGGTTTTTGTGATTACATCCTTTGTTTGTAATCTGGAATTCACCCGTATACAGCCGTTACTCTGCCCAATTTTTGTGAAGACTTAATGCATTTGAAGAGGTCTAGTATCTTTGCTTTCTTGGTTTAAATCCAAAGAATGAGAATTTTATATTGGCTCATAATGTCAAGTTTTTGGCTTCTTGTTGGTTAGATGGTCCATATCCTTAACTTTTACCTTATGCTTTAGGATAGCTTCTTCTACTCCTCCCATCCAATTTCAAAAATATTCTCCCTCCTTTTGAAAACTCTTCTTATTTTGAAACTTGAAACACTTTCATAATAAACTTGGACTTAGGTCCATGCATTTTCAAAACATTTTCATCAATAAACTTCAATCAATTTAATAATATTTTGACACTTTTTGTGAGAAGACTAAAAGTCAATCAATCTCATTTCAAACCATTTTGCCACTTCGGCTTTTATCTTTAAACTTTTCTCAAAAGATTAGACTCTTGTAAATCCTTGTAGTGATGCAAACAACTATACTTCTACAATATGTAGTGAAGTGAGATATTTTCAACTTGGGTGTTGAGTGAGGCATTGTTGATTTTAAAATCCAAGCCATATCCTCCACTTTGAGATGATGCAAATTCTCCTTTCTCATAATTGTGGGTAGTAAGTATGTCTTCCACACGGACAATGACGATGATGTCTTATCTCATAAAATTAACCAACACACTTGTGTTTCAAACTTTTAAAAGAGGAACTACATGTACCCTGATCCCCTATTGCATGAAAGGTAGTACGTAGGCACTAAAGGTTCGAAACCGCGGCGGGTGCAAAAAATCATTAAAAAAATATTTCTTTTCTCACCTCCACCATCCTTTTTATATACAACATATTTTTTATAGCCAAAATATACAGATTTTTACAAAGAGGTTCCCGTGGAGTACCGTAGATGTTTAGAGTGCTACTACCTTCCCTTTGCATAACCAACCCCCTTACCTTGAATCTTTCCCCCCTTTTTTGGGTTATTCTCTCTTTTCCCATTCCCTTGGAAACAATAAAGCATGGTGGTGATTTTTATTTTTGATTTGTATAAAGTCTAGTCAATCCAATGGCTTAGTCTTGAACATTTCTAGCGCTACACAAGGCATACGGTATTGAGTAGCAGTAGATGGAGTAACAGAGAGAGGAACAGATAGAACCTCTGAAATAATGGTCGTCTACTATGGTTGAGTAGAATGAGGAGATGGAGGAGGAGGAGGTGGTGGCTTATTTTGAGCAGCCACCAACGACTCTACCAAAGCAGTCGGATTAGCCATACCGGCTCTCAAAGTAGTAACTTCTTCGCGTAACTCACGATTCTCTTATGCAATGTTTTCCATCTTCTTTCTAGAATTAGCCCGAGTATTGTAGTGATGGGGAAGCTTGCCGATTGAACGAAGTAGATAAACAATTAAGACACATATGAAAGATAGGAATGTAAAAAGTATGTACAAAATGATGCATGATATGTAATGCATATGATTTATTGTGTTTATTCAAGGAACTCAAAGAATTATAAACAATGGAAAATATTGAGGAACTAACACATTTGGAAATACTAAAAAAAACTCATTTTAATAATAACTTTGGAATGGATTACAACTTTTAGTACAAGTTTCAATAACCCTAAGTACAAGAGAATAAATATAGAATTTAAAAATCATAAGAAGCCAAAGTTGATGAAGATCTTTCCACGCACTGACGTTTTCCCTCGAGTCTTGCAATCCGAGCCTTCAACTACTTGTTCTCTTTTGCATACTTGTCGGTGAATTCTTTCCATCCACCAGAATCAGAAAATGGGTGACCGGGACTTGACTGAACTCTAGAGGAAAATAAATCCTCCTGCTTCTCCATCATCTCCACAACATGATTCTCAAGAATCTTAATCAAGTCATCCTTCTCTTTCAATTATGTTGAGTAGGACACCTCCAAAGTTTGGTACTTCTTCTTCCATGCCTTAATCTCAGACTTCCTCAAGTGAGTTATGGTTGAAATCTCATGAGATTAGGGTTCTCCTTCTAAGCCGGTGAGCGAAACACTATCAGTAATAGGTAAACCAAGTAAATAAGAATACTCCTCTAACGTGAGCATCAGACGATAATCAGGAAAAGTAAATCACTGGTATAATGGATCATATAACTGAACCAATATAGTAAAAATACCCTCCTTCATGTTGAGCTAGATAAGAGGCACAATGCCTCCATACTTATTCTGAAAACCTATAGGACTCTCAATCTCAGGAATCAAACTCATCAGTTCCTTAATATTAGGATCCTTGAAATTGTACTTTTGAGTCTTTCTCCTTCCAAAATATGGTTAAAAGAGTACCTGAGATATTTGGAAAAGTTAACCTTAAGTTCCTTGAAAAATTGTTTAAAGAATGCGCATGGGTGCATGAATTCATGATGATGCAACAATCACACACAATATCACAAACATGAAGGTTCATAGGTTCGACGTCATGAGCATGAAGTCAAAGGTATTACCCACAAGGTAAGGACTAATGGTTTATCACCCGCCGTGTCATGTGTGTAAAATATAGACAACTCAGATGCCACACATACACTCTTAAACGTCTGTTTGCATCAAATAGATAGAAAGGACTTACATGCTATCTTTTTAATAGATAATAGATATATTTGAACATTTTAAGAATTAAATAACTAAAATGGGGTGGCGGCTAAAGTGAGTCATTAAGTAAGTGGTTCATCGGTGGAAAAGTTTTATAAGTTGTCAGATTTATTTAAAGGCTTAGATGAGTTAAGGAAAAATTTGATAACACTTATATTTTTCTTCACACAATCCTCTCTCTCTCTCTCTCTCTCTCTCTCTCTCTCTCTCTCTCTCTCTCTCTCTCTCTCTCTCTCTCTCTCTCTCTCTCTCTCTCTCTCTCTCGTCTCTAGTTCTTTCGCTCAGCAAATAGACGATTAACACACTCTTTGTTTCATCTTATAATAACTGACCATTCTCAACAAGTTTGTGCAAAGATCTATGTCGTTACTGTCACATTAGGGAGAGAAATTTATAGATTATTGATTGTGTTAAATCAAAATTAGCACACCTAAAAGTTATAATATAGTTCCATAAAAGTTAATACGAGAAAAAACATTAAAAAGATACACACTTGAAATATTCAAAGTTGTAATAAGGGTTCTTTCATGTTCTTATCGATAATTTTATTCACAAGATTTATATATAATAAAATTGATTGAAGATTATTGCACACAATAAAAAAAGAAGGAGAAAGAGATGGAATATAGAAGAAAGATAGAAAGAGCACTCTGTTGTACCCCAAAAGTTGCCCTCTCTTTTATCAAGATATTTCTCACAAAGATTTTCAAAAGCTTAAGTTTGCACAAGTATAATTGGACTTTTAATGCCCCATATAGTTTCCATGGATCATATTGGAGTCTGAAGCATCAGGTCAAAGATGGAACTTCTGAATCCTCGAAAGGAGGAAGAGGAAACCGTCGAAAGGGAAAAACAAATAAAAAAAAGGTGTGCAGTTGCGGATAACCATGTCGAATTCAAAATCTAATTCAGGTTGTTCGAACCACATGACTGATCGAAATGAGTGGTTGGAAGATTTTGACAAGTCAAAGAAGAGCAAGCTTGCTTCGATTGGTCAATGGCTTCCTTCGAGCAACCTACTTAGATCCCCAAGCTTCGACTAAGCAATGGCTTCCTTCGAGCAACCTTCTTTGATCCCCAAGCTTCGACTGGGCAATGGCTTCCTTCGGGCAACCTGCTTCGATCCACAAGCTTCGACTGGGTAATGGCTTCCTTCAAGCAACCTGCTTCGATCCACCTCTAAACCCTTTGACACACATAATTTTGACACTATGAATTAAAATTTAACAAAAAAATCTTGCTGATAATAGTTTATTGCAAGAAGAAGGTACTGTCAACATAGTCTTTCAAATGAGTAATGGGGGGAAAGTTATGATTAAAGATGTGCTCTATGTACCTGGAATAAAATGCAACTTCCTAAGTGTTAGACAACTAGTCGAAGAAGTTTCTCAGTTGTCTTGAAAGATGGAGTTTTGAGATTGTTCGACACCAAGAACAATTGTGTCTTGAAATCTCCGTTGTCGAAAAAGCAGGACATTTAAGATAATGATCAATTCGACAGAAGTTCAATGTTTGAAAATTGTTCGACCACCAGGATAGTTGGTTGTGGTATTTGAGGTTTAAACATTTGAACTTTCAACCACTTAATCATCTGATTACTCAAGATATGGTTACTGGTAGGAAAGAAATGTATAAATTCTTTTGTTTCGACTATGCCAATGAGATCATCTTACATACTCAAAGTGGTACATTCGGATGAATGTGGTCCATTTGAAGAACATACATTTGGTGGGAACAAATATTGTTTTGTCTGTTGGAGTTTGGTCAAAGGTTGTGGACCTATGTGACCAAAACAAAAGGACGAAGTAAGTAGTACATTCAGATGAATGTGGTCCATTCGAAGAACATACAATTGGTGGAAACAAATATTGTTTTGTCTGTTGATGAGTTTGGTCGAAGGTTGTGGATCTATGTGACCAAAACGAAAGGACCAAGTATTCAACATCTTTAAGAGATTCAAGATGCTTGACGAAAACCAGAGTAAGAAAAAGATCAAAGTTCTACACAGATTCAAGATCTTTGTAGAAGGAATCAAGTTCAAGGCAAAATTTTGAAGAACATTAATCAAAACCAAACTAGTGCCATGCTACAAACAATATTGTCCAGACGACTGCTGAACAAAGTCCTATATGCTGCAAAGCCCAAGCTTGCTGTACTGTCCACATAACAGCCTAAAACCATGTCAAAAAACAGTTTGTTGTACTGCTATGAAACAACCATGCACCAAACTACCACAACACTCCAATACTGCTGCAAAATAGTCTTGCTATGCTGCTCCTAAACCAGTCTAAGCTTGCATTATCTCAATCCCACATTTGCACGAAATTAGCATAAAAGAGATGAACCTCAAAACTATGAAAAGAGCATACCCAAGCTGTTCAAATTTTATTTATTTTCCCCCCAAAACCCCAACAAGACTCTTCTACAAATAAGTTGTTTCACAACACACAAAGGGCTGGCTTTTTGGAGAAGGAAAAAGGAGAAGAAAAGAAAAAAAAATAGAGATGAGAGAACACGAATGCTGAAGCCTTAAAACACTCTTAAACCCAGAACTAAGAAAAAACAACACCTCTATTTTTTTCTTTCTAACTCAAGAACATTCAAGGAAACAACTCATGTTCGAAACACCAATTCCAGCTCTAAGATAAGTCTTCTTGAATTTAAACCCTTCATTTCAAGCACCATTGATGATTCATCTTCGAAGATAACATGTAATAACCATTGCCTTATGTGATACAGTGGAAAGAACTGACTGTTTTTGGAATGCTGGTTTTAGTTTTGCGTTTGTTTTTGCAAAATATCGCGATAAGCAAGAGTCGCCACCGACTTTTATTTTATCCAACAAGGAAAGGAAAAAAGCACAGAAAAGTTCCTTTTTCGAGATATTTCTGAGTACAGGGGGTAGATTATAGAAAGGGAAGGTATTAGCACCCTTTTTATCCGTAGTTATCTACGGGCTCTTAGGTACTTGCTCATCATTTTCAAAAATTGTTTTCTTTGTGTTTGTGGGCTTTGAAAAGTTTCTATTTTAACTTCGATTTAACTCTTGCTTCTGTCTTCAATAGTGTAATGAAGTGTTTTTGAAAACTTTGTTTGTAAAAGGGTGTAAGTATGAAAATTTTGTTTTGGATGAACAAGTATCTAGGAACGATCTACCTACTCGAAAAAAGAATCGTTCTATGCTAATTTACTTAAGACAATGCTATCCCACTATTAGTGAGTAGGTAGCACTGTCGTTGGAATTTGAGGGTCAATTCGAATGAGGGACTTACGGTCGCTAAAGCAATGTTAGGATGCCTTAGTGGTAACCCTAATGTCTTAGATCATTTGTTTGAGGCAACAATATCTGATGCAACCGTTTCGAGGAAACTATGATCTTTTAGACAAGAGGACGACCTCTAAAATGACCTATACTCAATGACCGTGTACGAAGGCAACCAAGTGGGGTGTACCCTAAGAGTGCGCATGTGCGAATGTGTCGTTTTCAGTTTTTTTTTTATCTTTGTACATGTTAAGGGTGATCTAATTTGATTTTAGATTAAGCATTCATTCTTGTCATGCATACCCTATTATCAAACATCTAACATTTGTATAATTTGCGGAATTAAAATGAGGAAATTAAATTACAAGGCGTCGGGTATTTACATCGCCAAAAGCAACCCTTTGAAAATAAAATAAAGCGGTAAAATAAATAAATGTCCTATTTAAAACTATTACACACTGGGAGCAGATACATCAATAATTAAATAAGGAAAAATAAATCGCGCGAGTGAAATTAAATCGAGTGCGAAATTTAGGGTTTTGACCCTTTTAAAAGGAAAATGTTTTTGGTTGTTTTTATTTAAGAAAAGAAATTAAATTAAATACTAAATTAATTATTGAATTAATTAAATGGAAAAAATAATTAATGACATGTTTTTTTTGGAGTTTTTGTTAGTTTAAGAAAGAATTTAAAATAATTAAATTATGTTAAAACCTAATGATTTCTAATTGATTTTATTTATTTACAAATATAAATTAAAGTTTCCTAGAATTAAAAAACCTAATTAATTAGTTAGTATTTAATAAAAATAAAATTCTGAATTAAAAAAGTATTTTGATGATTTTTTGATAAAAGAAAGAAAATTTGTTATTGGTTAGTAAATTAAATAAAGAAAATAAAATAATTAAATAATAGATAAACAAAATATGAGAGAAAGAGAAATTGAGCCTTTTTTGGAGGGTGTAGAAAGCAAATTCGCTGGCCCATTTGAAGCTGATCCATGTGACTTTTTCTGATCCAGTGCTCATGCATTAACCTGCATATGGTGTGCCTCCAATACTTGACCACCAGATCTGGCCACCTGGCCATCTGGCACGCTGAAGAGTGAAGGAGTATGATGGTCCTTTGGTATCAACGTGCACATGATTACCTACTAGAAAATAATATTGAGAAAATGGGGATCTGGGATTCGAACCCAGGTCCTGAAGGGAAATACACGCTCTGCTTGCCACCACGCCATGTTGTTTAAATTGTTAGTATGATACAAAATAATTATAATATAATAAAACAAGTTTCATTGGATAAATATGAAAAATAGCACGCCATATTTGAATGGACTAATGGGGGCGTGACACGCATTTTCCCTGTTCTCCAACCGTGGCTAAAAGACACAAACACCTATACCAACGGACAAAGGTTCGTCGCTACAAGCCTGGCTACCTTCAAAACCTTGTACCGGCCATGAAAATGAATTCTAAGGCCACGGTTGAGTTTCTCTCAACCTCCTGGATGCAACCATGCCCATATCTGGGGCCAATTATCCCTGAAACAAGAAACCCCAAAAACAAGAACGAAACCCTAGCAATGGTGGATCTCGCTACAAGTCAGATAAACGAAATCAAATAATACCAAAAGCTTATAAATGATGTGGTGATCACAAATATGCAATTATTTTATTCAATGGATGCAAGAATAGCATGAATCGATTTCAAGAATATGGTGAATTTGTGAGAGACTTACAGAGCTCTGGGAAGCTGGAAAATGCGTGGTTGTGATTGGTTTCGCTTCTGGAGATGGCCAGGAATCGATTGAGACAAGTCTTAAGTCTTGAAGTTTCCTCTAGGGTTGATTTCGAAGTCACACTTTTTCTGGTTTTTTGCCACCTTTGTTCTGCCTCAAGAACTGATTTCCAACCCTGATTTCTGTACCTCTCGCCTCCTTATGTATTGTACAATACATTAGGGTAAAATATTATGTCCAAATCTTCCTCCATTGATGATTTTGAGATTTGATTTTATTCTCTTTCAAAGCTTTCCAAATTTGGCCTAAATCCAATCTCCTTGTGCATAATGACCTTGATACGAGTTTGGAAGGATGCAAGCTGTCTATTCAAACCTGAAATGATCACAAGATCTTTAGTTTTCAATGTTTTTGATTTTATTTGATTTATTTTGATTTAATTCAAATTAATTCAAATAAAAATTAAAATAATTAATAAAATTATAATATGAACACATGGGAAAAGCTAGAGAACATGGGCAATAATGCAAACTCAAAACAAGTGAAAAAGAATGGGCCCATTTGGCAAAATTTGATGTTTTGGGGATAGTTGACTTTTGGCAATTTTGCAAAAAAGTCCAACTTCAACAATGCATAACTTCTTCAATTTTGAACTTTTGTAGGTTTTTTTGGACTTTTTAGAAATCTTGAGATGTCCTCTAATAAACACTTTTGGTCTCATATCATTTTGATATTCCCTGCTCAAGTTAGAATCTTTGACAAAAAATGTGTTTTTTGTTGACTTTCAAAAATGACCTATAATGTCAAAATTCATAACGTCTTGTGGGTGCATATTTGGATCTTGGGGTATGAAGATGGATTGTAGGGAATTACATCCCATTCAAAATGAGCTTTGGATGGTCATTTTTCATAAAGTATGAGAAAATTATGCTTGGTCAAAGTTGAGTTGACTTTTCCTACAAAACCCTAATTTAGCAACTTTTGAATCTTGATGAATTTTGAGCAATCCTTGATGAATCATGATCAACCCTTTATAAAATGATGAAATATCCTTCAAAATGAGAATGTTGACAAAAAATCTTGGGTTTTAACTGTATGTGGGCCATAGTTGACTTTTGCCCTAGTATAGTCGACTTTTGGGACCTTTGAGCAATTGACTAAGCAAAATTCCTCTGCAAGGCTTGAAATTTGACATGGATGGTCTTGAGAACATATTAGGAAATTGGTGAGCACTTGGGGTCACTTGGACTCAAGGATATTGATGCAACACAAAACCCTAATTTGAATAGACTGCCTTAAGAGAGAGCTTGTCTGGCCAACCCTTGGACTTCTTTGAGCAATTTAGAGATCTTTCTTGCAATGTTTTGAGAAATATGGGAGGGAAAATTTTGGGGTACAACAGCTGCCCCTGTTCAATCTTCTTAAACCTGAGGATGTAGATTGGCTTTCGTGCCTTTCGTGATCCGAAGGTGGAAGAGGATTGAACACTAGAGTGCCTAGAAATTTACACTCGCATGAAGTGGTATCAGCCTTGTGATGTCGGGGATGGGCTTACAGATTCCATTTGGAGGAATGTCAATCGCATAAGAGATTCCTTAGCGAGAACTTGCATACCTGTCGTTGAGGAAGATTCCTCTGGGGAAGTCTGATCTTTGTTGAGGGAAAGGAACTTGTCCGTAATTCAACCGAGGTGTCGAGATTTAGGAACTTGTCTGTAATTCAACTGAGGTGTCGAGATTTAGGAACTTGCCCGTAATTCGACTAGGGGGAAACATCTTCGTCGAGATTTAAGAACTTTCCCGTAATTCAACTGAGAAAACTTCTCTGCTAAGATTTAGGAACTTGTCTGTAATTCAACGGAGGAACATCTTTGTCGAGATTTAGGAACTTGTCTGTACTTCAACTGAGAAAATATATTTGCTGAGTTTTAAGAACTCGTCTGTAATTCAACTGGGGAATCATCTTCGTCGAGATTTAAGAACTCGCCCGTAATTCAACTGAGAAAACTTCTCTACTGAGATTTAGGAACGCCTGTAATTCAACGGAGGAACATCTTTGTCGAGATTTAGGAACTCGTCTGTACTTCAACTAAGAAAACATCTCTGCTGAGTTTTAAGAACTCGTCCGTAATTCAACTGGGGAAACATCTTCGTCGAGATTTAAGAACTCGCCCGTAATTCAACTGAGAAAACTTCTCTGCTGAGATTTAGGAACTCGTCTATAATTCAACGGAGGAACTTTGTCGAGATTTAGGAACTCGTCTGTACTTCAACTGAGAAAACATCTCTGCTGAGTTTTAAGAACTCGTCAGTAATTCGACTTGGGGAAACATCTTCATCGAGATTTAAGAACTCTCCCTTAATTCAACTGAGAAAACTTCTTTGCTGAGATTTAGGAACTTGTCTGTAATTCGACGGAGGAACTTTGTCGAGATTTAGGAACTTGCTTGTACTTCAACTGAGAAAACATCTCTGCTGAGTTTTAAGAACTCGTCAGTAATTCGACTTGGGGAAACATCTTCATTGAGATTTAAGAACTCGCCCGTAATTCAACTGAGAAAACTTCTCTGCTGAGATTTAGGAACTTGTCTGTAATTCAACAGAGGAACTTTGTCGAGATTTAGGAACTTGCCTGTACTTCAACTGAGAAAACATCTCTGCTGAGTTTTAAGAACTTGTCCGTAATTCAACTGGAGGGAAACGTCTTCGTCGAGATTTAAGAACTTTCCCGTAATTCAACTGAGAAAACTTCTCTGCTGAGATTTAGGAACTAGTCTGTAATTCAACGGAGGAAAAAGCTTCATAGCTTTGAATTTTGTGAGAATTTAACCGCATCCTTCCTGAAAGGTAAAGGTTAGTTGTATGTAATGCATGATGTGTATCAGGCAATGATGTTCTCAAAATAAATGAGATTGTGTTGTATGATGCGTATGCATGTCATGATGTATGGAAATGTAATGTTTTTAGCTGGGGAAAATAAATCCCGGGTAGCTACTGGAAAAAAGAGTTGAATTCTTCATTTCCGATGGGGATAGAGAATGAAGATGATTGCGAGAATAAACCTGCAGGAGAGGATAACTGCGTTGGGGAATAAACTGATGAGGAGATTACTCTGTGGGGAAGGGATGCTCTATAGAGGATTCCACTGATAAATTCCGCTGGGGATGAAATTATCGTTGCTGGTGATACTGAATCCTGTTGGGGATTTGAGTTTCTGTTTGTAGAAGGAATGAACTCCACTGGGGATGATTTCTTAATAGCAACCTTACTGGGGATATCCTTTTACGCTCTACTGGGGACAATCTGCCAGAGTCTATTGGGGATGATTCTCCACACTTCACTAGGGAAACTTTTTCAGACTGCATTGGGGAAACTTTCCAAACTCCACTGGGGATATTTTATACTCCGTCGGGGATGATAAGACTTTCCAGTGCTGATGATAGATAAACTCTGCTTGGGGAGAATATTACCGATTCATTCGCGGTTGTGAGTCTCAGCTGGGGAGAGCTACCATTGCTGCCTTTTCTTACTCTGCGGGGAGTGAGAGTATTTCAGCCATATTTTTCAGCTGAATTTACCCTTGTACCTGGTGGACAGAGTAATTGTAAAGCTTGGACAAATCTCATTTTCCCCTGTTTCTGACATTACAAGTAATCGTCTTTTGTTTCGCATGTAAATATTCATGAGCAGCAATTAATGTCAAATGCATATATCAAAAATTGAACATTGGACGTTCTCGCAAAACAAAACAGAAAAAGGAAAACAGTTTGAAATTTCTTTGTAAAAATGACTTGTATTGATTTTGAAGTTTTGCCTGTAAATAGGCATTTTTTGTACAAGAGGCTGACGTCCTAGTAAGAGAACGCCGCCTAACAAAGAGAATTTATACAATTTGTAATAAACCAAGAAAAACAGCTATGTGAATAATCCCACTGGGTTCCAACTCTGCTATTGCCCTTATGTCCTTGAGCATCTCATCACTTTGCTACTTGGTTGAAGGTAGATTAGATTGATTAGTGTCGTCCGAGCTTGATAGTCGATACCGAAGTCTGGTTGTAAGGTGATCCAATGAGACATAGTGTTACGCTTTAATCCCTAATTTTTTCCTGGACCGCCCTTTCGGGTTTTCAGTCCACCGGGATACCCTTTTTTTTCCAAAGCCTCCTTTTCAGGTTTTCGACTTGCCGGGTGTACAGTTTTTTCATTTTCATCCCTTATTTTTGCCTAGGACAGTCAACCTAGCGGGTCTTTGATTCATGCGTAGTATTTTTTCACTGTGTCTGCATTGACGGGGTGAGGAAGGTCGTCACCGTCCATGGTGGTTAGAATCATAGCTCCTCCTGAGAACATGTTCTTAACCACAAATGGCCCTTCGTAAGTAGGGGTCCATTTGCCCTTGGGATCACCTTGAGGTAGTATGATGCGCTTGATAACCAGGTCCCCAACTTGATACTCTTGTCGTCTGACTTTCTTGTTAAATGCCTTGATCATCCGTTTTTGGTACATTTGACCATGACAAATAGCAGTGAGTCTCTTCTCATCAATTAAGTTCAGCTGATCAAGCCGGGTCTGAATCCAATCATCTTCGCTCAAACCTGCATCCTTCATAATTCGAAGAGAGGGTATCTGAACTTCAATGGGCAAGACGGCCTCCATGCCATAAACCAAGGAATAGGGTGTTGCCCCTGTTGATGTCCACGCTGAAGTACGGTACCCATGAAGAGCAAATGGTAACATCTCGTGCCAATCTTTGTATGTCACTGTCATCTTCTACATAATCTTCTTAATGTTCTTATTAGCCACTTCTACAACCCCATTCATCTTCGCCCGGTAAGGAGAAGAGTTGTGATGCTATATCTTGAACTGTTTGCAGAGCTCAGTGATCATCTTGTTGTTGAGATTTGTACCATTATCCGTAAGGATCCTCTCTGGTACACCATATCGACAGATCAGATTGTGCCGAATAAACCGTGCCACGACGTTCTTGGTTACTGTAGCAAAGGACGCTGCTTCAACACACTTTATAAAGTAATCAATAGCTACCAGGATGAAACGATGCTCGTTGGATGTCGTAGGTCTGATCTCGCCGATCATGTCGATGCCCCACATTGCGAATGGCCACGGAGCTGTCAAGACATTCAGAGGTACTGGAGGTATGTGAACCTTATCAGCATAGACTTGGCACTTATGACAGGTCCGAGAATGCTGATAGCAGTCGGCTTCCATGGTGGACCAATAATATCCTGCCCGAAGGATTCTCTTTGCCATGGTATGTCCACTGGAATGAGTTCCGAAAGTACCTTCATCTAACTCTACCATAATCCTTTCTGCTTCGTTCTTATCCACACATCACAGTAAGTTTGAATCATGGTTACGCTTGTAAAGAATGCCATTGCTGATGAAGAACTTCACCGCGAACCTCCTCAGAAACTTCTTATCATTAACAGATGCACCCTCGGGGTATTCCTGAGCTTCAAGATACCTCTTCACCTCATGAAACCAGGGTTTATCTGTTACCTCTTCAGTCTCAATGTCAGAGCAATGTGTAGGTTCTTCCAACCTCTCAATGGTAATATGGGGAGCTTCATTGTCCCATCTGACCCTGAACATAGAAGACATCGTAGCTAGCGCGTCCGCCAACTGATTCTCCTCTCTAGGGAAGTGTTCAAAGGTTATCTCCTCGAAGTGCGGAAGCAATGTCAACACATACTCCTTGTAAGGAATAAGATTAGGGTGTTTCGTATCCAACTCGCCTTTGATATGACTGATCACGAGAGCGGAATCTCCGAAAACACTTAAGAACTTAATCCTTAGGTCAATAGCTGCTCGAAGACCCATAATTCACGCTTCATACTCTGCCATGTTGTTGGTGCAGTTGAAACATAGTCGGGCGGTGAACGGAGTATGAGAGTCTTCAGGATATATGATCACTGAGCCAATGCCATTACCCAAATTGTTTAAAGCTCCATCAAAGTACATAGACCATCGGGATTCCTCCTCGGGTCCTTCATCCGGTCCAGGTGTTTCACAGTCAGTTACCAACATGATGTTCTCATCCAGGAATTCGAAGTTCATAGACTGGTAATCGTCCACTGCCTGATGTGCCAAATGATCTGCTATCACACTTCCCTTGATTGCCTTTTGGGTCGTATATTGGATGTCATACTCAGTCAAGATCATTTTCCATCTCGCTATTCTTCCGGACAAGGCAGGCTTTTCGAAGATATACTTGATTAGATCCATCTTTGATATCAATAGAGTAGTGTGAGTCAGCATATACTGTCTCAGCCGGCGAGCAGCCCATGCCAAAGCGCAACAAGTTTTCTCAAGCAACGAGTATCAGGTCTCGCAGTCGGTAAACTTTTTACTAAGGTAATAAATAGCATGCTCTTTTTGGCCAGACTCGTCATGCTGCCCCAGCACGCACCCCATTGAGTTATCGAGTACTGTCAAGTATAAGATCAAAGGTCTCCCTTCAACTGGAGGCATCAGAATGGGTGGCTCTTGGAGATACTCCTTGATTCTTTCGAAGGCGGCTTGACATTCATCGTTCCATCTTACCACTTGATCTTTCTTCAGTAACTTGAAGATTGGCTCACAAGTAGCAGTCAGGTGTGAGATGAATCGGGTAATATAGTTCAAACGTCCCAGAAAGCCTCCGACTTCTTTTTCTGTTCAGGGAGCTGGCATTTCCTGTATAGCCTTCACCTTCATAGGATCCACTTGAATACCTTTATCACTTACGACGAAACCCAACAGCTTACGAGATCTCACCCCGAAGGTGCACTTGTTCGGGTTTAACCTCAGCTTGTACAACTTCAACCTGTCAAATAGCTTCTGAAGGTGGTCCAGATGTTCTTCCTCGGTCTGGGATCTTGAAATCATGTCATCAACGTATACCTCAATCTCATGATGGATCATGTCATGGATCAACGCGGCCATGGCACGCTGATACGTTGCCCCAGCATTCTTCAACCCGAAAGGCATGAGCTTGTAGCAAAAGGTACCCCATTTAGTAATAAAGGTTGTCTTCTCCATATCCTCGGGAGCCATTTTAATCTGATTATAACCAGAGAAACCGTCCATAAAAGAGAAGACCTTATGTTGTGCGGTGTTGTCAACCAGAACGTCGATATGAGGCAGAGGGAAATCATCCTTGGGACTCGCCCTGTTCAGATCCCTATAGTCAACACACATCCAAACTTTACCGTCCTTCTTCGGCACAGGAACCACGTTGGCCGCCTACTGTGGATAAGAAGTAACTGCTAGAAAACCGGCGTCAAACTGTTTCATAACTTCAGCCTTGATTTTCTCGGAAATCTCTGGGCGCATTCGACAAACTTTCTGTTTAACTGGAGGATAGTCTTCCTTGGTAGGAAATCGGTGAACCACAATATCGGTATCCAACCCAGGCATATCTTCATAAGACCAGGCAAAGATCTCAACATAGTCACGCAGCATCTGAATCAGCCGTTGCTTAACACTAGGCTCCAGATTTGCACCGATCTTGACCTCTTTCTTGTCTACCTCTGTACCCAGATTTACTGTTTCCACTGGCTCTTCATGCGGCTGTATGTCCCTCTCTTCCTGAAGTAATAGTCTAGCAAGTTCACCAGGCACTTCGCAATCATCTTCACCTTTGTCTTCGGCTAAGTTGATCGGACTTTCAAAGTCATAACTGGCAGTAGCAGAGTCGTTATTAGTGGGATCCAGAGTGGATTCAGACCTGTATATGTGAGTGTGTGTAAAATAGCTGTTTTGCAAGATAAAAAAGAAAAACAACGAGTGCAAAATTTGAAATTCAAGAGAATGTCCAATTCTTTTATTAATGATATATGAAAATGACACACATAAAGCCCTCACAAACAAAACCACGGTGTCTCGGGTAAGGCACCGGGCCGTAAAGTTTAAAAATTGTCTGTTACAAATTCAAAACAAAAGTCTCATTACTGGGTAATAAAAGAAATTGGGACGAAGTCCTTTTCCGTCCAATTGCTTAGTCCGCCATCAGTTGTTGGCTAGATCCAACTGTCAAACTCAGATTCTTCAACATCGTCT
This sequence comes from Vicia faba, assembly GCA_948472305.1. Taxonomy (NCBI): domain Eukaryota; kingdom Viridiplantae; phylum Streptophyta; class Magnoliopsida; order Fabales; family Fabaceae; genus Vicia; species Vicia faba. Next base: position 455,820,314 of record OX451735.1, on the reverse strand, counting down.
TCAATGGCATTTACTCCTGAATTACTGATAAATAGGGGAGGTCCTCCGATCCGTGCACTCCGAACAGCCCTTTGAGCTTCTGCAGTGAAACCCAAACCAAACTTGTTAGTCTTATATGCAAAATCAGGGAGTTGGCCCCAATTTGGACACCCACCTTTCTCAACAATAGCCCGGGCATCCTTGAGGGAAGCCATCTTCATTTGAGGGTCTTCAGTAACAGTTTCAGTCGATGCCAGTGTCCGGGGCACTTCTTCAAAATGTTGAAATGGGGTCTCAATGAACTCCCCGTCCATCTCCACATACCGGAAAGAGTTGAGGTGGCTCACCATGTACTCCTCTTCTCCTCGTACCGTAACAATTTTCCCCTTCACTGGGTATTTCAGCATCTGGTGGAGCGTGGAAGTTACTGCCCCAGCTTTGTGGATCCACGGGCGACCCAGCAAACAAGAATAAGATGGCTGAATGTCCATCACATAGAATGTAGATGCGAAAATCTGAGAACCAACCTTAACTGGAATATCCACTTCTCCATGTACCATTCTCTTGGACCCGTCAAAGGCCCTAACCATAATGTTGCTTGGCTTCAGCACCAAACCTTCACAGTCCAACCGGTCTAAAGCTTTCTTAGGCAAAACGTTCAACGAGGATCCAGTATCCACCAATACATGAGCTAGAGTAGTGCCCTTGCACTCAATGGAAACATGCAGGGAATCATTGTGATTCATCCCCTTAGCAGTCAAGTCTGCGTCGGAGAAACCTAGCCCATTATCTGCTGTCAGACTAGCCACAAAATCTTTAAACTGATCAGCTGATGTCTCCTGCGGCACGTGCGCAGTCTTCAGGAAAGCAATCAGAGCCTTAGCATGGGCCTCTGAACACAACAATAAAGACAACATAGAGATCTTTGACGGGGTTTTCCCCAGCTGTTCGACTACATTGTAGTCACTTTTCATGATGATCTTTAAAATTTCCTCTATCTCCTGTCTAGAGGCCTCTACTGTAATCTTCTTCGGTGCCTCCATCTGGGAAGGCTCACCGGTGGTCCCTTTGCCCCGAGTGTCAGCTGACTCAGTGACAGGGGTAAAGATTGGAACTTGAGCAGGGACAGTAGCAGATGTACTGGTTGGCGTAATAACAACAGGCTTCCGAACAGCTGGTGGAGAGATCTCAGGGGAGAAAAGTCTTCCGCTGCGGGTGACTTTACTAGATCCAACAATATTGCTGACGTCAGTATCAGCCTCTTTAGCACTCAAGTCTTGTTTAACCCCGTGATAATACACGTCAGCCTCATAGTTCCATGGGATAGCTTTATCTGATGTATAGGGGATAGGCCCAGGAACAGTGATAATCAAAGGAGAAATTCTCGGAACCGATGTAATTCTAACAGGCTTTCTCGAGGAAGCCTTGGAAGAATTGTCGAAAATGGTGATTATAGAAACTTCTTCAACAGGAACAAAAGGAACAAAAGTCTTCTCAAACAGAATTTCTTTATCATCCATCAGGCGTTGGACCCCTGATTTCAAAAGATGGCAACCAGTAGGTAAGACGGAACACAGACGGAAACCTTCTCCACAGCCCGGAAATAAACCGGCTAACAGAAGGTTCTTCTTCACAGCCATCAATGGAGTAGCAACATCTTTCACAGAAACCACAAACGAGTCTTCATCTACAACATTCACCCCATGCTTAAACATTGGAGCAGTCATAACATTAGGCTTTTCGGCCGCTTCAAACTCAATCTCCTTAGCATCAATTAAATCTTGTACCTTATTCTTCAGGACCCAGCAATAATTTTTATCATGCCCCAGGCTATCATAATGAAAAGCACAGCGGGCGTTTGGATTGTACAGCGATGATGTTGTATTGGGATTCTTCGGGGCTTCCTTCAGAATCAATAAGTTGGTCTTTAACAACTGCGGAAGAATCTGAGACAGGGTCATATGAAGCTGGCTGAATGGTCTTCGCGGCCTCTCGGCTCTTGGCTGATTGTTGCGTTGTGAGGAAACAACAGGTCTTAATATAACAACCGCATTGATTGCTTGGCGGCACTCAGGTCTATTATGGCTCTTTGAACTGTAAACTACACTGGACTCCTTCTTAAAAGGCTTCTTCTCGGTACTTGACGAAGCACCCTTCTGTATCTTACCGTTCTTGATATCGGCCTCAACTCTTTCCCCGGTCATAATCAGCTCAGTAAACCCGGACGATGAACTTCCAATCAGATGGTTGAAATACAGACCAGACAAGGTCCCCAGAAACATATATCTACTAACTCCCTGTCAGCCAGCGGGGGTTGTACTCTTCCAGCAAGGTCTCTCCATTTCTGAGCATAGTCATTGAAACCTTCGCTCGCACCCATAGACATACCCTGAAGTTGGGTACGCGTGGGAGCGAGGTCGGCATTGTATTGGTACTGCTTGTAAAAAGCAGCAACAAGGTCTTCCCAATTACGAATACTAGCTCCTTCCGACTGGTAAAACCATTCAAGTTGAGTCCCTGAAAGACTATCTTGAAAGAAGTGGATCCAGAGGCTCTTATCAGCAGTGTATGGCTGGATCTTTCTAACATACGAGCAGAGGTGCAGCTTTGGACAAGAAACCCCGTCGTATTTAGCAAAGATTGGTGCTTTAAACTTGTGGGGAATCACCACCCCAGATGACAAACCCAAATCACCAAAGTCCAATCCATGTACCTTCTGGATCTCCATCGCACTTAACCAGTCTTCAAGCTGTTTATACCTATCCTCAGCCGGAGGATACTCGTCTTCGTCAAAGTCAGTCTCGTTGTCAGATACCATAGGGCTAGGAGCCCTCCTTTCTTCCTTGTTTTCTCTCCCTTCAGGTGAGTGGGATAAATTGACTTCATCTTGCAAATTGTTCCCGAATCTGCGACCCATGTTCAGGAGGACCGTCTTCTTCTTCTTCTTCTTCTTATCCTTCAAGATAAGAGTCTTCAGATCTTGCTGACCCTTGGCCAAGTTCATGAACATTTCCTGGAACTGGGGGTTTTGAGCTTGCAGAGCCTTGATAGATTGATCAGTTGATGTTTCAGAAGACATGATGTGCTGAAATAAACAGCGAAGAAGATAAGAGACCTGTAATGGGTACCTGTGATGAGGTGCGTGGAATGAAATGCGTATGATATGATTTCAAAGACGTCGAGAGATTTAAATTTGTAAACCAAAATGAAACACACTTTTATTAGATAAACTTGAAACAATGTTTGATAAATTCCTTTAAGGTGTTATAAAATGAAATACTAAAAAGTAAATCAAAACTAGAAATAACAAAAGACATCAGCGCTCCCATGGTCGTTTGCCTCCTGTGCTGACATAGTCGTTGAGGACCTTCTCATTCTCCAGCTGTCTTATAAGCTTTAAAATCTTCCGCTCCTGCTCATGATACTTTTCTCTGTAAGTATCCCGCTCTTCTCTCAGCTGCATCCAAGACCTCTTTAATGCCCCAATGTCAGTAGGCATGTATGGATGGAGGATGGTAGGAGGAACCCCTTCTTCATCAGCAATCTCAACAATCACAGGCAAGACAGCTTCGTACGGAATTCCCAGCTTTTGAGCACGTGTACGAACCCATCAGAGATACGGTTCCATCGGAAGAGAGGTCTTCATCCCTAACTCGTGTGGATCAGACCTGTGTACCCTGTTCCAAGCTCGTATGAACCTGCGGCGATGCTCCTCACTATCCCCTTGGAAGTCAAAGACAATGCTTGGCATTAGCAACTCATGAGGTTCGTCCCTCTTAGCTCGCCCAAACTGACGTAAGGCCAAACAAGGATTATAGGTAATCCCTCCTCGAATTCCAAGTAGTGGAACATTGGGTTATTCCCCACAGCGATCAATAATAGCTACTTCTTCCATGTCTTTAGTGCTCCAGATAACGTCAGTGTGAGTGAGAGACATAATTCTGTAGGCCCAACCCATGCCTTCCTTGTTCTTCAAAACAAATTTGGGGAGGTGAGAAATAAACCACCTCGCCAGCAATGGTGCACAACACATAAGGGTTCCCCATTTCCGAGCAGTACGGGCATAAAGAGCATGTAGGATGTCCCCTAAGAGAGTGGGCACAGGATTACGGGACATGAAGATCTTCACTACCATCACGTCAAAGAAAGAATCTGAGTTAGGAAACAACACCAAACCATAAATGAGAAGAGCCAGGATATCCTCAAATGCTTGAAAATCCAAACTGTCCCAGAACTGATTAGCCCGATCAACCCAGAATTTAGCCAAGAAGCCTTTTGTCCCACTCTGGGTCTCCCAGTTAGACATTACCTTAGCCTTTGTTAGATGTAGGGCTGTAGCAACATCCTCTGGCCTAAGGGCTTTCTCCCAACTTGTAAATGGCGTCTGCTCTAGAATAGAAATACCAAGTAGATCGGAGAACTCTTCCAGAGTAGGGACCAACTGATAGTCCGGGAAAGTGAAGCAGTGGTATAATGGATCAAAGAACTGGCACAAAACACTCAACATCTGCTCATCCATCTTGGAAGTGACCAAATCCAGGAGGTGACCATGTATTCTGACAAAGGAGGAAGTATCTGGAACTTTGGAAACCAAATCTTTGAGCTGAGTAGGAATCTATATAAAGCTGATCAGAATAGTGTTTCTATGCATAGAGGCCATGACCTACAAAATAGAACAAAGATGAATCCCTTATGTCTTTGAAATGGGTTAGTCTGATGCAAGATGCATGCAATGTCATGATGCATGATGTCATGATAGAAACACACCACAAGTATTCACAGATAGCAAACATGGTAAAGGCAACCAAGTCACACAGTAGCCCTTAGATTTTAGGCTGGCATGGAGTTTAGGTATTACCCTCTTTCAGTTTAGTTGGTTCAACCTGTCTCTTGTACCCCAAATTTTGACCTAAGATACCATCTCCCATCTGCATCATTACATTGCAAGCGTTTTGATCTATTGATTTTAAAATTCATAACTTTTTCAAGTCGAGAGCTGTTTATTTTTTGAACGCTAAGTTTATTAACTGATCAGACAATGTTTATTAATTATTTATTATCTTAAATTTAAATAATTGGAATTTATTTTCAGTTATTATATAATTTAAAGATTTATAAATAATAAAGTAAATATTTGAAACAGGTATACTAATTGATCAAACGATGTTATTTAATTATTTATTGTTCTAGGTTTAAATAATTGAAATTTTATTTTCAGTTATTATAATTTAGAAGAATTATAAATAATGAAATAATTAATTGAAGAGAAGTTAATTGGTCAATGATGTTTATTTAATTGTTTATTATTCTGAATTTAGGTAATTGAAATTTATTTTCAGTTATTATATAATTTAAAGAATTATAAACGGTAAAATAAACAATTGGAAAGAAAAAGAATTAATTGGTAAATAATAGAATTTTTTATTCATCTTTATTCTAATTATTACAATTGTTGTTTAAATACTATTGTACAAAGTATTTATAATGACAATTACATAAAAAGTTTAAAATGAAATAAAAACTATCAAATTTTTTCCTAAGTTCTAAAATCTTCATTTTTCATCCAATACTTCTTTGATTGATCATTTGATTTTACCTGCAAAAAATTAAAAGAAAAAAGTCAGAAATAAATAAATAATTAAAAACAAAAAAATTAATTTTAAGCGTTCATCATTAAAAGCAAACGGCTGGAATCAGTTTTTACCCTTTTTGCAAATCACGGGATTTCTCCCGGTTCACAAAAAGGGATGAATTTTTATTGATAAAAATGAATGCACAATTTAAAAATATGCACAAATTCATTCTTTTATCAAAACTGCATTTTAAAATAAACTGCATAATTAAAAAAATCAATTACACATTTTCAAAGTCCACTGCATATTTCAAAAGAAAACAAAACAGCATATGCAATGTTCAAACCAAAAGCCAACGTAAACATGCCAAAAAGTATGGAAGAAGTCAAAATACAATAGGCTCCCATGCAAAGACAAAGAAGTGTGCAGTTAAAACCAAATATGCAAGCATAATATTTTCTTTTCTCATCATTTTCCAGCATTGTGCTTTTTCAGAACAAATAAAGTACACATCATTTTAATGTATCAAATGGCACTAGAGAGAGAGAAGAGAGGAAGAGTGTTTTTACAGGTTTTTGGCTTAGGCAGAAGTGGATACAAAACAAACTACAGCAGCATGCAGTAAGAAAAGAGAAAGCATGAAAAAGAATAGAGACAAACTGATGGAGCAGTAAGATGTGCAGAGGCATCCCAAGAATATAATTAAATATACTCAAAACCTGAATTGTCCAAGACCTCAAGGCTAAGCAAACCGTTATAACAACAAACAATCCCTTCAAAAAAGAGATATATATCAAAACCTGTCTTCAAGTTGAAAACACTGAAAAAGCTGTCAAAACAAATACAAAAATACAAAACCAAGTCTCAAAGCCAAAGCCTTGTTTCAAAGAACCTGTAATACCAACAGAGCCAGAATAACCATTTCAAAACATGGCCTAAAACCATTCCAAACCTGCATAACCGTAAAAACCTCAACCATTGCCTAAACCACAAACTTGTTACCTATCCAAAAACCATGGCCTAAACAAACAGTATACCAGTTCAAATGCCAAACCTGTAAAACCAGTAAAACATGGCCTAAAACCATTCCAAACCCGCATACACTAGTAAAACCAACAACCTTGGCCTAAACCACAAAAACCAGAATACCACAACAATGCAAACTTTGAAAAACAATTTCCAAACCCACAAAAGCCTCAGAGTACATCATCATAGGCTATTTTAAAAAGGCAACTGAAAGTAACAGTGGCGAGAAGAAGAAAGAAACAGTCAAGCATCAACATAGGCAAGCCAGTCAAAACAAATATTCCAATGATGGCATGTTCAAGGCAACCATCAAGCCTCAGAAATATTCATCATAGGCAATAAAAAAGAGGCAATAGAAGTGAGACGAGAAGAAGAAAAGAAGTGTCTTAACGAAGACAACATTCAAGCATTCAGAGGCAACACTCAAGCATTCAGAGGCAACATAAGCAAGCAACGAGGCAAACAGAAGTATACGAAGCGAAGCAAAGGAAGAAGAAGAAAAGATATCATAAAGGGTTTTCAACTGTCATCATCAAACCACTAAAAAGGGATAAGAAACGCAAACCAGGAAGCAGAAGCTTCATCACCGTCGTCACCTCGCCGTCAAAGCCCTCCAGACGCCGCCACTTCCGTCTCTCCCTCCATTAAAGGTAGTTTTCTTTCCCTTTTCATAACAACCACAAAACTAAAGTCAGAAGAAATAAGCAGAAACGAAACATGTAAAACATCAAAACGGAAACCCTCATTCGAATAACTCAGAAGTGTTACCTTCAAAATACGTCGTTGCATGATCCTTGGAGGCGAGACAGACGGCAACGTCATTTGGCTTAGACGAGGAAGACTTGGTTCTGTTGGTTTGACCTTGAGGAAGACGAAGAGATCGGAGAAGACGAAGAAGAGAGAACAAGCGCCGTTGTATCCCTTTTGCCTAACCCTAATCCCTAATTCAATTAAAACACGTTTAACCCTAAAAACAAATTATGTTTGGATCAGACTTGCTTCCTGCCTAAGCCCAACGTTTTACTTCAGTGCACCCCCCTTCTCTTCTGTTTTGATTGGGCCCTCTCAAAACCCTCTAGCCCACTTCGGTTTATTATTTACTTCCTTTTAATTTTGATACATTTTCTTTCTATTTGATTTCTTTAGCCCATTTAGAATTTTATTAGTTTAGTTTTGATTATAAGTTTAATCAAATAGAGATAATTCAATCAAAATATTTTAAATAATTGGATCAATTTTATTAATTTTAGCTTTAGGTTTAATTTAATAAGTTTTAGTATCCCTTTTTTTAATTAGATTTAAGTTAATAGCTTTTAAGTTTTAACTTAGTTTAGATTTATTTATTAATTCTTAAATAATACTTTATATAAAAACTCTAAAAAAACATATAAAAATAAAAAACTTAAAAAATATTTTATTTTATTATTTCCCTCGCTTTAGTTAATACTAATACAAAAATATAAAAAAATAGAATTTAAGAATTAAAACATTTTATCTTTTCTTTAATTAATTCTCTTGCGTTATTAATATTAAACAAAAATATAAAAATGCATGTTCACATCATTTAATCTGTTATTTGATCATTGTTATAATTTAATCATTATCCGCATAATTTTCTGTTTAATTATTTCATATTTACTTGGTTATTCTGTTTACGTCTAAATCCAAGGGAAAAAATGATTAAATTTGTTGACTCCATGTCCTCAAGTCCAATCGTGTGAACATTTGCATTTCATTAAAACTTAGGACAATTTCTCTCAAATATTCAATCTTTTCAAAACTCATACCTTTTAAGCAAAAACTTCGACATTAGGTCGTCGTATCTTCAAAAACCCGTCTGTACTCCTTTTCGGCCAAAACAATTTATTTTTTTAATCAAACGAACATTTTTAATAAACAGATATTTCAAAAGGTTCCTATAGAGTACTATAGATAAATTGGGTGCTAATACCTTCCCACTGTATAACCAACCCCCGAACCATAGATATCTTTTCAAAACGCCTTGTATTTTTATTACTTTTAAAAAGTATTATTTTACATTGCATATTTAGGGTTTTATTTCGCTCTTTTCCCTTTTCCCTTGGAAATAATAAAGCGTGGTGGCGACTCTTGCTTTTGTGAGACGAATTAATCAATAATTCGATCTCCGATTTACCCCGCTACATTTTTTATCGCTACAGAATTGGCGACTCTGCTGGGGAAAGATTGACCTCTTGCTGGTCCATCCCTAAGTGGGTTAAGCCTAGTTTGTTTTATCTGTTTTATTATATTTGATTTGTTTGATTATGTGTTTAAATTGGGGTTGTTTGGGTTTTTTTGCAAAGGACGAATCCTATACCCGGATTAAGTTACACTTAAGAATAGGACGGGCGGTACAGTCATGTTAACTTTGAGGGAGTAATCCCGAAGAAGGAGGCATGAGATCCCCCACTCGATGGAAGACTTTTATGAAGAGAAGATCAGGAAGCTCCGGTTACAGTTGGTATTTGGTCCTTCATCTGATGATTCTGAGTGATCTTTAGCTTTTAGTTTTATTTTATTGATGTCATTTTGTAAAACTTTGTAAAAGGGCTTCATGTTCCAAAGTTGTAATTTACTGTTTTATTATGGACTTCATGTTCCAAAGTTGTAATTTATTGCTTTATTATGGACTTCATGTTCCAAAGTTGTAATTTATTGCTTTATTATGGGCTTCATGTTCCAAAGTTGTAATTTATTGCTTTATTATGGGCTTCATGTTCCAAAGTTGTAGTTTACTGCTTTATTATTGGGTTGTTATCCCAAAGTGTAATTTATTGTTTTGTTATTCCAAAGTTGTAAGTTGTAATTTACCGCTTTTGATTAATGGATTGAGTTTTTGTTGTTCCAAATTCCTTTACCATTGATGTGTGCGAAATTATCGAAGTTCCTTGAAAAAACTATTAAAATGAATCATCATTTGCATCACACATCATGCATCATTCAACATTCCACTTCACATGTTTTCTAGAGTCTTATCCTTGTTTCTTTTCCACTCCAAAGGTTGTCAAGCTGTCTCATCGATACGATACTCGAGCCAATCGACAGAGGAAAATGGAAGATCTGGAACAGGAAAACCATGAGCTTCGTGAGGAGGTCTCTACTCTTCGTGTCGGTATGGAAAAGTTAACTGCGCTAGTGGAAAGTTTGGTGGCTGCTCAGAATCAGCCATCGACTACAGCTGCTGAGATTCAGACTTCAACTACTGTGGTTTCCGAGATTGTCACCATTCCTACATCTGTGACTCAAATCAACTCTCCGCTTCAACATCAGATGCCAAAAGGTTTTCCGTGGGGAATGCCTTACAACTTTGTGCCAGAGGGGTATCAGCCTGTCGTACAACCTTTGTTTCAACCTGCTTTGTCTCTTCCTCAACCAGAGACAACTGCCATGCCGCCAGTAATTTCGTCTGTAACACCTTTCCCGCAACCGGTAATGACAACTGTCGCTCCTGTGATTCACTCCGTGCCATACTTGAATGAACCTACTTATCCTGCCGAGCCTGCTGAGAGTTTGGGTCTTTTTGATAGAATGGAAGAATTTCAAGATCAATTCCAAGAAATGCAGAAGGAGCTCAGAGCGTTAAAGGGGAAGGATCTGTTTGGGAAGAACACTCATGACCTTTGCTTAGTTCCGAATGTCAAGATTCCAGCAAAATTCAAAGTTCCAGACTTTGAAAGATATAAGGGTGATTCGTGTCCTCGAAGTCATTTGACTATGTACGTGAGAAAGATGTCTACATATTCTGATGATCATGACTTGTTGATTCACTATTTTCAAGACAGTTTGACGGGTGCTGCTCTAAAGTGGTATATGGGTTTAGACAGTATTCGGATCCGCAGCTTCAGCGATCTCAACGAAGCTTTTGTTCACCAGTATAAGTATAACGTTGACATGGCACCGGACAGGGATCAACTCCGGGCGATGTCCCAAAGAGACAGAGAATCTTTTAAGGAATACGCACAGAGGTGGCGTGAAATTGCTGCTCAAATCTATCCACCTCTTGAGGAGAAAGAGATGACTAAGATATTCTTGAAGACTTTAGGTTCCTTTTACTATGAAAGAATGATCGCCAGCGCACCCAGTGACTTCACCAAAATGGTAAGCATGGGCATGCGGTTAGAGGAAGGGATTCGTGAAGGGCGTTTGGTTAAATAAGGAAGTCCGTCTAGCAGTACTAAGAAGTTTGGAAGTGTTTTCCTGAAAAGAAAAGAACAGGATGTCAGCGCATTGTTCCCAGGGAGACCGAGGAGAGGTTACTCACACGTTGCGGCAGTCACTCCGGCTGTCCGCCCAGCTTTGATGACCCCAGCTCATCAAACCCCACCAACTCAACAACGGCCATTTCAGCAGCAGCCACGACAACAGGCTTATCCATTCAACAGTCAGAACCGTTCACCTAGAAAACCGCAATTCGATGCCATTCCTATGACTTATACTGAATTGTTCCCTGCTCTTATCAGAAAGAACCTCATAACGACAAAGCCTCCCCCTGTCGCACCGAACAGTACTTCTCCGTGGTATAAGGCGGATCAGTTTTGTGAATATCATCAAGGGTCGCCGGGGCACAACCTTGAGAATTGTTTTGCTTTGAAGGAGGACGTGCAGAGGTTGATTAAGAATGGTATTTTGTCTTTCAAGGATGTTAACCCAAATGTTAGAGATAATCCTTTGCCTCGGCATGGGGCAGCATCAGTGAATATGGTGGAAGGTTGTCCGGGAAAGTTTCGAGTTTTTCAAGTTGAACACATAAGAGAGTCGTTGATCAGGTTACATCAGAGTTTAAGAAGACTTGCCTTTCTTAGGCATCAGCATGATTATGATGTTTGTGAATTTTGTTCAAGAGAGGTTGATTGCCCTATTGTGAAGGAGGATATTCAAAAGTTGTTAGACCAGAGGGTTATCACTATTACATATGACAGAAATCCGGAGGATGAAGTGAATGTTATAATACCACAATTCAATTTGCCCGAATCAGTAGAGATCGTTTACGACAGTCAGACTGCACCTGTTTCTCCTTTGACCATTTATCCACCTGGTCCTGTGCCTTACAGCTCAGACCAAGTTGTACCGTATAAGTATAATGCCACAATGATTGAGAATGGGGTAGAAGTCCATATACCAACAAGGCCATCTTTTGTTAACATTGCTGATGTGAGTAGAGTTACGAGAAGCGGGCGTGTTTTTGCAGCAGTACCTTTGAAGAGACCAGAAGTTCAAGTCAGGAGGCCCGTACCGGCAGAAATTCCAGTAAGAAATGTTGAACCAAGGGTTGAGATAGGCCGATCTAATGAACCTATCCCTCGCCCTGAGGATGATGAGATTCTGAAGCTTATCAAGAGAAGTGAATATAAGATTGTGGACCAACTTTTGCAAACTCCTTCCAAGATTTCTTTGCTTGCTTTACTGAGAGATTCTGGTGCCCATAGAGAAGCTTTGATGAAGGTCTTGGACCAGGCATTCGTGGATCATGATGTGACGGTTGACCAATTTGATGGAATTGTGGGAAATATTACTTTGTGTAACAATCTTGGTTTCAGTGATGAAGAGCTCCCGAAGGAGGGAAGGAACCATAATATGGCTTTGCATATCTCAATAAGTTGTGGAAATGATACCTTATCAAGTGTGTTGGTAGATACAGGTTCATCGTTAAATGTAATGCCCAAAACTACTTTGTCTCGACTCTCGTATCAAGGTGCTCCCATGAGACCTAGTGGAGTAATTGTTAAAGCGTTTGATGGTTCTAGGAAGACTTTCATTGGTGAAGTGGATCTTCCTATTGTAATTGGTCCTCATACTTTTCAGATCACTTTTCAAGTAATGGATATTTGTGCCGCCTACAGTTGCCTATTGGGTCGTCCATGGATCCATGATGCAGGGGCAGTCACTTCCACACTCCATCAGAGATTGAAGTTTGTGAGGCATGGAAAGCTGGTAATGATTGGTGGAGAGCAGACTATGGTGGTAAGCCATTTGTCATCTTTCTCTTTTATTGATGCTGATAAGGATGTTGGAACCCAATTCCAAGCTCTATCTGTTGCTAAGAATGAAGTGAAGAAGCAAGGGGCATCTATTTCTTCTTTTGAGGATATGCGACGAGTGGTTGAAAGTGGTTCGGCTGAAGGTTGGGGCCAGGTGTTGACTTTACCCGAGAACAAGTCTGGAGAAGGTCTTGGTTTTCATCCCGTGTCTGCAAGAGTCAAGCAAGAAGTGGTTACTCGTCCGATTCAAGAGGTTTTTCGAAGTGCAGGTTTTATCCATCCGACTCCTCCTGAGGTTGATGCTATCATAAAAGACGATTCCGGGGAGGATTTACCCGATTTTGTGACGCATGGAGTGGTTTGCCAAAACTGGATTGCTGTTGATGTTCCTGTTGTGATGCACATTTTTTAGTAATGTTTTGTTTTATTTTTTGAAAAAAATTCGCTCTGCCCAAGGCGAAAAGTATTTTGTGTCGGGCTATGATAAAAATAAATCCTTTAGCTCTGCCCAAGGCAAAAGAGAAATGTCTGGGCCCTTTGTTTCAAGTATTTCCCTTCAATGAATAAAATGTTATTTTGTCCACTACTGTTTTAATTTTCACTTTTCCTGGGAAATAGTAATGAAAATTAATGGGTAGTAATAGGAAAATATAATAACTATTTTGTTTCATTTGTACAACATTCATATTAATCGATTTCTAAAATAAAGCATAATCATATGTGCAGATTAATCCATGACTTAACCATTGAAAACAATGATCCTATGCCCTCTCCCAACTTTGAATTCCCTGTGTTCAGAGCCGAAGAAGAGGATAGTAAAGAGATTCCCGATGAAATTTCCCGTTTGCTTGAGCATGATGGGAAGATTATTCAGCCGTTTGAAGAACCTTTAGAGTTGATCAATTTGGGTGATGAAGAAGATAAGAAGGAAGTTAAGGTCGGAGCATTGCTTGTTCCAGAGGTCAAATAGAAGATGTTGGAGCTTCTCAAAGAGTTTGTTGATGTGTTTGCTTGGTCCTACCAAGATATGCCAGGTTTGGACAACGATATTGTGGAGCATCGTTTACCGCTGAGACCTGAATGTCCGCCGATTAAGCAGAAGTTGAGAAGGACTCGTCCCGATATGGCTGACAAGATCAAAGAATAAGTTCAAAAGCAGATTAATGCAGGTTTCCTGGTTACATCGGTCTATCCTCAGTGGTTAGCCAATATAGTGCCTGTTGCAAAGAAAGATGGCAAAGTCCGGATGTGTGTAGACTATAGAGATCTGAATAGAGCTAGCCCAAAGGACGACTTCCCATTACCGTACATTGACGTATTGGTCGACAGTACCGCAAAGTTCAAAGTCTTTTCTTTCATGGATGGTTTCTCTGGTTACAATCAAATCAAGATGGCACCAGAAGATATGGAGAAGACGGCTTTCATTACACCGTGGGGAACATTTTGTTATCGGGTTATGTCGTTTAGTTTGAGGAATGCTGGTGCAACATACCAAAGAGCCATGACTGCTTTGTTCCATGACATGATGCATAAAGAGATAGAAGTGTATGTAGATGACATGATTGCCAAGTCACAAACTGAAGAAGATCATTTGGAACATTTATTGAATTTATTCCGGCGTTTGAGAAAGTATAAACTCCGTCTGAATCCCAACAAGTGCACTTTTGGTGTTCGTTCTGGAAGGCTTCTGGGTTTCATTGTCAGTCAGAAAGGTATTGAGGTAGATCCTGATAAAGTCAAAGCTATTCGGGAAATTCCCGCACCCAAGACGGAAAAGCAATTAAGAGGATTCCTTGGGAGACTGAACTATATTTCTAGATTTATATCTCATATGACTGCTACATGTGGGCCGATTTTCAAGCTTCTCCGAAAGAACCAAGGGTGTGTGTGGACAGAAGATTGTCAGAGAGCTTTTGATAGCATCAGAGAATATTTACTTGAACCTCCCATTTTGATTCCTCCGGTGGAAGGAAGACCTTTGATTATGTACCTGACTATATTGGAAGATTCCATGGGATGTGTGCTTGGTCAACAAGATGAGACCAGAAGAAAGGAACATGCTGTTTATTATTTGAGTAAGAAATTCATAGACTGTGACTCTCGGTACTCATTGCTTGAGAAAACCTGTTGTGCTTTAGCTTGGGATGCTTGCCATTTGCGCCAGTATATGATTAACCACACCACTTGGCTGATCTCCAAAATGGATCCGATCAAGTATATCTTTGAGAAGCCCACCTTATCTGGAAGAATAGCCCGTTGGCAGATGTTGTTGTCCGAATATGACATTGAGTATCACACTCAGAAAGCAATCAAAGGGAGTATTTTAGCCGACCATTTGGCTCACCAACCAATTGACGATTATCAATCCATCAAGTTTGATTTCCCAGATGAAGATGTTATGTACTTGAAAGCTAAAGATTGTGAAGAGCCGTTACCTGAAGAAGGACCTGATCCCGAATCCCATTGGGGTTTGATATTCGACGGAGCTGTAAATTCTTATGGAAATGGAATTGGGGCAATCATCATCACTCCCCGAGGTACTCATATCCCGTTCACGGCGAGATTGAAGTTTGACTGCACGAACAACATGGCTGAATATGAGGCATGTATTATGGGTCTCGAAGAAGCAGTGGATCTAAGGATTAAGATTCTTGATATTTACGGAGATTCGGAATTGGTAATTAATCAAATCAAAGGAGAATGGGAGACTCGTCATCCTGGTTTGATCCCTTACAGAGACTATGCTAGAAGATTGTTAACTTTCTTCAACAAAGTGGAATTATATCATATCCCTAGAGATGAGAACCAAATGGCTGATGCTTTAGCTACTTTGTCTTAAATGTTTCAAGTGAATGGTTGGAACAATGTGCCTACAATCCGGGTTATGCGCCTCGACAGACCTGCTCATGTGTTCTCAGTAGAAGAGGTTACCGATGACAAACCGTGGTTCTATGATATTAAACGTGTTCTTCAAACTCAAGAGTACCCGCCTGGGGCATCCAATAAAGATAGGAAGACGTTGAGAAGATTAGCAAGCAGTTTCTTCCTCAATGAAGAAGTTTTGTATAAGAGGAATTACGACATGGTCTTGCTCAGATGTGTAGACAGACGTGAAGCAGACATGCTGATGCAAGAAGTACATGAAGGATCTTTTGGCACTCATGCCAACGGACATGCGATGGCTAGAAAGATGTTGAGAGCTGGTTACTATTGGATGACGATGGAATCTGATTGCTGCAAATATGTGAAGAAATGTCATAAATGCCAGATTTATGCGGACAAGATACATGTGCCACCGACTCTCCTCAATGTTATCTCTTCACCTTGGCCTTTCTCTATGTGGGGCATTGATATGATTGGAATGATTGAACCCAAAGCTTCAAATGGTCATCGTTTCATCTTGGTAGCGATCGATTATTTTACTAAATGGGTGGAAGCAGCATCTTATGCTAATGTAACCAGACAGGTGGTAGTCAGATTTATCAAGAATCAGATCATTTGTCGATACGGTATCCCGAGTAAGATCATCACTGATAATGGTTCGAATTTGAATAACAAGATGATGAAGGAACTTTGTGAAGAGTTCAAGATCAAACATCATAATTCTTCTCCTTACAGGCCGAAGATGAATGGGGCTGTTGAAGCTGCTAACAAGAATATCAAAAAGATTGTCCAGAAGATGGTGGTAACTTATAAAGATTGGCATGAAATGATTCCGTTTGCTTTACATGGATATCGTACTTCAGTTCGAACTTCAACAGGCGCAACTCCTTTTTCCCTAGTTTATGGTATGGAAGTTATACTCCCCGTGGAGGTCGAGATTCTGTCTTTGAGAGTGTTGATGGAAGCTAAACTTTCTGAGGCTAAATGGTGTCAAAATAGATATGATCAGTTGAATTTAATTGAAGAGAAGAGATTGACAGCGTTGTGTCACGGTCAATTGTATCAGCAGAGAATGAAGAAGGCTTTTGATAAGAAGGTTCGACCACGCGAGTTCAGAGAAGGTGACCTTGTGCTCAAGAAGATATTATCTTTCCAACCTGATTCTAGGGGCAAGTGGGCTCCGAATTATGAAGGACCGTATGTCGTTAAGAAAGTTTTCTCTGGAGGTGCCTTGATTCTCACCAATATGGACGGTGAAGAGCTCCCGCGTCCCATGAACGCCGATGCAGTCAAGAAATATTTCGCTTAGGTTTGAATTGACAGTTTGCTAAGTTGAAAACCCGAAGGAGCGGCTTAGGCAAGCTTTTGGTCAGACCAGTCTTGGCATTTGAGCACATTTTGGAATTCGAAGTTGTTAGGGAGAATAGTGATCATTGTTTTTGTGTAACCCTTTCTTTCATGTACTATTTCCCAAACTTTTGTAAACCGTTGGAGTCGCGCTGTTAGCGAACTACCATCTTATTAATGAAATTTGAGCATTTACCTTTTGTGGGCAAAATTTTAATTTTTACGGAAATATTTGAAACAAAGTATTTAAAATATTCTTATTTTTAAAATGTGTCGTGAATAATGAAAGGAATATCAACAGTTGTTCCGAAGATGGTCAAGCCATGAAATGCGAAACAGTACAGTAATTTATCCTTGCATGATGAACACGTTTTTTTTCAAAATTGTCATGAGGTGTTGGTTGTGTAAGCTTGTGTTTCTGGTGGTACTAAGATTGGTGACTCCCCAGTTTTTTCAAGTTAAGCGTTGTTTTCGTTACCTTTATTTGGGCAGATTTCTGAAGTGTGGTACGCTTTGTCTCATGCCAGTGGTCTATTAGTATTGGAAGATTGGATTTGAATACTTTTCTCCTCAGAATACTTGAACCTTGTAGCGCGATACGCTCCGACGTTGCTTTGTGTTTCCAGTTCCAGTTATCTTCCGTCTTTTTTAAGATGGGTCGAGTATCTATTATGTCGTGACATCTTATCATCTTCGGGATATTCCGTCTGCTCGTTTCGTCAGCATAACATTCATTTACTCATTTACACTTATATCACGCATACATATTCACATTTGCCGTTGATTTTGGGTTGTGTACTTTGTTTATTCAAACAATGTACATGTTTCTTTCCAAGTAGAAGGTTAGCTTAGGCAGAAAATGTGCTTCCTTTCTAAATTCCCCAACTGAGCTAATCCTCATGGGTGATTTTTGGTTTAGCTTACCTTGTCCATTTCTGGATAGGATGAATCCCCAATCAAGTTACTTTCTCATTGGGTGGAGTCTTTGTTTGACTGTCTTCTCTCTAGTTTATTCCTGGATGAAGTTGTTGCCTCTTGCATAGGCTATCTCATGATTCTCCCCAGTGAAGTCGCGACCTAGACGATTGGTGCATTTATTTTGCACATTTAAATATGTGATCTCTTCGGGAAGGATTGATTCATGATTCTCTTTGACGAAGATTTTATTCTCTTCCAGTGTCCTCGCAATTTCCTTCTGAGTTTATTTTGGAAAATGACAAGCGGCAGCTCTTCACGAGCAACTTGTGCGTTATTTTTGGAAAACGACAAGCGGCAGCTCTTCACGAGCAACTTGTGCGTTATTATTATTTTTGGAAAACGAAAAGCGGTAGCTCTTCACGAGCAACTTGTGCGTTATTATTATTTTCGGAAAACGACAAGCGGCAGCTCTTCACGAGCAACCTGTGCGTTATTATTTTTTGGAAAACGACAAGCGGCGGTCTCTTCATGAGCAACTTGTACGTTATAGACATCGTTGGAAAACGACAAGCGGCAGCTCTTCACGAGCAACTTGTGCGTTATTGTCATCGTTAGAAAACGGCAAGCGGCGGTGTCTTTATTTGAGCAACTTGTACGTTATTATTTTTCTAGAATACAGCAAGCGGCAGCTTCTTTATTTGAGCAGCTTGTATGTTATTGGTATTTTCTGGAATATAGCAAGCGGCAGTGTGATCGGTGGATCTGGAACTGACTGTTTAACGCTGGTTCACGAAATGTCGCGGAAGCAAGAGTCGCCACCGTCTTTTATTTTCTCCAAATGGAAAGGACAAAAGCACAGAAAAATTCCTTATAGAGATTGCTCTCAGTTCGGGAGGTAGATTATAGAAAGGGAAGGTGTTAGCACCCTTTCTATCCATGGTTATCCATGGGCTCTTAGATACTTGCTCATTGTGTTTTCAAAAATGGTTTGTTTGCTTTTCAACTGTGGGTTTAAAAAGTTTCTTTGAAAATTCCAGTTCGACTCTTGTATCAGTCCTCAAGAGTGTTTGAAAAATTGCTTTCGAAAGCTTTTTGAAAATGTGTTGGTGTGAAAAGTATTTTGTTTTGTTTTGAAATTTAGAGCAAGTATCTAGAGTCGTCTACCTACCCTAAGGAATTCGTCTGTGTAGATGTCCTTTAAAGTAGTGCTATCCCACCATTGAGAGGTAGGTAGCACCACCGTTGGAGGTGTTCGGGTCAATTCGAGGTTCGGGACATGGTGATCACCCGAGCAATGGGAAGATACCTTAGAAGCTACCCTCATGCCAGGTTCCCGGATCATGAGGACTTACTAAGACATCCTCTACTCGACGATCACCTTTCGAAGGCAAGGCAACAGTGAGGCGTACCCTAGGGGTGGTGTGTGCGATTCGTGTGTCATTTTCATTTGCATTCATCTTGTCATGTTATTGGTGTTCTACGCTCGTTTTTATTTTGTCCATACATTCTTTCATGCTTTTGATTAACAGTTAAAATATTTGCGGGAAAGTAAAGATCTAAAGCTATTACAAATGGCACGGGTCCACATCGCCAAAATTAACCAGGACCCGATTTGACAGAAAAATAAAGAAATTAAAAGAATTTAAAGTGCAAGAATTTGAAAGGTTACATGGCCTTGGGAGAGATACATAATATTATAAAAAAATAAAAATAAATGCGAATTAATAAGAATTAAAACGAAACGAGGGCGTTGGACCCTTTTGCAAAATTAAATTACGTGGAGTTAAGTAATAAAAAAAAGAAAGTAAAGGAGATGTTTTTTTTTGTATTTTTAGTATTTTAGGAATTTAATGAGAAAAAGAATTAATTAAAATTAAAACAAGATGCAAACCCTAATTCTAGTTATTTTTAATTTATTAAGAAATATTGAAGTTTTTTAACCTAAATTAAACCCTAATTAATTTACAATTTTAATTATGAAAATAAAATATTTAATTATTTGATATATTTATGAAAGAAAAATAAAAAGGATGAAAAATTATTAATTAAACCTATTTCTACATTTTTTAGATTTTATTATAAAAAGAATTAAAATTGCAAACCTAATTTAAAACTAAATAATTATATACAATTTATTTATGGAAAATATTAAGACAAAAATATTTATTGTATTTTCCCTTTTTTTTGATTTTTATTGGTATTTTATATTTTGTGAAAATAATAAAATTAATTACCAAAACAACAATTAAAAAGAAAAATAGAAAATAGAAAAAATAAAGAGAATAGGAAGAATTGCAAACCAAAGGGGGTTCAGGTCCCAAATTAGGAGGTATTCTTTAGAAATCCAGGCTCATTAAGACATTGGTCCGTTTGACTTTCCAGGTAGTGTGCTGCAGCGTTGACTGGACCTTATGTTGTTCCTCCAATCTGCACCCTTGGATTGCTTTAAACGTACGCGTGGCTGGCCTGATGAGGAGGTGTATCATGGTCTTCAGTAAGCGAAACTGCATGTGATGGTTAATAGAAAAATAACATTGAAATTATTGAAGACCTGGGGCTCGAACCCAGGTCATGAGGATTAACAACAACAACGCTTGCCACTGGACCAACTCATACGCATTTAATATTAAACAATCAACAAATATTATAAAAGAAATAAAAGCGTTAGTGGTTCAAAACGCGCGAAATTTAAACCTTCCAATCAGCGCCGGCCAACACATCATCTTCTTCATGTTCCTGAAATACAAACAACATAAGCAACGGTTTTTACACCGTTGCAGAAAGTATCTTTACAGAAAATAACAATTAGCACTAGGGCACTCATAAATTAGGCGCGATAGTTCCATTATCTTCGTCCACATGCGCTGAGTTGAATGGTGGTGGTCTTGAGGGCCAATTTTTCCTTGTTGCAAAAGCCCTAATTTCCAATCCTGTAAACCCTAGAAAACGAACATGGTACTTTGGCATATAACGCGTAAATCTTCAATTAAAGCACATGATTAGTTTGCAAACATCATTAGAAACATAAACATAACAACAAAATACGTTGAGAATGCATGAATGTTAGAAACCGATTCAAGATTTTTCTTCACCAATTTCCATGGTGATCTTACGTTTTCTTGAGTATGAGGCTTGGAGAATGATTGGAATATGTCCTATGAACCTTCAGCAAGCTAATGGAAAGAAAATCTTGGCTTGAATCCCTTTAGAATTAGGTTTTCAGTTTTTCTTTTTCAAGCAAAAATTCCAAGTTCTTTTGATGCCTTTCTACGCAGCTCTCTGGTTAGCATGATTAGGTTTATGTTTATGCTTATGTAATGGATCAATTAGGTTAACAAATTTGATCAGAATCTCTTGTATTCATGATTTTGAGATTTGATTTCCAAGCTTTATTTTTCAAATATTTTTCATGCAATTTTGTATCAATTAAGATCAATTCAATCCAAATCTTTCTATATTGAGTCATGCACGAAATCTTGAGGACAAAACATGCACAAAAAGATTGAAAAACTTAGGTTAGCATTTTTCATGTATTTATTTTAATTTAAATGAATTATTATTAATAAAAATCCAAATAAATAAATAAAAAATGAATAAAAACTTCCCTTTGGGCCAAGGGGTCGTGCACATGCCATGGATGGTGATTTGTGGAAGAAAAATGGGCCCATTAGCAATTTTAGGTCATTTGAATCAATGTTGACTTTTCAAAATATCCAAAAATTTCCCAACTTCCACAAGGCATAACTTGCTCAATTTTTAAGCTTTTCTCATGTTCTTGGACATTTTGGAAAGGTCTTTGAGTCCTCTTACCAATGCCTTTGGTCCCATGTCATTTCGATTTACCAATCTCAAGTTATGGCCTTTGACTTAAAGTCCCTTTTTGTTGACTTTTGAAAATGACCTATAATGTTGAAATTGATAACTTTTTGTGAGAGCATTTCTTGGACTTGAAGTATGAAGATGAGTTGTAGGAAATGTCTTTCTCTTCAAAATGAGCTTTGGATGGAATTTTTCTGATAATCCATGTGAAAGTTATGCCCTGGTCAATTTCAGTTGACTTTTTCAGCTGTCCAAATAAGGAAACTTTTGCATCTTGATGATTTCTGAGCCAAATTTTGAGAATCATGATCAAGTATTGATCAAATGATGTTTGTGGCTTCAAAATGATATGTTGATCAAAAATTTGAACTTTTGACTGTCAAATGACCATTTTGCCCCTACAGTTGACTGTAGTGCAATTAGGGTTTTTGACTGTGCAATTTTGAGCTGAATATCTTGAAATTTGATATGAGGATACTTGACCATATTTGTAAGCATGTGAGACTTGATTGGGCCTTTGAAAACTTCATTTTCTTGATCAGAACACAAACCCTAATCTTGACTGTTTAGGAGGCTCTTGCACTGTGCAACCCTTGGGGAATTTTGAAGCATGTCTTGGCAAATCTTTGAAGAATATGGGAGGGCAAATTTTGGGGTACAACAGTTGCCCCTGTTCAATCTTCTTAGACCTGAGGATGCAGATTGGCTGACGTGCCTTTCGTAATCCGAGGGTGGAAGATGATTGAACACTAGAGTGCCCAGAAATTTGCGCTCACACAGTAGCAGTGATGGTGGAATGGGCTTATAGATGCCATTTAGAGGTTGCTGGATGGGATGATGGGCTTATAGATGCCATCTGGATGTTGATCGTATAAGAGATTCCTTAGCGAGAACCTGCATACCTGCAAAAGAAACATGAGTACCTGACACGTTGCAGGAGTTGATTTCAGATGTTTGGCATAGATATGTCCTGACTGGTTACGGGAGCTGAGTCTGGAGCTTCACAAGATGATGAATGAACCAGGGATGGTTACTACCTTAGTATGAACGGTAGGAGAACCTTGGGTGACTTTAACTTCAACAACGCTCGCTGAGAAAATCTTGGTGGGAATTACCATCTTCGCAGGATCGGGAAGAGAACCATAGGCAATTATAATCTGAAAGGGAATTACATCTCACGCACCGTCGGGGAGAGAACCATAGGCAATTATAATCTGAAAGGGAATTATCACCTCACTCACCGTCGGAGAGGGAACCATAGGAAATTATAATCTGAAAAGGAATTATCACCTCACACACCGTCGGAGAGGGAACCATCTGAAAAGGAATTATCACCTCACTCACCGTCGGAGAGGGAACCATCTGAAAAGGAATTATCACCTCACTCACCGTCGGAGAGGGAACCATCTGAAAAGGAATTATCACCTCACTCACCGTCGGAGAGGGAACCATAGGAAAAGGAATTATCACCTCACTCACCGTCCGAGAGGGAACCATCTGAAAAGGAATTATCACCTCACTCACCGTCGGAGAGGGAACCATCTGAAAAGGAATTATCACCTCACTCACCGTCGGAGAGGGAACCATAGGAAAAGGAATTATCACCTCACTCACCGTCGGAGAGGGAACCATCTGAAAAGGAATTATCACCTCACTCACCGTTGGAGAGGGAACCATCTGAAAAGGAATTATCACCTCACTCACCGTCGGAGAGGGAACCATAGGAAAAGGAATTATCACCTCACTCACCGTCGGAGAGGGAACCATAGGAAAAGGAATTATCACCTCACTCACCGTCGGAGAGGGAACCATAGGAAAAGGACTTATCACCTCACTCACCGTCGGAGAGGGAACCATCTGAAAAGGAATTATCACCTCACTCACCGTCGGAGAGGGAACCATCTGAAAAGGACTTATCACCTCACTCACCGTCGGAGAGGGAACCATCTGAAAAGGAATTATCACCTCACTCACCGTCGGAGAGGGAACCATCTGAAAAGGAATTATCACCTCACTCACCGTCGGAGAGGGAACCATAGGAAATTATAATCTGAAAGAAAAGCCTAAAATGGAAATCTCATGCACCGTCGGAGAGAGAACCAACAGGGAATTTATAATCTGATAACTTCTACTGAGTCTTCATCAGAAAAATCTATTGGGAGTCGATTTAGCTGGACTAGAGAAGGCCTATGACTGGATAAGAAATCTTTGGAGTCGATTAATTGAACCGGTCTAGGTCTTGAAATATGGTTGAGAATTTAGCTGAATCTTTCCTGAAAGGTAAAGGTCAGTCATATGCAATGCATGATATGGATCAAGCAATGATGTTCTCAACATAAATGAGACTTGTAAGGTGTGATGCGTCTATGCATGCTATAATGATATATGTGATGTTTTATGAATGTATGTTTTTGTCTAGGAAAGTAAATCCTTGACGGGTGTCGGGAAGTCACTCCTGGGCTGATATTGAAGAATAAGATTTTTGCTTCCGTTGGGGATGATAGCTGCAAGAATACCGATAGGAGAAGATGACTCCGTTGCGGAATAAACTTGGCAAATGGAAGATTCTGCGGGGAGAAAAGATACTCTAGCGATCATGCTGGGGATTGATACTCTGTGGGGAGAGGGATGCCTTGCTGAGTGTTGATAATAATTTGCTGGGGATACCCTTGTTGTTGGAAGTGTTGATGGACTTCGCTGGGGTAAGAAGACTTCGTCGAGGATGCTCTTTCTGTGGCTTTTGGCTGAGGATAACCCAGTTATATCCTGTTAAGGAAATAACTCTTTGAATAAAGCCGGGAGACGCGTTCGTGCTCTGCGAAGGATAAGCTTCCAGAATTTACTGGGGATAAGCTTACTGCTTGGGGAGATGAATTCCAATTTTCCTGGGGAACTAGATTGGACTCTTCTGGGAAGTTTTGAATTGCGGGGGAAGTGATTCCTTTGAATATTTGATATGCCGCCGGGGAACAATCTTTAGACCAAGACTGTCGGGGATGCTTGTTAAGAATATATATGCTGCTGGGGAAGGTTGATATTTACTGGAGGATACTCAACTTCCTTGAGATTTGATAACTCTGCTTGGAGAAGAATGCACTAACTGCTGAATTACTCTCTGGGGAATTAAGATGCCTAGTTATGTTCTTCGGCATGAACCTACCTTGATACCTTGGAGGGCAGAATAATTAGATCGCTTGGACAACTCTTTATTGCCCCTGTCTCTGAGGTATGAGAGGAAGACCTGTGAGGCGCTGATAATTGTTGAGAGTCAAACCTTCTTCAGGTAGGCAGGTGACAAGATGAAAGGACATAGTCGTACGCTTTGATCCCTAACTTTTGCCTGGACCGCCCTTTCGGGTTTTCAGTCCATCGGGATACCCATTTTTGCCCAAGCCGCCTTTTCAGGTTTTCGACTTGCCGGGTGTACAGATTTTTCCATTTCATCCCTTCATTTTGCCCGAACCCTTTTGGTTCGCCGGGAAGCCCTTATTTTTGCCTTGGTATGTCAACCTAGCGGGTCTTTGATTATGCGTAGTATCTTTTCGACTATGTCCATTCTCAGAAAAGTAGGGAGTTGCCCCTGTTAGAAGTGTTTTGTCATGCCACCAGAAGATGTTTGATTAGGCAGGATTCGTCGCTGGAGTGCCCCAAGTGACTCAGGCGGAGATTTGCCCCAGGCTTTTTGGCCTTTGAGAGATTCTCCGAATCTTGATTGGACTGCCCCAGATGATGGACCATGGTCATGTCATGCCCCTCGTTTTGGAGTGCTTTTGTTCATCCGATATTCGTCGTGCGAGCTTCTATGTTGTTCAAACAAAAAGTCATATGCAAACAAGGTTATGTTAAAAATGCAAAGCTTATGTCTGTCTTGAAGATTTTGAAAATGCATTCTTTTTTTTTCATAAAACAAATGAATGTTTGTAAAACGTGATGTCAACTCCTTCTTTATAGTAAGCCTTAAGGAGTCAGGATACCTTTCGTCACAGTATGCTTTCGAACTAACCCATGCTTCAGCTAGGACTTTTAAGGGTTATAACGTGGCCTTGTTCATGGTTTAAGAAACAAAGGATAAAGGCTCAAATTATTTGTACCCACCCACTCTTCGTGATGTTCTCCAAACCTAAACTCAGTTGATCATACGTTAGACTTTGCTTGAATCTTTGCTTTGATTTTCCGGTGATGAATCGGATGTTAATAACTTATTTTGAATAGGCAGTCATTCCTTTTTTTGTTGAGGGTTTGTAAGACCTCTTTTTTTTATATTTTTGTTATCCCTTTCTTTTTTGCCTGAACTGTTTCCCTTTTTGGAATTACAGTCAGCGGGATGCCCCAGTTTGGTAAGTCTCCTTCATGGGTTTTGACTTAATGGGTTTTTTATTTTTTGAGATAATGACTGCCTTTCTTTATTGATTATTTGGAACCATCACTGTCTTTCTTCGTTTTGTAAGGACCTCTTTGGTGCCATTCGTTATGCACTTGGATCAACTGAGAGACTACCCTGCCCCAGGTTATGATTAAGGGTTTTAAATTTCGAAAAGAAAAACTCCTACTTCTTTGGCTCAGAGGGGTTGACGAGGGATTATCATCCTTATAACTCCAGTGTTTAGGGATTGAAACAATGCCTGTACCTCATCAGCGGGGTCTATTCAAAAGCATACTGTAATGATCGCGGTATCGTTTTCGTCATCCTCCCTCAAGAGGCTTAGAATTAATGGGAGTTGACATCAGAAAAAATATGGAAACAGTTTGCATATAGTGAATGCGAATATATTGATTCAAAATAGACATAAGCGATGCATTAATGAACTAACAACGTTTAAACATGAATAAATGTTTGAACAGTTAAAAGAAAGTTACAACTTGAAAATTCTAATAAACATAAGTCTTCCAGTCTCAGGGCTTGTTATTTCAAATAGTGCCTCTTGTAGGGATGGTAGGAGCACTCAGCCTGGCCGTCTTGGGTGAATTCCACAGCTCCTTCCTCAATCAGGTCCTGGATTTTATTTTTCAAAGTCCAACAATCCTCTGTAGCATGCCACGGGCTGTCAGAATGATAAGCGCAGTGAGCGTTGGGGTCATACCTTGAAGGTGTCCTGTTAGGATTCTTAGGAGGATCCTTTAGAGTTACCAAGTTCAACCTCAGCAGTTGTTGTAAGGCTTGCAGCAGCGACACGTTGAGCTTGGTGAATTGCCTTTTGGGCTTGTCTGGCTGAAGCTGGTGAGGTTGATACTGAATTGGTGATACTGGAGCCATATGAGGAGCTTTCTCCTTGCCTCTTTGTCTTAAAGATGGTCGAACGATGACTGGCTTTTTACCCTTAGACGTTTGCCCCAGTTGGTTATTCTGAAGCAGTTGGTTGACGAGAAACCGGAGCTCATCTTGTCTTTGAGCTAGACCTTGAATGGCATTCCTCTGCCCCAGCATCTGGACTTTCAATGCATCCACCTCAGCTTGCAGGTGTTTCAGCCTTTCATCCTCAGCACTGTTCCTGACAAAAGTCCCCATGAGAAGTGTCTTTAGCTCCTCCTGCCCCTTGGATAGATTCAGGAGGATTTCCCAAAACTGAGTCTCTGGAGCAAGAAGGTCCTGGTTATCTGGTTGGAAGGCCATTGCTGAAATAAACAGCGAGAAGGGTAAGTGACCTGCAACAAGGATACCTGCTATGCGATGATGTGTATGATATGCATGCAATGTTTTCAAAGATCTCGCGGGGTAAACAAGAAAATTTGTTAGCATCTGGATCCGGTAGCTTGATTGAAAGAACTTCATATTTGTCGAGAGTCTTTCTTCCAATGGGTCAAAGGCTCACCATATCTAGTGGGTCATAGCCTCTGACTTAAGTTATCATGTCTGGTTTTGATTTCCAAACAACTTTGGTTAGGGGAACCTTCTTCAAGAGTCAAAGCTCACCATATCAAGTGGGTCATAGCCCCTGACAACTTTGGCTAGAGGAAAATAAATCCTCTTTGCCCCTTGCTAGATGTTTGATTCATCATGACCTGCATCACAAGCCCTTGAGATCCTTGAAACGGATTAGTCCTTATGCGGGATGTATGTAATGGTATGATGTTATGCTATGTATAGGGTAATGTAGGTAAACCCTGTTATGAGTCCCAATTAAGGACTGTAAACAAAACCTGCAAGAAACTTAGTAAACCCTGTTATGAGTCCCAATTAAGGACTATAAACAAAACCTGCAAGAAACTTAGTAAGCCCTGTCATGGGTCCCAGTTAAGGACTAAAACAAAACCTGCAAGTAATTCATATGTCAGTTAACAAGCACGCAAGTAGGCAAGTACGAAGGCACACAAGTCACACAAAAGAGCCCTTAGAGTTTAGGCCAGCATGGAGTTTGGGGTATTACCCTCTTGAAGTTGGTGGGCTCAACCTGTCCTATCAGAAGTAACCGGGTTCTAAGGGTCCCAATATCACTGGATTTCTTTCATTGTTCATTGTTTCGATTTAGCCACTGAACTGGCGACCGAAATATTCCAGAAAAGCAACCCTCAATTGAGTGTAGTATCGAGTATCAACCAACCTCGGACTGCACCAAAGTCAGTTATCTCACTACCCTAAAGAGGCCAAGATGGTTCAATTAAGGTTCCTAAGGTCAGTTGATGCTTCATGACACCATATAGAGGCCCCGTACTCTCCTTGACTGAACTCAAGGGTTACCGGTACACACCAAAGTGCCACATCAACGTAGCAGACTGTTTCAACCATGTCGGTATACCCTGCACAGTTCCCTCACAGCCTTGTTGCTACTTTCTAAGAAGGTATCCCCAGATCCGGGTTAGGATCTATAGAACTCCCAAGATAGTCCCACAATTTAAATCAAACAAGTCAAAGCAATTGAAAACACAGTGATCTTAGTCCTAAGGTACACCTCACTTTATAAAAAGGTTCCCCAGCAGAGTCGCCAGTTCTGTGATCGGTGGATCTGGAACTGACTGTTTAACGCTGGTTCGCGAAATGTCGCGGAAGCAAGAGTCGCCACCGTCTTTTATTTTCTCCAAATGGAAAGGACAAAAGCACAGAAAAATTCCTTATAGAGATTGCTCTCGGTTCGGGAGGTAGATTATAGAAAGGGAAGGTGTTAGCACCCTTTCTATCCATGGTTATCCATGGGCTCTTAGATACTTGCTCATTGTGTTTTCAAAAATGGTTTGTTTGCTTTTCAACTGTGGGTTTAAAAAGTTTCTTTGAAAATTCCAGTTCGACTCTTGTATCAGTCCTCAAGAGTGTTTGAAAAATTGCTTTCGAAAGCTTTTTGAAAATGTGTTGGTGTGAAAAGTATTTTGTTTTGTTTTGAAATTTAGAGCAAGTATCTAGAGTCGTCTACCTACCCTAAGGAATTCGTCTGTGTAGATGTCCTTTAAAGTAGTGCTATCCCACCATTGAGAGGTAGGTAGCACCACCGTTGGAGGTGTTCGGGTCAATTCGAGGTTCGGGACATGGTGATCACCAGATCAATGGGAAGATACCTTAGAAGCTACCCTCATGCCAGGTTCCCGGATCATGAGGACTTACTAAGACATCCTCTACTCGACGATCACCTTTCGAAGGCAAGGCAACAGTGAGGCGTACCCTAGGGGTGGTGTGTGCGATTCGTGTGTCATTTTCATTTGCATTCATCTTGTCATGTTATTGGTGTTCTACGCTCGTTTTTATTTTGTCCATACATTCTTTCATGCTTTTGATTAACAGTTAAAATATTTGCGGGAAAGTAAAGATCTAAAGCTATTACAAATGGCGCGGGTCCACATCGCCAAAATTAACCAGGACCCGATTTGACAGAAAAATAAAGAAATTAAAAGAATTTAAAGTGCAAGAATTTGAAAGGTTACATGGCCTTGGGAGAGATACATAATATTATAAAAAAATAAAAATAAATGCGAATTAATAAGAATTAAAACGAAACGAGGGCGTTGGACCCTTTTGCAAAATTAAATTACGTGGAGTTAAGTAATAAAAAAAAGAAAGTAAAGGAGATGTTTTTTTTTGTATTTTTAGTATTTTAGGAATTTAATGAGAAAAAGAATTAATTAAAATTAAAATAAGATGCAAACCCTAATTCTAGTTATTTTTAATTTATTAAGAAATATTGAAGTTTTTTAACCTAAATTAAACCCTAATTAATTTACAATTTTAATTATGAAAATAAAATATTTAATTATTTGATATATTTATGAAAGAAAAATAAAAAGGATGAAAAATTATTAATTAAACCTATTTCTACATTTTTTAGATTTTATTATAAAAAGAATTAAAATTGCAAACCTAATTTAAAACTAAATAATTATATACAATTTATTTATGGAAAATATTAAGACAAAAATATTTATTGTATTTTCCCTTTTTTCTGATTTTTATTGGTATTTTATATTTTGTGAAAATAATAAAATTAATTACCAAAACAACAATTAAAAAGAAAAATAGAAAATAGAAAAAATAAAGAGAATAGGAAGAATTGCAAACCAAAGGGGGTTCAGGTCCCAAATTAGGAGGTATTCTTTAGAAATCCAGGCCCATTAAGACATTGGTCCGTTTGACTTTCCAGGTAGTGTGCTGCAGCGTTGACTGGACCTTATGTTGTTCCTCCAATCTGCACCCTTGGATTGCTTTAAACGTACGCGTGGCTGGCCTGATGAGGAGGTGTATCATGGTCTTCAGTAAGCGAAACTGCATGTGATGGTTAATAGAAAAATAACATTGAAATTATTGAAGACCTGGGGCTCGAACCCAGGTCATGAGGATTAACAACAACAACGCTTGCCACTGGACCAACTCATACGCATTTAATATTAAACAATCAACAAATATTATAAAAGAAATAAAAGCGTTAGTGGTTCAAAACGCGCGAAATTTAAACCTTCCAATCAGCGCCGGCCAACACATCATCTTCTTCATGTTCCTGAAATACAAACAACATAAGCAACGGTTTTTACACCGTTGCAGAAAGTATCTTTACAGAAAATAACGATTAGCACTAGGGCACTCATAAATTAGGCGCGATAGTTCCATTATCTTCGTCCACATGCGCTGAGTTGAATGGTGGTGGTCTTGAGGGCCAATTTTTCCTTGTTGCAAAAGCCCTAATTTCCAATCTTGTAAACCCTAGAAAACGAACATGGTACTTTGGCATATAACGCGTAAATCTTCAATTAAAGCACATGATTAGTTTGCAAACATCATTAGAAACATAAACATAACAACAAAATACGTTGAGAATGCATGAATGTTAGAAACCGATTCAAGATTTTTCTTCACCAATTTCCATGGTGATCTTACGTTTTCTTGAGTATGAGGCTTGGAGAATGATTGGAATATGTCCTATGAACCTTCAGCAAGCTAATGGAAAGAAAATCTTGGCTTGAATCCCTTTAGAATTAGGTTTTCAGTTTTTCTTTTTCAAGCAAAAATTCCAAGTTCTTTTGATTCCTTTCTACGCAGCTCTCTGGTTAGCATGATTAGGTTTATGTTTATGCTTATGTAATGGATCAATTAGGTTAACAAATTTGATCAGAATCTCTTGTATTCATGATTTTGAGATTTGATTTCCAAGCTTTATTTTTCAAATATTTTTCATGCAATTTTGTATCAATTAAGATCAATTCAATCCAAATCTTTCTATATTGAGTCATGCACGAAATCTTGAGGACAAAACATGCACAAAAAGATTGAAAAACTTAGGTTAGCATTTTTCATGTATTTATTTTAATTTAAATGAATTATTATTAATAAAAATCCAAATAAATAAATAAAAAAATGAATAAAAACTTCCCTTTGGGCCAAGGGGTCGTGCACATGCCATGGATGGTGATTTGTGGAAGAAAAATGGGCCCATTAGCAATTTTAGGTCATTTGAATCAATGTTGACTTTTCAAAATATCCAAAAATTTCCCAACTTCCACAAGGCATAACTTGCTCAATTTTTAAGCTTTTCTCATGTTCTTGGACATTTTGGAAAGTTCTTTGAGTCCTCTTACCAATGCCTTTGGTCCCATGTCATTTCGATTTACCAATCTCAAGTTATGGCCTTTGACTTAAAGTCCCTTTTTGTTGACTTTTGAAAATGACCTATAATGTTGAAATTGATAACTTTTTGTGAGAGCATTTCTTGGACTTGAAGTATGAAGATGAGTTGTAGGAAATGTCTTTCTCTTCAAAATGAGCTTTGGATGGAATTTTTCTGATAATCCATGTGAAAGTTATGCCCTGGTCAATTTCAGTTGACTTTTTCAGCTGTCCAAATAAGGAAACTTTTGCATCTTGATGATTTCTGAGCCAAATTTTGAGAATCATGATCAAGTATTGATCAAATGATGTTTGTGGCTTCAAAATGATATGTTGATCAAAAATTTGAACTTTTGACTGTCAAATGACCATTTTGCCCCTACAGTTGACTGTAGTGCAATTAGGGTTTTTGACTGTGCAATTTTGAGCTGAATATCTTGAAATTTGATATGAGGATACTTGACCATATTTGTAAGCATGTGAGACTTGATTGGGCCTTTGAAAACTTCATTTTCTTGATCAGAACACAAACCCTAATCTTGACTGTTTAGGAGGCTCTTGCACTGTGCAACCCTTGGGGAATTTTGAAGCATGTCTTGGCAAATCTTTGAAGAATATGGGAGGGAAAATTTTGGGGTACAACAGGAAGCTTCTTTATTTGAGCAGCTTGTATGTTATCGGTATTTTCTTGGAAAACAGCAAGTGGCAGCCTCTTTATTTGAGCAGCTTGTATGTCATAATATTTTTGGACGACAGCAAGTGACAGCTTCTTTATTTGAGCAGCTTGTGTATCTACAACCATATTATATCTCAGCATTAATTAGTATATCTCCGGAAATATCGCAGAGAAGTTTGTCATGAATCTTTACCTTCAGAAGTCGGTAATCCATTATCAGCAAATCTGATACACTCTGTCTATCTTTGACCTTGAGTTGTGAACTCACTGTTATTTTGGGTCAATAATCTGTTTTATGGCTTATGCAAGATGCCTTCTTTGTTAGGGTCAGAGGTCGTATTCCCTCATTTTTATTCGCTGTCAAGAGTCTATCATTTGAAGTCGATGGCTCGTTTCCCCAGTAGTGTATAATCCATGTCTCTGTGTTTTGTTGGTGTTTGATTCCTCCAGCATTGTCTTGTCTCATACAAATCTTTCTCTGTGAATTCAATCACTACATTCATATCAAACATAATAGCGGTATCTTAGGGTAAATATTTGCGTATTATGTATTTAAGTACCTTCAATCTCGTCGAAACGAAGATTTTAATCTTCATATCTCCGGATAGAAGAAACTTAAATAGGGGCAGCTGTTGTACCCCAAATTTTGACCTAAGATACCATCTCCCATCTGCATCATTACATTGCAAGCGTTTTGATCTATTGATTTTAAAATTCATAACTTTTTCAAGTCGAGAGCTGTTTATTTTTTGAACGCTAAGTTTATTAACTGATCAGACAATGTTTATTAATTATTTATTATCTTAAATTTAAATAATTGGAATTTATTTTCAGTTATTATATAATTTAAATATTTATAAATAATAAAGTAAATATTTGAAAAGAGGTATACTAATTGATCAAACGATGTTATTTAATTATTTATTGTTCTAGGTTTAAATAATTGAAATTTTATTTTCAGTTATTATAATTTAGAAGAATTATAAATAATGAAATAATTAATTGAAGAGAAGTTAATTGGTCAATGATGTTTATTTAATTGTTTATTATTTTGAATTTAAGTAATTGAAATTTATTTTCAGTTATTATGTAATTTAAAGAATTATAAACGGTAAAATAAACAATTGGAAAGAAAAAGAATTAATTGGTAAATAATAGAATTTTTTATTCATCTTTATTCTAATTATTACAATTGTTGTTTAAATACTATTGTACAAAGTATTTATAATGACAATTACATAAAAAGTTTAAAATGAAATAAAAACTATCCTATTTTTTCCTAAGTTCTAAAATCTTCATTTTTTATCCAATACTTCTTTGATTGATCATTTGATTTTACCTGCAAAAAATTAAAAGAAAAAAGTCAGAAATAAATAAATAATTAAAAGCAAAAAAATTAATTTTAAGCGTTCATCATTAAAAGCAAACGGCTGGAATCAGTTTTTACCCTTTTTGCAAATCACGGGATTTCTCCCGGTTCACAAAAAGGGATGAATTTTTATTGATAAAAATGAATGCACAATTTAAAAACATGCACAAATTCATTCTTTTGTCAAAACTGCACTTTAAAATAAACTGCATAATTAAAAAAATCAATTACACATTTTCAAAGTTCACTGCATATTTCAAAAGAAAACAAAACAGCATATGCAATGTTCAAACCAAAAGCCAACGTAAACATGCCAAAAAGTATGGAAGAAGTCAAAATACAATAGGCTCCCATGCAAAGAAAAAGAAGTGTGCAGTTAAAACCAAATATGCAAGCATAATATTTTCTTTTCTCATCATTTTCCAGCATTGTGCTTTTTCAGAACAAATAAAGTACACATCATTTTAATGTATCAAATGGTACTAGAGAGAGAGAAGAGAGGAAGAGTGTTTTTACAGGTTTTTGGCTTAGGCAGAAGTGGATACAAAACAAACTACAGCAGCATGCAGTAAGAAAAGAGAAAGCATGAAAAAGAATAGAGACAAACTGATGGAGCAGTAAGATGTGCAGAGGCATCCCAAGAATATAATTAAATATACTCAAAACCTGAATTGTCCAAGACCTCAAGGCCAAGCAAACCGTTATAACAACAAACAATCCCTTCAAAAAAGAGATATATATATATCAAAACCTGTCTTCAAGTTGAAAATACTGAAAAAGTTGTCAAAACAAATACAAAAATACAAAACCAAGTCTCAAAGCCAAAGCCTTGTTTCAAAGAACCTGTAATACCAACAGAGCCAGAATAACCATTTCAAAACATGGCCTAAAACCATTCCAAACCTGCATAACCGTAAAAACCTCAACCATTGCCTAAACCACAAACTTGTTACCTATCCAAAAACCATGGCCTAAACAAACAGTATACCAGTTCAAATGCCAAACCTGTAAAACCAGTAAAACATGGCCTAAAACCATTCCAAACCCGCATACACTAGTAAAACCAACAACCTTGGCCTAAACCACAAAAACCAGAATACCACAACAATGCAAACTTTGAAAAACAATTTCCAAACCCACAAAAGCCTCAGCGTACATCATCATAGGCTATTTTAAAAAGGCAACTGAAAGCAACAATAGCGAGAAGAAGAAAGAAACAGTCAAGCATCAACATAGGCAAGCCAGTCAAAACAAATATTCCAACGATGGCATGTTCAAGGCAACCATCAAGCCTCAGAAATCTTCATCATAGGCAATAAAAAAGAGGCAATAGAAGTGAGACGAGAAGAAGAAAAGAAGTGTCTTAACAAAGACAACATTCAAGCATTCAGAGGCAACACTCAAGCATTCAGAGGCAACATAAGCAAGCAACGAGGCAAACAGAAGTATACGAAGCGAAGCAAAGGAAGAAGAAGAAAAGATATCATAAAGGGTTTTCAACTGTCATCATCAAACCACTAAAAAGGGATAAGAAACGCAAACCAGGAAGCTGAAGCTTCATCACCGTCGTCACCTCGCCGTCAAAGCCCTCCAGACGCCGCCACTTCCGTCTCTCCCTCCATTAAAGGTATTTTTCTTTCCCTTTTCATAACAACCACAAAACTAAAGTCAGAAGCAATAAGCAGAAACGAAACATGTACAACATCAAAACGGAAACCCTCATTCGAATAACTCAGAAGTGTTACCTTCAAAATACGTCGTTGCATGATCCTTGGAGGCGAGACAGACGACAACGTCATTTGGCTTAGACGAGGAAGACTTGGTTATGTTGGTTTGACCTTGAGGAAGACGAAGAGATCGGAGAAGACGAAGAAGAGAGAACAAGTGCCGTTGTATCCCTTTTGCCTAACCCTAATCCCTAATTCAATTAAAACACGTTTAACCCTAAAAACAAATTATGTTTGGATCAGACTTGCTTCCTGCCTAAGCCCAACGTTTTACTTCAGTGCACCCCCTTCTCTTCTGTTTTGATTGGGCCCTCTCAAAACCCTCTAGCCCACTTTGGTTTATTATTTACTTCCTTTT
This sequence comes from Vicia faba, assembly GCA_948472305.1. Lineage (NCBI taxonomy): Eukaryota > Viridiplantae > Streptophyta > Magnoliopsida > Fabales > Fabaceae > Vicia > Vicia faba. The sequence goes on along the minus strand of OX451735.1, from coordinate 455,784,622 downwards.
AATTTTGATACATTTTCTTTCTATTTGATTTCTTTAGCCCATTTAGAATTTTATTAGTTTAGTTTTAATTATAACTTTAATCAAATAGAGATAATTCAATCAAAATATTTTAAATAATTGGATCAATTTTATTAATTTTAGCTTTAGGTTTAATTTAATAAGTTTTAGTATCCCTTTTTTTAATTAGATTTAAGTTAATAGCTTTTAAGTTTTAACTTAGTTTAGATTTATTTATTAATTCTTAAATAATACTTTATATAAAAACTCTAAAAAAACATATAAAAATAAAAAACTTAAAAAATATTTTATTTTATTATTTCCCTCGCTTTAGTTAATACTAATACAAAAATATAAAAAAATAGAATTTAAGAATTAAAACATTTTATCTTTTCTTTAATTAATTCTCTTGCATTATTAATATTAAACAAAAATATAAAAATGCATGTTCACATCATTTAATCTGTTATTTGATCATTGTTATAATTTAATCATTATCCGCATAATTTTCTGTTTAATTATTTCATATTTACTTGGTTATTCTGTTTACGTCTAAATCCAAGGGAAAAAATGATTAAATTTGTTGACTCCATGTCCTCAAGTCCAATCGTGCGAACATTTGCATTTCATTAAAACTTAGGACAATTTCTCTCAAATATTCAATCTTTTCAAAACTCATACCTTTTAAGCAAAAACTTCGACATTAGGTCGTCGTATCTTCAAAAACTCGTCCGTACTCCTTTTCGGCCAAAACAATTTATTTTTTTAATCAAACGAACATTTCTAATAAACAGATATTTCAAAAGGTTCCTATAGAGTACTATAGATACATTGGGTGCTAATACCTTCCCACTGTATAACCAACCCCTGAACCATAGATCTCTTTTCAAAACGCCTTGTATTTTTATTACTTTTAAAAAGTATTATTTTACATTGCATATTTAGGGTTTTATTTCGCTCTTTTCCCTTTTCCCTTGGAAATAATAAAGCGTGGTGGCGACCTTGCTTTTGTGAGACGAATTAATCAATAATTCGATCTCCGATTTACCCCGCTACATTTTTTATCGCTACACTGTCCTAGTAATAGTAACCGGATTCTAGAGGATCTCAATATCACTGACCACCCTCGATCGGTCATAATTCCAGTTTGGCAACCTTTTCTTGCGGTCGGAATCATCGCGAGAGTTTGGTCTCAATGAGTGTAGCATACTGCTACTGTTCTATGGCCAAGTTGGTCAATTATAGGTTCTAAGGTCAGTTGGTGCTTAATCACCCCTTAAAAGACCCATATTCTCCTTGTTCCACCATAAGGGATATCGGTACAAACTAAAGTGCCACACTAACGTAGCTACTGCTTCAACCGTATCGGTCTACACCGTACAGTTCCCTCACAGTCTATTGCTACTTACCTAAAAGGTATCCCTTAGATCCGGGTTAGGATCTATAGTAACTCCGATTCAAACCCACAAAGATAAAGCATAAAAGTCAAGCAATTGAAAACATAATGATGAACTATTCCTAAGGTACACCCCACTTATTTATATCCCCAGCAGAGTCGCCAGTTCTGTGATACGGTGGGAAGAACTGACTGTTTTTGGAATGTTGGTTTGCGTTTTGTGTTTGTTTTCGCAAAATGTTGCGGTAAGTAAGAGTCGCCACCGACTTTTATTTTATCCAACAAGGAAAGGAAAAAAGCACAGAAAAATTCCTTTTTCGAGATATTTCTGAGTACGGGGGGGTAGATTATATAAAGGGAAGGTATTAGTACCCTTTCTATCTGTAGTTATCTACGGGCTCTTAGGTACTTGCTCATCATTTTCAAAAATTGTTTTCTTTGTGTTTGTGGGCTTTGAAAAGTTTTTGTTTTAACTTCGATTTAACTCTTGCTTCTGTCTTCAAGAGTGTAATGAAGTGTTTTTGAAAACTTTGTTTGTAAAAGGGTGTAAGTGTGAAAAATTTGTTTTGGATGAGCAAGTATCTAGGAACTATCTACCTACTCGAAAAAAGAATCGTTCTATGCTAATTTCCTTTAGACAATTCTATCCCACTATTAGTGAGTAGGTAGCACTGTCGTTGGAATTTGAGGGTCAATTCGAATGAGGGACTTATGGTTACTAAAGCAATGTTAGGACACCTTAGCGGTAACCCTAAAGTCTTAGATCATTTATTTAAGGCAACAATATCTGAGGCAACCGTTTCAAGGTATCTATGATCTTTTAGACAAGAGGACGACCTCTAAAATGACTTATACTCAATGACCGTGTACGAAGGCAACCAAGTGAGGTGTACCCTAAGAGTGCGCATGTGCGAATGTGTCGTTTTCAGTTATTTTTATCTTTGCACATGTTAAGGGTGATATAATTTGATTTTAGATTAAGCATTCATTCTTGTCATGCATACCCTATTATCAAACATCTAACAGTTGTATAATTTGCGGAAATTAAATTACAAGGCATCGGGTACTTACATCGCCAAAAGCAACCTTTTGAAAATAAAATAAAGTGGTAAAATAAATAAACGTCCTATTTAAAACTATTACAAACCGGGAGCAGATACATCAATAATTAAATAAGGAAAAATAAATTGCGCGAGTGAAATTAAATCGAATGCGAAATTTAGGGTTTTGACCCTTTTAAAAGGAAAATGTTTTTGGTTGTTTTTATTTAAGAAACAAAATTAAATTAAATACTAAATTAATTATTGAATTAATTAAATGGAAAAAATAATTAATGACATGTTTTTTTTTTGAAGTTTTTGTTAGTTTAAGAAAGAATTTAAAATAATTGAATTATGTTAAAACCTAATGATTTCTAATTGATTTTATTTATTTACAAAAATAAATTAAAGTTTCCTAGAATTAAAAAACCTAATTAATTAGTTAGTATTTAATAAAAATAAAATTCTGAATTAGAAAAGTATTTTGATGATTTTTTGATAAAAGAAAGAAAATTTTTTATTGGTTAGTAAATTAAATAAAGAAAATAAAATAATTAAATAATAGATAAACAAAATATGAGAGAAAGAGAAATTGGGCCTTTTTTGGAGGGTGTAGAAAGAAAATTCGCTGGTCCATTTGAAGCTGATCCATGTGACTTTTTCTGATCCAGTGCTCATGCATTGACCTGTATATGGTGTGCCTCCAATACTTGACCACCAGATCTGGCCACCTGGCCATCTGGCACGCTGAAGAGTGAGGGAGTATGATGGTCCTTTGGTATGAACGTGCACATGATTACCTACTAGAAAATAATATTGAGAAAATGGGAACCTGGGATTCGAAACCAGGTCCTGAAGGGAAATACACGCTCTGCTTGCCACCACGCCATGTTGTTTCAATTGTTAGTATGATACAAAATAATTATAAAATAATAAAACAAGTTTCATTGGATAAATATGAAAAATAGCATGCCAGATTTGAATGGACTAATGGGGGCATGACACGCATTGTCCCTGTCCTCCAACCGTGGCTAAAATATACAAACACCTATACCAACGGACAAAGGTCCGTCTCTACAAGCCTGGCTACCTTCAAAACCTTGTACCAGCCATGAAAATGAACTCTAAGGCCAGGGTTGAGTTCGTCTCAACCTCCTGGATGCAACCATGCCCATATCTGGGGCCAATTATCCTTGAAACAAGAAACCCCAAAAACAAGAACGAAACCCTATCAATGGTGGATCTCGCTACAAGTCAGATAAACGAAATCAAATAATACCAAAAGCTTGTAAATGATGTGGTGATCACAAATATGCAATTATATTATTCAATGGATGCAAGAACAGCATGAATCGATTTCAAGAATATGGCGAATTCGTGAGAGACTTACAGAGCTCTGGGAAGCTGGAAAACGTGTGGTTGTGATTGGTTTCGCTTCTGGAGATGGCCAGGAATCGATTGAGACAAGTCTCAAGTCTTGAAGTTGCCTCTAGGGTTGATTTTGAAGTCACACTTTTTCTGGTTTTTTGCCACCTTTGTTCTGCCTCAAGAACTGATTTCCAACCCTGATTTCTGTACCTCTCGCCTCCTTATGTATTGTACAATACATTAGGGTAAAATATTCTATCCAAATCTTCCTCCGTTGATGATTTTGAGATTTGATTTTATTCTCTTTCAAAGCTTTCCAAATTTGGCCTAAATCCAATCTCCTTGTGTATAATGACCTTGATACGAGTTTGGAAGGATGCAAGTTGTCTATTGAAACTTAAAATGATCACAAGATCTTTAGTTTTCAATGTTTTTGATTTTATTTGATTTATTTTGATTTAGTTCAAATTAATTCAAATCAAAATCAAAATAATTAATAAAATTATAATATGAACACATGGGAAAAGATAGAGCACGTGGGAAATAATGCAAACTCAAAACAAGTGAAAAAGAATAGGCCCATTTGGCAAAATTTGAAGTTTTGGGGATAGTTGACTTTTGGCAATTTTGCAAAAAAGTCCAACTACAACAATGCATAACTTCTTCAATTTTGAACTTTTGGAGGTGTTTTTGGACTTTTTAGAAAGCTTGAAATGTCCTCTAATAATGTCAAAATTCATAAATTCTTGTGGGTGCATATTTTGATCTTGGGGTATGAAGATGGATTGTAGGGAATTGCATCCTATTAAAAATGAGCTTTGGATGGGTCATTTTTCATAAAGTATGAGAAAGTTATGCTTGGTCAAAGTTGAGTTGACTTTTCCTACAAAACCCTAATTTAGCAACTTTTGAATCTTGATGAATTTTGAGCAATCCTTGATGAATCATGATCAACCCTTGATCAAATTACTAAATATCCTTTAAAATGAGAATGTTGACAAAAAAATCTTGGGTTTTGACTTTATGTGGGCCACAATTGACTTTTGCCCTAGCACAGTCGACTTTTGGGACCTTTGAGCAATTGACTGAGCAAAATTCCTCTACAATGCTTGAAATTTGACATGGATGGTCTTGATAACATATTAGGACATTGGTGAGCACTTGGGGTCACTTGGACCCAAGGATCTTGATGCAACACAAAACCCTAATTTGAATAGCCTTCCTTATGAGAGAGCTTGTTTGGCCAACCCTTGGACTTCTTTGAGCAATTTGGAGATCTTTCTTGCAATGTTTTGAGAAATATGGGAGGGGAAATTTTGGAGTACAACACCTTAAAAGATAACCTTTTGTTTGTCTTCTTTTCTTGTCAATTATATGTTAAGAACTAACATGTGCAGACCATAAAACAATGTTGGAGTGAAAGAATTACAACATGATTCCACACAAAGCCTTAGACTTCGACACATACAGCTTTACAGGTTCAAACAGAAGGGAAAATGGGTGTGTGATTCGACATATAACATTATGCTTCGACTCATACTAAGTTGATTTAGAATTACAGGATCCAAAGAAGGATATGCTCGGTGCATATAAGCATGCTTCGACACATGCTTCAACACATGATGTTGAAAGATTTGTTTTTTCTCTCTTTTGCGCTGATTTTTTACATATTTCATATATTTGCTTCATATCTATTCAATATGGTTTTTAATAGATGATTAGGTTTAATTTCTTTCAATACCCATTTATACATTGGTATCCCATATCACCCAAATAACGTAATAGCGTAGAACATTTATTTTCCGCAATTTTATCGCTTTCATAAATGTTAGTAATTAGGGTGTGTATGGCAAGATAAAAAGTCAACCTTAGAAAATCCTAATCCAAGATAAGAAAATGCATGAAAAATAAACACTTGCACACTTACACCTCTATGGTTAACTCCACTTGTTGCCTTGAGAAAAATAGTCATAATGTGCATGTGAGCCATCTTAGCAAAAATAATCAAAATACAAGATCATAGTTCGTCGATGACGCTACAGATGTTGCCTTACAAATGATCTTAGTCCCTTAGGAGAAATGCTAATATATCTCACAATATTTCCATTAATGACTATACGATAACCCACGCTTGTCCCTTCAAATCCAACAATAGGGCTTCTTACCATTCAATGATAAGATAACAACGACTAAAGGAGGAGGAAAAGAACATAAACCTTTTGAGTAGGTAGGACGCTCGTAGTTGCTTGCTCACAAACTAAAACCATTTCCACACTTACACTTTCAAAACATCTTTAAAAAACAAACATTTCTTTGAACTATTTTCAAAACCAACACTTTGTATACATTCTTATAGAGACGAGAATTATTACAAAGTTTTCCGAAACAAAGGCATTTTCAAACTTGCACCCACCACAAACACATTTCAAACAAAGCAATTTCAAAAGTGATCTAGCAAGCAACTAAGAGCCCGTAGATAACTACGGATGAAAAGGGTTCTAACACCTTCCCTTTTTATACCTACCCCTTGAACTCAAGAAAAATCTTGAAAGGTATTTCCTCTTCTTTTCACCCTTTCCTTTATTGGATAAAAGAAAAGTCGGTGACGACTCTTGCTATCCGTAACATTTGCGATAAAAACTCAAAACAACTAAGTCAGTTCTCCCAACGTATCACAGAACTGGCGACTCTGCTGTGGAGTTATCTTAAAAGTGGGGTTACCTTAGAGCTAGATCACATTTAATTGCTTTCATTGTTTGATTTGTCTGCTTTACATTTACAGGTCCTTATTTGGGTTTATATGGATCCTCTACTAGGATTTAGGAACACCATTAGGTAAGTATAAATAGATCGTGGAAACTGTACGGCGTAGACCGATATGGTTGAAGCAATGGGTATGTTAGTGTGACGCATTTGTTGGTACCAGTATCCCTTATGTTGAATCAAGGAGAATATGGGGCCATTGAGCGGTGTCATGAAGCACTAACTGACCTTAAAATATTTAATTAAACAACTTGGCCATTAGGAAGTAGTGAGATAGCCGACTTTGGTGTAAAGCTGAAGATTGGTTGATACTCGATACTACACTCATTGAGATCGGACTTTTGAGATATTTCGGCTGCAAGAAAAGATTGATTATGCTGAGACAATGCCCAATGAAGAAAGATCAATGATATTGAGATTCCCTAGAACCCGATTACTTTCTAGGACAGGTTGAGCCAACAAAACTTCAAGAGGGTACTTACCAATGAAACCTCATGCAATCCTAAACCTAAGGACTTGTATTCTTTGTGTGTATATGATTATTTGTACATAACGACTTGTTTGATTTGTGTGTATATGTTTATTTGTACATAACATCATGACATCATACCATGTCATTTCCACTGACCATTTCAAGGATCTCAAAGGGGCTGTGATGCAGGGTGATGATGAACCAGACGTCTGTCAAGGGGCAAGAGGATTTATTCACCTCTAACCAAATGTTGTCAAAGACCAAATCACAATAACTTGAGTTAAGGGCTATGACCCACTTGACATGGTGAGCTCGATTCTCGTAGAAGGATATTCAATGATACGAAGTTCTTTAATTAAAGTTGTAATCAAAGTTCAACCTCTAACATTTTCTTGTGTTTACCCCGCGAGATCTTTGAAAACATTACATCCACATACCGTGCATCATATCATGACAGGTTTTCCCCACACAGGTTTCTCATCTGCTTAATGTTTATTTCAGTAGAGATGGCTCTAGAACAGACTGTCATAGATCTTTAGACCCAAAATGCTCAACTTCAATAATTGTTCCTGAACCTATCCAAGGGGCAAGAAGAAGTGAAAGGACTCCTCATTAAGATCATGACCAAGAAGAATCCTGAGGATAACAAGGATGACCAGTTGGAACAATTACAAACTGAAATGGAAACCATGAAAATCCAGATGATGGGACAGATGGTAGGTCAGATGGCTCTTATCCAAAACTTAGCTCGGGGGCAAGAAGATCTGAGAGCCCTCGTCAACAATCTTCATCAAGACAGATTCAAACATATGGGACAAATAGCTAGAATTGGGAATAAGGTCTTTAACCAGCCTCCAATGAGGCAAGAAGTTGGTTTGGTCAAGAGAAGACCCTTTAAAATGGCTACTATACCAAGAGTCCAATAACAATCTCGCCAACCACGACAATGTGGTCAGCATAAGCAAGGAAGACAATTTGTCGAGATCAACATGTCCTTGACTCAAGCATTGCATCATATGTTGGAAGCCGAGCTGATTACATTGAAGGAGCCTCCTCAAAAACCTAATACTTCTTCTCCCTGCTACAAACATAATGAAAAGTTCACATACCACTCCAACAGTCGAGGACACGACACTAACCACTGATGGGCATTAAAGAACAAGATTCAAGACCTGATTGATGAATGAGTGTTGGAGTTTACAAAAGATGGTCAACTGGAGTTCTTCTGTCGCCTCTCAAAGGCACACCGTCTGAAGCGAGAAGTTTAGGCGGAGAAACTTTTGTTTATTCGAATTTTCAGTTGTAATTTCTTTATTTTCTTAAACATTTGTCCTTATGTCAGACTTTGGTTATTCTCATTAATGCATTGCATATGTTTGTCTTGAGTTAATCCATTTGTTTTCACTATACTGAAATTATAGTTTTACCTATTTTTGTATGATATTCAACTCTCAACTACAAGTCTAAAGCCTTTAGAGGGAGGATGAAAAAAACAATACCTTAATCTCATACAATATGCTTTTGGACAGACCTTGCTGACGATGTACATGCGTTCTTTCAATTCCTAAATAGTGGAGTTATAAGGAAGATAATCTCTAGTCAACCCCTTTGAGCCAAAAAAGTAGGAGTTTTCTTTTTCCCACAAATTAAAACCTTTAATCATAACCTGTGGCAGGTTAGTTTCTTAGTTAATTGCGTTCAGTCACAGGTTGTCACTTCACAACGAAAATAGCCTTCTGAATTAAAAGATGGTGTTGGTTCCCAAAAAAATAGGCAGTCGTTACCTCTCAAAATAAAATCCCACTAGATCAAAACCTATGAAGGAGACTTAAGAAAAACTGGGGCATCCCGCTGGCTGTAATCTCAAAACAAGAACAGTCAGGAAAAAATTAGGGACAGTAAATCAAAAAGAGGGTGCTACAAATCCTAAACAACAGAAAAATGTTGCAAAATGACTGCCTTCTCCAACAAACTTAACTTGTCCGAACCATCACGTCATTTTAGACTCAATTGGAATTCAAAACACGCAATTAATTGAGTATAGGACTGGAGAACATCACGAAGAACGAGTTGAGTACAAACATACTTTGAGCCTTATCCTTTGTTTCTTAAACCATGAACCAGGCCACACTACAACCCTTTAAAAGTCTTAATTGAGCATGGGTTAATTCGAAAGCATACTGTTACAAAAGGTATCCTGACTCCTGTAAGGCTTATGGTAAATCCTGAGTTAAATTCATACTCTTACAAAATTCTTTTATTTGCTAAAAATGCATTTTCAAAACTTCAAGACAAACATAAATTTGGTATTATTTGAATACCGATGTTTGCATATGGTTATTTGTATGACAACAGAGAAATTCACACGGCGAATATCCAATGAACGGAAATCCTCTCAAGAAACATAATCACTTCAAATGGAAAAACACTTCTAATGACAAACTCTCCATAACCAAGGGGTCATGACATGTTATTTTCCAACTCATCAGTGGAAGTCAAGTCAAAACTCTAAGAAATCTCTCATAAAGTCCTGAATATCCAAGGGCAGGTCTGCATCTGAATCACTTGGGGAATGAAAAATAAATTACAATAAAGGGTCACGTACGACCAAGCACACATTTTCTGGAAGCGCTATAAACAGTGAAAAATCCCCAAAGTCCCTTTCATAAGGTGATCCCTAGTGAAATCACCAAAGCCACCTCTATAAGGTTATCCCCAAAGAATAATCTTCACGGATAAGGGTACAAACCCCACGAGGCCAAGTTCATGGATATCCCCATAAAGTTGGATCCATGCAATCACCAACCAGAGTTTCAACCTCTGGAAAACCTCTCCCCAACTGAATTGGTCTTAAGAGGAAGCCTTGAGGAGTTCTGCCAGAAGAAAACACCCCCCAACATATTGTCAAATGGGTTTATTTCCCCAACAAACTACGAATCCCCTAGACAATACAAATCAACAAACAAAACCCTTTAATCCCCAGTAGAGTCATTGATATCCCCAACAGAGTTGTTACCATCTCCAAAAGTTACTAAAGCCTAGACCTGACCAGATAGTAGTTTAACTTCTTCAATTGCTGAAACCTGGACCTAACCAGATGCTAGTTAACCTCAAGATCAAATTGCTGAAACCTGGACCCGACCAGATAACCGTTCGAGTTACTACGAAACCTGGACCGAACAAGATAATAGTTTAGCTTCTTCAAATCACTAACAAAACTCCTCTTCCCCAATAAAGTTTTCCACTATCACCAGTGATTTGTTGTAAAGCCTGGAATCCGACCAGATAATAGTTAACTTCTTTATCCCCAACAAATTGGTGTGAAACCTAGAATCCGACCAGATAACAAACTAACTTTCAAGAGGTAATTCCTTACTAGAGCAACAGATGACTAGAATTGCTGAACTCTTTCACTCAAACAGAAATCAACACTCTCCATGGAGTTTCCTTCAAGCAAAGCCAATATTCTCCAACGGATTTCTCCTCAAACAACAGAACAGGAATCCCCAGCGAAAACATCCTAAAACAAGGTCTGAAGAGGAGCATACTCTTCATCCCCAGTAGCAGTCCGGGATTTAATTTCCTAAGGCTCGCCAGCATTTGTCAAGGATTTATTTTCCCAGACAAAGACATACTTCAATAACATTTCACATTTCATACGTCATAGCATATGCGTACGAAACACATATAGCACAATCTCATTTATTTTGAGAACACTATTACACAATTCACTTCATACATCATGACATTGCATGCAGCTAACTCTTTACCTTTTCAGGAAAGATCAATCGACTGATGATTATCATCGGCAATTTTTCAACAGGTCCAAGAATAGTTCCTGAAACAAGACAGAGCAACTACCTATGTGACCAGATACAGCTTTACACAGGCTCATCATAAATCAACCTTACACGGATTACTTCTAATTTATAGATGCAGCTTCACACGGGCTCATCATGAGGAAATCTTACACGGGTTCCTTCTAATTTTCAGATGAAGTTTCACACGGACTCATCATAAAGAAATCTTACACGAGTTCCTTATAACTTCCAAATGCATCTTTACACGGGCTCATCCTGAAGCAATCTTACACGGATTCCTTCCCATCTTGAAGTGCAGTTTCACATGGGCTTACCCTGAAGCAATCTTACACGGATTCCTTCTCAAAATTTCCAGATGCAACTTCACACGGGCTCATCATGAGATAGTCTTACACGGGTTCCTTCTAATTTCCAGATGCAGCTTCAACGATCTCATCATGAGGCAATCTTACACAGGTTCCTTCTAATTTCTAGATGCAACTTCACACGGGCTCATCTTGAGGCAATCTTACACGGGTTCCTTCTAATTTTCAAATGAAGTTTCACACGGGCTCATCATGAAGAAATCTTACACGGGTTCCTTCTGACTTCCATATGCAGTTTCACACGGGCTCATCATGAAGCAATCTTACACGTGTTCCTTCTAATTTCCAGATGCAGTTTCATACGGGCTCATCATGAAGCAATCTTACACGGGTTCCTTCTAATTTCTAGATGCAGTTTCACAAGGACTCATCCCGAAGTAGCCCTACTCAGGCTCCTTCTCATACATTTCCACATGAAGTTTCAAACGGACTCATCCCGAAGCAGCTTTACCCAGGCTCCTTCTCATACATTTCCAGATAAAGTTTCACACGGACTCATCCCGAAGCAGCCCTACACAGGTTCCTTCTCATGAATTTCCAGATATAGTCCCACACGGATTCATCCTGAAGAAGTCTTACACGGATTCCTTCTAATACATTTCCGGACACGGCTTAACTCGGGTCCATTCCAGTATATCCTTCAGATTAAATCGAACAAATATTTATTATGATACTTCTTCCAATCCCTATCAATAGTTACTTTTGATGGAATCTGTAAGCCCATCTCTGACAGACTCTTTATCACATCTTTAAATGACATCTTTAAGCCCATTCCCGACACAATCAACCACCACATCATCGAGTGCAAATTTTTGGGCACTTTAATGTTAAATCATCTTCCACCTTGAAGTCATGAATAGCAGACTCGCCAATCTAACTCTTCATGTTTAAGAAGATTGAACAGGGGCAAATGTTGTACCCCAAAATTTTTCCTCTCTTTTCTCAAGACATTTCTCATAAATATTTTCAAAAGCTCAAGATTACACAAGTACAATTGGACTTTTAATGCCCCATATAGTTTCCATGGATCATATTGGACTCTCAAGCATCAGGTCGAAGATGGAACTTCTGAATCCTCGAAAGGAGGAAGAGGAAATTGTCAAAAGGGCAAAGCAGATAAAAAAAGGTGTGCAGTTGCAGATAACCATGTCGAATTCAAAATCTGGTTAAGGTTGTTCGAACCACATGACTGGTCGAAAGGAGTGGTTGGAAAATTTTGACAAGTCGAAGAAGAGCTTCAACTGGGCAATGACTTCCTTTGAGAAACCTGCTTCGATCCCCAAGCTTCAACTGGGCAATGACTTCCTTTGAGAAACCTGCTTCGATCCCCAAGCTTCGACTGGGTAATGAATTCCTTCGAGCAACTTGCTTCGATCCACAACCTTCGACTGAGAAATGGTTTCCTTCGAGCAACCTGCTTCAATCCACAAGCTTCGACTGGGCAATGGCTTCCTTCGAGCAACCTGCTTCGATCCACCTCTAAACCCTTCGACACACATAGTTTCGACACTATGAATTACAATTTAACAAAAAAACCTTGCTGATAATAGTTCATTACAAGAACAAGGTACTGGCAACAAAGTATTTCAAATGAGTAATGGGGGAAAAGTTATGATTAAAGATGTGCTTTATGTACTTGGAATAAAATGCAACTTGCTAAGTGTTAGACAACTAGTCGAAGAAGTTTCTCAGTTGTCATGAAAGATGGAGTTTTGATATTGTTCGACACCAAGAGCAATTTGGTCTTGAAATCTCCGTTATCGAAAAAGCGGGACATTTAAGATAATGATAAATTCGAAAAAAGTTCAATGTTTGAATATTGTTCGACCACCAGGATAGTTGGTTGTGGCATTTGAGGTTTGGGCATTTGAACTTTCAACCACTTAATCAACTGATTACTCAAGATATGGTTACTGGTTGGAAAGCAATCCAGAAATTATTTCGTTTCAACTATGCCAATGAGATCATCTTACATACTCAAAGTGGTACATTCAGATGAATGTGGTCCATTCGAAGAACATACAATTGGTGGAAACAAATATTGTTTTGTCTATTGATGAGTTTGGTCGAAGATTGTGGATCTATGTGATCAAAACGAAAGGATGAAGTATTCGACATCTTTAAGAGATTAAAGATGCTTGTCGAAAACCAGAGTAAGAAAAAGATCGAAGTTCTACACAGATTTAAGATCTTTGTAGAAGGAATCAAGTTGAAGGCAGAATTTTGAAGAACATTGATTAAAACCAAACTAGTGCCATGCTACAAACAATGTTGTCCAGACTACTGCTGAACAAAGTCCTATATGCTGCCAAGCCCAAGCTTGTTGTCTTGTCCACATAACAGCCTAAAACCATGTCAAAAAATAGTCTGTTGTACTGCTATGAAACAGCCTTGCACCAAGCTGCCACAACACTCTAAAACTGCTGTGAAACATTCCTGTTATGCTGCTCCTAAACCAGTCCAAGCCTGCATTATCTCAATCCCATATTTGCACCAAATTAGCATATAAGAGCTGCACCTCAAAAGCTATGAAAAGAGTATACCCAAATAGTTCAAATTTTATTTATTTTTCCCCCCAAAACCCCAGCAAGACTCTTCTACAAATAAGCTGTTTCACAACATGTTTCATAACACACAAAGGGATGGCTTTTTAGACAAGGGAAAAGGAAAAGAAAAGAAGAAAAAAGAGAGACGAGAGAACATGAATGCCGAAGCCTTAAAACACTCTTAAACCCAGAACCAAGAAAAAATAACACCTCTGTTTTTTTCTTTCAAACTCAAGAACATTCAAGGAAGTAACTCAAGTTCGAAACACCAATTCCAACTCCAAGATAAGTCTTCTTGATTTTAAACCCTTCATTTCAAGCATCATTGATGATTCATCTTCGAAGATAACATGTAATAACCATTGCCTTCGAAGCTAACCTTTTGTTTGTCTTCCTTTCTTGTCAATTATATATTAAGAACTAATCTGTACAGACTATAAAACAATGTTGGAGTGAAAGAATTACAACATGATTCGACACAAAGCCTTAGACTTCGAAACACACTACTTTACAGGCCCAAACAGAAGGGAAAAAGGGTGTGTGATTCGACACATAACATTGTGCTTCGACTCATACTGAGTTGATTTAGAATTACAGGATCGAAAGAAGGATATGTTCGATGCATATAAGCATGCTTCAACACATGCTTCGACACATGATGTCGAAAGATTTATTTTTTCTCTCTTTTGCGCTATTTTTTTTACATATTTCATATATTTGCTTCATAGCTATTCAATATGGTTTGTAATAGATAATTAGGTTTAATTTCTTGCAATCCCCATTTATACATTGGTATCCCCCATCCCCCAAATGATGTAGTAACGTAGAACATTTATTTTCCGCAATTTTATCGCTTTCATAAATGTTAGTAATTAGGGTGTGTATGGCAAGATAAAAAATCAACCTTAGAAAATCCTAATCCAACACAAGACAATGCATGAAAAATAAACACTTGCACACTTACACCTTTATGGTTAACTCCATTTGTTGCCTTGAGAAAAATAGTCATGATGTGCATGTGAGCCATCTTAGCAAAAATAGTCAAAATACAAGATCATAGCCTCTCGATGACGCTACGAATGTTGCCTTACAAATGATCTTAGTCCCTTAAGAGAAATACTAACATATCTCACAATATTGCCATTCATGACTATACGATGACCCACGCATGTCCCTTCACATCCAACGATAGGGCTTCTTACAATATCAATGGTAAGATAGCAACATCTAAAGAAAGAGGAAAATAATATAGACCTTTTGAGTAGTTAGGACGCTCGTAGTTGCTTGCTCACAAACTAAAACCATTTCCACACTTACACTTTCAAAACATCTTCCAAAAAATAAACATTTCTTTGAACTATTTTCAAAACCAACACTTTGTATACATTCTTATATAGACGAGACTCATTACAAAGTTTACCGAAACAAAGACATTTTCAAAATATTTTCAAACTTGCACCCACCACAAACACATTTCAAACAAAGCAATTTCAAAAGTGATTTAGAAAGCAACTAAGAGCCCGTAGATAACTACGGATGAAAATAATGCTAACACCTTTCCTTTTCATAACTTATTCCCCGAACTCAAGAAAAATCTCGAAAGGTCTTTCGTGTTCTTTTCACCATTTTCTTTATTGGATAAAAGAAAAGTCGGTGTCGACTCTTGCTATCTGCAACATTTACAATAAAAACGCAAAACAAATAAGTCAGTTCTCCCACCGTATCAGACACTCTTATTATTTGTGACTTAATTAGGATGATAAACTTTTGGGAAATACAAATATCCATTTTCAATTGTTGGGAAAAGATTAATAGTAAAAGAGTTGTTTGATCCAAAGTGGATGAACAATAATAAAAGTGAACTTACATCAAAAGAATAAAGAATCATAATATGAACATTCTTTGACATAATTTTGTCAAAAGAATATAAACGGTCAATTATAGGGCATCAAAACATTACTTGTGGGGAACATGTGAAACAAGCTTCATCTCATTTTGACCAAGCAAAGCAACAACTAGATAGTGGTGGTGACATTTTAGCAGCTACTACGCGGAAAATGACGTTTCAAAAACTAGTTTCACACGTTTGGCCCTTTCCACATGTGCTCATTACTACTGATTCTAAACTTTCTTATCCAATAGCAAGTCCACACGTCTTTTGGGCGAACATGGACCGTACCATTTTTTAATGAATTAATACTTTAAATTATTTTGTCAAAATGAGATGTTTTTTCATGAAAATAATAATAAATAGGTATATGCTTTTTGAAATTTTATAAAATTTTATCCTGTTTGATCCAATGACCTACGTGAAACAAGTAATCTCATCACTAATTTGAGTTGTTTTAAGTTTGACAACAAAATTCAGATTTTCATGAAACTCAAATTGATGAAATTTAATTAGAGGGATCGTTGCTTGGTTGCACCATTCTAGTGTTTTTCTATATAAATATTAAAATACCTCCAATAATATTTTTTTAAATACCAAATTTTTTTATCCATTAAATGATTTTGCCAAATAAAATAAAGTGAACTAATATTGAGTTGATAGATTTTTTTATAGATTTTCATTGAGATTTATCTTTAGACCATCTTGTATAAATTGTAGGTTTAAATAAATTTGTAATCTTTTAATTAGATTCTTAATTTTAAGTTAATTTTTTATTTGATAAATATTATTATTAGAAATTTTAACTCCGAAATTACATATTTAAAAATATATTTTTAAAATATCACTTTCTAAAATCTATTTTTTCACATGTCATATTTTTCATTTTCTTTTAATAAATAAATGCCCATCCATCCTAGATGGTGGGCGTGTCATCTCCTTTCAGAGAGCCGCTTACCTGACTGAGTCTTTTTTTTTTTTTTTGAATTTTTATTAGATTAAAATGTTTTAAATATGATAATTATTATAAAATGTAATTAATAATCATTTAATAATAAAATATTAATATAAAATATTAATATAAAATATTAATATAAAATAAATATTTTTTGGAATTTTATTTGTTAAATATATTTAAGTATTATTGTATATTATTAAAAATAAAAAATTTATTAATAATTAAATTGAAAATAAAAAATTATTTATTGTTAACTATTTTCCCGTCTATTTTTTTTGCTAGAAGGGTTTTGCTATTTGCGTTAGCGTCCGACCTTCTATAAATAGAGATGTGTAAGAAGATTGAATTATCAGTTATTTTATACTAATTTCACACATTTACTAACCATGTTTGGGCTATTGTGTTTTTTGAAACAGTTATGTCTAAATCCACATTGGAGTTCTAAAATATTTGTTTCAACCGCCAACACCTTAAATCCATTTTACAACATTCTAATGTTCTCTATTTGGATTTGACAAAAATCTGCTGATTGTACAAACATCATGTGTTATATCTGGTCTTGTACATATCATTTCATACATCAAACTACCCATAACAGACGCATAAGGAACACATTTCGTATCAAACACTTAATCTTCACTTGAAGGACTTTGATTAGAACTCAATTTAAAATGAGTAGCAAGAGGAGTGATTACCACCTTACAACTTTCCATTTAGAATCTTTGTAGCACTCTTTCGATGTAATATTCTTGTGACATCTAAAATTTCTTCTCTTTTCTGTCACACGTGATTCTAATGCAAGAATTTGTTTAGTTGCTCGCATGTCTTTCATGGCAAATGACTCTACCAACTGCTTTTTTAACGTGTTAATGTTAGAAATATTTTTTCCTACAATAAGCATATAATCAACATATAACAACAGGATAATAAAGTCATCATTAGAAAATTTTATAACAAAGACGCAATGACTTGAAGTAGTCTTCTGGTATCCTTGATTACACATAACTGACTCAAACTTCTTGTACCATTGCCTTGGAGCTTGCTTCAACCCATATAGACTCTTTCTCAATCTACAAACATGATCTTCTTTAGTTTTAACTTGAAAACCATCAGGTTGTTTCATGTAGATCTCTTCCTCCAAATCAACATGAAGGAAAGTCGTTTTCACATCAATTTGTTCAACCTTTAAATCAAGAGTAGCAGCTAAACTTAACACGGTTCTGATTGATGACATCTTTATAACAGGTGAGAAAATCTCATTAATATCAGAACCGTTTCTTTGACGTAAACCTCTCACAACTAATCTGGCTTTATATCTTGGAGGCTTAAAATTGCTCTCATGTTTAACTCTATAAATCCACCTGTTTTTCAAGGCCCTTTTACCTTTAGGAAACTTCACTAAATCATAAGTGTGATTATAATGAAATGATTTTATCTCGTCATGCATTGCATCCAACCACTTTTTATTTTCATCACTTTCTATGGCCTCTTGAAAATACTCAGGTTCACTCTTATCAGTCAAGGTCACATACTCATCAGAATTATACTTCGTAGAAGGTTGTCTCTTCTTGATAGACCTACTAAGTTGAACTTTAGATGACTCTAGAGTTTCACCAATATTTTCATCTTGTGTCATATCATTTTCCCTTTCATCATCATTATTAGTTGAAATATTTACCTCTTCTCTAAATTATTGATCATCAACATAATCATATGGATCACCATTATGAACATCACCACCGATAAATCTAGATTATGATTAGGTAACCAAATTGGAACAACATTAGAAAAACTAATATTTTTCTTGGATGTAGTCTTCAATATTTTGGTCTTCCATGAATACTACATCGCGACTTCGGATAAGCTTTTTCCCTACAGGATCATATAACATGTAACCAAACCTATCTTGCCCATAACCGATGAATATACATTGTTTTGACTTTGCCTCCAACTTGGATCTTTCATCCTTTAAAACATGCACAAAAGCCTTACAACTAAAGACTCTCGAATGATCATACTTGACATTCTTTCCAAACCAAATCTTGTCTGGACCTTTACTGTTCAAAGCAACAGTGGGAGTGAGATTAAGAACATGATTCGTCGTGTAAAATGCCTCACCCTAATAATTATTTGGTAACTTAGCTTCATAGAGCATACACCTTACTCTCTCAATTAGTGTTCGATTTATCCTATATGCTAAACCATTCAATTGAAGAGTTTTAGGAGGAGCCTTTTCATGTGCAATACCATGCTTCTTGCAATAGGCATAAAATGGTTCACAATATTCACCACCATTATCAGAACAAACACATTTCAACTTCTCGTATGTCTACCTCTCTACCAAAGCATGGAATTCTTTGAACTTATTCAACACTTGGTCTTTTATCTTCAAGGCATAAACCCATAGTTTTCTGGAACAATCATCAATAAAGGTAACAAAATAAAGTGCACCACTAAAATATTTTACCTTTAATGGCCCACAAACATCAGAATGTACTAATTGAAACAACTTTGACTTCCTTGAGGGAGGATGTCTCTTGAAAGACACTCTAGTTTATTTACCAGCCATGCAATGAGAAGCCTTCTCCAAATATGCATTCTTTAATCCTTCAAGAACATCTTTTTTGGCCAAAACATACATCCCTTTTTCACTAATATCACTAAGTCTTCAGTGACACAAAGATACTTTTATGTCGATAGCATTCACAATGTCCCAAATTAACCAAAGCTTTTGTCCAATACAATTTAGAAAGCTTATCCCCTACCAAGTTACCTTTATTGAGTTTCCTCTTTCCATAATCAAAGTGATTGTCATAACCATAATCATTAAGCATATGCACAGAGATCAAATTAAAGTGGACATCTGGAGCATGTTGGACACCTATAAGTAACAATTGCATTCCCATGTTGGTTTACAAGCAAACGTCACCAACACCAATTACCTTAGATACACCATCATTACCCATATTTAACACTTCAAAGTCACCAGAAGTATAAGATGTGCAGACATCCTTCCTTGGTGTAACATACAATGTAACACCACTCTCAATGCTCTCGTCTGATACTAGATTAACTGAATCATGATCACGTAGTATAATAAGATCATTACAAGTAGTAATAGTAACATGATCACCATTATGACCATCATGATCTCTTTGCTTAGACTTACCTTTCTTGCCTTTGTTATCCCTTTTCCACTGATAACAATACTTCTATACATGTCATACTTTGTGACAATAATGGCACTCTAGATTCTTGTATCATGGTTTAGACTTGCTTCTGTTAATCTCTCTCTCACCCTTTGATTCCTTTTTATGACTTCTCCCCTATTTTTCAGTGACAAGTACCTCGGATTAAGATGAAGAACCTTATTCCTTCCTTCTTATCTCCTCATTAAGAATACCACCCTTAGCCATTTTCAAAGAAACAACATCTCTAGGAGTAGAACTTGTAATAGAAACCTAAAACGTCTCTCAAAACTCTGCTAAAGAGAGCAATAGGAATAATCCCAAAAGTTCATAATCAAATTTAATACTCATTCCTGACATCTGATCAAGGAGTCATTGAAATTCACTCAAGTGACCTGAAATAGAAGTCATCTCCTTATACTTAAAACTTATGAAGCTATTCAACAAGAACAATTTATTATTCCCTGATTTAGAGGAATACAAGGACTATATCTTCTCCCACAAAGTTTTTGCGTGTGTCTCATTAGCAATATGATTATAAACAATATCTTCTATATATTTTTGAATAAAACAACATACATGTTGATATTCAAACTTCCATTCTTCATCAGACACAAAATCCAACTTTACGAAACTAAAAACTGGTAAATGCAATTTCTTCACAGATAGTAAGTCTTTCATCTTAACCTTCCATAAATGGTAATTAAAACCATTCAACAATACCATCTTCATCTTTGTATTTGACTCCATCATTCAAACAAATAAAATAGCCCTTAACCAAGAGCTCCGATGCCACTCTGATAGGAAATTAAGACAAAATAAGATAATAATACATAGCAGATATATAATTCCCCTCACTTGTAGGAATCTTGAGGATCAACAAAAAATATAAGACGACAAACTGAATAAATAAAGGTACAAAAGAGCACCAATATTTTTAACGTACAAAACCCCACAATATGAGAGTAAAAACCATGAGTTATCCGAACCAAAGAAATATCTCCACTATAATCAATTGAGGTTACAAGAGAGTCTTAAAGTTATTCATAAAATATTGATAACAACCACAAATTACAAAGCAAACTAGCTTACAAATAAGAATAAAAAGCTCAAAAATTTCCCAAATCTGCAGCTTCAGTGTGAGGCATATATCTCTCACCCCAGACCTTTTTTTTGAAGATCCCAACAGTCAAAAGTTAGAAACAGGTGTTGCGAACCTTTCCTCCAAATCTCATCTCGACCCGGAAGTGAATGAATTGGAGATCGTCAATTTAGTGAGACTGTTGCAGAAAAAACGGGAATGCGTTTCTCTCCTTTTTTCTCTCCTTTGAATCCTTATTTTCTCTCTAATTTGATTAACCCTAAATTAAAACTCCCCACTTATATAAGTGAGATAAATGGGCTATTCATATTTGGGTTTTTCTCAAAATAGGAAAAGAGCTTAAGCCCAATAGTACCTACATATATTATTGGCAGCGCATACAAAATTATTTAGATATTTATTATATGTTTGAAACACATAGTGGAGAAATTAACCGAGGCATTGAAGATCCACTTGTTTTAGGTGTTATTGTTGATTAGTCTAACAAGATGTATGTTAGGTTAGTGTTGATTTGAAGATACATTAATCAAAGTTTGTGCTTTGTTATAATCTTTATTCCATTGTAACTTTATTTTAAGTTGGTGTTTTGTTGTAATCGTTGTTGTGTTATAACTGAAAGATTTGAATTTTAAATAAAATCAGTCATTCTTGTTGAAAGAAATTACAAGATAGTCTCTAATAAAAAATGATTCAATAAACTAAAACTACAAACACAACTAAGTAGAAGTTTCTATCCTGTTTGGACATTTTTTGCGCATATGTCTATTTTCACGACAAATACCATATCTCTATTTTTCTTTTCAATATTGTCCATTTCTGTTCTAATGCAGGTAATGTTTATGCGGCCTTTCTTTTTTCTTCGCATGGTGTAATTGTGGAAAAGACTGGCTCTTTCATATTAAGGCTAAAGTGCTTCAGTCAAAACCCTGAGGAAGCTTTCTTCGTAGACCTTAAACACTCAAAAAACTTTGAACACATCAATTATATGTACAAAATAGTCTTGATGTATGCTTGAACATGCTGCAATAACATGTGAGCAAGGAACATGGAAAGTTTGGAATTTTCCATACTCACATGTTTGTTTTCTGAGGTTCTACATGGTGATAAAGAATTACAATAAAAAATGGAAATGTGTACATATTACACCGATATAAACAAATCATGTCATTATTATCCTTATCCACTGTCAAACATAAATATGTTGTTCGATATACACTAGGATAAAAGATCTCCAGTTTCCTAGACGCCTACTCAAGGGACAATTAGGTTTTGATGAACCTCATATATGCACCAATGACGACCATCATGACATGCATGCCAAATTTCTAATATAAGTGTAAGTATGGAATGCACCTAAGAAGGGGGTAAATTAGGTACTTTAAATTTTTTCTAGTTTTTAGACAAAAGTTTAACTATTTTTCTGATTTAATGTTAAGTGATGAAAGCAGTAAATGTATAAAAATAAAGAACACAAAGGGATTATACTTGTTTCTCTCACAGTCCGAGAGTATGTCTAGTCCCCTTATAATATGTAAGATATTCCAATAGTTGTTAAAACTTTGTACAAGCCTAATCCTAGACTTCTAGACACAAGCTTCTAACCAATCAGTAAGACAAAACACCTTATTATTAAAGCAAGTTGAAAAGGAAATAATCCTCTCCTTTTCAACTCTCTTGCTTCCAATAATCCTAGACAGCAAGGTATACAAACGAAATTTTTGAAAAATAGTAAGAAGTTTGAAGATGATGGATATATATCAATTACAAGAATTGATCTTCTCTTTCAAGTGTACAATTCCCAATATGGTATACAAGTGCTCAAAGATTATGATGCTGAAACTTTATGGAATTTAATGACAATGTATGCAACAAGTTTCAATCAAAGTTTAAGACACAATGTACTTGTTTTGAAAATGAGAGAAATAATGAATTTGAATTGTACTGAAAGAGGTGTAAATTTGAAATCTGAAACATGGAATATTTATATGAGTATCATACCATTTTGAATGAGTGTAAATTGATCAATCAATGCAATGTTTGATGGTACAAAAACAAAATACATTTTAATCAGAATTTTTATGAAAAAGTGCCACTAGTTCACTGATAACCAATTAACACATTATCGTAACCGGTTACAGTTGAAGCGCTTCCTTGAAAATTTATATTTTCGCGTGTGTAACCGGTTAACCAAAAGGTGTAACCGATTACACATATGATAAAAAAGACCACAAGATACATTTATGGGTTCATGTAACCCATTAACATAAAAGGTGTAACCGGTTACCACTATAATGAACTTGAAAATTGCTTATAAAAATTGATTTAATGCAGTGGCATGGTATTTTAAAAATGGTTATGCATATGTATGAAATCGTTAAGGGATTTTTGAGCACACAATGTATATCATAACTTGAATTGCAACTTGTACCTACTAAATGAATATCAAAGATCCAAAGTTAATTTTGATGAAGCTACTTATGGGACAAGTCTTAATCCATATCTCTTTTGACATGATTCTTTTTCTTATCCTTTCTTGATACATACACATGGTAATTGTCTTCATCAAAACATAGTGTTGAAGAAGCTTGACTTCACAATCTCCCCCTTTTTGATGATGACAACCATTGAAAGTTGAAGTGCTTGAGTCTCTTGGAACGCTTGACACACTCTTATGCGAATGACCCCCCTAACTTTGATCACTCTCCCTTGATCAATGCTTTTTATTAATTCATAGAGAGTATGGACATATTTGACACTTTTGTTGCTGCAAAAGTTAGATACAAAACATAAACAAACGCATGCATCTTATCCCTCTTTGTCATTAGCAAAAGGATGAGGAAAAAAAGTGAAAGATAATATTTATTCACAAAAAACAATAGCTTTGTAAGAGACATATCACAACATAATAACGATATTATCAAAGTAGAAACAACATAACATTAAAACATTGTCTAAACATGAATTGAAACTACATAACATAATTAAAATAACTTGGTCTTAAACATAATTTAAACGATACGTGAATGAAAAAATACGACATAAAAACATGAAATAAAAAGAAATAAAATGACACAATGTAACACAAAAGATCTTTAGTCACTATTTTGATAAACGACTTATGCTAAAATAGTACTGCAACTTCTCATATCACTGCCAACCACACGTATATCATGACCGAATACGCTCACACTCAACTCGAACACACAAACAATTACCAAATTCTTCCATAGTCAACATAATTTATTTCTCTTTAACAAGTGAAGAAAAATACACCCATTCCCAATAGAAATATTTGCATAAAAAATCCTTAACTAAGTAAGGGTAGACAAGTCCAAAATCACCAATAAAATCACTTATTTATTAAAAATGGAACAATGCTAGAAAATCAAAGTTTGAAGATTGAAAGGAAGCAAGATTACCATAATTTGGAGGAGTTAGAGGATAATTTTTGAAGTTGAAGAGAAATATCCTCTCTTTGAGTGTTGGTTCCATTATTTCCAAGTCACCATCTAGAGCTTGGTTAGAAGCACCTTCTCCAATTTTTGCCTTGCATCTTTCTTTTCTAGTGGAAGCCATTGAAGGATGAAAAAGTTAGGGCTTTTGTGAGTGAAGAAGTGATTTTCGGAGTATTGATAAATTGGTGTTGAGTGATAAGTGGATATTGATAAATTGGTGTTTATCAAGATAAGTGAGTGGAGGGAGATTTGACTAAGACATAAAAAGCCATTAAAAGCTAATAAAAGTGATTTTGAAAAAAGTGATTATTTTCTTCTAATGGTGTAACCTATTACAACTTTTGGTTAACTAGTTACCATCACGCGCGGGAGAACAAAATTTTAAAAATTTTTAAAATATTAGAATTGGTAACCGGTTACCACTTTTGGTTAACCAGTTACGTGCAACAAATTTTGAAATATTTCTTAAAAACAGAGACTTTATAGCTAAATCATGGACAAATATAAAGGACACACACATACATATATATATATATATATATATATATATATATATATATATATAATACGATAAAAAACATACTAGAGAGAGAATTCACATATGAAATTGTGAATGAATACAAAAATGAAGTATGTTAACATGTACATTAATTGATGAAATTGAGTGATGTTCTTTAAAATATGATTATAGATAGGTATTTGAATAATCATCATACATCATTCTCATCCAATATGCCTAGTTCTCTTTGAATCCTGAAGAATGGTTCCTTTGCAGGCGATTTTGTGAAAATGCTCGTTAATTGGTTATGCATGTCCACAAACGTTACTTCAACATCACCCTTAAGAACATGATCATAGAGAAAGTGATGTCGAATGTATATGTACATCCCAAAAATATTAACCCTGACCAGATTATGAAGTCGTCTGAAAAGAGGATAAGACTAGTAAATCGGCCCATAATGGGGAAGAGGTACCCGAGGGAGGTGCAACTCGGCTTTAGAGTCTAGGCGATCATCACCTTCGGATAGCAGCCCGTATGTGCTACCAGCTTAGATGATACTAGTAACCAGAGCTTACTTACCCATAAACCGGACAGCAACCCGACTTATTCATGATTGTGATCGTTGTTGGTGCATTAAGGCCAACGTTACACAACTTTGAACACCTTGATTCATGGTGATGGCGGTTGCTATGGAGTTACAGAGCCCAAGGGTCATACCTTGATTGAGGCTCTTAAATGATGTTAAATCAATACTATATAAGGGGCTCCCGACAGAGAGATAAGCAATGCATTTTTCTTGGGCAATATGTACTACTAGCGTAACTCCCAAATCCCCACATATACGACATCAGTCTACCTTTGAGACTCTCCTTATTCCTATAAAGAAGTCAACTATATATTGTTCCTACGCAAGAATATTGGCGTCCACCGTGGGGCCTCAATAAAATTATCCTAGGCCACACCTCAAAACATATTCACTAGGATGTCGTCTGAAGGAGATCCTCCAGAAATGGCGCAATTGTTGGCCATGGTGGAGGCCCTCAGACAGAAGAATGAAACTTTACAAGACAGTGTAGCTGACTTACAACTCAAAAGCTTGGGAGACGAACATCTATAAGTGGAACTACTAGAGCCTCAACCATTGTGTCAAGCCATATGGGACGACCAGGTCCTAGAAAACATCAAATCATCGTCGCTAGCAACTTACGACAGCAAAACCGACCCTCAGGAGCATGTTATTTCCATCAATAATCAAATGGCAATAATAGGCCCTAGTGACTCTCTGAAATGTAAGTTGATGGTTGGAACCTTCAAATATGTAGCTCTAAGATGATATATGAGTCTACCCCGACTATCCATGGAGAGATACTCAGATTTGACAAAGAAGTTGGTTCAACATTTCTCAGCCAATAAACACTACAAGGTCTTGACAACCACCTTGTTCAATGTCCGACAAGGTCAGGCAGAAGCTTTGCGAGAATATCTAGCCCGATTCAATGAATAGACCGTAAAGGTCTCTCATCTTAATCAAGAGTTATTAGTTGGGGATTTTTAGCACGGTCTCCGAGTCGGGCAGTTCAAGGAGTCCCTGACACAAAAACTGACATCTAACATGGATGAAATCATCACCAGAGTCGAGTGCTATATAAAGGGTGAGGAAAGTAATTGGGAGAAACGATCCAGGGACACTTATGACAAAACCAAGACCATATAAGATGGGTCGAGAAGAAGGTCAAAGTCTTCTCGGGCTTCCCTAAGAGACAGACCCCGAGGGCGTGTGACTTAAAGGCCAAGCTGACGAACCTTTAATCCAAATGAATATTTGATGCCACTGAACACTAGAAGAGATGAT
Source organism: Vicia faba (assembly GCA_948472305.1). Lineage (NCBI taxonomy): Eukaryota > Viridiplantae > Streptophyta > Magnoliopsida > Fabales > Fabaceae > Vicia > Vicia faba. The sequence continues at coordinate 455,757,909 of OX451735.1, read as the reverse complement.
ATCTTGCAAGAAGTTGGGCATCTTAACCTAATCTCAGAAGCGCCCTGTCTGAAGAGGTGTATTTCATGATGGAAAAAGATGTTGGGGCTTGGTGTAGCTATCACAGGATCTGAGGACACCACACAGATGATTATCATAAGTTGAAAAAATAAATTGAGGCATTAATATAGAGGGGAAATCTTTTGACTTATGTGAAAGATGGTAAAGCCCCGACCAAGAAAAGAGACACCCAGAGAGAGGATGCAGACTCGACGAGACCCTCCTAGAAAAAAGGGAAGGGTACGAAGGAAGTACATAGATATATATATATATATATATATATATATATATATATATATATATATATATATATATATATATATATATATATATATATATATATATATATATATATATATATATATATATATATATATATATATATATATATATATATATATATATATATATATATATACATAACTCACCACATGCTTAACACTATTACTGGCGGATTCACTAGCGGCGGGGAGACTAGCTCGGCCAGGAAGAAGTATGCCTGGGCCCTGATGCATGTGTCCGAAGACGTAACCAAAGTCCGAGAACATGATTTAAATCCTATTAGCTTCTCTAAAAAGGATGTAATTTGAATTATGGCTCACGAAAATGACCCAATGATCATTAAGGTACGAATCAGAGACTGAAGCGTGAAGAGAGTATTGGTGGATCCCAGGAGTTCACCTGACGTGCTCTATTTGGATGCCTTCAAGTGAATGAAATTTGATACAGTCGAGCTATTATCCTTCAACGGTACCTTAGTCAGGATTTCTGGTGAACATGTGCAAGTAATGGGACACTTCCTGATACTGACTACATTCGGAAGTGGTGCGAATACCAAATTGGTCAGAGTGAGAAACCTGATTTTCAATGTTGCTTCACCCTATAACATCATCATAGGAATACCATCTTTTAATTCCTTTGAAGCCGCTCTCTCCACCCTATACCTCATAACGAAATATGCCTTGGGGAATGGCTGAGTTGGGATGGTCAAGGGCGATTAAGGTTTAGCAAGGAAATGTTACAAGGACAGTCTGAAGCTAAAGAAGAAGGTCCAATCTGGAGAAACCGAGTATTTCAATGATCTTAAAGTCAACATGGTTGATATATACCCGCATAATGATTTGTCAGGGGAAAGTCTACCTCCCTATGATGAAACGAAGAAAGTCCAGATCCGTGGCACAACCTTTGAAATAACCTATATCGATGCCAACCTCTCTCGGGAAGAAAAAGAAGAGATTGTGACATTGCTAAAAGAAAATGTCAACTTGTTCGCCTGGAATCCCTCATATATTCCTGGGATAGATCCAAATTTCATGTGTCATAATTTAGCATTAAATCCAAACACAAATCCAATATCCCAGAAAAAGAGGAAAGGTGGTGAAGAAAAGAAAAAGGCCATAAAGGAAGAGGCCGGGAAGCTACTCCATGCCGATTTTATCAAAGAGATCAAATATCCTACTTAGCTGGCCAATATGGTCATGGTCAAGAAAAAGACGGGGAAGTGGTGTATGTGTGTCGACTTCATAGACCTCATTAAAGCATGTCCCAACGATCCATATCCAATGCCACAGATAGACCGGCTTATCAATGAGACCTCAGGTTACAGGTTGCTTAACTTCATGGACATTGTAATACGGTGGCAGAACCGACTTTTATATTGGTTTTGCGTTTGTATTCGCAAATGTTGCGGTAAGTAAGAATCGCCACCGACTTTTCTTTTATCCAACAAGGGAAAGGGTGAAAAGAACAGAAAAAGAACTTTTGAGAGTTTTCTGAGTAAGGGGGGTAGATTAAGGAAAGGGAAGATGTTAACACCCTTTCTAGCCGTAGTTATCTACGGGATCTTAGATGCTAGCTCATTTGAAAAATACCTTGTGTTTTGTGTGTTTGAAAAGTATTTTGAAAGAAAGCGCCTTAGTACGGTGAACTTTGTAATGTTTCTCCGATTGGTAGATGTTGTACCCCAAAATTTGCCCTCCCATAATCTTCAAAGTTATGACAAGCAAATGGTTCAAAGTCTACTCAAGGGCTGCACAGTCAACCACTCTCCCAGGCCAGTCAAATTAGGGTTTTGGTTCTTGCAAGGAAGTTGAGGTTTCCAAGGGCTCAATCAAGTCACATATGCTCATATACATTGTCAAGCACCTACATGTCAAGTTTCAAGGCTCACAAGGTCAAGTTGCACAGTCAAAAGTCCCATTTGCTCAACAGTCAACTGTAGGGGCAAAATGGTCATTTGGCAGTCAAAAGTCAAAATTTTTGGTCAACATCTTATTTTGAAGCCACAATCATCATTTGATCAAGTCTTGATCATGATTTCACAAGAATGGCTCAAAAATCATCAAGGTGTCAAAAGTTTCTATTTTTGGACAGTTGAAAAGTCAACTGTAACTTGACCAAGGCATAACTTTTTCATGGTTCATCAGAAAAATCCCATCCAATGATCATCTTGAAGGGGAGGACATTTCCTACAACTCATCCTCACATCCCAAGTCCAAGAAATGCTCTCACAAAAAGTTATCAATTTTAACATTATAGGTCATTTTCAAAAGTCAACAAAAGGGACTTTAAGTCAAAGACCATAACTTGAGATTGGTAAATCAAAATGACATGGGACCAAAGACATTGGTTAGAGGACTTCAAGACCTTTCCAAAATGTCCAAGAACATGTTCATAGCTTCAAAATTGAGAAAGATATGCATTGGAGAAGTTGGGAAATTTTTGTGAAATGGCCAAAGTCAATTATCCTTGAAACTTCATTTTTGACAAAAGGGGCCCACTTTTTCCACTTGATTCAGCTTGGCCATGCTTCCCACGTGTCCCACAATTTATTTCAATATTTAAAATTAATTTTTCCATTTTTATTTAATTTTATTTGATTTAATTCATTTTAAATCTTTAAAATTCAAATAAAAATCAAAGAAATTAATGGAGGGATATATTTTGTGATGATTAGTTTGATACACCTTAAAACACATTCCAAATTCGTGCATGGCCTATTATGGGCATAAAAATTCAAAATTTCACAAATATGGCAAATGGTTCAATGTTGGTTATGGAGGAAATCAAGAACATAATTGCATAAGCTTAATGACCATTATTCTTATTGATACACTTTACATTACTATATATACAAGCCTTCCCAACCTCATTCAGAAAAAGAGTGTGTGCAGAAACGGCCAAGAGCAAAACAAAAAATTATTCAAAAAGTGAGAGTTCTAAAACATAGTTGCGAGCATCTTCAGATCAAAACAAGCACGTGGTTCTATTCCTTTCCACACCCTGAAGCTAAAGCAACCTTTGCCAAGTCCTGAGGCTCATACCGCGCTGTAAGTTCTTCCCAGGTCCCCCATAATTCTCATATCATTTTTGTTAACGCGTTCTTGTGCAGTTTCTCAAGTAGTTTCCACCATAAGCCTCACCCATCCAACAAGCCAAGTGTCATTGGAGGCAGATCTAAAGGCCCAGAACGCAAGAGTACTATGCTCTGGAGTCAGCGCATGCGTAGGTAACCGAAAAAAGTCAAATAAGGCTTCTTGTTGTTGGGCCAGAATTACTTCAGAAAACCTCCATGAAGGCCATCTCACCCCCCTTGGGTTTATTTACTTTTTTCTTATTTTATTTTGTTTTGTCATTTTCTTTTCTTTTATTTATTTGCCTTATTTTATTTTTTTTAATAATTAGCATAATTAACATATTTTCATAAAAAATCAAAAAAATAGAACTAACATCATTATTATTATTATTATATTATTTTGTAAATAAACATTAATTGAAATAGTTTAATTAGGCAATTTTGACTTTTCTTTTAATAATTAAAATAATTTAGAATAGGTTGACTTAATTTTGTTTCTTTTTATTTTATTTCATAAAAAACATAAAAAACACAAAAATATATTTTCTTTTAATTAATTAGTTTAATTATTTAATTAATTGCATTTAATTGACAAAAAGACAAAAAAATTAATTTCTTTTCTAAAAAGGGTCAACACCCTTAAGACGTTCCCGATTATTTTATTCGCGCGCATTTACTTTATTTGATTATTATGTAATTGCCTTCAAGAATATAATAGTTAAATAGGTTTATCTCTTTATTTAATTTCCGTACTTATTTACTAAAAAACGGGTCTTTGTAATTTTTGGCGATGTATAGACCCGCGCCTTGTAATAGCGTAGGATTTATTTTTCCGCAATTTACTTTCTGCACCCCTTAACTGCTAAACTTGCATGAAAGAATGTATGTAAATAAAAACAACTCGTAGCTCACTAATTACAAAGACAAACATAACATGAATACAACACACAATGCACACACCACTTCTAGGGTACGCCTTACTCGTTGCCTTCGAAACGTGGTCGTCAAGTATAGGACGTCTTAGCGGTCCTTATGTCCATGATCCAGTTGCCTCGAAACAGTTTCCTCGAAACAGTTGCCTCGGAACAGTTGCCTCGAAAACGGTTGCCTCAGATTAAAAAAGGATCAAGGACATAAGGGTAGCTTCTAAGGTGTCCTACTGTTGCTTCGGTGACCACACTATCCCTACACTCGAATTGACCCGAACACCTCCAACGGTGGTGCTACCTACCTCTCAATGGTGGGATGGCACTACCTTAAGGACTTCTACACAGCTTAATTCCTTAGGGTAGGTAGATGACTCATGGATACTTGCTCTCTAAAAAAACCAAATCAAAAATCTTTTCACACTGACACTTTCAAAATCTTTCAAAACAATTTTTCAAACACTCTTGAGGACTAATACAAGAGTTATTCAGAAATCTTTCAAAGAAACTTTTGCAAAACCCACTCACAATTTGAAAAGCAAATATTTTGAAAACATAAGAGCAAGTATCTAAGAGCCCATGGATAACCATGGATAGAAAGGGTGCTAACACCTTCCCTTTCTATAAATATACCTCCCGAACCGAGAAACTATCTCATAAGGAATTTTGCTGTGCTTTTGTCCTGTCCATGTTGGAGAAAATAAAAGACGGTGGCGACTCTTGCTTCCGCGACATTTCGCGAACCAGCTAAAAACAGTCAGTTCTATTTCCACCGGTCACAGAACTGGCGACTCTACTGGGGATGACTTTAAAGTGAGGTGTACCTTAGGATAGATCATACTTATGTTTTCAATTGCCTGATTTGTGTGCTTTAATATTGTGGGCCTATTTTGGGAGTTCTATAGATCCTAACTCGGATCTGGGGGATACCTCTTAGAAAGTAGCAACAAGGCTGTGAGGGAACTGTGTGGGGTATACCAACACGGTTGAAGCAGTCTTCTACATTGATGTGGCACTTTGGTGAGTACCGGTAACCCTTGAGTCAAGTCAAGGAGAGTACGGGGCCGTCGCGTGGTGTCGTGAAGCATCAACTGACCTTAGGAACCTTAATTGAACCATCCTGGCCTCTTTAGGGTAGTGAGATAACTGACTCTGGTGCAGTCCGAAGTTGGTTGATACTCGATGCTACACTCAGTTGAGGGTTGTTTTCTTGGGATATTTTGATCGCCAGTTCAGTGGCTAAATCGAAACGAGGAACACAGAAAACAATCCAATGATATTGAGCTCCTTAGAACCTGGTTACTTTGATAGGACAGGTTTGAGCCCACCAACTTCAAGAGGGTAGTACCCCAAACGTCATGCTGGCCTAAACTCTAAGGGCTCTTTGTGTGACTTGTGTGCCTTCAAAACTTGACTACTTGCATACTTGTTATCTGACACTTGAGTTTCTTGCAGGTTTTGTTTACAGTCCTTAATCTGGACTCATAACAGGGTTTACCTACATTGCTCCACAGCATAACATCATACCATCATACCATTGCATACATCCTACATAAGGACTAATCCATTTCAAGGATCTCAAAGGCTTGTCATGCAGGTCATGATGAATCAAATGTCTAGCAAGGGGCAAAGGGGATTTATTTTCCTCTAGCCAAGGTTAATGACTTGAGTCAGGGGCTATGACCCACTCGATATGGTGAGCCTTGACTCTTGAAGAAGGACTCTCAGCAACATGAAGTTCCTTCAATCAAGCTACCCAAATTCAAATGCTAACAAGTTTCTCTGTTTACCCCGCGAGATCCTTGAAAACATCGCATGCATATATACATATCATTGCATTACAGGTACTCTTTTCTACAGGTTGCTTAATCTTCTTCGCTGTTTATTTCAGCCATCATCATGAATCCTGAATCATCCAATGAACAAGTTATCAGGGCCCTCCAGGCCCAGAACGCCCAGTTCCAGGAGTTGGTCATGAGCTTAGCCCAAGGACAACAGGAATTGAAGACTCTGCTTTTGAAGAAAAAGAAGAAGAGGATTGTTTTGTTCAACCCTAGACGCAGATCTGGGAATACACTGCAGAATGAAGCTGAGCAGACTACTCCATCTGTTGGGGAAGGCAGTCACCAAGAGAGAAGGGTTCCTAGTCCTGTGGTCTCTGACACCGAGACAGACTTCAACGATGAACAGTACCCTCCTGCTGAGGACCGGTACAAATAGCTGGAGGACAGGTTAAATGCCATGGAGATTCAACAGGTGCCCGGGTTGGACTTCGGAGACCTAGGCTTATCTTCTAGGGTGGTGATCCCTCACAAGTTCAAGGCACCTGCCTTTGCAAAGTACGACGGGGCTTCCTGTCCTAAGCTGCACCTCCGTTCATACGCAAGGAAGATCCAGCCCTACACGACAAACAAGAATCTATGGATCCATTTCTTCCAGGAGAGTCTTTCAGGGACTCAACTCGAATGGTTCTATCAGCTGGATGGAACCACTATTCGTAACTGGGAGGACTTGGCTACTTCTTTTTATAAGCAGTATCAGTATAATGCCGACCTCGCTCCTACGCGTACCCAACTCCAGGGTATGTCACTGGAGACGGGTGAAGGTTTTAAGGAATATGCGCAAAGGTGGAGAGACCTGGCTGGAAGGGTGCAGCCACCTTTGACTGACCGTGAACTCGTTGACATGTTCTTGGGGACCCTGTCTGGTCCTTTCTTCAACCATTTGATTGGGAATTCTTCTGCTGGGTTTACAGATTTGATCTTGACCGGGGAGAGGATTGAAGCTGGTATCAAGGCTGGAAAGATTCAAGAAGCTACACCTTCTGATACTCATAAAAAGCCTTACAGTGGGAAGAAGGAGTCCAATGTTGTGCATAGTAAAAAGGGTCGCCATGATCAACATGTAGGGGCAACCCATATCTTTAATCCTAGGCCTGCTCAACAAGGACAGGGGCAGCAACGTAAGGAGGTCGCACCCAAGAGACAGTTCACTAAGATCAACATGTCACTGGATCAAGCGCTACAGCAAATGTTGAAGGCAGGGATGATTACCTTAAGGGCTCCTCTCAGGAATCCAAACACCTCTGCTCCCAACTACCATCCTAATGAGAAGTGCGCATACCACTCCGATAGCCCGGGTCATACTACGGACAACTGTTGGCCTTTGAAGAACAAGATTCAAGACATGATCGACGCCGGAGAGATTCAGTTTGAAGCGTCAGAGACTCCAAACATAATCAATGCTCCTTTGCCCAATCATTGAAGGCTTTTGTTTATTTGAATTTCCGAGTTGTAATTTTTTGCTTATACAAACAATTAATGTCATAGCAAACTCTTTTATTTCACTAATGCACTGCATATGTCTGTTTTTGAATTAATCCAATTATTTTCATTATATTCAAATTGCTTTCATATTTTTTGTGATGTCCAACTCTCGGTTAATAATTCTAAGCCTCTCGAGGGGGGATGACAAAAACGATACCACAATCTACAGTATGCTTTTGAACAGACCCCGCTGATGAGGTACATGCATTGTTTCAATTCCTAAACACTGGAGTTATAAGGATGATAATCCCTCGTCAACCCCTTTGAGCCAAAGAAGTAGGAGTTTTTCTTTTCACAAAAAATTAAAACCCTTAATCATAACCTGGGGCAGGGTAGTTCTCTCAGTTGATCCAAGTGCACAATGAATGGCATCAAAGAGGTCCTTCTAAAACAAAAGACAGTGATGGTTCCAAATAATCATAAAGACAGGCAGTCATTATCTCCCAAAATAAAAGCCCAATAAGTCAAAACCTATAAAGGAGACTTACAAAACTGGGGCATCCCGCTGACTGTAAAAGAAACAGTTCAGGCAAAAAACAGGGATAATAAAAATCAAAAACAAAGAGGTCCTACAGACTCTCAACAAAAAAAGAAATGACTGCCAATTCAAAATAATCTATCAATATCCGAACCATCATTGGAACATCAGGACAAAGACTCAAACGAGATCTAAACGCACGATTAGCTGAGTTTAGGTTTGAAGAACATCACGAAGAACGGGTGGGTACAAATAAAATTTGAGCCTTTATCCTTTGTTTCTTAAACCGTGAACCAGGCCACGCTACAACCCTTAAAAGTCCTAGCTGAAGCATGGGTTAGTTCGAAAGCATACTGTTACCAAAGGTATCCTGACTCCTATAAGGCTCGCTGTAAAATCTTGAGTGGACATCACATTTTACAAAAAAATCACTTGTTTATTGAAAACCGCATTTTCAAAAAACTTCAAGACAGACATAAGCTTTGCATTTTTAATATAACATTGTTTGCATATGACTATTTGTTTGAACAACATAGAAATTCGCACGACGAATATCTAGTGAACAAAAGCCTTCTCAACAAAAAAGGTCATCTCAAATGGAAGAAGCACTTCCAATCAAGGGGCAGGGCATGATCATTGTCCATCATCTGGGGCAGTCCAATCAAGATTCAGAGACTCTCTCAAATGCCTAATAGCCTGGGGCAAATCTCCGCCCGAGTCACCTGGGGCATTGGACATGAGTTTCAGCTACGAATCTTGCCTGATCAAACATCTTCTGGTCGCATGGCAACACAACAACAGTGACAACCCCCTGCACTCTGAGAGCGTGGACATAGTCGAAAAATACTACGCATAATCAAAGACCCGCTAGGTTGACACACCTAGGCAAAAATAAGGGCTTCTCGGCGAACCAAAAGGGTTCGGGCAAAAGTAAGGAATGAAATGAAAAAATCTGTACACCCGGCAAGTCGAAAATCTGAAAAGGCGGCTTGGGCAACAAGGGGTATCCCGGTGGACTGAAAACCCGAAAGGGTGGTCCAGGAAAAAATTAGGGATCAAAGCGTACGACTATGTCCCGTCATCTCGTCACTGACCTACCAGAAAAAGATTTGTCAATCGGCAGTTGTCAAACACCTCCACAGGTACCTTCTTCTCCCGCAGAAGCAGGGGCAATAAGAGTTATCCAAACTGTACAAGTTACTCTGTCCTCCAGGTACCAAGATAGGTTCGGCTAAAGAATCTGACCAAGACATCTTCACTCCCCGCGGATTAAGACAAGATTCAGCAATACTCTCCCAAGCAGTTGGTCTCCCATCAACCCTAACAAGGTACAGTATCCCAAGCAAGTCAACAACACTCCCCCCGAGCAGAGTTAATCTACTGTCAGCCTCAAGGAGTTGGGTTATCCTCCAGAAGATCTCAACATTCCCCAACAGAGTACACAAACATTCCTAGCAAGCATCCCCGACAATCTTGATCTAAGATTGTTCCCCGGCGGTATACAGAACATCCAGTGGAGCCACTTCCCCAGTGCAATCTCAAAAGTTTCCCCAGGAAAGTTCAAAAAATCTCCCCAGTAGGAAGCTTATCCCCAGTAGATTCTGGAAGCTTATCACCTGCAGAGTACGCACGTCTCTCCCCGGACTTTATTCAAAGGTTATGCTCCACCAGATTTTATAACTGGGTTATCCTCAGCTAATTTCCATGGAAAGATCGTCCTCGGCGAAGTTCTTCCTACCCCCCAGCGGAGTTCATCAAAGCTTCCAACATAACATATCAACGGAATTCCCAACGGAGTTCTCATCAAAACCTCGGCGAAGTATCTCTTCCCCGCAGAGTAATTCCCCGCAGAGTAATCTCTCCAACAAGTTTATTCCCCAACGGAGTCATCTTCTCCTACCGGTTTATTCTTGCAACCATCATCCCCAGCGGAAACGAAGAACTCTGTTCTTCAACATCAGCCCAGGATTCAACTTCCCGGCATTCGTCAAGGATTTATTTTCCTAGACGAAAATACATTCATAAACATATCACCTTTCATACATCTTGCTTACATATACAATGCATGCACATACGCATCATATCACACAATCTCATTTCTCCCTGAGAACATCATGACATCATGCATTGCACAACTGATGTTTTGCCTTTTTCAGGAAAAAGGTCAATCCAAAGACGATTACTATCAACTGTTGCAATTACAGATTCGATACCTGCATCTAGCCAGGGCATATCTGTGAGCGATTGATTGTGGATTCGATACCTGTGTCTAGCCAGGGCATATCTACATTAAAGAGATTAAAGAGATATCTTGGAAATGCTCCAGATATGGATGCTGTTCTTTTGCTTATTCAAGACTCCTTCTAGATATAGTTCAGATGTGACCCATGCATGGCGACGTTCTGATACTTATTCCAGATTTCCTTTCAGAGATAGCTTGGAAATGCTCCAGATATGGATGCTGTTCTTTTGCTTATTCAAGACTCCTTCTAGATATAGTTCAGATGTGACCCAGGCATGGCGACGTTCTGATACTTATTCCAGATTTCCTTTCAGAGATAGCTTGGAAATGCTCCAGATATGGATGCTGTTCTTTTGCTTATTCAAGACTCCTTCTAGATATAGTTCAGATGTGACCCAGGCATGGCGATGTTCTGATACTTATTCCAGATTTCCTTTCAGAGATAGCTTAGAAATGCTCCAGATATGGATGCTGTTCTTTTGCTTATTCAAGACTCCTTCTAGATATAGTTCAGATGTGACCCAGGCATGACGACGTTCTGATACTTATTCCAGATTTCCTTTCAGAGATAGCTTGGAAATGCTCCAGATATGGATGCTGTTCTTTTGCTTATTCAAGACTCCTTCTAGATATAGTTCAGATGTGACCCAGGCATGGCGAAGTTCTGATACTTATTCCAGATTTCCTTTCAGAGATAGCTTGGAAATGCTCCAGATATGGATGCTGTTCTTTTGCTTATTCAAGACTCCTTCTAGATATAGTTCAGATGTGACCCAGGCATGGCGACGTTTTGATACTTATTCCAGATTTCCTTTCAGAGATAGCTTGAAAATGCTCCAGATATGGATGTTGTTCTTTTGCTTATTCAAGACTCCTTCTAGATATAGTTCAGATGTGACCCATGCATGGCGAAGTTCTGATACTTATTCCAGATTTCCTTTCAGAGATAGCTTGGAAATGCTCCAGATATGGATGCTGTTCTTTTGCTTATTCAAGACTCCTTCTAGATATAATTCAGATGTGACCCAGGCATGGCGACGTTCTGATACTTATTCCAGATTTCCTTTCAGAGATAGCTTGGAAATGCTCCAGATATGGATGTTGTTCTTTTGCTTATTCAAGACTCCTTCTAGATATAGTTCAGATGTGACCCAGGCATGGCGACATTCTGATACTTATTCCAGATTTCCTTTCATAGATAGCTTGGAAATGCTCCAGATATGGATGTTGTTCTTTTGCTTATTCAAGACTCCTTCTAGATATAGTTCAGATGTGACCCAGGCATGGCGACGTTCTGATACTTATTCCAGATTTCCTTTCAGAGATAGCTTGGAAATGCTCCAGATATGGATGTTGTTCTTTTGCTTATTCAAGACTCCTTCTAGATATAGTTCAGATGTGACCCAGGCATGGCGACGTTCTGATACTTATTCCAGATTTCCTTTCAGAGATAGCTTGGAAATGCTCCAGATATGGATGTTGTTCCTTTGCTTATTCAAGACTCCTTCTAGAGATAGTTCAGATGTGACCCAAGCATGGTGACATTCTGATACTTATTCAGATTCCCCTTCAGATATAGCCTAGAGATGCTCCAGATCCGGACGCCGTTCTATTGCTTATTCAGATTCAAACTTCTAAAAGACAACTTAGAGATGCTCCATCCCGGATGCTCTTCTATTGTTCAGTCCAGATACGATCCAGATTCGGATGACATTCTGTTACTCATGCAGTATGGATATACCCCAGACACGGCGGTCATTCTACCCTTTATTCAGACGTCAGCAATTAGACACAGACTAGATATGCTCCAGACACGAAAGCTATTCTATTTCTTATTCAGATTCACCTATCCACCATCTTTCCAAATGGAATCTATAAGCCCATTCCCGACAAGGTTCTGTCACACTTTCAGATGGCATCTTTAAGCCCATCCTCCCATCCATCATCTCTCCAAATGGCATCTGTAAGCCCATTCCCGACATCACACTGCTGATATTCTACTATGTGAGTGCAAATTTCTGGGCACTCTAGTGTTCAATCATCTTCCACCCTCGGATCACGAAAGGAACACAAGCCAATCTACATCCTCAGGTCTAAGAAGATTGAACAGGGGAAACTGTTGTACCCCAAAATTTGCCCTCCCATAATCTTCAAAGTTATGACAAGCAAATGGTTCAAAGTCTACTCAAGGGCTGCACAGTCAACCACTCTCCCATGCCAATCAAATTAGGGTTTTGGTTCTTGGAAGGAAGTTGAGGTTTCCAAGGGCTCAATCAAGTCACATATGCTCATATACATTGTCAAGCACCTACATGTCAAGTTTCAAGGCTCACAAGGTCAAGTTGCACAGTCAAAAGTTCCCTTTGGTCAACAGTCAACTGTAGGGGTAAAATGGTCATTTGGCAGTCAAAAGTCAAAATTTTTGGTCAACATCTTATTTTGAAGCCACAATCATCATTTGATCAAGTCTTGATCATGATTTCACAAGAATGGCTCAAAAATCATCAAGGTGTCAAAAGTTTCTATTTTTGGACAGCTGAAAAGTCAACTGTAACTTGACCAAGGCATAACTTTTTCATGGTTCATCAGAAAAATCCCATTCAATGCTCATCTTGAAGGGGAGGACATTTCCTACAACTCATCTTCACATCCCAAGTCCAAGAAATGCTCTCACAAAAAGTTATCAATTTCAACATTATAGGTCATTTTCAAAAGTCAACAAAAGGGACTTTAAGTCAAAGACCATAACTTGAGATTGGTAAATCAAAATGACATGGGACCAAAGACATTGGTTAGAGGACTTCAAGAACTTTCCAAAATGTCCAAGAACATGTTCATAGCTTCAAAATTGAGCAAGATATGCATTGGAGAAGTTGGGAAATCTCTGCGAAATGGCCAAAGTCAATTATCCTTGAAACTTCATTTTTGACAAAAGGGGCCCACTTTTTCCACTTGATTCAGCTTGGCCATGCTTCCCACGTGTCCCACAATTTATTTCAAGATTTAAAATTAATTTTTCCATTTTTATTTAATTTTATTTGATTTAATTCATTTTAAATCTTTAAAATTCAAATAAAAATCAAAGAAATTAATGGAGGGATATATTTTGTGATGATTAGCTTTGATACACCTTAAAACACATTCCAAATTCGTGCATGGCCTATTATGGGCATAAAAATTCAAAATTTCACAAATATGGCAAATGGTTCAATGTTGGTTATGGAGGAAATCAAGAACATAATTGCATAAGCTTAATGACCATTATTCTTATTGATACACTTTACATTACTATATATACAAGCCTTCCCAACCTCATTCAGAAAAAGAGTGTGTGCAGAAACGGCCAAGAGCAAAACCAAAAATTATTCAAAAAGTGAGAGTTCTAAAACATAGTTGCGAGCATCTTCAGATCAAAACAAGCACGTGGTTCTATTCCTTGCCACACCCTGAAGCTAAAGCAACCTTTGCCAAGTCCTGAGGCTCATACCGCGCTGTAAGTTCTTCCCAGGTCCCCCATAATTCTCATATCATTTTTGTTAACGCGTTCTTGTGCAGTTTCTCAAGTAGTTTCCACCATAAGCCTCACCCATCCAACAAGCCAAGTGTCATTGGAGGCAGATCTAAAGGCCCAGAACGCAAGAGTACTATGCTCTGGAGTCAGCGCATGCATAGGCAACCGAAAAAAGTCAAATAAGACTTCTTGTTGTTGGGCCAGAATTACTTCAGAAAACCTCCATGAAGGCCATCTCACCCCCCTTGGGCTTATTTACTTTTTTCTTATTTTATTTTGTTTTGTCATTTTCTTTTCTTTTATTTATTTGCCTTATTTTATTTTTTTAATAATTAGCATAATTAACATATTTTCATAAAAAATCAAAAAAATAGAACTAACATCATTATTATTATTATATTATTTTGTAAATAAACATTAATTGAAATAGTTTAATTAGGCAATTTTGACTTTTCTTTTAATAATTAAAATAATTTAGAATTAGGTTGACTTAATTTTGTTTCTTTTTATTTTATTTCATAAAAAACATAAAAAACACAAAAATATATTTTCTTTTAATTAATTAGTTTAATTATTTAATTAATTGCATTTAATTGACAAAAAGACAAAAAAATCAATTTCTTTTCTAAAAAGGGTCAACACCCTTAAGACGTTCCTGATTATTTTATTCGCGCGCATTTACTTTATTTGATTATTATGTAATTGCCTTCAAGAATGTAATAGTTAAATAGTTTTATCGCTTTATTTAATTTCCGTACTTATTTACTAAAAAACGGGTCTTTGTAATTTTTGGCGATGTATAGATCCGCGCCTTGTAATAGCGTAGGATTTATTTTTCCGCAATTTACTTTCTGCACCCCTTAACTGCTAAACTTGCATGAAAGAATGTATGTAAATAAAAACAACTCGTAGCTCACTAATTACAAAGACAAACATAACATGAATACAACACACAATGCACACACCACTTCTAGGGTACGCCTCACTCGTTGCCTTCGAAACGTGGTCGTCAAGTATAGGACGTCTTAGCGGTCCTTATGTCCATGATCCAGTTGCCTCGAAACAGTTTCCTCGGAACAGTTGCCTCGAAAACTGTTGCCTCGGATTAAAAAAGGATCAAGGACATAAGGGTAGCTTCTAAGGTGTCCTACTGTTGCTTCGGTGACCACACTATCCCTACACTCGAATTGACCCGAACACCTCCAACGGTGGTGCTACCTACCTCTCAATGGTGGGATGGAACTACCTTAAGGACTTCTACACAGCTTAATTCCTTAGGGTAGGTAGATGACTCATGGATACTTGCTCTCTAAAAAACCAAATCAAAAATCTTTTCACACTGACACTTTCAAAATCTTTCAAAACAATTTTTCAAACACTCTTGAGGACTGATACAAGAGTTATTCAGAAATCTTTCAAAGAAACTTTTGCAAAACCCACTCATATTTTGAAAAGCAAATATTTTGAAAACATAAGAGCAAGTATCTAAGAGCCCATGGATAACCATGGATAGAAAGGGTGCTAACACCTTCCCTTTCTATAAATCTACCTCCCGAACCGAGAAACTATCTCATAAGGAATTTTGTTGTGCTTTTGTCCTGTCCATGTTGGAGAAAATAAAAGACGGTGGCGACTCTTGCTTCCGCGACATTTCGTGAACCAGCTAAAAACAGTCAGTTTTATTTCCACCGGTCACAGTAGAGAACGTATACAAAGTGTTTCGAAAATGTTTTTGGAAAGAGTTTTGTGTATGTGTAAAAGTTTGTTTTGTTTTAAGCAAGCATCTAAGAGCTATCTACTATACTTTAAAGGGTTATTCTTTTCCTCTTTTCCTTTAGACAACGCTATCATACTATTAGTGAGTAGGTAGCCCTATCATTGGATGTTTGAGGGACATTCGAAGGGACATCGTATAGTCACAAAGGCAACTGGGCAAGAAACCTTAGTAACTACCCTAGGGTTTTAAGATCATACCGAGGAAACATCGAGAGGGTCATTTTTTATCTTTAAACCGGAGGGTAGTCACTAAAGTCTCACGTTTCAAGAGTTGTGACTGTTTTACGAAGGCAACCAAAATAGGGATACCCTGTAGGTGTATATGTGAGATTGTGTTGTATTCAGTTATCTTGTCTTGTATTAGGTTTGCTTGCGTTTGGTTTTAACCTCTTTCCATACAATCCTATTATCATGCATCTAAACAGTTTAAAAGTTGCAGGAATTTGAAGTGCGGAAATGTAAAATCTAGCTATTACAGGGCTTCAGGGAGGGGAATTATTTACAAGTCTAAAAGGGGGAAAGTAAAAAGAAGTAAATGTCCTACTTTTTAACTATTACAAACCAGTAGGCAGTTACAATAATATGAAAAAATGAGAAAGTAAATAAATGCGTGCGTAATGGAAACGACGTCTAAACCCTAAAAATTATTAAGTTAAAAGAAAAAAAAATTTGTGTTATTTTGTTTTATTTTGAAAAGGTATTAAATTACATTAAATCCAATTAACTAAAAAAGTAAAAGAAATATTAATTAATTCTAAAATAAATCTAACATTTTTGTATTTTTTTATTTATGAAAAGAAGTGAAATTAATTAGATCTTAAGTTTATTAATTTTAAATTAAATAAAAAAAGTTAAAGTAATTAAATAATGAAAAAAAAAACTTAACCTAATTTTTTGTGATTTTATAATTATTTGTTAATTAAATAAAAAAAACAATTAAAAATAAAAAAGTAACAAATAAAACAACAAAAAAATAA
The DNA here is from genome assembly GCA_948472305.1 of Vicia faba. Lineage (NCBI taxonomy): Eukaryota > Viridiplantae > Streptophyta > Magnoliopsida > Fabales > Fabaceae > Vicia > Vicia faba. The sequence continues at coordinate 455,741,279 of OX451735.1, read as the reverse complement.
ACAGGCCAGGATAGCAAACAAAAACACGGGGGGTATGAATTGAAATTCGTTGGGCCCAAAATCAAGAAGAAGCCCAAGATGTATTGGATTCAATGTTATTGGCCCCCTGAAGGTCCACCATGAAGGGTCACTCCAGGAGCATTGGATATGGACTCATCATGATCTATTGGCTGAAATTTGCAAGCGCATGTTTGGTGTTTGTAACGCAGCACATTGGATCTGCAACAATTTTGTTAGAAAAAAATAAAATGCAAGACATGGGTATCGAACCCAGGTCCTTTTCATTATACGTGTTCCCCTTCACCTACTGATCCAGCTATCAATTCGTTTATACAAATGAAACTATAATATTATATTTGAAAATGGGTCAAATATATTGAAAACTTAAAACGCACGCTAAGTGGGCCCTGCATATATTTGAATGGTCCAATCATGATATATTATCTTGCCACGCCAGCTCCGGGGAGGTCAAGCCACCCTTCACGGTGGTTGACCACAATCTTCTCCGGCATGGAAAATTCACAACCTGCAAAATAAGAAGATTCAAGGTCTGAAACTTTTCCTACCCCTCCTAAAACCTATGTTGCGAGTTCAACCATGACTCTGGTTTGATCTTAAAACGCCTCCATCATTGAACCCGAAGCTCACACATTTTCAAACCCTAATAATGGCACATTGTGATTTTGGCACTGAAACTCACATGAAGCACGTTAAAATATCTATAATGATTGTCAATAACAAAAATATGGATGCAATAGGTATTTAAATGGCATGGATATGCAGTTTAGATTTCAAAAAATCTTACCAACCGGTGATGTATGAACACGGTGATGTAGGTGTTAGAACATAGTTTGATTCTACAACCGTTGTAAAAGATTTGATGATAACAAACACAAAGAATAATTATGCACTCTAAAATTATATTCTGTTTTGTAGAGAAGTTCTGATGGAAGAAGATCAGAAGATAAGTTACAAAGTTGTTTCTGCTGTGATTGTAAACATCTCTCAAAAAGCTCTGATGAAAGAAGATCAGAATATGCGCTAGAAGGATGTTTCAACTCTGATTATAAAAATCTTTGAAATAAGTTCTAATGCTGCAAACAGGATTTTATGGCTCTGATCTCCAAAAGTTCTGAAGCAAGCAGCAACAGATACTTCAATGTTCTGAAGTGTTACAAATCAAATATTTCCATTTCAAGAGTAACGGCTAGAAGGGAACAAGGATTTTTATTTTTGTAAAGCACCTTAATTGTCATTAATCAAGTTTCCAAATGATCATCCATGCTTCTCCTATTTAAACAAGCCTTGAGGATAAATCGTTTACGATTTTCACATACACAACAATGTTGCTATCATCTCTCATCCTCAAACATTCAATATTTTAAAACTGTGTAAAACATCACTGTATTGTGATACTGTTTTATTATAAACACTACTGTACACTATTTATTCATACATTGCTTAAGTGAATTTCCTTGAGAAAAACCGGGTTGTGGTTATACTCAAGCAGACTTTGGAAGTTGTCAAAGTAGACTTGTAATCAAGATTGATTAGTGGATTAAGACCTCGTTGGAGAGAGGAAAAATCACCTTGGCGGGTGGACTAGAGTAGTTTGAGTCCAAATGAACCAGCATAAAAATCAATGTGTTCTTTTCATTAAGTTTTAAGATCCCAATTCAACCCCCCTTCTTGTGTTTTTCCATTCTTCAATTGGCATTAGAGCGCCTGGTTCTGAGTTCAAGCACTTAACTGTGTCAGTAAAAGATCTAAGCTAAGAAAAACACTATGGTGGGACCAAGTCAGAACATCAACAATGACTACCATGATGAGAAAGACAGAATCAGCGGTAAACCTCCAATATTTGATGGAGAGAACTTTGATTACTGGAAAGAAAGAATTGAAAGCTTCTTTCTGGCTCATGATGCTGATCTCTAGGATATGGTGATTGATGGGTACATACATCCTGTTGATGAAAGTGGTTAGAAGATTGACAGAAAAAGAATGTTAGATCATAAAAAGAGAGACTTCAGAAATCATCACAAAGCCAGAACTATTCTCTTGAGTGCCATCTCATATTCAGAGTATGAGAAGGTCACAACAGAGAGACAACAAAGCACATGTTTGATTATTTGAGAATGACGCATGAAGGCAACACGCAAGTAAAAGAAACCAAAGCCATTGCACTCATTCAAAAGTATCAAGCCTTCAAAATGGAAGAATATGAAACCATTGAAACAATGTTCTCAAGATTTTAAATTCTGGTTGCTGGGCTAAAAAGTTCTGGACAAAGGATACTCAACTGCTGATCATATAAAGAAGATCATCAGAAGTTTACCAAAGAAATGGAGACCCATGGCCACTTCTCTCAAACTGGAAAAAGATCTGAACAAAATATCTTTAGAAGAACTTGTCAGCTCTCTCAGAAGTCATGAGATAGAGTTAGAAGATGATGAGCCCCAAAAGCAAGGTAAGCCTTTAGCCTCAAATATAACAAAAAATATAATTCTAAAGTTTTGCAGGCAATAGAAGAAAACTTCGGTGGTTCCTCATCAGAAGAAGACAAATTATCCATTCTCTCCAGAAGAGTAAATCAGCTGTGTGATACGGTGGGAAAACTGACTTGAAGGTTTTGTGTTTGATTTCAAATGTTACCGTTAGCAAGAGTCGCCACCGACTTTTATTTTATCCAAAAGGAAAGGTGAAAAAGCACAGGAAAGACCTTTGAGATTATTTCTTGAGTTCGGGGGGTAGATTATGAAAAGGGAAGGTATTAGCACCCTTTTCATCCATGGTTTTTCCATGGGCTCTTAGTTACTTGCTAGATCACTTGTTTTTTTTTGAAATTGTTCTTTGTGTGGTTTTTGAAAGTATTTTGTAAAGAGGCCATTGTTTATGCAATCTTTGTAATGATTCTTGTTTATAAGAATGTATACAAAGATGTTTTATATTTTGAAATTTTTTTCAAGTTTGTAAGATGTTTTGAAAGTGTAGTTTCTTATTTTTAAAATAGCAAGGATGTTTGTTTGAAATTGAGAAAGTAATTAGGAGCATTCTATTTACTAAAAAGTCTTTCTTGTTCATTTTCCTTTTCCTTTGACATTGTTATCTTACCATTGATTTGGTAAGTAACCCTATCTTTGGATGTAAACGGGACGGGCGTGGGTCATTGTATAACCATGATTAGCAATGTTGCAAGGTATCTTAGCATTATTTTTAGGGACTAAGATCATTTGAAAGGCAACTTAGATAGCGTCATCGAGGTTCTATGATCTTGTATTTGCTTTATTTTTACTAAGATACCTTACATGCGTAATATGGCCATTTTGTATCAGGCAACCAAGTGGAATAACCCTAGGGGTGCTTGTGTGCAAGTGTATTGTTTTCATGCTTGTTTTTGTCTTGAATTAGGGTTGTCTATTGCTTGATTTTATATCTTGTCATACAAACCCTAATTACTAGCATATTATATATAAAAGCGATAAATTGCGGAATTTAAAGTTACTACGCTATTACAACATTTGTGGGGAGGGGCGATTACAACCATATTGAATGGGTATCAATGTACAAGGAATTAAATGGATACAATGTACAAAAGTGAATAAATGTACAAAAATGTAAAATGTGAAGTAAATGGATATATGTTTGATTTTTTAGGAAAAAGGGATTTTGTCTTAATATAATTAATTTAAAGAAAAATAATTAATAAAAAGAATTTGTTTAAGAAAAGATTTTAAATAAAACCCTAGTTCTATTAATTAATAAAAAAAATAAGTTTAAGAAAAGCATTTTTTAGTATTTTTATGCTTTGAAAATATTTATAATATTATAAAATATTTTTGGCCTTTTTTATATTAAAATAATATATTTTAATTGGTGTAAAAGAAAATAAATAATAACCTAGTCTTAATTAAATTTACAAGATAATTGGCAAAAATAAATAAAGTATAGTTAATAAAAATATTTTTTGTGAGAAAAATAAAAATAAAATAAGCCAAAATATAAATCTATCATTTTTTTGTATTTTTTTATGATTTTTTAGTATTTAGAAAATATATTAAGGAAATCAATAAAATAAAAATAAGAAAAGTAAAATAAATTGGGCTAGGGGTGGAAACATCCGGCAAGGGGGTTAGTAAGCAAAAAAAATAAAAAATAAAACAAAGCCCAATAAGGCCCAGTCGCTCAAAAAAGTCAGGAATGCAAAATATGTAAAAAATGCAAAAGGGTACCACTGGGGCTCGAACCCAGGTCCCAAAGGTTACAGTCGCGCGCTTCTACCACTGGGGTGGCTATACATTCGTTAACATAAGCAAAAAAATAAATATACAAGGCAAAAAGCGCCCTGATGACTTCATCTTCAACCTCCAGCCAGACCAACTGTAACTTGCTCATTTCTCATCAAAAATAAAAACTGTAAACATGAAACTTGTAGTAAATTTTCTCACGTTTTCAGAAATGTAAAGCATTAAAACTATAGATCAAAGATAAGCATGAATTTTAATGGCCCTAATCAGAATCCTAAAAATCTCAAAATTTTCAGTTTCAAAATTCTCTAAGCTCAAGCAAAATTAATGGAAACTATGGACATGGTTAGCTTCAGGGCAATGATATCTACATGTTTTGTTCACAAATAAACTATTGATGATGCCTGTATGAAGAGTTCAAAGTTGAGAAAACTTACCTTAAAACTGGAAATCGTGTTTTGAGTTTGAGCTTGTTTCAAGTGATGGTGATGATCAGGTTAGCTTCCTTGAGGTCCCAGGAAGCTAAAGTAATGATTAGCTTGAGCAATGGATTGCTGAAATGGTTTGTAGAAGTCAATATGCAGAGTTTGTTTTTGGAAATGGAGGATGGTGTTAATGGTGTTACAGTTCTATAACAGGGTGTGGGATCAACTCTATGTGATGTTTAGAAACTTTAGAAACCAAAAGGCCAAGAAACGTACGAGTAGATTATGAGTTTCAAGTTTTTGGACAGTTTGTGTGAAAATGGAAGTGTGAAGTGTGATTCTGAGTTCTAGGTATTTTCAAGGCTTGATCATTTGTGTGTTTGTGTCAAAATGTTTGTGTATGTATAAACAAAAGTGTTTAAGTGCATTAGCAAGTCAGAAGTACAAGTTCTTAGCTTTTGGCTAGGTTACTTGATTTTGAAGAAAAGAGGGAAACAAGTTTCAAGGAGAGGTACAAGCATGGGATGGGTGATTGGAAGTGTTTGAAACATTTCTCATGAGTTATAGGACCTTTTTGATCAAAAGAGAATAAGTGCAAGGCTCATGAACAAGTTTTGTACAAAAAGTCACTTTATCAAAATGGCAATGTGACCTTTCTTCCAAAAATGGATATAAAGCATGTCCATGCATTGAATGCTTGAAGTGAGGCCTCTAACAGCTGTGTAAACCATTAATTATGGAGTGCCTAACAAGTTTGAGGCCTGCAAAGTAGTGTTTATGCAGCATGGTTTGAATTTTATTTTTGTTCATCACTAAAATGACTTGTAATTAAAGTGATTAAACCTTAACTTCATCTCTTCGATTCTCCCTACTCAAGAATGACCTCAAGAAGTTTTTGGACATTTTGGAAATATTGCAATGTTCTCTATAACCCATCTTTGAATTGATTTTGAATATTCCCCTTGGAGATATATGAAAAAGTCTCATGAAGTTAGGTCAAAATCCTGGCCGAATTAGGGCAAAAATTTCACTAAGTGTTTAGTTTCATGACCACATGTTCATAAAATTATAACTTGAGATCCAAGCAATTTTGGAAGAAGTTGTGTGAAGAAAAGTTGTAGATTTCATGGAAATATACAAATTTCATGTAGGAAGTTTCTCTCGAATCACTTTGCATCATGGTGAAAATTTTGCTCAAAGTTATGAAAAAATAAGAAATTTTCAACACTTAAGAAACATTTCTAAGTTTAGAAATTTTGACTTTTCAAAATGAAATCTTGACTTTTTTATTTCTTGATGAATAAGATTCATATTTTGACACGTTTTGATGAATTATGATCTTTGGCATTTGAATTTGACCAAAAAGTCAAAGTTTGACTTTTCAGTATACAATTGACTTTTGATCAGTTGACTGCAAAATTCATCTGTCAATCTAATGGACTTGCAATGTTTTGAACCATGTCATTAGGTCAAAATTATGTAACTGGGCTCTTGAGATCATGCCTTAAACCAATTGACCATTTTCTAGGTCAAAAATCAGAAATTGCCCTTTCCCAGTCAAAACCCTAATTTTGACCATTTTGCCCTTTTGGAGATTTGATCAAATTCCTTCAGGAGTTGTGGTCCAAACTTGATCAAATGATACATATGAGTTTAAAATATTTATGTGGATAAAAAATTATGAAGTTTGACGGTAAATTGGCCATAGTTGACTTTTTCCCCAATACAGTTGATTTTTAGGTCAATTGCTCAATTGACTGAGCAAAAATGTGATCCAAAGCTTGAAACTTGACATGAGTAATCTTAGGGGTCCATAATGATCCATGAAAGTCATATGGGGCATTGTAAGTTAAAAAATTCTTGTGTAAACTCAAACCTTAATTTTGGTCATCAGTGCATAAGAAGGTGTCTTGAGTTGATCAAACCCTAATGCAGTCTTGAGTCAAGGGAGATCTTGTGAGCAAATTCTTAATATGTAAGAGGGAAAATTTTATGGTAAAACAACTGCCCCTGTTCAATCTTCTTAAGCCTGAAGAGTTAGATTGGCGAGTTTCGCTATTCGTGACTCGAAGGTGGATTGGCGAGTTTTTGCATCAGTGATGTGATGGTAGAGGGAATGGGCTTTAAAGATCCCATTTGAAGGGATGATAGAAAGTTGTTGTAGATGGGCTTAAAGATGCCATCTAAAGTGATTGCTGAATTTTAATTTGTAAGCTGAAAGAATGAGTATCAGAATGGCGTCCGTGTCTGGAGCGTATCTGAACTGTATCTGAAGGATGAATATGAGGAAGTATCAGAATGGTGCCCGTGACTAGAGTGTATCTAAACTGTATCTGAAAAGTTGACTCTGAATGAGTATCAGGATGGCATCCGTGTGTGGAGCGTATCTGAACTGTATCAAAAGTTAACAACTGAATGAGTATCAGAATGACATCCGTGTCTGGAGCGTATCTGAACTGTATCTGAAAGCTGAGTCTAAATGAGTATCATAATGGAATCCGTGTGTGGAGCGTATCTGAACTGTATCTGAAAGCTGGATTTGAGGAAGTATCAGAATGGCGTACGTGACTGGAGTGTATATGAACTGCATCTGAATGAGTATCAGAATGGCATTCATGTCTGGAGCGTATCTGAATTGTATCTGAAAGATAGTCTGAATGAGTATCAAAAGGGCATTCGTGTTTGAAGCGTATCTGAATTGTATCCGAGAGCTGAATTTGAATGAGTATCAGAATGGCATCCGTGTCTGGGGCGTATCTGAATTGTATATGAAAACTTTGAACATTGTTAATGGTAGCTGTTGATTGATCTTATCCTGAAAAGGGTAAAATATTAGCTAATATGTAATGTTATGTTGTATGAAATGCATGGTATAATGCATTCGTGTTATCAATGTTTATGATATATGGATGCGATATATGCGCATGCAAGCTAATCTGTCACACTGTTGTTGGATTGGGGAAAATAAATCCCTGACTGCTACTGAGGATATGAAGTGTAAGTCTTCATGTTGTGAAGTTGAAGTGTTGATGAATTTCCGCTTAGAGAAACAAACTCTTTTGTAAGGGAAATTCCGTGTACTGCTTGTAAAATCTTGTTGAGGAATCCTGAGAAATTTGGCGACTTCTACCGGGGATTGATAAACTGGAAGTTTTGTTCCGCTGGGGATTAAACTGCACACTGTAGGGAACTTATGGAAATAGCATAGAGATATTTCCATACCTCTTAAAGCCATCAGTGATTGTATTTATAATTTGTTTATTTGTAAACAGTAATTATGTTCAAATGCATATGTTCAAAAATGAATCATTTGGACGTTTTTGTAAACAAAACACAAAAGTAAAGAAAAACAGATAGTTTTACACTTTCAAAGGGATATCTTTGTATTGACTTTGAGTAAGTATTTTTGTACAATGAGACAAACATTCTAGTAAGAGAATGCCGTCGTAAAAAAATTAAAATTTTGATACAAAGAAAAGATAGCTATGTGCAATAATCCCATGGGGTTCCCATTCTGCTATAGCCTTCGCATCTCTAAGCATATTGTCTATTTGTTGCCTCATCCGAAGATGATTGAATTGATAAGAACCTCTGAGTTTGTCAGTGCAAGCCAAAGGTTGTCCGTAAGGTGATCCAACAAGACATAGTCATATGCTTTAATTCCCTAACTTTTGCCTGGACCCCCCTTTCGGGTTTTTAGTCCACCGGGAAACCCTTTTTTTCCCAAGTCGCCCTTTCGGGTTTTCAACTTGTCGGGTGTACATATTTTTTTTGTTTTATCCCTAATTTTTTCCTGAACCTTTTTGGTTCACAGGGATGCCCTTGTTTTTCCTAGGTGTGTCAACCTAGCGGGTCTCTTATGCGTAGTATCTTTTGACTATGTCTGCATTTGCAGGGTGCGGCAGGTCGTCGCCATCCATGGTGGTCAAGATCATTGCTCCACCAGAGAATATGTTTTTGATTACAAATGGTCCTTCGTATGTAGGAGTCCATTTGCCCCTGGGATCACCTTGCGGCAGTATGATACGTTTGATCACCAGATCTCAAACTTGATACACCTGGCGTCTGACCTTTTTGTTGAAAGCCTTGATCATCCGTTTTTGATACATTTGACCATGACAGACAGTAGTAAGCCTTTTCTCGTCAATCTAGTTTATTTGATCAAGTCGAGTCTAGATCCAATCTTCTTCATTCAACCCTGCGTCCTTCATAATTCTTAGAGAGGGGATCTAGACCTCAATAGGCAAGACAACCTCCATGCTGTATACCAGTGAATAGGGTGTTGCCCCGGTTGATGTGCGAGCCGTGGAGAGCGAATGGTAGCATTTCATGCCAGTCTTTGTACGTGACTGTCATTTTCTGTATGATCTTTTTAATGTTCTTATTCGCGACTTCTACATCACCGTTCATCTTCGGCCGGTAAGGGGAAGAATTATGATGTAGGATCTTGAATTGCTCGCACAGGGTGGTGATCATAGTATTATTTAGATTTGTACCATTGTCTGTAATGATCCTCTCCGGGATACCGTAACGACAAATGATATTCTTCTTGATGAACCGGGCAACAACATTCTTGGTAACGGAAGCGAAAGAAGATGCCTCCACCCACTTGGTAAAATAGTCAATGGCCACTAAAATGAAGCGTGTCCATTGGATACTGTTGGCTTGATTTCCCCAATCATATCAATCCCCCACATAGAAAAGGGCCAAGGAGCCGTCAAGACATTCAGAGGAACCAGGGGTACATGCACCTTGTCAGCATAAATCAGACACTTATGGCAAGTTCGAGAGTGTTGATAGCAATCTACTTCCATGGTAGACCAGTAATAGCCTGCCCGTAGGATTTTCTTTGCCATCGTATGCCCACTGGAATGGGTGCCAAAAGTGCCTTCATGTAATTCAGCCATGATTCTTTCAGCTTCAACCTTGTCTACACACCAAAGTAACATAGAGTAATGGTTGCGTTTGTAAGGAATGCTATTACTAAGGAAGAGTTTAGCAGAGAATCTCCTTAAGAACTTCTTATCATTTACTAAAGCTCCTTCTGGATATTCTTAGGTTTCGAGATACCTCTTGACTTCGTGAAACCAAGGCTGGTCCACTACTTCTTCAGTATTAATCTCGTGACAGTGTGCTGGTTCATCCCTTCGTTCAATGGTGATCTGGGGAGCCTCGTTATCCCATTTAAGTTTAAACATAGATGACATTGTGGCTAGTGCGTCTGCTAGCTGATTTTCTTCTTGCGGGAAGTGCTCGAATTTAATCTTCTCAAAATGTGGGAGCAATGTCAAAACATGTTCTTTATAAGGGATAAGGTTAGGGTGTTTGGTGTCCCATTCCCCTTTTATCTAGCTGATAATCAAAGCTGAATATCTGAATACATTCAAAGATTTGATCCCCAAGTCTATGGCAGCTTTGAGACCAAAGATGCACGCTTCGTATTCTGCCATGTTATTTGTACAATTGAAGCAGAGTCTTGCCGTGAAGGGAGTGTGACATCCTTCTGGAGATATGAGTACAACACCAATACCATTGTCGAGTGCGTTAGATGCCCCATAAAAAACCAGGGTCCATCTGGATCCTTGTTCAGGTCCGTCATATAGTCTGAATTCTTCATAGTTGTTTACCATCCTGATGTCTTCATCTGGGAATTCGAACTTCATGGACTGGTAGTCTTCCACAACTTGGTGAGCAAGGTGATCAGCTAGTACACTGCCCTTTATTGCTTTTTGGGTAGTGTTGTACCCCAAAATTTGCCCTCCCTTTTTCTCAACATTTTCTCATCACAAGGCCCTTGGAGCTCAAAATCCAGTTGGGGTTTCCTCTGCTCAAGACTTCTCCTGGCACTGTTGACCCAAATTAGGGTTTGTGTTTGCACAAAGTTGTTTTGACCTAAAATGCCTAATATGACTTTCATGCTTCATGTTGGACTCCCAAGTTTATCCATACCAAGTTTCAAGTCTTGATTCCAAATTTTGCCCAGTCAATTGGACAGTTAACCTAGAAATCAACTGTATTGGAAAAAAAAGTCAACTGTGGCCAATTAACAGTCAAACCTCATGAAAATTGACCCACATCAACATTATTAACTCACATGGACCATTTGATCAAGTTTGGATCACAATTCCACAAGAAATTTGATCAGATCACCAAAAGGGCAAAATGGTCATTTTTAGGGTTTTGACTGCACAAAGGCAATTTTTGACTGTTTGACCTAGCCAATGGCAAGCCAAGCTCACATATGGACTCAAGGACCCCATGGAATTGTCTTGACATTCTCAACAAGTTCAAAAGATCCCAAATGCACAAGATTGACAGTTGAATTTCCCAGTCAATTGATCAATTTTGACTGTATACTAAAAAGTCAAACTTTGACTTTTTGGTCAAAATCAAATGTCAAGATTCATTTTTCATCAAAACATGCCAAATCATGAAACTTGTTCATCAAGAAATCAAGAATTGCAAATTAGGGTTTGAAATGAAGATTTTTCATAACTTAGAATTTTTCTAAGTTATGAAAAACCCTAATTTTTTCCTAACTTTGCCCCACTTTCTCACCAAGATTCATTTGGATTCAAGAAAAAGTCAAAACATGAAAGTTGTAGCCTATTGCAAAATCTACAACTTTGATTCACAAAGTTTTCCCAAAAGAAGCTTGTAGCTCAAGTTACAATTTTTGGAACAAGGGTACCAAACCATTCTTAACTTAGAGAAAATTTGACCTATTTTAGGCAAGGTTTTTACCTAACTTCAAGACCATTTTTCACATACTTCCACTTGGAATTTCAATTTGAATTTCAAAGATGGATTGTAGTACACATTCTAAGATTTCCAAAATGTCCAAGAACTCATCAAAAAACCTCATGGTTAGGGAGAATCGAATTTGGCAAGTTGGAAAAAATTCACTTTGTTTATGGCCAAGTTACATGTTCATACATCTAGGCCATTTTGAAATCAGCTTGCATTCCTTGATTACAGGTCCTATATCCCATTTGCACTCAATAATTTAATTCTAACTCATTGTGCCAAGGCCTTGTTTTATGTGTTTAAGCATTACATGGAAGTTTAAGCCATTTTTGGATAAAGCATTTTTGCCATTTTTGAAAAGGAGTGCTTTATGTCAATTTGTAAATCAAGAAGGTACAAAGAAAATCTCTGAGGCACAAGTTATTAGACTAATTACACTGATCAAGGCCATGGTTTGCAGCACATTAGGGGGGCCTCTATCATCCTAGAACTCAAGTGGACATTTTCTTGCTTAAGTGTGAAGAAACATCGCATAACAATACACAACTCTCATCTCAGCAAAAACCAGCTTAGGCAAACTTGTCAAACACATTCCAAACCTCCATCCTGACCTGAGACACAAGCCTATCACCTCCAATACCTCTCCATTCACAGAATCACTATTGAACTGCACAAAACAGGGCATCCCTGCAGTTTGAGTGGCATAGTTCATTTCCATCGTGCATCTTGGCCAAAACCAGTTCAAACACTTTCCTTACCATCAATCCAAACTATCCAAAGCATTAGAAGTAGACTGTAACTCCTCTAATCAGTTTGGCCATTTTCATTTCTTCCTCTTGCAGGTTGACTTCTGCAGCTTGATACAGAAGGTTTCAAAGCATACCAAGTATTGGAGTAGCATCCTCACACTTCAAGCAAGCTGTACAAACCATCATCTTGCCCTGAAAGCTCCTCCATTGCCAGACACGATTCCAACTGAACAGTTTGTGCTAAAAGTCCAGGAATCCAGGTGTTTGAATCAGTGTACAAGCGCGCGTTTTTGACAAAGTTTCTGGCCAGAGGTTGAAGAAGGTCCTTTGGGCTGGGCTTGTTCTATCTTTTCTTATTTGCACCCTATTTTTACTTTTACACCTCTTTGGCCCATTATGCTTATTTTCATGATTTTTTTGACTTTTTCTTTTTTGTTCTGACTTATTTATTTTCTCTCTAATATTAAAAATATAAAAAATATTTTTTACACCATTTTTGAATTTATTAGGCATTTATTTGTTTAAATAGGTATTTGTACATAAATAAATATATAGATATACTTTTATTCAAAATACTAAAAAATAATGCAAACACATTTATTTTCTGATCTTTATTTTATTTTATCTTCAAAAAATATTTTATATAAAACATACTTTTTTTATAAATATTAAATATTATTATTTTGTATATATAATATATATTTAGTAAATAATACAAATACATATATATTTATTTGAATATTTAGGACAAAAATACAAAAATATATATATTTTTATTTTATTAATATTTGACATTAAAAATACCTTTTTTATAAGTATACTTCATTTTTATTTTATTTTTGTACATACTTATTAAATATTGTATATATTAAATGATTAATACCTTTTATTTAATAAATTAGGGTTTTGCCCTAAATACATAAAAACTCCAAAAATAATACTTTTTATTTTGTTTATTTGACATATAAAAAACACTTTTTTTTCATACATATAAAAAACACTTTTTTTTCATACATATAAAAAACATTTTTGCATCTTGCATATTTATTCCCTTTTTATTTAATTATTGTATATTAATTAATTTGTATAATTCAATTTGATGTAATAGTCTAGGTTTAAATTCCTTGTCAAAATACCCCCATTTGAACATTTGTACCCTCCTCCCCATATATTGTGTTGTAATATTTTAGGAACTTTATTTTTCGCACTTTAATGCTTTCTAAATATACCATGTTAGAATTAGGGTTTGTATGCGAATCAAAAATAACAAAAATAGTTTGACCTAATTTCAAGATAATCAAGCATGAAAATAAACAACACTAAACACACTTGCACCCCTAGGGTATTCCACTTGTTGTCTTCAATAATGGGCCATATTGCATGTTAGGCCTCTTTGGGCAAAACAAAACAATTCAAATGATCATAGTCCCTCGATGACACTTTCGAAAGTTGCCTAGAAAATGATCAAGTCCCTTAAAGGAAAATTGCCCAAAGATACTTGGCACCATTGCAATTATGGTCTAAACGATGACCCGCGCCCGTCCCTTTCGCATCCTAACACAAGATTTCCACCAAATGCAATGGTGGAACAAAATTGTTAAAAGGGTTAAAACATAGCAATAATCTTTGAGAACTTTAGGGTAGATAGCTCTTAAGTACTTTTCAACTTGCAAAACAAAAACACTTGCCTATTTTTCAAACCACACTTTCAAAACAACTTTCAAAAACCTTGAAACATCTTTTCAAAAAGACAAACACCTTTTGTAAAACATTCGAGTAAAGAATTGTTACAAGGGTAGCCTAGACAAGGCATCTTTTTCAAAACATTTTCAAAACCACGCACAAAGCACCATTTCAAACAATTGAAAACCAAGGCAAGTTGATCTAAGCAAGTACCTAAGAGCCCATGGATAACCATGGATAGAAAGGGTGCTAATACCTTCCCTTTCTATAATCTACTCCCCGAACCCAAGAAAACATCTCAAAGGTTTTTTGCTGTGCTTTTTAACCTTTCCTTAGGATAAAATAAAAAGTCGGTGGCGACTCTTGCTCAACCGAAACATTTGCGAAAACAAACGCAAAACCTCAAGTCAGTTCTCCCACCGTATCACAGAACTGGCGACTCTGCTGGGGACAAATTTAAAAGTGGAGTAACCTTAGGGCTTAGACCACCCTCTTGCATGACTAATTGTTTGATTTGATTGCTTTATATCTTGGCTCTCTTGTTTGGGTTTGCAATCCTACACCCGGATTTTGGGAAACATTCATAGATAGCAATACGTTGTGGAAACGGTGCGGGGTATACCGACACGGTCGAAGCAATAGCTATATTAGTGTGACATATTTGTGAGTACCGGTAACCCTTGAGTTCAATCAAGGAGAGTACGGGGCCGCTGAGTGATGTCACTAAGCACTAATGACCTAGAACCTTACTTGGCCATCTTGGCCTTTTATTAGGGGTAGTGAGATGACCGGCTTTGGTGCAGTCCGAAGTTGGTAGATACTCGATACTACACTCATTGAGGGTTGTTTTCTTGGAATATTTTGGTCGCTAGTTAAGTGGCTAAACCAAAACCATGAACGATGAAAACAATCCAATGATATTGAGCTCCTTAGAACCCGGTTACTATTTATAGGACAGGTTTTTAAGCCAACTACACTCAAGAGGGTACTTACCTATGAAACCTCATGCAAGCCTGAAACTAGGGTTTGATGTGAATTGCTTGTACATATGTTTTGTGCATACATCATAAACATCATAAAGCATCATATGCATTCACTAACCATTTCAAGGGTTTAGATCTTCATCTTTGTTCTTGTTTTGTAGGTCATGGAAATTCCTCGCAGAAAAACCATCCAAGTCAACCTTGTGAGAATCTCTCCTCAACTCAAGGAGCTCACCTCAAGAATTCCGGAAAGCTCATCCTTCAGTGAAAGACATGGTAGACTGCTCAGCCTAGTCAACACCAACATTGAAGAGGATATGATGAAAGTGCTATTCCAGTTCTTTGAACCCCTTCACCACTGTTTCACTTTCCCCGATTACCAGTTGGTGCCCACTTTGGAGGAGTTTTCTCAGCTCCTGAGAATTCCTATCCTTAATCAACTACTCTACAACGGTACAGAAAAGGAACCAAAGCCTGAAGATGTTGCTCGAGCATTACATCTACAACCTTCTGACATCAAGGGGCATTGGGAAACCAGAATCAGCGTCAAAGGATTCTTAGCAAAATTCTTGTTTGAGAAGGCACAAGAATGTTGGAATTCATTGGACCTACAAGCCTTTGAAGAAATTGTAGCACTCCTTACCTATGGGTTGGTCTTGTTCCCAAATCCTGACCAACTGGTAGATGTCAATGCCGTCAAAATCTTCTTATCCAGAAATCCAATACCAACATTGCTTGGGGACATTCTTCACTCATTTTACACACGAACAATGAGAAAGATGGGTGTTCTCATGTGCTGTACTCCTCTCCTTGCGAGGTGGTTTATTTCGCACCTTCCACAATCTGTCTTGAAGAATGACCAAGGCTCAAGGTGGTCCCAACGGTTGATGACTCTTACTCACTCTGATGTACATTGGTGTTCTCGGTCCAGAGAAAATGTCATCATCGTCGATCATTGTGGAGAGTTTCCTAATGTTCCTTTACTTGGAATCAGAGGAGGTATCACCTACAACCCTTGCCTAGCTTTGAGGCAATTTGGATATGCACGAAGAGATGGCCCTCACGACATGTTGATTCCTGACCTAGTTTTTGACTTCGACAACGATGCGCAAGGACTTCGCCAAAGATTCATCAGAGCTTGGAGGATGCCCAACAAGGTTGATAGCAAGACACTAGGGCACAAGAACTCCATCCCTCTTGAGCTTTACCTCAAGTGGGTACGAGCCCGAGCCCAGAGTCTAATGATGCCTTATCCTCATGTTCTCCCTGTGATTAAAGAGCCTGTTAAGGAAGGAGAGGTACCCTACACCATCCTATATCCTGACATGCCTACATCGTGGGAGGAAATGCAGAAGAGTTGGATTCAGCTCAAGGAGGAACGGAACACTTTTGAAGCCAACTTCTACGCTAGTGAGAAGAAGGTTCTAGAGCTTACCCGCCGACTCCATGAGGAGGAGACTCTCAACACCTACATCGCACCAAAGAGGATGCGCAATGTCTTTTTACCTTGAGAAGTTGTTTTTGTAATATTTGGCCCATGGGGCATTTATGTACTAACAAATTTCTTCTTATTAATATGACGTGCGTTCTTTTTTTGTTTGCAACAATTTTGAATATTCTAAATCCTTGAATGCATTGCATACATAAGCATACCATTCATCATGTGCATAAGCAGGTCTCACGCCAGGTTTCCTTATCTGTCTGCTGTTTATTTCAGTAGGATGGATCTCGAGCAAACAGTCAAAGACTTGCAGGCTCAAAATGCACAGTTTCAGTAACTCCTGATGACCTTGGCTAAGGGTCAGGAGGATCTAAAGACCTTGCTGGGGAATAAAGACCCAGTGAAAAAGAAGAAAAAGAGACTCGGGGTGGCTACTTTAGGGAGGAGATTTGAAGGAGAGGCCAGAAGAGTGCTTGAATTTCCTCCTACTTCTGAGGAGGGGACCAGCAAAGGGGGTGGGGCTGCGGTACCTTCCGAGTCCGATATGGAAGAAGAGGAGGCTGAAGAGGATGAGGACTATTCTGATCAACAATACCCTCTGGCTGATGACAAATACAAAGGTTTAGAAGACAGATTGGCAGCCATGGAGCTACAGAGGGTGCCGGGTTTGGATTTCGAAGACTTGGGTTTAGTTGCCGGGATTGTGATTCCCCCAAAGTTCAAAGTGCCAGTTTTTGTGAGGTACGACGAGCTGTCCTGTCCAAAAATGCATCTCCGGTCCTACGTAAGGAAGATTCAACCTTATACGGCAGATAAGAACCTTTGGATCCATTTCTTTCAAGACAGGCTTTCTGGGGCTCAACGGGAGTGGTTCTATCAGCTAGAGGGAACCAGCATCCGAAACTGGGAAGACTTGGCCACCGCCTTTTACAAACAATATCAATATAATTCTGACCTTGCTTCCACGCGTACCCAACTTCAGGGTATGTCACTGGGAACAGGTGAAGGATTCAAAGAATATGCACAAAAATGGAGGGATTTGGCTGGCAGGGTGCAGCCTCCTTTAACCGACCGTGAACTTGTTGACATGTTTCTAGGGACCCTGTCTGGTCCATTTTTCAACCATCTAATTGGTAACTCTTCCGCGGGGTTTACCGATTTAATCTTAACAGGAGAGAGAATAGAAGCTGGCATCAAGTCAGGGAAGATTCAGAAGGGTGCCGCTGCAAGTGTTGAGAAGAAGCCTTTCAAGAAGGAAACGGCTGTGGTATACTCTCAGAGAAGAGCAGGGAAGACTGAACGCCGGCCAACTGTGGGGGCCGTAATGATCCAAAACCCTTCAAGTGAGCAGCCTCGCTATAACCAGTCCAGACCAAATCAACAACGGGTGGAACGGACACAACGGCAGTTCACCCGCATTAATATGACGCCAGCGCAAGTGCTTCCCCATCTGTTAAAGTTGAATCTTGCCACTATCAAGGAGGCACCAAAAAATGTGAATACGTCCTCTCCGCATTATCATCCTAATGCTAAATGCGCCTACCATTCTGACAGTGTCGGGCACGACACCAACGATTGTTGGGCACTCAAGCATAAAATCCAAGACCTGATAGAGGCGAAGGAAGTGGAGTTCGACGCTCCGGAGAAGCCGAACGTGATATCTGCTCCAATGCCGAAGCACGGCCGAAATGTCAATGCCATTGAAGAAGATTTGTATGTTGCTGATGTCAATGATCTGATAACTCCGTTGCTAACCATCAAGTTGAATCTGTTAAAGGCCTAGATTTTCCCGGGATGTAAAGAAGATTGCTACTGCTGTTACTCTCTGCCGTTTGATTGTCTGTTACTAAAGAAAGGCATCCAAGGCCTAATGGTCAGTCGACAAATTTTGTTTGAAAAAGTTTTTGCTATTCCAACCCATACTAAAGATGTCTCAATCATAACCATTCACGCCAATCTTTCCAAGGCCGTCAGAAAGCCTGTTAAGATTACACCAGCTACGAAATCTGTTCCTTTGAAGATAACAATGCCAGGGCCTGTCCCCTACATTTCTGAGAAGTCGATACCATGGAACTACGGCGGTGACGTCTACTACCATGGTATTAAACAAATTGAAATAACTGACGAAAGTTCGGATGAGGAAGAAGCCAGCATTGGAAACATTGCGGGCATGAGCAAAATCACCCGGAGCGGGAGAATATTTTCTCCAGAGATTGCCCCTCCAAGAGCAATCTTTGGACCCTCATCTGCTGACAAGGTTATCCCTGCACCAATAAAACTCTCTGCTAGAACCCCATTGATCGAAGATGTTGTTGTTCCTAGTATTGTCCCTCCTACCGCTGCTGATAAAGGTAAGGGAATCTAAGATGAGCTCGTCAGAACGAGGGCTCAACCCTTGGTCATCCCGGAAACCTCCAAGAAAGAAATGGAAGAGATATTGAAAATAATCAAAAGGAGTGATTATGATGTGGTAGAACAACTGGGGCAAACCCCCTCAAAGATCTCCATGTTGGCACTACTACTTTGCTCAGAAGCGCACGCTAAAGCTTTGATAAAATTCCTAAAGGCAGCCCATGTGCCCCAGGAAACCTCTGCAGACCAGTTCCAAAATTGCGTGGCCAGCCTTACTGCGGACAATGGATTAGGTTTCTCTGATGCCGACCTAACTCCTAAAGGTAGAAACCACAATGATGCTTTGCACATTTCAGTCGAGTGCCGAGGAACTACTCTCGCGCATGTCTTGGTCGACACTGGTTCGTCGCTGAATGTACTGCCTAAGAAGGCCTTGGACCGACTAGATTGTGAAGGGTTAGAGCTGAAGCCGAGTGATATTGTTGTCAGAGCTTTCGATGGTTCGAAGAGGATGGTCCATGGGGAGGTTGATATTCCCATCAAGGTGGGCACTGAGGTGTTTAAATCTACTTTCTATGTGATGGACATCCGTCCGTCATACTCTTTCTTATTGGGTAGGCCTTGGATACACAATGCCGGGGCAGTCACCTCCTCCTTCCTGTCAAGGGGAAGATCATAACCGTCCATGGCGAAGAGGAGTACATGATCATCCACTTGAACTCCTTCCGGTACGTGGAGGTAGAGCGTGAGTTCATTGAGACACCTTTCCAGCATTTCGAAGAAGTCCTTCCTGAAATAACAGTAGCAAAGTTGGCAGCTGAAGTACCGAGGCAGATGGCCAGGATGGCATCTCTGGAAGACACGAAGGCCGCAATAAAGGAGGGAAAGAATTCAGCATGGGGGCAGTTGCCTGATATTCCACATAAAACAGACAAATTTGGATTAGGGTTCACTGCCGCGGGCCAGAAAGCTATGCGCCGTTCGAAGATTGAAAGGGCGCCAATCAAAATTTCTCCCTACGGAATCAACGCTTTGGAGGATGAATACAAAGAGAGCAACATCGAAGAGTGGATTTACCCAACTGTCAAAGGAGGATTATGCAACTGGGAGGCAAAAGACTTTGTCCCCATCACTTTTATTCATCAGTAATTTATCTGTCAAACATTTCCTATTGGTCTGTAATATTTATTTTCGAACAATCCGTACACTATCTTTTTACCTCATGCCTTGCCCGGGGCATGTAGGTCCATTTGTAAGGGTTTTGATTACTTTCATATCCATATGCCATGTTTAATGATTCATTGGACGTTTTTCATTTGATAAACTGCTGTGTTCATTTTCTTTCCTTTTGCATTTTTGTTTAAGGATGGCTATCCCTTACACACACCCACACTCACAAATACAGGTACCCATCCACTCCAGATTCCATGGGTGACTATTCTTCTATATCCTTCAATAACTCTGAAGATCTGGTCAATCAAGCCGAGTATGAAGATGACGAAGGTTGTGAAGTACCAGGGGAACTAGCGAGACTTCTACAGCAAGAGGAAAGGGCCATCTTACCTCATGAAGAGTTGTTGGAAACTGTCAACTTAGGGACCGAGGAAGACCAGAAGGAGGTGCAAGTGGGTGCCAATCTGGAACCAAGTGTCAAGGAGCGCCTGATACAATTGTTAAATGAGTATGTTGAAATCTTCACTTGGTCTTATGAAGACATGCCGGGTTTAGACACAGACATCGTGGTTCACCGTCTCCCCACAAGAGAAGATTGTCCACCGATCAAGCAAAAAGTCCGCCGAATGAGGCCTGACATGTCTGAAAAGATCAAAGCAGAAGTGATGAAGCAATTCGACGCTGGATTTCTGGCTGTTACATCTTATCCTCAATGGGTCGCTAACATCGTGCCGGTACCTAAAAAAGATGGCAAAGTCAGGATGTGTGTGGACTACCGGGATTTGAATAGGGCCAGCCCCAAAGATGATTTTCCACTTCCACACATTGACATTTTGATCGACAACACAGCTCAGCACAAAGTGTTTTCCTTCATGGATGGATTCTCGGGCTATAATCAAATCAAAATGGCCCCCGAGGATATGGAGAAAACAACTTTTGTCACACAATGGGGCACTTTCTGTTACAAGGTGATGCCGTTCGGGTTGAAGAACGCAGGGGCAACTTATCAACGCGCCATGGTAGCTTTGTTTCATGATATGATACATCATGAGATTGAAGTTTACGTAGACGATATGATAGCTCGGTCGCAAACGGAGGAGGAGCACCTTGAACATCTAGAAAAGCTGTTTGCCAGGTTGAAAAAATACAAACTCAGGCTAAATCCAAGTAAGTGCACTTTTGGAGTTAGGTCTGGTAAACTTCTAGGATTCATTGTAAGCAACAAAGGCATTGAAGTCGATCCAGCAAAAGTGAAAGCAATACAAGAGATGCCTGCTCCCCGTACTGAAAAGAAGGTTAGAGGGTTCTTGGGGTGCTTGAACTATATTGCCAGATTCATCTCTCATCTGACTTCTACCTGTGAGCCAATTTTCAAACTCTTGAAGAAAGATCAGGTAGTCAAATGGAACGACGATTGCCAAGCTGCTTTTGATAAGATCAATGAGTATTTGCTAGAACCTCCTATTCTGATGCCACCTGTCGAAGGAAGACCATTGGTCATGTATCTGACCGTCTTGGATAACTCAATAGGGTGTGTTTTGGGCCAGCATGACGAGTCTGGTCGAAAAGAGCATGCTATTTATTACCTTAGCAAAAAGTTTACCGACTGTGAGACTCGCTACTCACTGCTCGAGAAAACTTGCTGCGCTTTGGTATGGGCTGCTCGCCGACTAAGGCAGTATATGTTGACTCATACTACCCTGTTGATTTCCAAAATGGATCCTATCAAATATATCTTCGAAAAGCCCGCCTTATCTGGAAGGATAGCTAGATGGCAAATGATCCTAACTGAGTATGACATCCAATACACCACCCAAAAAGCTATAAAAGGGAGTGTACTTGCTGACCATCTGGCTCATCAAGCTATCGAAGATTATCAACCCATGAGATTCGATTTCCCAGACGAGGACATCATGAATTTGGACAACATTGAAGGTAACAGACCATATGACGGACCCGAAAAGGGATCCCGATGGATCCTGTACTTTGATGGTGCTTCAAATGCACTTGGAAACGGTATCAGTGCGGTACTCATTTCCCCGGAAGGTTGTCACACACCTTTCACGGCCCAACTTTGCTTCAGCTGCACAAACAACATGGCTGAGTATGAAGCTTGCATCTTTGGTCTCAAGGCTGCTATAGATTTGGGGATCAAATCTTTGATTGTATTTGGGGACTCGGCTTTGGTTATCAGTCAAATCAAAGGAGAATGGGATACCAAGCATCCTAATCTTATCCCATACAAAGAACATGTCTTGACATTGTTGCCTCATTTCGAGCAAATTACCTTCGAGCATTTCCCGCGAGAAGAGAATCAGCTAGCAGATGCTCTAGCTACAATGTCCTCTATGTTTAAACTCAACTGGGATAACGAAGCTCCCCAAATCACCATCGAGCGAATGGATGAACCCGCACATTGTCACAAGATTAATACCGTGGAAGTAGTGGAACAACCCTGGTTCCATGAAATCAAAAGGTATCTCCAGACTAGAGATTATCCCAAAGGAGCTTCCGTAAATGACAAGAAGTTCTTAAGGAAATTTGCTGCCAAATTCTTCCTGAGCAACGGAATCCTTTACAAACGAAGCCATGATTGTGTATTACTCCGATACGTAGACAAAGCTGAAGCAGAGTTGATCATGACTGAGATACACAACGACACATTTGGCACTCACTTGAGTGGGCATACAATGGCTAAGAAGATCCTAAGGGCAGGCTATTACTGGTCTACCATGGAAGCTGACTGCCATCAACATTCCCGTACTTGCCACAAATGTCAAGTCTACGCGACAAAGTTCATATCCCTCCGGTTCCTCTCAACGTTCTGACTGCTCCTTGGCCATTTGCAATGTGGGGCATTGACATGATTGAAGAGATCAAGCCCACGGCTTCCAACGGATATTGTTTCATCCTGGTTGCCATTGACTATTTCACCAAATGGGTCAAAGCAGCTTCCTTCGCCTCTGTTACGAAAAATATGGTTGCCCGCTTCATCAAGCAAAATCTCATATGCCGGTATGGTGTTCCAGACAGGATCATCACGGACAACGGTACAAATCTGAATAACACGATGATCACCGCTTTGTGCGAACAGTTCAAGATTTATCATCACAATTCATCTCCCTATCGACCGAAGATGAACGGTGCTGTTGAAGCTGCAAACAAAAACATTAAGAAGATCATTCAGAAAATGACAGTCACTTACAAAGACTGGCATGAGATGTTACCGTTTGCTCTGCATGGATACCGTACGACGACACGTACTTCAACCGGGGCAACCCCATTTTCCTTGGTATATGGCATGGAAGCTGTCCTACCTATGGAAGTTCAGATTCCTTCTTTAAGGATTATGAAGGACACATGTTTGAATGAAGATGATTGGATTCAGACCCGACATGATCAACTCAATTTGATCGACGAGAAGCGACTCGCTGCTATATGCCATGGTCAGACGTATCAAAAACGGATGATCAAGGCCTTCAATAAGAAAGTCAGACGTCAAGTGTATCAAGTCGGAGATCTCGTAATCAAGCGGATTATCTTGCCGCAAAGTGATCCCAGGGGCAAATGGACTCCTACGTATGAAGGACCATTTGTGATCAAGAGCATATTTTCTGGTGGTGCAATGATTCTGACCACCATGGACGGCGACGATTTGCTGCACCCTGCGAACGCAGACATAGTCAAAAGATACTACGCATAAAATAACCCGACAAGTCGAAAACCCGAAAGGGCGGCTTGGGCAAAAATGGGCATCCCGGTGAACCGAAAACCCGAAAGGGCGGTTCAGGAAAAACTTAGGGATAAAAACAAAAAAATCTGTACACCCGGCAAGTTGAAAACTCGAAAGGGCGGCTTGGGCAAAAAGGGGTTTCCCGGTGGATCGAAAACCCGAAAGGGCGATTCAGGCAAAAGTTAGGGAATTAAAGCGTATGACTATGTCTCGTCGGATCACTTCAAAGACAATCTCTTCATCAACCAGTTCCAGGTTTCTGATCAATCCAGTCATCGGCAGACGAAGCATTGAATGGACAGATATTCCGAGTTGTGAAGGCTATAGCGGAATGGAATCCCATGGAATTATTTCACATAGCCATCTTTCTTTTGTATAAATTTTTCAATATTTACGAAGAAATCCTCTTACTAGGATGGTTGTCTCCTTTGTACAAATATACTCATAGAAAGTTAATACAAATACTTTTCCCAAAAATTTGCGTCATTTCCTCCTTTCTTTTTCTCTTGCACTAATTGTTTTTTTTTGAGAAACGTCCAATGTTTTGTTAAATAGGCATATGAATTTGAACATAATCATTTCCTTATGAATCAGGAAAGAGGATTACTGATAGGTTGAAGGTGCAGTTAGGTATCTTGATACCCTTTCAAAGGAAATCCCGAGCAGATTTGAAATCCACATTCTTCAGTCAGAACTTAATTCCCTAAACAGAGTCAGACTTCAGAATCCTCATCAGTGAAAGCTCTCTCAAAAATTGATTTCCCCAGCCAGAGAATCCTCCAGAACTCAATTCCCCTCAGAATTAAGTTTCAGTATCCCTAGCAGAGCTAAAACTTCAGGCTATCGATCCCCGGCAGAGCCAGACTAGTGAACCTTCTCCCCACAGAGATGCTTCTCACTAGACTAGAGATTCTCAGTCTTATCTCCCCAGCATGAGTCTACCAGGTTCTAAAATCCCCAGTAGAAATCATCAGAAATTCTCTTATCCTGCAAGTCACCAAGGAAATTCCAATTCCCCGCAGTGGCTCCGAGGCCCCTCAACGATTGAAGGTCTGGTATTCCCCAAGCAAATCTGAAGACTTTTAGTTTTCAGTTCCTCATTGTATATTCGAAGATTCTCCAGTGAAGATCTCCTCAAGACAGAAATTCCCCAGAAGATTGGTATATAACCCAAGCTCCTTATTCCCCAGCAACAACCAGGAATTATTCTTCCCGGCAGCAGTCAAGATGCTTTTATCTTCAGCCATCTCGGATTCATCTATCCTTCGCAAGACAGCTCTCCAGCTTACATGCGCATTCATTTACATTCATATCATATAACATACGTTGCATCATGCATCATGACATTGCATACAACTAACTCTTTACCTTTTCAGGTAAGATCAGTCGACAGACAAAAATCATTATCTTCCGAGATTCTTTCCAGGAATAGTTCAGATATGACCCAGACATGGCAACATTCGGATGCTTATTCCAGATTCATCCAGATGCAGTTTTACACGAGCTCATCATCAGGAAACCCTACACCGGTTCCTCTTCCACTTCAAGATTTCTGAAAACAGTTCACGGGTTCTCCAAGTAACGGATGTTAACCTATCGCTTGTTCAGATTCTTCTCAAGACTTCTGAAAACAGTTTATGGATTCTTCCCAACAACGGATGTTAATCTCTCGCTTGTTCAGATGCAACTTTTGAAAATAGTTTACGGACGCTTCCCAACAACGGATGCTGCTCTACTGCTTATTCAACTCCAAGATTTCTGAAAACAGTTCACGGGTTCTCCAAGTAATGGATGTTAACCTATCGCTTGTTCAGATTCTTCTCAAGACTTTTGAAAACAGTTTATGGATTCTTCCCAACAACGGATGTTAATCTATCGCTTGTTCAGATGCAACTTTTGAAAACAGTTTACAGACGCTTCCCAACAACGGATGCTGCTCTATTGCTTATTCAACTCCAAGATTTCTGAAAATAGTTCACGGGTTCTCCAAGTAACGGATGTTAACCTATCGCTTGTTCAAATTCTTCTCAAGACTTCTGAAAATAGATTATGGATTCTTCCCAACAACGGATGTTAATCTATCGCTTGTTCAGATGCAACTTTTGAAAACAGTTTACGGACGCCTCCCAACAACGGATGCTGCTCTATTGCTTATTCAACTCCAAGATTTCTGAAAACGGTTCACGGGTTCTCCAAGTAACGGATGTTAACCTATCGCTTGTTCAGATTCTTCTCAAGACCTCTGAAAACAGTTTACGGATTCCTCCCAACAACGGATGTTAATCTATTACTTGTTCAGACTCTTCTCAACCTCTGAAAACAGTTTACGGATGCCTCCAGATACGGATGTCAATCTATTGCTTATTCAGACCCCCAGTTCGGATATGGTCCAAAGCATGGACACCTTTCCGATACTCCTTCCAGATGGCATCTTTAAGCCCATACCCGACAAGTTTCTGTCACTCCTCCTGATGGCATCGTTAAGCCCATCTCCAAATGGCATCTCTAAGCCCATTCACGCATCCATTGCTTTGACGAGTGCAAATTTAAGGGCACTCTAATGTCCAATCTCCTTTTACCCTCGAGTCGCGAAAGGAAAACTTGCCAATCTAACTCTTCGGATTCAAGAAGATTGAACAGGGGCAACTGTTGTACCCCAAAATTTGCC
The DNA here is from genome assembly GCA_948472305.1 of Vicia faba. NCBI lineage: Eukaryota > Viridiplantae > Streptophyta > Magnoliopsida > Fabales > Fabaceae > Vicia > Vicia faba. The sequence continues at coordinate 455,715,081 of OX451735.1, read as the reverse complement.
CTCCCTTTTTCTCAACATTTTCTCATCACAAGGCCCTTGGAGCTCAAAATCCAGTTGGGGTTTCCTCTGCTCAAGACTTCTCTTGGCACTGTTGACCCAAATTAGGGTTTGTGTTTGCACAAAGTTGTTTTGACCTAAAATGCCTAAGATGACTTTCATGCTTCATGTTGGACTCCCAAGTTTATCCATACCAAGTTTCAAGTCTTGATTCCAAATTTTGCCCAGTCAATTGGACAGTTAACCTAGAAATTAACTGTATTAGAAAAAAAAGTCAACTGTGGCCAATTGACAGTCAAACCTCATGAAAATTGACCCACATCAACATTATGAACTCACATGGACCATTTGATCAAGTTTGGATCACAATTCCACAAGAAATTTGATCAGACCACCAAAAGGGCAAAATGGTCATTTTTAGGGTTTTGACTGCACAAAGGCAATTTTTGACTGTTTGACCTAGCCAATGGCAAGCCAAGCTCACATATGGACTCAAGGACCCCATGGAATTGTCTTGACATGCTCAACAAGTTCAAAAGATCCCAAATGCACAAGATTGACAGTTGAATTTCCCAGTCAATTGATCAATTTTAACTGTATACTGAAAAGTCAAACTTTGACTTTTTGGTAAAAATCAAATGTCAAGATTCATTTTTCATCAAAACATGCCAAATCATGAAACTTGTTCATCAAGAAATCAAGAATTGCAAATTAGGGTTTGAAATGAAGATTTTTCATAACTTAGAATTTTTCTAAGTTATGAAAAACCCTAATTTTTTCCTAACTTTGCCCCACTTTCTCACCAAGATTCATTTGGATTCAAGCAAAAGTCAAAACATTAAAGTTGTAGCCTATTGAAAAATCTACAACTTTTATTCACAAAGTTTTCCCAAAAGAAGCTTGTAGCTCAAGTTACAATTTTTGGAACAAGGGTACCAAACCATTCTTAACTTAGAGAAAATTTGACCTATTTTAGGCAAGGTTTTTACCTAACTTCAAGACCATTTTTCACATACTTCCACTTGGAATTTCAATTTGAATTTCAAAGATGGATTGTAGTACACATTCCAAGATTTCCAAAATGTCCAAGAACTCATCAAACAACCTCATGGTTAGGGAGAATCGAATTTGGCAAGTTGGGAAAAATTCACTTTGTTTATGGCCAAGTTACATGTTCATACATCTAGGCCATTTTGAAATCAGCTTTCATTCCTTGATTACAGGTCCTATATCCCATTTGCACTCAATAATTTAATTCTAACTCATTGTGCCAAGGCCTTGTTTTATGTGTTTAAGCATTACATGGAAGTTTAAGCCATTTTTGGATAAAGCATTTTTGCCATTTTTGAAAAGGAGTGCTTTATGTCAATTTGTAAATCAAGAAGGTACAAAGAAAATCTCTGAGGCACAAGTTATTAGACTAATTACACTGATCAAGGCCAAGGTTTGCAGCACATTAGGGGGGCCTCTATCAGCCTAGAACTCAAGTGGATATTTTCTTGCTTAAGTGTGAAGAAGCATCGCATAATAATACACAACTCTCATCTCAGCAAAAACCAGCTTAGGAAAACTTGTCAAACACATTCCAAACCTCCATCCTGACCTGAGACACAAGCCTATCACCTCCAATACCTCTCCATTCACAGAATCACTATTGAACTGCACAAAACAGGGCATCCCTGCAGTTTGAGTGGCATAGTTCATTTCCATCGTGCATCTTGGCCAAAACCAGTTCAAACACTTTCCTTACCATCAATCCAAACTATCCAAAGCATTAGAAGTAGACTGTAACTCCTCTAATCAGTTTGGCCATTTTCATTTCTTCCTCTTGCAGGTTGACTTCTGCAGCTTGATACAGAAGGTTTCAAAGCATACCAAGTATTGGAGTAGCATCCTCACACTTCAAGCAAGCTGTACAAACCATCATCTTGCCCTGAAAGCTCCTCCATTGCCAGACACGATTCCAACTGAACAGGTATATTCATGAACTTCTATCTCTCAATGTAGGCATTGTTAGCTCTAAGTTTGTGAATGAAAAATGTCATGCTCATGTCCCTGAAACTATACATGTCTTTACTTTCCATTTATTTTGCCTGTGCTATGAGAATTTGAGGTCTGAACATTGATAAAAAGTTAGGTTAAGATTTGGGAATGGAGAAATTCTCTCTCATTTCTGAGAGTTAGGATGAGTTCTTTACATGTCCAGAATCGTGGCTTGATGCTTAACATTTCTTATGTTGTAAGTTTGTGCTAAAAGTCCAGGAATCCAGGTGTTTGAATCAGTGTACAAGCGCGCGTTTTTGACAAAGTTTCTGGCCAGAGGTTGAAGAAGGTCCTTTGGGCTGGGCTTGTTCTATCTTTTCTTATTTGCACCCTATTTTTACTTTTACACCTCTTTGGCCCATTATGCTTATTTTCATGATTTTTTGACTTTTTCTTTTTTGTTCTGACTTATTTATTTTCTCTCATAATATTAAAAATATAAAAAATATTTTTTACACCATTTTTGAATTTATTAGGCATTTATTTGTTTAAATAGGTATTTGTACATAAATAAATATATAGATATACTTTTATTCAAAATACTAAAAAATAATGCAAACACATTTTATTTTCCATTTTTATTTTATTTTATCTTCTGAAAATATTTTATATAAAATATATCTTTTTTTTATATATACTAAACATTATTATTTTGTGTATATTTAATACATTTATCATATAATATAAATATTTACATATATATTAGTATATTTAGGTCAAAAATACAAAATATATACATTTTATTTTTTATTAATATTTGACATTAAAAATACCTTTTTTATAAGTATACTTCATTTTTATTTTATTTTTGTACATACTTATTAAATATTGTATATATTAAATAATTAATACCTTTTATTTAATAAATTAGGGTTTTTCCCAAAATACATAAAAAAAATCCAAAAAATATGATACTTCTTATTTTGTTTATTTGACATATAAAAATACCTTTTTTTCATACACATAAAAAACATTTTTTGCATCTTGCATATTTATTCTTATTTTATTTAATTATTGTACATTAATTAATTTGTATAATTCCCAATTTGATGTAATAGTCTAGGTTTAAATTCCTTGTCAAAATACTCCCCATTTGAACATTTGTACCCCCCTTCCCATATTGTGTTGTAATAACTTAGGAACTTTATTTTTCGCACTTTAATGCTTTCTAATTATACCATGTTAGAATTAGGGTTTGTATGCAAATCAATTAACCAAAATAGTTTGACCTAATTTCAAGATAAACAAGCATGAAAATGGACAACACTAATCACACTTGCACCCCTAGGGTATTCAACTTGTTGCCTTCAATAATGGGCCATATTGCATGTTAGGCCTCTTTGGGCAAAACAAAACAATTCAAATGATCATAGTCCCTCGACGACGCTTTCGAAAGTTGCCTAAAAAATGATCAAGTCCCTTAAAGGAAAATTGCCCAAAGATACTTGGCACCATTGCAATTATGGTCTAAACGATGACCCGCGCCCGTCCCTTTCACATCCTAACACAAGATTGTCCACCAAATACAATGGTGGAACAAAATTGTTAAAAGGGTTAAAACATAGCAAAAATCTTTGAGAACTTTAGGGTAGATGGCTCTTAAGTACTTGTCAACTTGCAAAACAAAAACACTTGCCTATTTTTCAAACCACACTTCACAAACACTTTCAAAACAAACTTTCAAAAAAACCTTGAAACATCTTTTCAAAAAGACAAATACCTTTTGTAAAACATTCGAGTAAAGAATTGTTACAAGGGTAGCCTAGACAAGGCATCATTTTCAAAACATTTTCAAAACCACGCACAAAGCACCATTTCAAACAATTGAAAACCAAGGCAAGTTGATCTAAGCAAGTACCTAAGAGCCCATGGATAACCATGGATAGAAAGGGTGCTAATACCTTCCCTTTCTATAATCTACTCCCCGAACCCAAGAAAACATCTCAAAGGTTTTTAGTTGTGCTTTTTAACCTTTCCTTAGGATAAAATAAAAAGTCGGTGGCGACTCTTGCTCAACCGAAACATTTGCGAAAACAAACGCAAAACCATAGTCAGTTCTCCCACCGTATCACAGGTAGTATACTGTATGTCATATTCTGTTAGGATCATCTGCCATCTCGCTATTCTCCCAGAGAGGGCAGGTTTCTCGAAGATATATTTTATTGGATCCATTTTAGATATCAACAAGGTAGTATGGGTTAGCATATACTGTCTTAGCCAGCGAGCACCCCATGCCAGAGCGCAGCAAGTTTTCCCGAGCAGTGAATATCTTGTTTCACAGTCGGTAAACTTTTTGCTCAGGTAATAAATAGCATGCTCTTTTCGGCCAGATTCGTCATGCTGCCCCAACACACACCCCATTGAATTTTCCAAAACAGTCAGATACATGATCAATGGCCTTCCTTCGACTGGTGGCATCAACACATGAGGTTCTTGCAGGTATTCTTTGATCTTGTTAAAAGCAGTTTGGCATTTGTTGTACCCCAAAATTTGCCCTCTCATTTCTCAGGAAATCACCCTGGATTCTCAAAGTTTTCTCTTATACAAATCCAAGCCTTGAATTATCATTTCTTTCCAAGCAAGCCATTTACAAGGGCAAAATGGTCATTTACACGCTGAGAAGTCAAACATTGGCTTTTAGATCAAAATCAAGCTTCAAGAATCATATTTCATCAAGACACGTTGAAATATGAAGTTTTGTTTCATCAAAATCCAAAAGGTCAAAATTCTAAATACTTAGAATTTTTTCTAAGTGTTTAAGAAAATATGACAATTTCAGAACTTCTGACCAGGTTACACCATAACGCTCAGCAAATTCTGGATATTCTCAAGACAAAGTTTGGTCAGAACTTCTGGAAAAGTTTTCACAAAAGCTCAGTCAGAGTTTGCAAGGGTAATTCAAAGAAGGTTAAGCAACGTGCTGTAAAGTCTGAAAGTTCCTTCAGAATGTGCTAGAGCCAGAAGATACAAAGATCAGAGGATGGATGCTACGCTGAAGCTGAACTTCTGATCCAGAACTAAGACTTAGTGTAGAGTTTCACATTGCAGGATTTCTGGTTTTGATAAGTCTCATCATCATTTAATCCTCATTTAATGCTCACAACCACCTTATGAGTCTTTATCCAAAGGATTTTCACCACGTGTACCTCTATTGTCTTGGGATAGCAACTTCGCTACTAAGCCCATGCTTTGCTTTTTGCTTTTCCTTAATTCCTGCTGACAACCACCATGCTTGCTTCAAAAACAAGGCAGCGCTTCAGCACATGAAGGCTATATATCAACGCTTTGGTCAGAACATGACCAAATCCCAAAATCTTGTTTATACAACTTGCTGCAGACCTATGACCAACAACTGGCTCAGCCTACGCCTGCATCTCATGATTACACCAAACTAGCATACGAAAACTATGATGAAAAAGAAAAGGAACAGGATGCCAAAACAGGTTCAAATCCTATTTGTTTTTCCCCCCCAAAGTCACAACAAATTCATCTATAAATACTTGGCTCCATCACACGTTCAAGGGGTTGGCTTTTGAAAAGGGAGATTGGCCAAAAGAGAGAAAAGGAAGTTGTGAAACCTTCATAAAAATCCAGATTTCTCATACGCAAAAACAAACCTTTGTTCTTCCCTTTGAACCAAAGAACACAACCACTCTTCTGTCTCTCTTGCTGACTCAAAACATCCAAAGGCAGCCACTCAAAACTCCAAGCACGCCCCATGTAAGTCTTCCTGACTTTACTTGCTTTTTCATTATGAACATCATTAGCATGTAAATATCATAGTATTAATGTTGTACATATCATTGTATAAATAGAAAAACTAAGGATCAGAACTTCTAGAATAATGCTAGGCTCAGACTTAGGATTGGAACTTCTATGATTTGTTGTGCTATGATCATTCTGATTTGCTGAATTGAATAAATTGCTGATGTGCTGATTAAGAGTTGAAATATTGTATAGAACTTCTGATGTTCACTCATAGCTTTAGCACAACACAGAACCTTTGTTTTTGTTTTACTCACAGCTTTAGCACAACACATAACTTCTGTTTTTTTCCGCTCACTGTTAGCACACACTGAACTTCTGATGCTTACGTAATGTTAACACAACACAAAAATTCTGAGTTCTCTTCACATGTCAAATACACTGAACTTCTGATGTTTCCATCATCTGTTTTCAAATACTCAGAGTTTATGACTTTCACATGCTGACAATGTACTGAACTGCTGACGTTTGCTCACTGTTTTAGTGTAATACAAAACTTCTGACTTTTGGTTCACTGGTTGCACACCATCTAGAGCCTCTGTGTTTTCCCTTTAACGTTTCTTGCAGGACCAAAACTTCTGACTTTTGGTTCACTGGTTGTATTACCAGTCCAGAACTTCTGATCCCACATATGTCTCCTGCTGAGTTACAACGCTCTTGGCTTCAGAACTTCTGATCCTAGTTGTTCTGCTTACAGCAACATGCTGTTTCTGTTTTTTTTGCATTTATTTCCCTTTTCATCATTTTAATATTAACTTTCTTTTAATATCAACATAAAAAACATAAAAATATTTTCCTTCTAATTTATTTCTGTAAGACAAAAACATTCTTCCTAAACAAGTATATTTCTTTCTTACACTGTACATTTCAATATGGTTGTAATAATAACTTAGGACTTATTTTTACTTGCAATCCCCATTCGTACATATGTACCCCCATCCCCTAAATATTGTAATAGTGTAGAATTTCATTTTCCGCAATTTACCGTTTTCCTTATACTCTATAGTAATTAGGCGTGTATGGTAAGATAAAACCAATAAGTAGACCACCAAGAAATCAAAGACAAAATGCATGCAATCAAACACACTTGCACACATGCACCCTTAGGGTAATCTCACTTGTTGCCTTAAAAAATGGCCATGTTATGCATGTGGGATGTCTTAGCACAAACGAATCGAAAAATACAAGATCATAGTCCCTCGATGACGCTACCAATGTTGCCTTTTCAAAATGATCTTAGTCCCTAAAGAAAAGTGCTAAGTCATCTCACAACATTGCTATCATGGTCATACGATGACCCAATGCTCGTCCCTTCACATCCAACGATGGGGCTTCTTACCAAATCAATGGTAAGATAGCCACATCTAAAGGAGAAGGAAAAGCATATCTAAGACCTTTCGAGTAGGTAGATTCGCTCCTAGTTACTCGCTTGCTCTTAACAAAAACATTTTTATACACCGACACTTCCATTTTGAAACATTTTCGAAACAAACACTTTGTATGCGTTCTTATAGAAATGAGAACCATTACGAAGTTCCATTTTCAAAATCACTTTCAAAAATCACATTTCGCAAACACTCCTTTGAATTATTTTCCAAACAAACACTTTGTACGCGTTCTTATAGAGACGAGAACCGTTACAAAGACGTTTTCAAAATACTTTCACACACACCACAAACACATTCAAACAGAAGCAAGTGATCTAGCAAGTAACTAAGAGCCCATGGAAAACCATGGGTGAAAAGGGTGCTAATACCTTCCCTTTTCATAATCTACCCCCCGAACTCAAAAACATCTCTAAAGGTCTTTCCTGTGCTTTTTCACCTTTCCTTTTTGGATAAAAGAAAAGTTGGTGGTGAATCTTGCTAAACCGCAACATTTGCAAACACAAAATGAAAAACCTCAAGTCAGTTCTCCCATCGTATCACATAACTGTCGACTCTGCTGGGGATTTATTCAAAAGTGGGGTTACCTTAGGGCTAGATCACCTTTACTTGCTTACATTGTTTGATATGTTTGCTTTACATTTTTGGTTCCTTATTTGGGTTTGTTTTAAATCCTACACCCGGATTTGGGGACACCTTTTATGTAAGTAGCAATAAACTGTGAGGGAACTGTGCGGGGTATACCGACACGGTTGAAGCAGTAGCTACGTTGATGTGGCACTTTGGTTGGTACCGGTAACCCTTGAGTTAGTCAAGGAGAGTACGGGGCCGCCGCATGGTGTCGTGAAGCATCAACTGACCTTAGAACCTTACTTGACCAACTTGGCCATTAGGAAGTAGCGAGATAACCGACTTTGGTGCAGTCCGAAGTTGGTTGATACTCGATGCTACACTCATTGAGGTTTGACTCTTGAGTTTTGTTTGGTTGCGAGTCAATCGCTTATTGAACGAAACTTGGGGGAAAGATCTGTGATATTGAGATCCCTTAGAACCTGATTACCATTAACTAGGACAGGTTGAGCCAACTAAACTTCAAGAGGGTACTTACCTACAAACTCTGTACAAGCCTAAAACTAAGGACTTCTCTGCTTTGTGTGTATATGATTATTTGTATATAAACTTGCTTACTTCTCATATCTGTACATAACATCATAACATCATACCATATCATTTTCAATAACCATTTCAAGGATCTCGAGGGTCATTGATGCAGGTTATGATGAACCAAACGTCTAGCAAGGGGAAGGGGATTTATTTTCCTCTGACCAAACTCCATCAAAGTTCAAGTACGGCAAACTTGAGTCAAGGGCTATGACCCACTTGATATGGTGAGCTTAATCCTCGTGGAAGGACATCCACCGATACAAAGTTCTCCAATCAAAGACGTTGATCAAAATTCAATCTCTAACTTTTTCTTGTGTTTACCCCGCGAGATCTTTGAAAACATGCATCCACATAGCATGCATCATATCATAATAGGTTTATCACATATAAGTCTCCTTATCTTCCTACTGTTTATTTCAGTAGAGATGGCTCTAGAGTAGACTATCAAGGACATCCAGACTCATAACGCTCAACTTCAAGAGATGTTCTTGAACCTATCCAAGGGGCAAGAAGAGGTGAAAGCTCTCCTCGCAAGGGGCATGGTCATGGGGAATCCGGAGGGCACTAAATATGATCAGTTGGAAAGGTTACAAACTGAAATAGCCATAATGAGGGTCCAAATGATGGGACAGTTGGTGGGCCAGATGACTCTTATCCAAAATCCGGCTCAAGGACAAGAAGAGATGAAAGTTCTTGTCAACCAACTTCGTCAAGACAGTTGCAACCGTATAGGGAGAACACTCAGGATTGGAAATCAAGTCACTGCTCATCCTCCCATGAGACAAGAAGCCGGAAGACCTCCCCAATTTGCTACTACCTCACGGATCCAACAACAACCTCGCCAACAACAACAGAGCAATCAGCGTAAGTGAAATACAGCTGAAAGACGCTTTACCGAAATCAACATGTCATTGTCTCAAGCACTGCAACACATGTTGGAGGCCAAGCTGGTTACGTTAAAAGACCCCCCCCCCTCAGAATTCCAACACAGCCTCTCCAAGGTACAATCCAAATGCAAGATGTACGTACCACTCCAACAGTCTTGGACATGACACCAATAGCTGTTGGACGTTGAGAAATAAAATATCTGATTGAAGAAGGAATGCTAGAATTCGCACCAGATGGTCAACTGGAGTTCTTCTGCCAAAGGTTCACCACCTAAAGTGACAAGTTCAAACAAAGAGGCTTCTGTTCATTTTGAATTGTCAAGTTGTAATTTCTCTTTTGTTATTCAAACAATTATCTATTAATGTCAAACTTTGTTTCATTAATGCATTGCATATGTTTGTTTTAAATTATTTCATTACATTTAAACTATTTTTTTTACTCACTTTATGACATTCAACTCTCGCTAAAAGTTACAAGCCTTTAGAGGGAGGATGGTGAAAACAATGCCATAATCTCATACAATATGCTTTTGAACAGACTCTGCTGACGATGTACATGCATTTTTTCAAATCCTAAACATTGGAGTTATAAGGAAGATAATCCCTAGTCAACCCCTTCAAGCCAAAGAAGTAGAAGTTTTATGTTTTAACATAAATTGAAACCTTTAATCAAAACCTGGGGCAGGTTAGTCTCTCAGTTAATTCAAACGCGCTTTAAGCCGCAAACTCTCATCTCGTAATGCAACGAATGACATAAAAAACATTCTTGGGATCAAGAGACAGTGATGTTTCCCTACCACATAGGCAATCATTATCTCTCAAAAAGAAAAGCCCACTAAGTCAAAACCTACGAAGGAGACTTAAGAAAAACTGGGACATCCCGCTGACTGTAATCTCAAAACAAGAACAGTCATGCAAAAATTAGGGATAACAAATCAAAATAAAGAGGTAACTACAAATCCTTAACAACATGGAAAATATTGCAAAAAATAAAAATGACTGCCTTCCGACAAACTCAACCTGTCTGAACCATCACTAAAACGTCATTCCAGACTCAATTAGAGTTCAAACGCATAATTAACTGAGCTTAGGACTGAAGAACATCACGAAGAGCGGGTGGGTACAATTACATTAGAGCCTTTATCCTTTGTTTCTTAAACCGTGAACCAAGCCATGTTACAACCCTTCAAAAGTCCTAATTGAAGCATGGGTTAGTTCGAATGCATACTGTTACAAAAGGTATCCTGACTCCTGTAAGGCTTTACTCAAAATCCAAAGGTAAATTATAAACTTCTTTACTTTCTGAAAACGCATTTTTCAAAACTTCAAGACAAACATAAACTTTGCATTACTTGAATATCACTGTTTGCATATGGATATTTGTTTGACAGCGGAGAAATTCACACAATGAATATCCAGTGAACGAAAGCTCTCTCAGTGAACCAAATCACTTCAAGAAGGATGACACTTCCATTGACAAATATCCTATCGACAAGGGGACATGACATGTCACTATCCACCACACCTAGGGCAGTCCAGTCAAGATTCCAAGAAATCTCTCAAAAATTGCAAAGTAACCAGGGGCAAGCCTCCATCTCCGTCACTTGGGGCATTGAACGTCAATCCCGACAAAGGGTTACATATAGTCAAATATTTACAGGCAGTGCCACAAACACTCGCTACTAGGGGCAGTGACAAATCTCCCCAAAATCCTTCTCATAGGATGATTCCCCAGAGAGAGTTTAATCTCTGAAAACCTTTCCCTAACTGGGAAAAATTCAAGAATCCTCGAGGAATTCCCCAACAAAGTCGTCACCTCTCTAGAAGACCAGCAATAGGGTTTGTTTCCCCAACAAACTGCAAATTCCCCAGCTTGAGTTTGCCTCTCCAACTATTACAAATCAAAGGACCACAACTCCTCTTCCCCAGTAGACTACTCTACCATCCCCAACAAGTTACTGTGAAACCTGGACCCGACCAGATATCAGTTCAACTTCGGTTCCCCAGTAGAGCGACGGACAACCGAGAATCCAAAACTTTTTCCCCAAGCAGGAATAAAAATTCTCCCCACAGAGTTTTCAATATTTCCCAGCGGAGTTCTCCTCAAACAACAAAACAAGAATCCCCGGTGGAAACATTCTAAGTAAAGTTTGAAGACACACATACTCTTCAACAGCAGTCCGGGATTTAACAAACTCCCCGACATTTGTCAAGGATTTATTTTGCCAGACAAAAATACATTCATAAACATTTCACATTTTATGCCTCCTATTTATATACATGATAAGTGCATACGACACAATCTCATTTATTTTGAGAACATCATGACATCATGCATTTCATACATCATGACATTGAATACAACTAACGTTTTACCTTTTCCAGGAAAAGGTCAAACGAAAGATGGCTACCATCAACCTTTTCAAGTTCCAGATTAATATCTAAACAAGCCATGAAAGCTATCTGTGGATGACTGATTATAGATTAACACCTGAAATCAGACAGGACAACTATCTACTTGACCACCAGGTTCCTTTTTTCCAAGATGAAGTTTTACACGGACTCATCATCAGGAAACCCTACCCAGGTTCATTCTCAGGAAATTTTCATATGAAGTTTTACACGGACTCGTCATAAAGCAACCTTACACAGGTTCATTCTCAGGAAATTTTCAGATGAAGTTTTACACGGACTCATCATCGGGCAACCCTACACAGGTTCCTCCTTTCCAGATGCAGTTTTACATGGACTCATCATCAGGTAAACCTACATAGGTTCCTTTTTTCCACGATGAAGTTTTACACGGACTCATCATCAGGCAACCCTACGCAGGTTCCTTTTTTCCAAGATGAAGTTTTACACGGACTCATCATCAGGCAACCCTACACAGGTTCCTTCATTCCAGATGCAGTTTTACACAGACTCATCATGAAGCAACCCTACATAGGTTCCTCCTTTCCAAGATGCAGTTTTACACTGACTCGTCATGAAGCAACCCTACACAGGTTCCTTCTCAGGAAATTTTAGATGAAGTTTTACACAGACTCATCATCAAACAACTCCACCTCCTGATAAATTTCAGATACGCTCCAGACACGAAAGCCATTCTAATACTCATTCAGATTTAACTTTTGATACAATACGAATATGCACCAGATACAGATGCCATTCTGATACTTATTCAGATACCCCTCCTGATATAGTTCAGATACGCTCCAGAAACAGAAGCCATTCTGATACTCATTCAGATTCAACTTTTGATACAGTACGGATACACACTAGATACAGATGCCATTCTGATACTCATTCAGATGCACCTCCTGATACAATACGAATACGTACCAGATACGCTCCAAACACGGACGCCATTCTAATATTCAACTTACAGATTACATCTCAACAAGCATTCTTGGGTGGCATCTACAAGCCCATCCCCAACGAGATTTTATTACCTCTCCAAATGGCATCTTTAAGCCCATTCCTCTTATCATCACTGAGTGCAGATTTCTGGGCACTCTAGTGTCTAATCATCTTCCACCTTCGAGTCACGAATGAAAAATCTCACCAATCTAACTCCTCAGGTTAAAGAAGATTGAACAGGGGCAGCTGTTGTACCCCAAAATTTGCCCTCTCATTTCTCAGGAAATCACCCTGGATTCTCAAAGTTTTCTCTTATACAAATCCAAGCCTTGAATCATCATTTCTTTCCAAGCAAGCCATTTACAAGGGCAAAATGGTCATTTACACGCTGAGAAGTCAAACTTTGGCTTTTAGATCAAAATCAAGCTTCAAGAATCATATTTCATCAAGACACGTTGAAATATGAAGTTTTGTTTCATCAAAATCCAAAAGGTCAAAATTCTAAATACTTAGAATTTTTTCGAAGTGTTTAAGAAAATATGACAATTTCAGAACTTCTGACCAGGTTATCACCATAACACTCAGCAAATTCTGGATATTCTCAAGACAGAGTTTGGTCAGAACTTCTGGAAAAGTTTTCACAAAAGCTCAGTCAGAGTTTGCCAGGGTAATTCAAAGAAGGTTAAGCAACGTGCTGCAAAGTCTGAAAGTTCCTTCAGAACGTGCTGGAGCCAGAAGATACAAAGATCAGAGAATGGATGCTACACTGAATCTCAACTTCTGATCCAGAACTAAGCCTTGGTGTAGAGTTTCACGTTGCAGGATTTTTGGTTGTGATAAGTCTCATCATCATTTAATGCTCACAACCACCTTCTGAGTCTTTATCCAAAGGATTTTCACCACGTGTACCTCTACTGTCTTGGGATAGAAACTTCGCTACTAAGCCCATGCTTTACTTTTTGCTTTTCCTTAATTCCTGCTGACAACCACCATGCTTGCTTAAAAAACAAGGCAGCGCTTCAGCACATGAAGGCTATATATCAACGCTTTGGTCAGAACATGACCAAATCCCAAAATCTTGTTTGTACAACTTGCTGCAGACCTATGACCAACAGCTGGCTCAGCCTACGCCTGCATCTCATGATTACACCAAACTAGCATACGAAAACTGTGATGAGAAAGCAAATGAACAGGATGCCAAAACAGGTTCAAATCCTATTTGTTTTTTCCACCCCAAAGTCACAGCAAATTCATCTATAAATACTTGGCTCCATCACACGTTCAAGGTGCTGGCTTTTGAAAAGGGAGATTGGCCAAAAGAGAGAAAAGGAAGTTGTGAAACCTTCATAAAAATCCAGATTTCTCATACGCAAAAACAAACCTTTGTTCTTCCCTTTGAACCAAAGAACACAACCACTCTTCCGTCTCTCTTGCTAACTCAGAACATCCAAAGGCAACCACTCAAAACTCCAAGCACGCCCCAGGTAAGTCTTCCTGACTTTACTTGCTTTTTCATTCTGAACATCATTAGCATGTAAATATCATAGTATTAATGTTGTACATATCATTGTATGAATAGAAAAACTATGGATCAAAACTTCTAGAATAATGCTAGGCTCAGACTTAGGATTTGAACTTCTATGATTTGTTGTGCTATAATCATTCTGATTTGTTGAACTGAATAAATTGCTGATGTGCTGATTAAGAGTTGAAATATTGTATAGAACTTCTGATGTTCACTCACAGCTTTAGCACAACACAGAACCTCTGTTTTTTTTACTCACAGCTTTAGCATAATACAAAACTTCTGTTTTTTTTGCTCACTGTTAGCACACACTGAACTTCTGATGCTTACATACTGTTAACACAACACAACTTCTGAGTTCTCCTCACATGTCAAATACACTGAACTTCTGATGTTTCCATTAGCTTTTTTCAAATACTCAGAGTTTATGAATTTCACATGCTGATAATGTACTGAACTGCTGACGTTTGCTCACTGTTTTAGTGTAATACAGAACTTCTGACTTTTGGTTCACTGGTTGCACACCATCCAGAGCCTCTGTGTTTTCTCTCTAACGTTTCTTGCAGGACCTCAGAGTTTACCAATCCAGAACTTCTGATCCCACAGATGTCTCCTGCTGAGTCACAACGCTCTTGGCTTCAGAACTTCTGATCCTAGTTGTTCTGCTTACAGCAACATGATGTTTCTGTTTTTCTGCATTTATTTCCCTTTTCATCATTTTAATATTAACTTTCTTTTAATATCAACATAAAACACATAAAAATATTTTCCTTTTAATTTATTTCTTTAAGACAAAAAAATTCTTTCTAAACAAGTATATTTCTTTCTTACACTGTACATTTCAATATGGTTGTAATAATAACTTAGGACTTATTTTTACTTGCAATCCCCATTCGTACATATGTACCCCCATCCCCTAAATATTGTAATAGCGTAGAATTTCATTTTCCGCAATTTATTGTTTTCCTTATACTGTATAGTAATTAGGCGTGTATGGCAAGATAAAACCAACAAGTAGACCACCAAGAAATCAAAGACAAAATGCATGCAATTAAACACACTTGCGTACATGCACCCTTTGGGTAATCTCACTTGTTACCTTACAAAAATCTCCATGTTATGCATGTGGGATGTCTTAGCACAAACGAATCAAAAAATACAAGATCATAGTCCCTAAAGAAAAGTGCTAAGTCATCTCACAACATTGCTATCATGGTCATACGATGACCCAATGCTTTTCCCTTCACATCCAATGTTGGGGCTTCTTACCAAATCAATGGTAAGTTAGCCACATCTAAAGGAGAAGGAAAAGCATATCTAAGACCTTTCGAGTAGGTAGATTCGCTCCTAGTTACCCGCTTGCTCATAACAAAAACATTTTTATACACCTACACTTCCATTTTGAAACATTTTCGAAACAAACACTTTGTATGCGTTCTTATAGAAACGAGAACCATTACGAAGTTCCATTTTCAAAATAACTTTCAAAAAACACATTTCGCAAACACTCCTTTGAATTATTTTCCAAACAAACACTTTGTACGCGTTCTTATAGAGACGTGAACCGTTACAAAGACGTTTTCAAAATACTTTCACACACACCACAAGCACATTCAAACAAAAGCAAGTGATCTAGCGAGTAACTAAGAGCCCATGGAAAACCATGGATGGAAAGGGTGCTAATACCTTCCCTTTTCATAATCTACCCCCCGAACTCAAAAACATCTCTAAAGGTCTTTCCTGTGCTTTTCCACCTTTCCTTTTTGGATAAAAGAAAAGTCGGTGGTGACTGTTACTAAACCGCAACATTTGTGAACACAAAACGCAAAACCTCAAGTCAGTTCTCCCACCGTATCACAACATTCATCATTCCATTTAACTACTTGATCTTTCTTTATTAATTTGAAGATTGGTTCACAAGTAGCTGTCAGGTGAGAAATGAATCTGGCAATGTAGTTTAAACGTCCCAAGAATCCTCTGACTTCCTTTTCAGTACGAGGAGCAGGCATCTCTTGTATCGCTTTCACCTTGGCAGGATCTACTTTAATACCTTTATTGCTGACGACCAAGCCTAGGAGTTTACCATACCTTACCCCAAATGTGAACTTATTTGGGTTCAACGTCAACTTGTATTTATTTAGTCTCTCAAACAGTTTCTGTAAATGATCAAGATGCTCTTCTTCTGTTTGAGATCTAGCTATCATGTCGTCCACATAGACCTCTATTTCATGATGTATCATGTCGTGAAATAGGGCTACCATGGCACGCTGATAGGTTGCCCCAACATTCTTTAGTCCGAATGGCATAACCTTGTAGCATAATGTGCCACACTGTGTGACAAATGTTGTTTTCTCCATATCCTCAGGCGCCATTTTGATTTGGTTGTAACCTGAGAAATCGTCCATGAAGGAAAACACTTTGTGCTTTGCCGTATTGTCAACTAGAATATCGATACGGGGAAGTGGGAAATCATCCTTAAGGCTGACCCTATTCAAATCTCTGTAGTCCATGCACATTCGTACCTTTCCGTCCTTTTTGGGCATGGGAACAACATTGGCAACCCATTGCGGATAAGAGGTGACGGCCAAGAATCCAATGTTAAATTTCTTTATGACTTCAGCTTTAATCTTCTTCGACATATCTGGTCGCATTCGATGAACCTTTTGTTTTACTGGTGGACAGTCTTCTTTTGTAGTTAGACGATGCACTACGATATCTGCATCAATTCCTTGCATGTCTTCATACAACCAGGCGAAGACCTCAACATACTTGTGTAACAATTGAATCAGACGCTCTTTGACACTGGGTTCCAGATTGGCGCCCACCTTGACTTCTCTTTTGTCTTCTTTGGTACCTAGGTTGATTGTGTCCACTCGTTCCTCGTGGGGCTGAATGGTCCTCTCTTCTTGTTGCAGTAACCTGGCGAGTTCCCCTGGAACTTCACAATCTTCCCCCCTTCGTCTTCGGCTTGGTAGATTAGATTTTCAGAGTCACAAAAGGCCATAGCAGAACCGTTACCCATGGGATCCCGAATTGATGTAGACCTGCATTGTGAGTGTGAGTGTGTGTAAGAGTATAGCTATCTTTGAAAGAAATGAAAATGTAAAAAAGAAAAAAACAATGAGCACAAAGTTTGTATGTAAAAACGTCCATGATTCATTGATGTCATATGGAAATGAGATAATAACTCTTACAAATGGACCATTGTGCCTCGGGTAAGACACAAGGTTTTAAGAGTCTAAATTGTTTTAATATTACAGATCCAATAAAAATGTAAAGACAAATTACTGTAGGATAAAAGTGATCGGGATAAAATCTATGGCCTCCCAATTGCTGAGCCCTCCACTGACAGTTGGGAAGATCCAATCCTCCAGGTTGTAGCTGTCTTCATCATCCTCCATGGCGCTGACTTGGTGGTTGCTGATCTTCAAGGGTGGTCCTCCAGCACGAGCGCGGCGTACAGCCTTCTGGGCACCTGAAGTGAAACCCATGCCAAACTTGTCAGATTTGTATGGGATATCTGGGAGTTGTCCCCAAATAGTGCACCCACCTTCTTCTATCACTGCCTTGGTATCTTTGAAAGACGACATCTTGAGCGGAGGCCTTGTAATCTTGGGAATGTGAGACGCAACCTTAGTCACTGCCACCTCTTGCGGGACTTCTTCAAAGTTCTGAAATGGAGTTTCAATAAATTCACCATCTAACTCCATATATCTGGAGGAATTAAGATGGATGACCATGTACTCTTCTTCTCCATGAACAATGATGATCTTCCCTTGGATGGGATATTTCAGCATTAGGTGCAACATAGAAGTAACAGCGCCAGCATTATGAATCCATGGTCGGCCTAGCAAGCAGGAATATGAAGGGAGGATATCCATTACATAAAAAGTTTAATCAAATGTTTGGGTTCCAACCTTTATGGGGATATCCACTTCCCCATGCACCATCCTTTTTGAGCCGTCAAAGGCCCTCACTACTATGTTGCTTGGTTTCAATGTCAATCCCTCACAGTCAAGCCTATCAAGAGCCTTTTTAGGTAATACATTTAGAGACGAGCCAGTGTCCACCAAGACATGAGCCAAGGTTGTGCCCCTGCATTCCACTGAGACATGCAATGCCTTATTATGCTTCCTTCCTCTTGGCGTTAAATCAGCATCCGAAAAACCTAGACCATTATCTGCAGTCAAGCTGGCTACACTGTCTTAGAACTGATCGGCAGATGTTTCTTTGGGTACATGAGCACTTTTCAAGAATTTTACCAAGGCTTTTGCATGAGCCTCGGAACATAGCAATAGAGCCAGCATGGAAATATTTGATGGAGTTTGCCCCAGTTGCTCGACTACATTGTAGTCACTTATTTTTATGATCTTTAGAATTTCCTCCATCTCTTTCCGGGAGGTCTCAAGGATAGCCAATGATTGTGCCTTCGTCCGGACAGGCTTAATCTGAATACTTTTACCTTGCGTCTTAGTTGATTCGGCAGCAGGAATATCCGTAGGGGTGACAACAGGGATTGTAATAACTTTGTCAGCAGGAGTATTAGCAGAGATGATTGTAGGACTGGGAACAACCTTTGGAGGAGCAACAACAACATGAATGATTACGGGTTCAAAAACTGCTTTTGGGGGAGAAATTTCTGGAGAGAATATCCTTCCGCTTCGGGTAATCTTGCTAGTCCCTGCAATATTAATGATATCGGAGTCAACTTTCTCAGAACTTGAATCATCGGCAGCTGGCCAATCTTGCTTGATACCGTGGTAGTAGACATCCCCTCCATAATTCCATGGTACGGTTTTGTTTTATGAATACGGGATTAGTCCAGGCATTGTAATTATCAAAGGAGCTACTTTTGGAACTGATGTAATTCTAACGGGTCTTTTGGTGGAGACCCTGGAAGAATTTTCAGAAATGTTCATGATGGAAACATCATTATAAGAAACAGTTGGAACAAAAGTCTTTTCGAACAAAATTTTCTTGTTGTCTATTAGGCCCTGAACGCCTGCTCTCAATAAAGGACAACTGGTTGGTGAGGACAAACATAAATGACAACTTTCATTGCAGCCTGGGAAAACACTGGCATTCAATAAGTTCTTTTTGATAACTAGGAGTGGGGTCATAAGTTCATCAACTGAAGTAACAAACATATCTTCCTCAATAGCATTGGTATTATGGCCATGTTTGGGCATAGGGGCAGAAATGACATTGGGCTTTTCTGGCGCATCAAATTCAATCTCTTTGGCTTCAAGGAGGTCTTGTACTTTGTTCTTTAGAGCCCAACAGTTGTTAGTGTCATGGTCGGGGCTCTTAGAGTGGTATGCACAATGGGAATTAGGATGATAGTGAGGAGAGTTTGTGTTAGGGTTCTTTGGAGCTTCTTTCAAGGTCACTAGGTTTGATCTTAACAAATGAGGCAATACTTGAGATAGTGTCATATTAATTCAGGTGAATTGTCTGACTGGTCTTTTCATTCTTGGTTGGTTGTTTCTTTACTGATCAGGCGCAGGTTTAGGAATCATAATAGCCCCCACCATTGGACGGTGTTCGACACTATCTTGATTTCTCTGAGGATATACATCAACAACTTCTTTCTTTCCGATGAATGGCTTCCTTACAGCAGTAGAGGATGCATCTTTTTAAATCTTTCCATTCTTTATCCCGACTTCTACCCTTTCTCTGGTCAATATCAATTCAGTAAAACCTGACGATGAACTCCCAATTAAGTGATTGAAGAAAGGACCAGACAAGGTGCCCAAAAACATGTCTACCAACTCTCTTTCAAATAAGGGAGGTTGAACTCTTCCGGCTAAGTCCCTCCATTTTTGCGCATAGTCCTTGAAGTCTTCATTTGAAATCATGGCCATACTCTGGAGTTGAGTACGGGTAGGCGCAAGATCAGCATTGTATTGGTATTGTTTGTAAAAGACTGCAGCAAGATCTTCCCAGTTATGAATATTGGATCTTTCTAACTGATAAAACCAATGAAGTTGAGTTCCAGACAGGCTGTCTTGGAAGAAGTGTACCCATAAATCTTTGTCATTGGTATGGGGCTGGATCTTCCTTACATAGGACCGGAGATGCATTTTGGGGCATGAGACTCCGTCATATTTGGCGAACACAGGTGCTTTGAATTTTGGAGGAATGATAATCCCTGATACTAACCCCAACTCCTCAAAGTCCAAGCCAGGAACTTTTTGGATTTCCATTGCACTCAATCGTTCTTCTATATGCTTATACTTGTCGTCGGCTGGAGGGTATTGTTCTTCAGAATAGTCTTCCTCTTCCTCTTCCTCTTCTGAATCAAACTGAAGAACTGTTTCCTTTCCTTTCTCGTCTTGTTTGTCTTTCTCACCGGATGTCGTTGCAAAATCTAAGGCCCTTCCTATTTGCCCTTGGAATCTTCTTCCCATGTTCAGAATTCCAGTTATTTTCTTCGTCTTCTTTTTCTTCTCCTCAACCAGCAAGGTCTTCAACTCTTCTTGTCCTTTGGCCAGAGTTAAGAACAACTGTTGAAACTATGCATTCTGAGCTTGGAGGTCCTTCACCGTTTGCTCGAGATCCATCTTACTGAAATAAACAGTATAGAGATGAGGAGACTTGTTGCAAGAAACCTGCTTATGTTATGATGAATGGTAAATGCATATGCAATGATTTCAAGGATTTTAAGATTCAAATTTGTTTTAGACAAAAAGGAAACACACGTTATATTAATAGATTAAAGCTTGAGTACATAAATGCATTATTGGGCAAAATAATACAAGAACTCTAAGATAAAAAGGTAGTACGCATCCTCTTTGGTGCAATGTAGGCATTCAGAGTCTGCTCCTCATGAAGTAGCCTAGTGAGTTCCAAAACCTTCTTCTCGCTTACGTAGAATTGGGCTTCGAAAGTATCTCGCTCCCCCTTGAGTTGTATCTAATCCCTTTGTAGGTCTTCAAGAGAGGTGGGCATGTCGGGATGTAGGATAGTATATGGAACATTTCCTTCCATGACAGGTTCAATGATTATCGGGAGAATAGAGGGATAAGGCATCATAAGACTCTGAGCACGAGTTTGTACCCATTTGAGGTAAGGCTCAAGAGGGATGGAATTCTTATGCCCCAATGTCTTGCTATCTACCTTGTTCAACATCCTCCGTGCTCGGATAAATCTTTAGCGAAGACCTTGATCGTCGTTCTCGTAGTCAAACACCAAACCTTGAATCAACATCTCGTGCAGGCCATCCCTTCGGGCGTAACCAAACTGTCTTAATGCTAAGCAGGGGTTGTAGGTGATACCTCCCCTAATTCCAAGTAAGAGGACATTAGGGAATTATCCACAACGGTCGACAATAGTAACATTCTCTATGGATCGGGATCACCATTGAATGTATGAATGTTTGAGCATCATCAACTTTTGTGACCACCTTGAACCTTTCTCATTCTTCAATACAGATTGGGGAAGATGCGAAATAAACCATCTTTCCAAGAGAGGAGTGCAACACATAAGAACACCTCTTTTCCTCATTGTGCGAGTGTGAAAAGAGTGTAGGATATTCCTAGCAAATTAGGTATCGGGTTGCGGGACATGAAGATTTTGACGACGTTCACATATATGAGTTGGTCAGGATTTGGAAACAAAACCATCCCATAGATGAGGAGAGCCACAATTTCCTCAAAGGCTTACAGATCCAAAGAATTCCAACAGTTTTGGGCTTTCTCAAACAAGAACTTTGCTAGGAAACCCTTGACACCACTCCTTGTTTCCCAATGAGTTGTGACATAAGATGAGTGCAAGTGTAGAGCCTGAGTAATCTTTTTTGGCTTTGGGTCTCTTTCCGTACCGTTGAAAGGTAGTTGATTGAGAATGGGAATTCTCAAGAGTCGGGAGAATTCTTCCAAAGTAGGTACAAGTTAATAATCGGGAAATGTGAAGCAATGGTGTAAAGGATCAAAGAACTGAAAGAGCACCTTCATCATGTCCTCATTTGTGTTGGAGGTGACCAAGTTGAGTAGGCAACCATGTCTCTCGGTGAATGGAGATTTTTCAGGAATCCTTGAAGCTAGCTCCTTAAGTTGTGGAGGGATCTTTACAAGGTTGACTTGAATATTTTTCCTGCGAATAGAATCCATATCCTACAAAATAGAACAAAGATAAATCCCAAAATCCTTGAAATGGTTAGTGAATGTGTATGATGTTATGATGTTCATGATGTTATGCACAAGTATGTATATACAAACAAAGCAAACAAGTCCTTAGGTTTAGGCTTGCATGGAGTCTCATAGGTAAGTACCCTCTTGAAGTTTAGTTGGCTCAAACCTGTCCTAGTAATAGTAACCGGGTTATAAGGAGCTCGATATCACTGGTTTGTTTCCTTGGTCATTGTTTCAGCACAAGCCTCTTTAATGGAGACCGAAATATCCCAAGAAACCAAACCTCAATGAGTGTAGTATCGAGTATCTACCAACTTCGGACTGCACCAAAGTCGGTCATCTCACTACATCCTAGAGGCCAAGTTGGTCAAGTAAAGGTTCTAAAAGTTCATTAGTGCTTTGTAACATCACCCAGCGGCCCCGTATTCTCTTTGATTAACTCAAAGGCTACCGGTACCCACAAATATGTCGCACTAATATAGCTATTGCTTAGACCATGTCGGTATACCCCACAAAGTTTCCACAACGTATTGCTACTTACCTATAATGTATCCCAAATCCGGGTAGAGGATTCAAACCCAAACAAAGAACAATAATATCAAGCATACAAGTCCAAAAATGAAAGAAAGTAAATGTTATCTAACCCTAAGGTAACCCCACTTTTAGAATTTTC
This sequence comes from Vicia faba, assembly GCA_948472305.1. NCBI lineage: Eukaryota > Viridiplantae > Streptophyta > Magnoliopsida > Fabales > Fabaceae > Vicia > Vicia faba. The sequence goes on along the minus strand of OX451735.1, from coordinate 455,692,150 downwards.
CCTAGCAGAGTCGCCAGTTCTGTGATACGGTGGAAGAACTGACTTGAAGGTTTTCTGTTTGATTGCAAATGTTGTGGTTAGTAAGAGTTGCCACCGACTTTTATTTTATCTAAAAGGAAAGGTGAAAAAGCACAGGAAAGACCTTTGAGATTATTTATTGAGTTTGGGGGGTAGATTATGAAAAGGGAAGGTATTAACACCCTTTTCATCCATGGTTTTTCCATGGGCTCTTAGTTACTTGCTAGATCACTTGCTTTTTTTTTTGAAATTGTGCTTTGTGTGGTTTTTGAAAGTATTTTGTAAAGAGGCCATTGTTTAGGAAATCTTTGTAATGATTCTTGTTTATAAGAATGTATACAAATATGTTTGATCTTTTGAAAATGTTTTCAAGTTTGTAAGATGTTTTGAAAGTGTAGGTGCTTGTTTTGAAAATAGCAAGGATGTTTGTTTGAAATTGAGCAAGTAATTAGGAGCATTCTATTTACTCAAAAGTCTTTCTTGTTCATTTTCATTTTCCTTTGACATTCTTATCTTACCATTGATTTGGTAAGTAACCCTATCTTTGGATGTAAACAGGACGAGCGTGGGTCATCGTATAACCATGATTAGCAATGTTGCAAGGTGTCTTAGCATTCTTTTTAGGGACTAAGATCATTTGAAAGGCAACATAGATAGCGTCATCGAGGGACTATGATCTTGTATTTGCTTTGTTTTTACTAAGATACCTTACATGCGTAATATGGCCATTTTGTATAAGGCAACCAAGTGGAATAACCCTATGGGTGCTTGTGTGTAAGTGTATTGTTTTCATGCTTGTTTTTTTGTCTTGAATTAGGGTTTTCTATTGCTTGATTTTATGTCTTGCTATACAAACCCTAATTACTAGCATATTATATATAAAAATGATAAATTACGGAATTTAAAGTTACTACGCTATTACAACATTTGTGGGGAGGGGGTATACAAATTGAATGGGGATTGCAAAAATGTAAACCTAGTTAGTCTATTATAACCATATTGAATGGGTATTAATGTACAAGGAATTAAATGGATAAAATGTACAAAAGTGAATAAATGTACAAAAATGTAAAATCTGAAGTAAATGGATATATGTTTGATTTTTTAGGAAAAAGGGATTTTGTTTAAATATAATTAATTTAAAGAAAAATAATTAATAAAAAGAATTTGTTTAAGAAAAGATTTTAAATAAAACTCTAGTTCTATTAATTAATCAAAAGAAAATAAGTTTAAGAAAAGCATGTTTTAGTATTTTTATGCTTTGAAAATATTTATAGTATTATAAAATATTTTTGGCCTTTTTTATATTAAAATAATATATTTTAATTGGTGTAAAAGAAAATAAATAATAACCTATTCTTAACTAAATTTATAAGATAATGGGCAAAAATAAATAAAGTATAGTTAAAAAAAATATTTTTTGTGAGAAAAATAAAAATAAAATAAGCCAAAATATAAATCTATCATTTTTTTGTATTTTTTATGATATTTTAGTATTTAGAAAATATATTAAGGAAATCAATAAAATAAAAATAAGAAAAATAAAATAAATTGGGCCAGGGGTGCAAACAGCCTGCAAGGTGGTTAGTAAGCAAAAAAAATAAAAAAATAAAACAAAGCCCTATAAGGCCCAGGCGTTCAAAAAAGTCAGGAATGCAAAATATGTAAAAATGCAAAAGGGTACCACTAGAGCTCGAACCCAGGTCTCAAAGGTTACAACCGCGCGCTTCTACCACTAGGGTGGCTATACATTCATTAACATAAGCAAAACAATAAATATACAAGGCAAAACGCGCCCTGATGACTTCATCTTCAACCTCCAGCCAGACCAACTGTAACTTGCTCATTTCTCATAAAAAATGAAAACTGTAAACATGAAACTTGTAGTAAATTTTCTCACGGTTTCGGAAATGTAAAGCATTAAAACTATAGATCAAAGATAAGCATGAATTTTAATGGCCCTAATATGAACCCTAAAAATATCAGAAATTTTAGTTTCTAAATTCTCTAAACTCAAGCAAAATTAATGGAAACTATGGACATGGTTAGCTTCAGGGCAATGATATCTACATGTTTTGTTTACAAATAAACTATTGATGATGCCTGTATGAAGAGTTCAAAGTTGATAAAACTTACCTCAAAACTGGAAATCGTGTTTTGAGTTTGAGCTTGTTTCAAGTGATGGTGATGATCAGGTTAGCTTCCTTGAGGTCCCAGGAAGCTAAAGCAATGATTAGCTTGAGCAATGGATGGCTGAAATGGTTTGGAGAAGTCAATGTGAAAAGCTCTGTTTTAGGAAATGGAGGATGTTGTTAATGGTGTTACAGTTCTATAACAGGGTGTGGGATCAACTCTATGTGATGTTTAGAAACTTTAGAAACCAAAAGGCCAAGAAACGCACGAGTAGATTATGAGTTTCAAGTTTTTGGTCAGTTTGTGTGAAAATGGAAGTGTGAAATGTGATTCTGAGTTCTAGGTGTTTTTAAGGCTTGAGCATTTGTGTGTTTGTGTCAAAATGTTTTTTTATGTATAAACAAAAGTGTTTGAGTGCATTGGCAAGTCAGAAGTACAAGTTCTTAGCTTTTGGCTAGGTTACTTGATTTTGAAGAAAAGAGGGAAACGAGTTTCAAGGAGAGATACAAGCATGGGATGGATGATTGGAAGTGTTTGAAACATTTATCATGAGTTATGGGACCTATTTGATCATAAGAGAACAAGTGCAAGGCTCAAGAACATGTTTTGTACAAAAAGTCACTTTATCAAAATGGCAATGTGACCTTTCTTCCAAAAATGGATATAAAGCATGTCCATGCATTGAATGCTTGAAGTGAGGCCTCTAACAGCTGTGTAAACCATTAATTATGGAGTGCCTAACAAGTTTGAGGCCTGCAAAGTAGTGTTTATGTAGCATGGTTTGAATTTGAATTTTGTTCATCACTAAGATGACTTGTAATTAAAGTGATAAAACCTTAACTTCATCTCTTCGATTCTCCCTACTCAAGAATTATCTCAAATAGTTCTTGGAAATTTTGGAAGGCTTGCAATGTGATGTATAACCCATATTTGAATTGCTTTTGAAAATTCCCCTTGGAGCTATATGAAAAAGTGTCATGAAGTTAGGTTTAAATCCTGGCCAAATTAGGGCAAAAATTTCAGTAAGTGTTTAGTTTCATGACCATATGTTCATAAAATTATAACTTGAGATCCAAGCACTTTTGGAAGAAGTTATGTGAAGCAAAGTTTTATATTTCATGTAGATATACAACTTTCATGTTGGAAGTTTCTCTTGAATCACTTTGCATCATGGTGAAAAATTTGCTCAAAGATATGAAAAAATAAGAAATTTTTAACACTTAGAAAAATTTTGAAGTTTAGAAATTTTGACTTTTCAAAATGAAATCTTGAATTTTTGATTTCTTGATGAATAAGTTTCATATTTTGACATGTTTTGATGAATTATGATCTTTGGCATTTGAATTTGACCAAAAAGTCAAAGTTTGACTTTTCAGTATACAGTTGACTTTTGATCAGTTGATTGCAAAATTCATCTGTCAATCTAATGGACTTGCAATGTTTTGAACCATTTCATTAGGTCAAGATGATGTAATTGAGCTCTTGATCATTCCTTAAACCCATTGACCATTTTCTAGGTCAAAAATTAGAAATTGCCCTTTCCCAGTCAAAGCCCTAATTTTGACCATTTTGCCCTTTTGGAGATTTGATCAAATTCCTTGAGGAGTTGTGGTCCAAACTTGATCAAATGATACATATGAGTTTAAAATGTTTATGTGGATAAAAAATTATGAGGCTTGACTGTAAATTGGCCATAGTTGACTTTTTCCCCAATACAGCTGATTTTTAGGTCAACTACTCAATTGACTGAGCAAAAGTGTGATCCAAAGCTTGAAACTTGACATGAGTAATCTTAGGGGTCCATAATGATCCATGAAAGTCATATAGGTAATTGGAAGTTCAAAAATCCTTGTGTAAACTTAAACCCTAATTTTGGTCATCAGTGCATAAGGAGGAGTCTTGAGCTGATCAAACCCTAATGCAGTCTTGAGTCAAGGGAGATCTTGTGAGCAAATTCTTGATATGTAAGAGGGAAAATTTTGGGGTACAACAAGCTGTGTAAGCACAGGAAAAGGAAGTTCAGAAATTACAGAAGAACAGGGAATCAGTTTGAATCATGGTCTGGATACAGAAAATCTGAACCATCTTTTGAATACAGAAAGTCAAGAAACAAAGACATTATCTTCTACGAGTGTAATGAACAAGGGAACTAAAAAGCGACTATCCAAGGCTTAAGAAGGAGAAACCTAAAAAGAAGTTAGTTAAGGATAAGAAGAAAAGTCTCATGGAAACGTGGGATGACTCAGACTCTTCAGAAGCATACACTAAATCAGAAGATGAAAGAGCCAACATTGCCCTGATGGCCAACATATCAGAAGATACTGAATCATCTGAATCAGAATCAGACTCAGAGGTAGAAGAAGTATTTTCTAACTTTTCTAGATCTCAATTAGAAGAGAGTCTATCAAAAATTTTATAAAGGTATCAGAAGCTTCGAGTTATAAACAAGAACCTGAAAAAGGATCTAGTTTCTGACTCTGAAGAAACTAAGAATCTGAGACTCAAAAACTCTGAGCTGAAAGAAAAAATTTTAAAACTTGAATATGATTTACAAAATACTCAGAAGGAAACTGTCTCAGAAGTTCCTAGTAACCCTGATAAAATCATAAAGGAATATGATCCCAACTTTTATAAGTTCCTCGCTAAAAACATAGGTAGAAGCAAGATGGCTTCAATGATCTATGGAGTTAGCAGAAATGGAAGAAAAGGTATAGGATACAAATGTAAAGTATCCCAACCTAAGAAAGTCAAGGATTTGGTTATTAAACGCACTCCTCTGAAATCTCAATTTACCTATGGGCACACGCATGATTTAAAATATACCAGTAATGATTTCTCTACTAAACCAAAAATCAAACAGAATTTTGGTAACTCTAACAAACAAGGACCCAAAAATATATGGGTGCCTAAGGATAAAATTTTCTATGTAGCAGATATCTTTGACAGCAAGACTGAAACACCAATATGGTACCTGGACTCTGGATGCCCTCGACATATGACATGAAGAAAGCATATGTTCCAAAGCCTGGAGCTTAAATCCGGAGGCTACATAGATTTTGAAGGCAATCAGAAGGGGAAGATCATTGGCTCTGGAACAGTTGGTAACGATAATCTTCCTTCTATTACTAATGTTCTGTTAGCAGATGGATTAATGCATAACTTTTTATCCATAAGTCAATTAAGTGATAACGGTTATGATATAATATTTAATCAAAAGTCCTGTAAAGCAGTTAGTCAGTAAGATGGATCTATCCACTTTAATGGAAAATGAAAGAACAAGATTTACAAAATAAAACTTTCAGAACTGAAAAGTCAGAATGTGAAATGCCTACTGTCTGTTAACGATGAGTAATGGGTCTAGCACAGAAGGACTTCCTAACCTGAAGTTCAGCTCAGATGCTCTGTGTGAAGCATTTCAAAAAGTCAAGTTTACAAAACCCCCTTTTAAAGCAAAAAATGTTGTTTCTACCTCTAGAACATTAGAACTTTTGCACATAGATCTATTTGGACCAGTGAAAACTGCATCCATTAGTGGCAAGAAGAATGGATTAGTGATCGTAGATGACTATAGCAGATGGACATGGGTAAAGTTCTTAAGACACAAGGACGAGTTACACTCTGTGTTCTTTGCTTTCTGTAACCAAGTCCAAAATGAAAAAGATCTGAGAATTATTAAAGTCAGAAGTGATCATGGTGGAGAATTTGAAAACAAAAAATTTGAAATATTTTTTAATGAGAATGGCATCTCTCATGATTTCTCTTATCCTAGAACTCCCCAACAAAATGGAGTTGTAGAACGAAAGAATAAAACTTTACAAGAAATGGCCAGAACCATGATCAACGAGACTAACATTGCTAAGAACTTCTGGACATAAGCAATTAACACAATGTGTTACATTCAGAATAGAATCTACATAATACCTATTATGGATAAGACTCCATATGAACAGTGGAAGAACAGAAAGCCCAACATATCGTATTTCCATCCATTTGGATGTATTTATTTTATTCTTAACACCAAAGAACATCTGAAAAACTTTGACTCTAAAGCACAAAAGTTTATTATGTTAGGATACTCTGAACACTCAAGAGGATACATAGTATACAACACAGAAACACATATTGTAGAAGAGTAAATCAGTGTTAGATTTGATGAAAAGCTTGGTTCTCAAAAGCCAAAGCAAGATGAATCTTTTGCAGATATAGAAGTCTAATTTACAGGTACTGAAGACACTGCATCAGAAGTTCCTCACAAAGAATCACAAACAACACCAGAAGGAGAATTCACAAATATTACATCAACATCTGAAGAACCTCTCCAAAAAAGAAAATCCAGAAGCAACTTAGCTCATCCTGAAGACAAAATTCTGGGAAAGAAGGAAGACCCAATCAGAATAAGATCCACATTCAAAAACTCTGAAGAATCTCTCATGGGATTAGTGTCTCTGATTGAGCCAACTTCCATTGATGAAGCTCTTTTGGATAATGATTGGATACTAGCTATGTAGGAGGAATTAAACCAATTCACCAGAAATGTTGTGTGGGATCTAGTTCCCAAACCAAAAGGGTTCAACGTTATTGGAACCAAATGGGTATTCAGAAACAAGATAAATGAACAAGGAGAAGTCATCATAAACAAAGAACGGCTGGTTGCACAAGGTTATAGTCAGGAAGAGGGGATAGACTATACAAAAACCTTTGCTCCAGTCGCTAGGTTAGAATCTATCAGACTTTTAATTTCCTTCACTATAAATAATGGCATCACTCTGTATCAGATGGATGTAAAAAGTGAATTCTTAAATGGATACATTGATGAAGAAGTTTATGTGCACCAACCCCCTAGTTTTGAAAATTCCAAACATCCAGAATATATTTTTAAACTAAAGAAATCACTATATGGTGTGAAACAAGCTCCCAAAGCTTGGTATGAAAGACTAAGTAGTTTTCTGTTAGAAAATGATTTCACTATAGGGAAAGTGGACACAACTTTATTCTGTAAGTCATTTAAAAATGACATTCTAGTTTGTCAAATTTATGTAGATGATATTATTTTTGGATATACTAAAGCCTCTCTTAGAAGAGAATTTGCTAAGTCTATGCAGGCAGAGTTTGAAATGAGCTTGATGGGAGAACTCAAATTCTTTATGGGCATTCAGATCAATCAAACTTCATAAGGAACTTACATACACTAGAGAAAATACGTCAAAGAACTTATGAATAAATTCTACTTATCAGAATGTAAGCCAACCAAGACTCCAATGCATCCTACATGAATTCTGGAAAAATAAGAGGTAAGTAAAAAGGTAGAACAGAAGATCTACAGAGGTATGATTGGTTCTCTCATATATCTTACAACTTCAAGACCTGATAGTCTGTATAGTGTATGTTTATGTTCCAGATTCCAATCAGATCCTAGAGAATCTCACTTAACAACTGTTAAGCGAATTTTCAAGTATCTGAAAAGTAATACTAATCTTGGTCTGTTTTATAGAAAAATAAATGAATACAAATTAGTAGGGTACTGTGATGCTGACTTCGCTGGAGAGAGAGTAGAAAGAAAAATCACTTTTGGAAGCTGCCAGTTTCTGGCAGAAAATATGATCTCATTGTCCAGCAAGAGGAAATCTACAATTACATTATTAACTACTGAAGCTGAATACATAGCAGCAGCTAGATGCATCACACAGTTGCTCTGGATGAAAAGTCAGCTTGAATACTTCAATATATTTGAGAGTAACATTCATATACTCTGTGATGACACTTCTGCAATTTGTTTATGTAGAAATCCCATTTTACATTCTAGGGCTAAGCATATCGAAATAAAAACATCACTTTATTAGAGACTATATTCAGAATGGAATTCTTTCCATAAAATTTATTGACACAGACCATCAATGGGCTGATGTCTTCACTAAACCACTTTCTGAAGATAAGTTTAATTTCATTCTCAAACATCTCAGCATGAAATTATATCCAAAATAAGAGTTTTATTTATATATTCTTTAACCCTCAAAATTTTATGTTTTTCTTTTGAACATCTGATCAATAATTCTTCAGAAGTTAGTAGGACATTTGCATCAGGATCTATCTAAGAAGATCTGAACAGTTTCCAAACGGTTCATTTCAAAGATAGAAGCATGCAGTTCACATCATCAACATCTGTCATCCTCTCACAAGCGTTCTTCTAAGGCTGAACACGCGTTCAAATTCTAAAGGGATTAAAGCTTTGTTTGGATGAACTGAGACTCGTGTTATATTGGTAATTGTTCTATATCTCCACGCCATCTCCCTATTTTCAGGAATCATTAATGCTATGTAATCATTATTATTTTTCACTCTTTTCTTGCTAATTAAGTTTTCAATTTGCTTATAAATACACCATCCACTTTCACTCTCACTTTTTCACTCTCATTTTTTCAATCTCACTTCTTCTCGCTACTATTTTCTCTCTACTTTTTGGATGCAAAATTTTCATTCAAAAACCCTCAACAGTCTATGTGAACAATGGCTTCATCTTCAAGCGCTCAAAACTCCCAATGTGTTCCTGGTTCATCTTTGTTAAAAAAAGAAAGATATGAAGAACCGCCAAGAACTCTACTGACCCGTATTGATTCACTATAAGTTCTCTGCGAACTCATTATAGATTTTGAAAGCATGAAGGAAAATGGCTATGATCTTACACTTGATGTGGAATTTCTGGATGGACCAAGTATTTTGATCGTCTTCTGGGTCCAGTTTTCCCAAAATTTGTCAAAGAATTTTGGACTCACGCCTCTACATCAAACCATCAAGTAACTCCGTATGTGATGGGGAAGAAGATTACAATTTTTGAATATCTTATTGCAAGGTTGATAGGTCATAACGGTGGAGGCATCCGTTGTAGCGACATGGCAGAAAAATGTTCTGACCTAACAACAATCTCAAGAGAGATTTTTACTTCTGGGCAGCGATCAAACTAAATTAAAGATCTGAAGGTCTACTTCAGAATTTGGGCAAAAATTATTTTGGGATGCATCAACCACAGGAAGCCTACAAGCTCTCATAATTATATCAACATTGACCAACAATTTTTGTTGTACTTCATTGCAACAAAGGCAAAGATAAATCTTCCTCATCTGCTATTCAATCATCTGAAGACAAGTGTGAAGGAAACTAAAGAAGAAGAAAGTACTAAGAGGGACTGGATACCTATGGGTAGGCTGATATCAAATATTCTGACTAAAAACAAATTGGTAGAATATCTGACTGAAGCTCAGCAGATCAATACTCTGGAAGCATGTGCTAGAAAACCTCTCAATGCGAAGAATCTGAAGAAGATGAGAATCATTGACAACATTAAGAAGGATCCAACTATTGCAACCAAAGAAGTCATCACATGAAGAAGAGTTCTTCTGAAGGATTTCCCTATGTTCTCTTAAATAGATGCTTCACCAGAAATCATTGTTAGATATCTGGAAGCATGCAAGATGGATGGGACTAATCCTGAGTTAAACATTCGTGATCTGCGTCAACAGGTTCCAGAAGTTGTTCTTGAGAAATCCAGAAAAAGGAAAGCTACAGGAGAAGGATCTTCTCAGAAGGTACCAAAAGCTGCTAAGAAGAAAGGTAATGCTTCTTTTATTTCTGTTGTAGAATCATTGATTTTATCAACATCTGAAACACACTCCTCTCCAAAACCAATAGAAGACCCCTCACCATAAAACTTTGATGATTTTGATATAGAATTTGACCCTTCAGTCACACTAGAAAACATTCTGAATGAACCACACTCTCCTAATGCACATCTTAACCAAAATCAGCCAAAACTTGCTTAAGTTCTTTCTGATATTGATCAATGATCCAGAATTTCAAGCTCCCTACATAGAAAATCCAAACTTCCAAGCTCCCCACTCTGATAATCCAAATGCTCACGCTCCCCAACCAGAAAATCCATATATTGACTCTGATACCACCATACCAATTACTGGAATAACAGAACCTCTCATGGTTCGACAACCTCTCTCAATCCACGACATTCCAGAAATTCCATCTCCTTACCATTTCACTCCACCAGGCACACCTCCATCACCCATTATCATTTCTGATTCTCCCTCTCCCTCTCCTATCAATCCCCCAGAAGATCACCTAAGAACTGTAATAGACTTAGAAGCGTTGGATAACCTTGCCTCTAGCTCTCACAAAATTTCTATCCCAAAACAAAAACCCACTATCACCAAGGAAAATGTTGGTAGTAATTTACTAGTTTTTGAAATAGAGATAAGAATGGTTTAACTCTTTGAAGCTAGCCTACTTAGAAAATCTAAATCCCGCTGCTTCTGATTCTCACTGGAACCAATTCAGAAAATGTTTCAACTCTGAATCCCAGAAACTCAAGGAGTTAAGCTATGAAATGGCCCAACAGAACTTCTATGATCAGCTGAATGTTTTCAAGGATCATGTTCTGCGTCACTGGGAAAAGAAACCTATTCTTCAGCTGGATAATGCTCCCTAGGAAGATTACCAGCCTTCAGAAGTTGATGAATCATTCTTTGATAATCTTCCTCTGGTTGTTATTCAAGACAAAGGCAAAGAGACTGAAGAAGCTACTAAGACAGAATCTGCTGCAGCTTGTTCTGATAAGATTGCACCTTCTGTGGACATACCTTCTTCATCTCTGGTTATGAAAACTCTGGAGGAATTGAAGAAAGAAAATGCAGTGATCAAGGAGATATTAGAAAAGCAAGATGACACATGCAAAGAAATCAAAGGAATGCTGGGAAAACAAGAGGAATTGAACACTCATTTTAAGATCTTGTTGGAAGCCCTGTTCACATGACTTCCTCCACCTCAATCTTAGCTTTTTAAAAACTTGTTTTCTTTACTGTATTCAATTTTTTGTGTTGTTTGCCTCTGAATGTGTTATTGCAATCATTTTTAATACAACTTAACTTTTGTTTCTGAATATTAGTGTTTATATTGCTTTTTGATTCTTGACAAAAAGGGTGAGAACATAAGATATTTCTAATAACAGTATCGAGACACAATCTCAAACATTTTGAATATCATAACTTCTCGTTTTTTTTCTGAAAACAAAACAGGAACAAAACTCCGATGAAGACAGAAGTAGATGCATCAAAAGCTCTGATCAGAATGAACTTCAGGGAAGTAATTCATCTCTATCTGAGTACTCAACTCAGGGGGAGACCCTATAATGCTTTATGTTCTGTCTGTTTTGATTGAAATATCCTAGTTTTTGTCATCATCAAAAAGGGGGAGATTGTTGGAACATAGTTTGATTCTACAACCCTTGTAAGAGTTTTGATGATAACAAACACAAAGAACAATTATGCACTCTAAAATTATATTTTGTTTTATAGAGAAGTTTTAATGGAAGAAGATCAGAAGATAAGTTACAAAGTTGTTTTTGCTGTGATTGTAAACATCTCTCAAAAATCTCTGATGAAAGAAGATCAGAAGATGCGCTAGAAGGATGTTTCAACTCTGATTATAAAACTCTTTGAAAGAAGTTCTAACGCTTCAAACAATATTTTATGGCTCCGATCTCCAAAAGTTCTGAAGCAAGCAACAATGGATACTTCAATGTTCTGAAGCGTTACAAATCAAATATTTCCATTTCAAGAGTAACGACTGGAAGGTAACAAGGATCTTTATTTTTGGAAAGCACCTTAATTGTCATTAAACAAGTTTCCAAATGATCACCCATGCTTCGCCTATTTAAACAAGCCTTGAAGATAAATCGTTTCCGATTTTCACATACACAATAACGCTGCTATCATCGCTCATCCTCAAACATTCAATATTTTAAACTTGTGTAAAACATCATTATATTGTGATACAATTTTATTGGAAACACTACTGTACACTGTTTATTCATATATTGTTTAAGTGAATTTCCTTGAGAAAAATCGGGTTATGGTTATACTCAAGAATACTTTGGCAGTTGTCAAAGTAGACTTGTAATCAAGATTGATTAGTGGATTAAGACCTCGTTGGAGAGAAGCAAAATCACCTTGGAGGGTGGACTGGAGTAGTTTGAGTTCAAACGAACCAGGATAAAAATCAACGTGTTCTTTTCATTAGGTTTTAAGATCCCAATTCAACCCCCCTTTCTTGTGTTTTTCCATTCTTCAGTAGGATGCTTCAAGCCTTTGGAATGGGTGGAATAGATTCCTGGGAATCTCAGGAAGTGGATGGAACACTTGGTGTGGATGGATGATGGCTGAAAAATCAATTTCGAATTTCACAACTTTAATGATTTTTTTGTAATTTCGTGGAGCTTTTTGGAGGCAGCTTCATGTGTCCTAGGCTTGTAGAAGTGTTATGTATTTATAGGAGATGGAGAGAGAGGAAAGAAACACAGAAAGAATCATGGCTCATAACCATGTTTTAAGATCATGATCTCCTCTTTAAAAAAAATACCAAAAATGATAATTTCATGCCATTCTTGGACCATCATGCACCTTGTCATGTTTTGCACAAGTATGTGGGCCTTAAAACAAATCCAATCATCAGCCCATATTGCCATAACCATTGTTTAATATTTTATGCAATTTTATTTTGTATTTATTTGAATAAAGAAAATAAACATGAATAAAATAGGTAGAAATGGAAAGGCAAGGTGGAAATGAATTTAGAGGTCCCTCATTGGGTCACGAAGATGTTTGAAACCCAAAAAGTTAAGCCATAGACCTAAAACTTCAAGTTTTCCCAATGCACATTTCTTGAAATTTCTCAAAATTTCCCAACTTGTGCAAGACATAACTTGCTCAATTTTCACCTTTTGAAGATGATCTAGGACTTTTTGGAAATCCCAAGATGTCCTATACAATCTCTATGTTGACCATTTTTGCATTTGGATAATTTATCTTGATATAAATGGTCTTGGAAAAAGTGTCTTTTGTTGACCTTTTGAAAATGACCTGTAACGTATGAGCTTGTATCTTCCAAATGATGCATTTCCTGAAATTGAGGATAAACGAGAAGTTGTAGGGAATTGGGTTATATTCAAAATGAACTTTGGTTTGGGAAAAATGGATGAATTATGTGAAATTTATGCCTGGTCAAAGTTCAGTTGACTTCTCCTATAGAAACCCTAATTTAACAATTCTTGACTTTTGATAAATTAAGAGAATTCCTTGAGGAATCATGATAAACCCTTGATAAAATGATGATTATCACTTCAAAGTGTTGATTTTGACAAAAAATCTTGAAGTTTGACTGTATATTGGCCACAATTGACTTTTGACCTAATATAGTTGATTTTCAAACACTTGAGTAGTTGACTGAGAAAACTTGTAGTGTAAGGCATGAAATTTGTCATGGACATTCTTGAAGACATATTAGGGACCATGGAAATCAATTGGAGCCTTTTCAAACCAAACATCTTGGTGAAAAGTGAAACCCTAGTTGGAGGTTCATTGCTTAGGAGGAGAATCTGTCTGGTCAATTCTTGGTCAACCTTACGCAATTGAGGACCTCAATGAGCATGTCTTGAGTAAAATGAGAGGGAAAATTTTGGGGTAAAATAGATTCCCCTGTTTAATCTTCTTAAACCCGAGGATTTTGATTGGCTTGTTTGCCTTTCGTAATCTGAAGGTGGAAGATGATTAAACACTAAAGTGCCCAGAAATTTGCACTCGCATATACATGAAGTAACACTGCTGGTTAATGGTATCAGGAATGGGCTTATAGATGCCATTTGGAGAAGATGACTAAGAGTTGTCGGAGATGGGCTTAAATATGCCATCTAAAGTAGATGTTGACTTCATAAGAGGTTTCTTTATGGGGATTCATGTTCCTGTTGTTTAAGGAATAATCCACTGGGGAATGTTGATTTCTTCTTTGGGGAATAGAGTCTAGGAGCCTTAGTTGTCCATTACTCTACTGGGGAGTTATCTCTTGACTGGAGAGATGAAGGTTAGATATTATCTGGTTGAAATCCAAGCTTTTCAGTAACTTTCTAAGGATAATAAAGGTTGACTGTTATCTGGTCGCATTCCAGGCTTCACAGCGACTTAATGGGGAATATGAAATTAATTGTTATCTGGTCGATTTCCAGGCGTTGTAGTAACTCAAACTATTACCTAGTCGAAATCTAGGCTTCACAATAACTTGAACTGTTATTTGGTCGGGTCCAGGCTTTAGTGATTTAAACTGTTATCTGGTCGGGTCCAGTCTTCAATGATTTGAAGAATAAAGCTGTTATCTGGTCGGATCCAGACTTCAACTTGAATTTGAGGTATACTGTTATCTGGTCGGGTCTAGGATTTACAGTGTGATAAATTATACTGTCATCTAGTCGGGTCTAGGATTCATAGTAATTGACAAAGTAAACTGCTATATGGATGGCCTCCATACTTCACAGTAATTTGACAGAGTAAAATGCTAACTGGCCAGATTCCAGACTTTGCAGCAACTTATACTGTTATCTGGTCGGATTCTAGGCTTCACAGTGTCTTGAATTGTAGATTGACTGTTATTTGATCATATTTCGGCTTTCAACTATGATGTTAACTACTATCTGGTCGGGTCCAGGCTTCACAGTGTTGTAGAAGTTTGACTGTTATCCGGTCGAATTCCGGGCTTCAGCAATGATGTTAAATTCTATTTGGTCGGGTCCAGGCTTCAAAATTTTGTAATCTGCTATTTGGTCGGGTCCAGGCTTCACAGTAAATTGCATTTGATGTTAGCTGCTATCTGGTCGGGTCCAGGCTTCACAGTGATTGATGAGCTATTACTTCTGATAGTTGCCTTGTCTTGCTTTAGAAACTAATCTGGAACCTGCTTTTGTTGGTTGTTGAGATAGTTTCCCTGTCTGGTTTCAAGAATTAATCTCTAACCTGACTTTATAGATAGTCGACCCGTCTTGTTTCGGGAATTGATCTACAATCAGTTGTTCATAGATAGTTGCCCTGTCTGGTTTCAGGAATTAATCTGGAACTGTTGAAAATCATTGATGATATGCGTCTGTTGATCTTTCTTGAAAAGGTAAATAGTTAGTTGTATGAAATGTCATGATGCATGACACACCTTGTGTAATGATGTTCTCAAAATAAATGAGATTGTGTTATATGTATTTTGTATGCATGTTTGTAAAATGATGTATAAATGCAATATATGAATTAATCAATTGTTCTTTGCAACGTCGTTGAATTGAGGGAAAATAAATCCCTGACTGCTGTTGGGGATGAAGAGTATAATTCTTCATTATTTGTTAAAGTTGAATTGTTGGGGGAAGGATTTCCGTGGCTAGAGGAATAAACTCTACTGGGGAAAGAAAACTCCGTTAACTGCTTGGGGATTTTCATGAAGCCCTATTGGGGAACCCAAGAAGTTTATGAACCATGCTGGGGAATTCCTCAAGATGTCGGGGAGATGATTGGAGACTCGTTCTCTGCAGGGGATATTGGAACCTCTGACATCATTAGGCTGTATGCTGAGGATATAGTAGTGACTTTGCAGGTGGACATCTCTGTCTCTGTACGTGCTGGAGAAAGTATTTGCAGGGATTTACATATGGCTTTTTAGACATTGTCCCGTTTCTTAAAGCCATTAGTAATTGTCTTTCTGCTTTTTATGCATGTATTTGTAAACGGTGATCATATTCAAAATGCATATGTTAAAAATAATCATTGGACATTTTTTTGCAAAACAAAATAGAAAAATAAAAACAAATAGTTTTGTGCTTTCAAAGAGATAGCTTTTGTATTAATCTGAAGAAGTCTTCCTATAACGGTCGTTTTTGTACAAGGAGACAAACATCCTAATAAGAGAATTCCGTCGTAAGAATGAAAACTATATAAAGTAGTATACAAAGAAAAACAGCTATGTAAAATTATCCCATTGGGTTCCCATTTGGCTATTGCCTTTATATCTTTGAGTGTCTAATCACTTTGTTGCTTGACTGAAGCTGATTAGATTGATTATTACCATTTGAACTTGACACTTGTTACCGAAGTCTATCTGTGAGGTGATCCAACGGGACATATTTGTATGTTTTTAATCCCTAACTCTTGCCTGGACCTCCCTTTCGGGTTTTCAGTCCACCAAGATACCCTTTTTTTGCCCAAGCCACCTTTTCAGGTTTTCGACTTGGCGGGTGTATATTTTTTTTAATATATATATCCCTAACTTTTTCCTGAACTCTTTTGGTTCGCCGGGATGCCCTTATTTTTGCCTAGGCCAGTCAACCTAGCGAGTCTCTGTTCATGCGTAGTATATTTTAACTGTGTCCACGTTTACAGGGTGTGGAAGGTCGTCACCGTCCATAGTGGTTAATATTATAGCTCCATAGAAAATATGTTCTGTCACAAATGGTCCTTCGTACGTAGGAGTCCATTTGCCCCTAGGATCACCTTGCGGCAAGATGATGCACTTGATTACTAGGTCACCCACTTGATATACCTGACGTCTGACCTTCTTGTTAAAAGCTTTGATCATACATTTTTGGTACATCTGACCATGACAAACAGCAGCCAGCCTTTTCTCTTCAATCAGGTTCAGTTGGTCAAGTCAAGTATGAACCCATTCGTCTTTGTTCAAACCTGCATCCTTCCTCAAGGATGGGATCTGGACTTCTATGGGTAAAACAACCTCCATACCGTATACCAGAGAGAAAGGAGTTTCCCCTATTGACGTGCGTGCTGAGGTACGGTAACCATGAAGAGAAAATGGTAACATCTCGTGCCAGTCTTTGTTTGTCACCGTCATCTTCTATATGATCTTCTTGATGTTCTTATTAGTAGCCTCCACAACGCCATTCATTTTCGATCGGTAAGGAGAAGAGCTATGATGCTGAATCTTGAATTGTGTGTAGAGCTTGGTGATCATGGTATTATTGAGGTTGGTACCATTATCTGTGATGATTCTTTCTGGAACACCATACCGATAGATAAGATTATGCTTGATGAACCGGGACACGACGTTCTTGGTAACAGAAGCAAATGAGGCTTCCTCGACCCACTTTCTGAAGTAATCAATGGCAACCATGATGAAGCAGTGCCCATTAGAAGCGGTAGGTCTAATCTCTCCATTCATATCAATGTACCACATTGCAAACTGCAAAGGAGCAGTCAAGACTTTCAAGGGAACCAGAGGCACATGTACTTTATCAGCATAGATTTGGAACTTGTGACAAGTTCGGGAATGCTGATAACAGTCTGCTTCCATAGTGGACTAGTAGTACCCTTCCCTCAGCATCTTCTTATCTATCATGTGCTCACTAGAATGGATGCCAAAGGTACCTTCATGCATAAATTCCATAATCTTATCTGCTTCACTCTTGCCTACACACCGAAGCAAAGTAGAATAGTGGTTGCGCTTGTAGAGGATTCCGTTACTGAGGAAAAACTTGGCAGAGAACCTTCTTAGGAACTTTTTACCATTTGAGGAAGCTCCCTCAGGATACTATTGGACTTCAAGGTATCTTTTCACTTTGTGGAACCAAGGTTTGTCCACTACTTCTTTAGTATTAACCTTGTAACAGTATGTCGGTTCGTCCATTCTCTCAATAGTAATCCGAGGGGCTTCATTATCACACCTGACCTTGAACATGGACGACATGGTAGCTAGCACGTCCGCTAACTGATTTTCCTCTCGTGGAAAATTCTCAAAGGTAATTTCTTCAAAGTGTGGAATCCGTGTCAACACATGCTCTCGATAAGGGACAAGATTAGGATGCTTCGTGTCCCATTCTCCTTTGATTTGACTGATTACCAGGGCCGACTCTCCAAATACGCTCAATAATTTGATTCTCAAGTCGATAGCAGCTTTGAGACCCATAATTCATGCTTCATATTCAGCCATATTGTTGGTACAGTTTAAATATAGCCTGGAAGTGAAATGAGTATGACAGCCTTCAGGAGATATGATCACAGCACCAATGCCATTGCCAAGTGCGTTGGAAGCTCCGTCAAAGACCATAGTCCATCGGGATCCTTTTTCAGGTCCTTCATCTGCTCCAAGTTCTTCATAATCAGTCACTAACATGATGTTCACGTCCAGGAACTCAAAATTCATGGCTTGGTAGTCGTCCACTGCCCGATGAGTCAAATGATTAGCAAGTACACTCCCTTTTATTGCCTTTTGAGTAGTGTACTAGATGTCATGTTCGGTTAGGATCCTTTGCCATCTTGCCATTCTTCTAGAGAGAGAGGGCTTCTCGAATATGTATTTGATAGGATCGATTTTAGATATCAACAAAGTAATGTGAGTCAACATATACTGTCTCAGTCGGCGAGCAGCCCATGCCAAAGCACAACAAGTTTTCTCGAGCAGTGAGTATCTTGTTTCACAGTTGGTAAATTTTTTGCTAAGGTAGTATATTGCATGCTCTTTTTGGCCAGACTCGTCATGCTGTCCCAGCACACACCCCATTGAATTATCTAATACTGTTAAGTACATGATCAAAGTTCTTCCTTCAATCGGTGGCATCAAAATTAGAGGTTCTTACAGGTATCCCTTGATTCTGTCAAAGGCTGTCTGGAAATCATCATTCCACTTCACCACATGATCTTTCTTCAGTAATTTGAAGATTGGCTCACAAGTAGCGGTTAGGTGGGAAATGAATCTGGAAATATAGTTTAGACGTCCCAAGAATCCTCTAATCTCCTTCTCAGTACGAGGAGTTGGCATTTCTTGTATAGCTTTAACCTTTGAAGGGTCTACTTTAATACCCTTGTGTGATATGGTGGGAGAACTGACTTGATGTTTTGCGTTTCAATCGCATTTGTGCGGATAGCAAGAGTCGCCACCGACTATTCTTTTATCCAAAAGGAAAGGTAAAAAAGCACAGGAAAGACCTTTCGAGATTATTTCTAGGTTCGGGGGGTAGATTATGAAAAGGGAAGGTATTAGCACCCTTTTCATCCATGGTTTTCCATGGGCTCTTAGTTACTCGTTAGATCACTTGCTTTCATTTGACAGTGTTCTTGTGGTGTGGGCTTTGAAAGTATTTTGAAAAATCTCTTTGTAATGGTTCTCGTTTCTATAAGAACGCGTACAAAGTTTTGTTTCGAAAAGTGGTTCAAATATGTGTTTGTGAATCGTGTTTCAGAAAGTGTTTTGAAAAGATGTTTTTGCAATGGTTCCCGTCTCTATAAGAACGTATACAAAACGTTTTGTCTTTTGGGAAATGTTTTTGAAATGAAAGTGTAGGTGTGAAAAGTTTCTATTGTGAGCAAGCGAGTAACTAAGAGCGAATCTATCTACTCGAAAGGTCTTAAATTTTTCTTTTCTTCCTCCTTTTAATGGTGCTATATTACCATTGATTTGGTAAGAATCCCCATTGTTGGATGTAAAGGGACAGGCGCGGGTAAATTTTACAATCATTGAAAGCAACTTATGAGACACTTTAGCAATTTTCATAAGGGACGAGATCGTTTAATCGAAGGCAACGTCGAGGGTCATCGAGGGACTACGATCATTTTTTTTATCGAAGGGTCATTGCTAAAGCGTCCCATATTCGAGGGACATGATTGTATTTCCGAGGCAACGAGCGAGGTTACCCTAGAGGTGCGCATGTGAAAAAGTGTGTTGGTTTCAAGTTATTTTATTCTTCGATTAGGTCATGTAGCGATTGATTTTTGAATCTTGCCATACACGCCTAATTACTATGCAATATAGGGAAAATAGTAAATTGCAGGAATTGAAATTCTACGCTATTACAAAATATTCGGGAATGGGGGTATAATTTTTACAAATGGAGATGAATCAAATGTGATAGCAAAATCCAAATAGCAAACAATACAACCAAATTGAAGTTTGTACGATTAATGAAAGCTATAATAATCTATGAAATAAATTCAAACAAAAATATATAAATGAAATTTTAAGTATTTATTTGAAGGGAAGAAAGTAAAACCTATTCTAAAAATGAAATAATTGACGAAAAGAAATTAAAATTGTATGCATTATCTTTTTGTATTTTTAATTATTTAAGTAACAAAATAAATTAAAGAAGGACAAAACTAAATTCTATTATTATTTTTGGTGTTTTATTATATGTAAATTAAATCTAAAAACAAATTTTATTAAAGAAAGAAAAAGAAATTGATAAAAATTATTCACAAAGTCTAAATTAATTATATAAAAAAGAAGTATATTTTAAGTTTTAATAGCATTTTGTATAACAAAAAAAGAATAAGAAGAAAATAAAATAATAGACAGCATGGGCTTATGGAGGATTTGGGAGGAGGCCCAAAGAAAATAATTGTTTATCTTGTTGTAACAAAAAAACAAGCAAAAGGGGGGGGGGTGAGGCCAGCAAAAAGGAAATGGGCTTACAGATCAAACAAAAACCAAGCCCAAGCTTAGTTACTGATTAAGGGATAAAAACAAAATTAGGTTTTTTGGGAAATCTTTGTCACTCACGGTGCCGCTAGTTCATCTTCTTCGTTCATCTCTTCCGTTCGTTGAAACCCTCTAATCATCCTCACTACCCGTCCCTGTCTAACCTCATGACCGAATCTCCCTCTTCAGTAACATACTACCTCTTTATCTCATTGTGATTTGCATCTTTGAAACCCTAATTTTTGAATTCGGATTTGAAACCAAAAGACCCGAAATTGGTTCATCCTTGACCTCCCCATAGCTCTCTGTTGCCGGAACACAACCCTCTCGCCTCCCTAATCAAGTTCTAACAATTTTTTTTTGAAAAGGGTAAGATTTCTGTCATTTTTAACGCTTAAAGATTTCAATGATCTTTTTCTATCTTTGTGTTTTCTTTTGACTACCTCATTCTTTTAGATGCAGAGAATATGTTATGGAATTATGATAAAGGGGAGAAATTCATACCTGTTGGATCTTTACGACTTCTCTCTTGCGAAATAGAAAAGGGAGAGGCGAGACTGAGGACGGTGTTCCAATGGTGGCGGAAGTTTTATGAGTACGAGAGTGTGGCTTCACTGGTTTGTCGGTAACTTCTTCTGTTTTCTTTGTTTGAATGATGATGGTGTCATCTCTGCGTTTTTGGGATTTTTGTGGTTTGTTACTGTTTGATGTTTGTTACTGGTTTTTGGGATTTTTGTGATGGTTATGTTGCTGTTTTTTTGAGTTTTATCAGGTTACAGGCTTTGTGAGTTTTGAGGCTTTGTGGGTTTTTTGTTGTGAAGCTTGGCTACTGTTTTTGGTATTTTTTGATGGTTAACAGGCTTTTGTTGTTAAGCTTGTTACAGGTTTTTGTTATTTGATGATGATTAGTGGTTTTTGTTGGCTACTGTGTTTGGGATCTTTTTGATGGTTAACAGGTTTTTACAGGTATTTGGTTGTTTGATGGTTACTTGTTTTTGTTGGCTACTATGTTTCGGATCTTGGAAGCTTGCTACTGTGTTTTTGTTTGATGTTTGTTTCAGGTTTTGGGAGTTTTGAGGTTTTGTTTGATGGTTGGCAGTTTGAGATTTATTGCTGGTTTTTGGGATCTTTTGGTTATGGTTCTGTTGCTGGTCTTGAGAGTTGGATGCTGGTTGTTGGTTTTGGGATATGATGCTTTGTTTTATGGTTAGCAGTTTGAGATTTTTCTTGGATATGTTACTGGTTTGCTGTTTGGGTTTCCGGCTTGTTACAGGTTTTTGGTTTGATGATGGTTACTAGTTTTCGTTCTCTTTGCTCTCTCCTCTTTTTGATTGCCCTGCTTCTGTTATATTGACTCTTCAAAAAATGTTATGGCCTCTTGGCCTTTGGTCTCTACAACAGGTTTTGCTTACAGCAGGTTTTGTTTTTTAACAAATTTGATGATTCTTGGGTTTGCAGCAGCTCCTCTTTTGTAGCAGGGCTTTTGCAGAATGTGCACTTTGGGAAATTCCAATAGCCTAGGTGACTTCTTTCCTCTCTTCTCTCTCAATGACAATAAAAAAGCAATTTGCTCTTTTGCCTTTTTTACTAATTCTGAAAGGTTTGCAGTTGGAAAATGATGATTTCTTGAGCAAGTTTTGCTATTTTGTTTGACTTAGCATCTAGCTATTTACCATACTGCTGCCTCGTTTTTGTTGATGATGTTGTTGTTTGTCCAGTTGTGATAATTCTGCGGTTTGTTTGGGTTGTGACAATGCTGTTTGTTTGGTTCGTGTGGTAATGCCGCTTGTTGTTTGGACAGTTTGGTAATGCTGCTTGTTTGGACAGCTTGTAGCATTTTGTTTTGACAGTTTGTAGCATTTTGTTTTGACAGTTTGTAGCATGCTCGCGAATTTCTCTCCTTCTTTCTTTTTGTGAACCAAGAAGGATAACCTTCTTGTGATTTGCAATTAGGGGAAATAAATTGTGATGAATTGAACAGTATTCTGATTCCACATTGCAAACCTTAATGATGAATACTTTTTTTTGGAAAATTTCTTATTCATGCCTATATAATTTGTATTAATCATGTTTTCTTTTTCTTGTCTTCATGTGAGCAAAATTGGATATGAAAAAGCGAAGAACGCAAGAAATCTGTAGCAAGCATGGAAATGTTGGAGATAAGCAAAGGAATCTGATACGACTTCAATCTTCAAACAACTTAGACATAGATTAATTCTCCTAGGACAAACATTCATTTGGATTTTCCTTGTAACTTAGAAAGATCATTCTTGTATTTTATTGTATCCAATAGTACCAATTCATCTTTAAATACAATAAGTTGTAAAACATAAAGTATTGAAAGAATAAATTGTTTTGTAACAATGTTTGAAATTGGAGAAAATCTTGAGTTGTAGCATGAAGTATTCTGGTGTCATTTTATAACTTGAAATCCTTTATCAACAACAACTTGTAATTTCTAATTGATTTTTTTGAAATTCCCAATCAAGATAATTGAAATAAAATGCTCCAGTCTGGTAACTTAGATTCCAAGTAATCCCAATAACTTTGTAACTGCATTTCAAACAAACACGCACTGTATATTCCATTTCCTAACCAAACAAATGTTTTAAGGACATAAATCATCTGGTCAACCTGGATCCCACAATCATGATTGTCCTAAATGACAGTCTTAACCTCCATCTCTTGTCCCAAACAAATCATGACTTGAGAACAAAAATTATCTTTTCAGTAAACTGCATTTTAAGAAAATTCAAAATAAATCAAATGCCTTGCGATGATTTGATAATTTTAAAGTTTTCCAAACTCAAATTTCTTTCGATTCTTTGAAGATAAACCTGTGAGCGACATCCCATCTGACCATGAACAGACAGAATCGTCTCAAAATCTTGTAGCTTGAAGAAATCATAAATAAAACCTTGAGGAAGCATGAAGACCTATGAAAGCCAATTGGATCTTTGAAAACTCATTTTCTTTTGAGAATTGCAAGAAATCCTAATTGCTGGTTTACTGCCACAGAAGAGAATCTGTCTGGTCGATTTCTGAGCCAACTTGAATATCCGAGAAACCCTAGGGTTGTGTCTTCTTATGAAAAATGGGAGGGTAAATTTTAGGGTATAACAACTGCCCCTGTTCAATCTTCTTAAAATTGAAAAGCGAGATCAACATGTTTGTCATTTGTGGCTTGAAAGTAGAAGATGATTGAACACTAGAGTGCCCATAAATTTGCACTTGATGACGCACTGGTTTTATTGTGTATGGAAATGGGCTTAAAGATGCCATTTGGAGAAACAGAGGAGAATTATCGTAGAAGGGCTTGTAGATGTCATCCGAAGGTGATTGTTGACGGAAAGTTTGGACTGGATCTGAACAGAGAATGAATCAGAATAAACCGTTGAGAGATTTATCTGAACCAGTAAAAATCTGGAGATGAATCAGAATAAACCGTTGAGAGATTTATCTGAACCAGTGAAAATCTGGAGACAAATCAGAATAAACCGTTGAGAGATTTATCTGAACCAGTGAAATCTTGAAATGAATCAGAATAAACCGTTGAGAGATTTATCTGAACCAGTGAAAATCTAGAAATGAATCAGAATAAACCGTTGAGAGATTTAACTGAACCAATGAAATCTGGAAACGAATCAAAATAAACCATTGAGAGATTTATCTGAACAAGTGAAATCTGGAAATGAATCAGAATAAATCATTGAGAGATTTATCTGAACCAGTGAAATCTGGAAATGAATCAGAATAAACTGTGGAGAGATTTAACTGAACCAGTGAAAATCTGGAGACGAATCAGAATTAACCGTTGAGATATTTATCTGAACCAGTGAAATCTGGAAATGAATCAGAATAAACCGTTGAGAGATTTAACTGAACCAGTGAAATCTGGAAACGAATCAAAATAAACCGTTGAGAGATTTATCTGAACCAGTGAAAATCTAGAGACGAATCAGAATAAATCGTTGAGAGATTTATCTGAACCAGTGAAATCTGGAAATGAATCAGAATAAACCGTTGAGAGATTTAACTAAACCAGTGAAATCTGGAAACAAATCAAAATAAACCGTTGAGAGATTTATCTGAACCAGTAAAATCAGCCTTTTCTCGGAAACTGATCTGTATTTGACTTGTTGAAGATGTGTATCTGTCGGAAGTTTGTTGATAATAACTGTCAAATGTTTCTTTCCTGTAAAAAGATGAAAAGTTAGTTGTATGCAATGCAATGATGTATGCGATGCATGGTGTGATGTTTGCCTCTCAAAATAAATGAGATTGCACTGTATGCACTTGAGTTGCCAATGTTATGACGTATGTATGCGAATGTATGAAAAGTAAAGATTGTTTGTGCCGTAGCGTTGCTGGAAGTGGGAAAAATAAATCCCCTCTGAAGTACTGATGGGTGAATTTCCAGGTAAATGCTCTGTTGCAGAAGGGAAAAGCCAGACATTGCTTGTGATATTCTGCTGGGGAAATCTGAGAAGTTGGACAACTTGCTGGAGACACTTTGGACCAGTGGTTGGAAATTTTCTTTTGCTCTGGCTGGAGAAAGTACCTGCGGGGTTTTATGGAATGGCTTACAGATGTTACTCTATTTATTAAAGTCATTAGTAATTGTCTTTCCTTTTTTTTCTTTTCTTTATTTATAACATTAATCACGTTCAAATGCATATGTTCAAAATAAGTCATTGCACGTTTTTGTAAATAAAACATAGAAATAAGAAAAATAGATGGTTTTGTACTTTCAAAAGGGATATCTTTGTATTAACTTGAACAAGTGTTTTTTTTGTACAATGAGACAAAGCATTCTGGCAAGAGAATGTCGTCGTAAAAATAATGAAAATTTATACAAACAAAAGGTAGCTATGTGAAATAATCCCATGGGGTTCCCGTTCTACTATAGCCTTCATGTCTCTGAAAGTCTTGTCCGCTGGTCGCCTTGGCAAAGTCGATTGGATTAATTTAGAGCCAATTGAGTTGATTGGTTGACGCTGAAGATTGTCTGCCAGATGATCCAACGGGACATAGTCATAAGCTTTAATCCCTAACTTTTTCCTGGACCGCCCTCTCGGGTTTTCAGTCCACCGGGATACCCTTTTTTGCCCAAGTCGCCCTTTCGGGTTTTCGACTTGTCGGGTGTACATATTTTTTTATTTTCATCCCTTATTTTTGCCCGAACCCTTTTGGTTCGCCGGGAAGCCCTTACTTTTGCCTAGGCCAGTCAACCTAGCGGGTCTTTAATCATGCGTAGTATCTTTTAACTATGTTCGTATTTACAGGGTGCGGGAGGTCGTCGCCATCCATAGTAGTCAAGATCATTGCTCCACCAGAGAAAATGCTTTTGATTACAAATGGCCCTTCATATGTAGGGGTCCATTTTCCCCTGGGATCACGTTGTGGCAAAATGATACGCTTGATTACCAAGTCACCGATCCGGTATACCTGACGTTGACCTTTTTATTAAAAGCTTTGATCATGCGTTTTTGGTACATATGACCATGACAGATAGGTGTAAGCCTCTTCTCATCAATCAAGTTTAGTTGGTCAAAACGAGTCTGAATCCAATCTTCTTCATTGAAACCAGCATCTTTCATGATTCTCAGAGAGGGGATCTGGACCTCAATAGGCAAGACAACTTTCATGTCGTACACGAGAGAATAAGGTGTTGCCCCAGTTGATGTGCGAGCTGTGGTACGATACCCATGGAGAGCGAATGGTAGCATCTTATGCCAGTCTTTGTATGTGACTGTCATTTTATGTATGATCTTCTTTATGTTTTTATTAGCAGCTTCTACAACACCATTCATCTTTGGCCGGTAAGGGGAAGAATTGTGATGCTGAATCTTGAATTGCTCACACAAGGCGGTGATCATAGTATTATTCAGATTTGTACCATTATCAGTGAGGATTCTCTCTGGGATACTGCACCGATAGATGAGATTCTGCTTGATGAACCGGGCGACCACACTTTTAGTAATGAAAGCAAAGGAAGCTGCCTTAACCCACTTTGTAAAATATTCGATGGCCACTAAGATAAAGCGGTATCCATTGGAGGCTGTTGGCTTGATTTACCCGATCATATCGATTCCCCACATAGCAAAGGGCCAAGGAGCCATTAAGATGTTTAGAGGGACCAGAGGTACGTGTACTTTATCAGCATAGATTTGGCACCTATGGCAAGTCCGAGAATGTTGATAGCAATCTGCCTCCATGGTAGACCAATAATAGCCTTCCCGTAGGATTTTCTTTGCCATTATATGCCCACTGAAATGTGTACCAAAAGTGCCTTCGTGTAGCTCACCCATGATCCTTTCAGCCTCGGCCTTGTCTATGCACCGAAGCAATACAGAATCATGATTGCGTTTGTACAAAATGCCGTTATTAAGTAAGAATTTATCCGAGAACCTTCTCAAGAATTTCTTGTCATTCAATGAAGCTCCTGCTGGATATTCCTGAGACTCGATGTTGTACCCCAAAATTTTCCCTCCCATATTCTTCAAGATTTGTCAAGATCAAGTTTCAAAATCTCTCAAGGGTTGCACAGTCCAATTGCCTCCTAACACAGTCAAAATTAGGGTTTTGGTTCTTGCAAAGAAATTGAGGTTTCCAAGGGTCCAATCAAGTCCCATATGCCTATATACATTGTCAAGCATCCATATGTCAAGTTTCAGGACTCACAGCATCAAGTTGCACAGTCAAAAACCCTAAATGCTCCACAGTCAACTACAGGGGCAAAATGGTCATTTGGCAGTCAAAAGTCAAAATTTTTGGTCAACATCTTATTTTGAAGCCACAATCATCATTTGATCAAATCTTGATCATGATTCCACAAGCATGGCTCAAAAAGTCTCAAGATGCAAAAGTTTCTATTTTTGGACAGCTGAAAAGTCAACTGCAAATTGACCAAGGCATAACTTCTTCATGGTTCATCAGAAAAATCCCATCCAAAGCTCATTTTGAAGGGGATGACATTTCCTACAACTCATCTTCACACTCCAAGTCCAAGAAATGCTCTCACAAAAAGTTATCAATTTCAATATTATAGGTCATTTTCAAAAGTCAACAAAAAGGCACTTTAAGTCAAAGACCATAACTTGATATTGGTAAATCAAAATGACATGGGACCAAAGACATTGGTTAGAGGACTTCAAGACCTTTCCAAAATGTCCAAGAACATGATCATAGCTTCAAACTTGAGCAAGATATGCATTGGAGAAGTTGGGAAATTTTTGGGAACTTTCAAAAGTCAACTTTGCCTAAAACACTTCAAATTTGCTAATGGGCCTCAAATTCTTTCTTGAATCATTACCCAAAGCCTATGCACGACCCAATGAGCTCAAAATAATTTATTTTCTTATTTTTAATTAATTAATTGAATTTATATTTATATTAATTCATTTAATTAGTTTTTATTATAAGAAAATTCAAAGATATGATTTTGTAGATCTTTTTGTGCAGCAAATCAAACTAGGGCAAGCTGGCAAAGTCGTTTCTCATCCAAGGGGACAAGATCTTCCATAGTTGGCAAGGTTTCATTGAAAAAAAGATTGAAATTTTATGATTGAAAATCAAATATTCAAGTCATTAATCCATGGACTTGTGGGCTTATTTTTGACCTAGAATCATTCACATACATATGCAAGAGTTAACCTAATTCATACACACACGAAAAAGCTGCTGTAGCCATAGAATCACTTTGCAAAATTTTCATAAAAACTCAAAAACTGTTTTCTGATTTACAGTCCAATTCAGAGAAGGTTGTTGATTCCAATCCCTTGCTGAGAGTTCCCTGAACGTGTTGCAACCACTTTCCAGCTCTCATACTCAAAGAAACGGTAAAGCAAAGTCAGGATTTGATCAAATATTTTCTTAATCGAAACCTAATTTATATGCATCATTAACATGTTTTGCTTGTGGATTTGTATTATTGACACCTTCCTGAAGCGTTTGGTATAGCTTAATTGTGCTAAGGCTGCCTGAATCGAAATCCACCATTGAAGGATATTAGGGTTTCAGAGCTTCAAAATTAGGGCTTTCCATATATTGTAAAATTGGACCTCCAAACCAGTATAGACAAATTCGTCACAACAAGACGCGTCAAATGATACCCTCGCGCTCAATTTATGTACTATGTGGGCGTAATCGCTATTTTTCACTATTACACTTAGTGGGGGTTTAAAACCCCCGCTATCTTACTCATGTTACAGGCACAAACGAAGAAGAAAGCTGAGGTGTCCAAGCGCTACTGGAAGATTCAAACTGCGCGCGTATTTTTTTGTCTATATCATTAACATTTGTTTGTTTTATATAATTATTGTTTTCCATGTACACTACAAACGCGTTGCCTGGCTCAGTTGGTGGAGGACATGTGTTGCAAACGCTGGGACCTGGGTTCGATTCCCAGGTCCCCCCACATAATCCATGATTTTTGTTTTAACATATTCACGTGCAGCAAGCGTTCAAGGCTCCATCATGCATCCTCACACGTTAGCCTGCCAAGTGGCCTTGATCACTCATCCAATGGTCACAGATTGAAGCCTATGGTACACTCTAGCCAACCAACGTGCACTCAATCTGGAAAGTCAAACGAGCTTGTCCCTTGGGCCAGAATTGCACAATTAACCTCCACTTTGGGCCTGATACCCCCCCTTGGTTTGCATATTTTTTTTCTTTTCTAATTATAATTCTTTTCAATTGTTTTTAATTGTTTTTATTAATTCACCATTAATTAATTTTCATAATAAAAAATCAGAAACCAAAAAAAATGTTTTATATTTAATTATTATTAATCTCACCACTAACCTATTTTTTTGTAAATAAATAACTAACAATTAATCTAGTTCAAATTAGGTTTTAATTTTGACACTTTTCTTAATAAATAAAAATTACATAGAATTAGGTTTTTGACATTTTTTTTTCAATTAATTATTTGCATCATTATTCATTATTACTATTTATTAACCATTATTTTTGTACATAAATATGTAAATTAACTAATTAGTTTAAATTAGGTCAACTTTGACATTTTCATTAATAATTAAAATAAAACATAGAATTAGGGTTTTCTCTTGATTTTAATTTTCTTTATTTTCATATATACAAAAACATAAAAAAAAAATTCCCTTTTCTTTCTTTGAATAATTAATTAGTCCTAATTTAATTTAATTTCAAGCAAAGGGTCAACACCCTCGAACTTTCAGTTTTAATTCTTTTCGCGCATTTATTTTCTTATTGATTATTATGTAACTGCTTTCCGGATGTAATAGTAATTAGGTTTACCGCATTTTTTACTTTCCGCATTTTTATCAAAAACGGGTCTTTGTAATTTGGCGATGTATAGACCCGCGCCTTGTAATAGCGTAGCTTTATCTTTCCATCTTTTAATTTTCCGCACTCCTAACTGCTAATTTGCATGAAAGAATGTATGTCAATTAAAAAACAACGCGTAGCTCACAATACCATGATCAAAGATAAATATTAACATGAAAACAACACACAATTACACACACCACTTCTAGGGTACGCCTCACTCGTTGCCTTACCTTCGAAACATGGTCGTCAAGTATAGGACGTTTTAGCGGTCGCTCTTATGTCTAAGATCCAGTCGCCTCGAAACGGTTGCCTCGGATTAAAAAAGGATCTAAGACATAAGGGTAGCTTCTAAGGTGTCTTACTGTTTCTTCGGTGACCACACTGTCCCTACAAACGAATTGACCCAAACACCTCCAACGGTGGTGCTACCTACCTCTCAATGGTGGGATGGCACTACCTTAAGGACTTTTACACAGCCTAATTCCTCAGGGTAGGTAGATGACTCATGGATACTTGCTCTTTTCAAAACAAACAAAAAATACTTTTCACACTGACACTCTCAAAAGCTTTCAAAACGAATTTTTCAAACACTCTTGAGGACTGATACAAGAGTCATTCAGAAATCTTTCAAAGAAACTTTTTCAAACCCACTCACATTTTGAAAAGAAAATATTTTGAAAACATAAGAGCAAGTATCTAAGAGCCCATGGATAACCATGGATAGAAAGGGTGCTAACACCTTCCCTTTCTATAAATCTACCTCCCGAACCGAGAACTATTCTCATAAGGAATTTTGCTGTGCTTTTGTCCTTTCCTTGTTGGAGAAAATAAAAGACGGTGGCGACTCTTACTTCCGCGACATTTCGCGAACCGGCGTTAAACAGTCAGTTCTATTTCCACCGATCACAGAACTGGCGACTCTGCTGGGGATTACTTAAAGTGAGGTGTACCTTAGGATAGCTCATGTTTGTGTTTTCAGTTGCTGTGTTTTGTTTGCTTTATTATTATGGGCATTGTCTTGGAGTTTCATAGATCCTAACTCGGATCTGGGGATACCCTGTTAGGTAGCATAAGCTGTGAGGGACCTGTCCGGCATAGACCGACACGGGTGAAGCAGTGGCTACATTGGTGTGGCACCTTGGTCTGTACCGATATCCCTTATGTCGCAACGAGGAGAATATGGGTCTTCTGAGGAGTCATTAAGCACCAACCGACCTTAGAACCTTAAATGACCCAACTTGGCCAATAGAACAGTAGCAATATGCTACACCCATTGAGGCTAAACTCTCGCGATGGTTCTGGCCGCAAGAAAAGATTGCTATGCTGGAGTTATGACCGATTGAGGGTAGTCAGTGATATTGGGATCCTCTAGAACCCGATTACTCTTGATAGGACAGGTCTTAACCAACAAACTGAAAGAGGGTAGTACCTGAACTTCATGCTGGCCTAAATCCTAAGGGCTGTCTTATGTGACTTGGTTGCCTTATCATGTTTGCCTTTGTGAATACTTGTGGTGCGCTTTATCATGACATCATACCATCATAGACATTGCATGCATCCTGCATAAGGACTGACCATTTCAAAAACAAGAGGGTTTCATCTTTGCTCTGTTTTGTAGGACATCATGATGCCTATGCGAAGGAACACTATCCGGTTCAATTTTGTTCACCCACCTGAGTTTCTTGAAGAGTTGGTTAGCAGAATTCCAAACACCACTTCCTTCATCCAGAGGCATGGTTCTCTTCTCGGTTTAGTCACTGCAAAGTGGGACCAACAACTGATGAGCATCCTGACCCAGTTTTATGATCCCTTGTATAACTGCTTCACCTTTCAAGACTTCTAGCTGGTCCCTACCCTGGAAGAATTCTCTGATTTGCTGGGTATCTTTATCTTGGATCAGACTCCCTTCACTGGTTGGGAAAAGACTCTTAGGCTCGAGGAGATTGCTGCAGCCCTTCCTTTGACCACCAAGGAGGTAATGGACAACTGGGTGACTAGAAGCAAAGTTAAGGGTTTCTTGGCCAAGTTTCTGATTGGTAAAGCTAACATTTTCTGGAACGACTTAGACTTCAGGGCGTATGAAGAAATTCTGGCTCTCTTAATCTATGGTTTAGTTTTGTTCCCTAATCCTGATAACTTCATTAACGTCACTGCCATAAGGATCTTCATGTCTCGAAACCCTGTGCCCACTCTCTTGGGTGATATCCTGCAACAACTCTATGCCCGTACTGCCCGAAGACGAGGAACTCTGTGGTGTTGCATTCCTTTGTTAGTGAGGTGGTTTATTTCGCACCTCCCTAAGTTCGTGCTGAAGAACAAAGAAGGAAGAGGTTGGGCTCATAGGTTAATGTCTCTCACTGATAATGACATCATTTGGACTCTCAGAGGTTTGGATGAGGTAGCTGTTATTGATCGTTGCGGAGAATATCCTAATGTTCCTTTGATTGGTACCCAAGGAGGAATCTCTTATAATCCATGTCTAGCCCTCCGTCAGTTTGGAAGAGCCAGAAGAGCAGGGCCTCATGAGATGTTGGTGCCTCACATCAGTTTTGAGTTTCAGGTGGATAGTGACGAGCTGCATTGTAGGTTCATCAAGGCTTGGGACATAATTCACAAAGCTGACCCACATGAGTTGGGACTGAAGACTTCTCTACCTATGGAATCCTACTACAGATGGGTCTGCATCCGTGCTCAGAAGTTAGGTATTGAAATTCTGGCTGTAGATACTCAATGTCACGTTCAATGTTATGACACCGTATTTGACTTTCTATAAGACAGTAAATACAAAAACAGTAAAGAACACAGTCAATTGTTTACCCAGTTTAGTGTGCAACAACACCTACTCTGGGGGCTACCAAGCCAGGGAGGAAATCCACTATAAGAGATGTTAATTCAGGAATAAACCAACCAGTTTATCTCCTTCACTTAAGACCTACCCAATGCAATTTCAATCTAAGTACAACTTAAACCTGAGTTCCTACTCACTCCCCCTCAATCACAGCAGTGATACATAAAACAATTTGACTAATGAATTGATGAAGACACTCTTCAAAAACATATACTTGATTAAGCTTCACAGCTTTTTAATCAAGCAACACAACCACTCTTGCTTCACAGCTTTGAGTGATACACACACCTAACTTGACTCTGCTTCACAGCTTTAGTCAAGAAACATACAAACACTCTTGCTTCAAAGCTTTGAGTGCTACACAACCCTTACAATTAAAAACCTATTCCAAGTCACTTATCACAATGATAATTGCTTGAATTACAATAGTTAAAACTATACAGCTTACAAATGATCTTCTGACCAAAAAAAGGGATTGCTTTCAAAACAGCAGCTCTGTTGAATATATAGCAGCTGCATCTTTAGTTAGGGTTTCCACAAAAAGCTAGGGTTAATTCCATTTGACCTTAAGACTAGGTCACAGGACTTTATCAACCAGGTTAGGGTTGAGCTAGGTTAACCCAAAGAAAACGCAGGATTCTGTTCTGGAAAGACTGAGTCATTTTCCTGAAAAAACTCAGAATTAACCAAACTGCAAACCTGTTAGTTCAGAACAGGATGTCTTAACATCTGTTATGACATCTGAAAAACCTGTCTACTGATTTAGGAAAATGTGATCATTTTGCAAAATGCTCAGATACACACTTATAAACATCAGTACCTGTATGACAATATTTTTCTGCAAAGGTACCTAATGAATCAGTACAAACTAAACTAGAATGTTATGACATCAGTCATGACATTCACACATACACTTGGGTTTTACCCAAAATGCAAGCCAATAACTAAACAACTACAGGTATGCCATACGAAGCTGCCAGACCCATCATTCTTGAATATCCTGACAGAGATGGGGCTCCTCCAACTGTTCTCCCTCCTCAGATACCTACTGATGTTGATACACTAAAGAGGTCTTGGGCGCAACTACGAGAAGAACGGGATTCTTATCGAGAAAAGTTCAACGAGCAGGAATTGAAGATCCAGAAGCTGACAAAGCAATTAGAGAACGAGCGGGCCTTGAATGAATACATCCGTACTGAGAAGAGAAGACCATGGGATCACTGATGAGCTTTGGATGTTCTTTACAATTTTTTTTTATTTTTATTTATTTTTTTTTTTAGTTTCAGTATTTCCATTTTTATGTTACGCCTAAGGGCAATCTGTTGAACAATTTAAATTTCAAAGTGAATCTAATAAAGTGCGTTCTTTTTTGTTTACAAAGTTGAACCCCAATTGTCTTTGAAAACATAAATCATACGCATTCTATTCATCATATGCATCACAGGTACTCTTCTTTTCAGGTTGCTTAATGTTCTTCGCTGTTTATTTCAGCAGCTACCATGAATCCTGAATCATCTACCGAGCAATCCATCAAGACCCTCCAGGCCCAAAACGCCCAGTTCCAAGAGCTGATCATGAGTTTAGCCCAAGGTCAAGAGGAATTGAAGGCTCTGCTGGTCAAGAAGAAGAAGAAGAGAACTGTACTATTCAACACTGGCGGGAGGTTTGGCAATACACTGCAGAATGAGGTTAATCAAGCTGGTTCTTCTGTAGGGAAAGGCAGTCCCCAAGGGGGAAGGGTTCCTAGTCCTGTGGTCTCTGACAACGAGACTGATTTCAATGAGGAGCAGTATCCTCCAGCTGAAGACAAGTACAAGCAGTTAGAGGATCGCCTGAATGCCATGGAAATTCAACAAGTGCCTGGGTTAGATTTTGGAGACCTGGGTCTATCTTCTGGTGTGGTGATCCCACACAAGTTCAAAGCACCATCTTTCGCAAAGTATGACGGGGCGTCCTGCCCTAAGCTACATCTCAGATCTTATGTGCGGAAGATTCAGCCGTATATTGTGGACAAGAACTTATGGATCCATTTCTTCCAGGAGAGTCTTTCAGGGACTCATCTCGAATGGTTCTATCAGCTGGATGGAACCAAGGTTCATAACTGGGAGGACTTGGCTACTGCTTTTTACAAGCAGTATCAGTATAATGCTGACCTCGCTCCTACACGTACCCAACTCCAGGGTATGTCGCTAGGATCGGGAGAAGGTTTTAAAGAGTACGCGCAGAAGTGGAGGGACCTGGCTGGCAGGGTGCAGCCACCATTAACCGACCGTGAACTAGTGGACATGTTCTTAGGGACCCTATCCGGGCCGTTCTTCAACCATCTCATTGGTAATTCGTCTGCAAGGTTTACAGACCTCATTCTGACTGGGGAAAGGATAGAGGCTGGTATGAAATCAGGGAAGATACAGAAAGGTGCGTCCTCAAGTTCTAAGAAGAAGCCTTTCAAAAAGGAAGCCAGTGCTGTGTATGGGCCTAGAAGGCAAAACAAACCGGAACGCCGCCAAACTGTCAACACTGTGGTAATTGCAAAGCCTGCTGCCGCTCCTCGGCAACTTAACCAACCAAGGGGTGAGAGACCCAGAAGAGAATATACTCGGCTTAGTATGACCTTGTCATAGATCTTGCCGCAGCTGCTATCGACCAACTTGGTAACCGTCAGAGAAGCTCCGAAGATGGTAAACACAACCTCTCCGAAGTACAATCCCAATGCCCGCTGTGCTTATCACTCTGATAGCCGGGGGCATTCTACTGATGATTGCTGGGCCCTGAGGAATAAGGTTCAGGACCTCATCGATGCCAAGGAAATACAGTTCGATGCGCCAGAAAGGCCCAATGTTGTGACTGCTCCTATGCCCCAACATGGAGTAAATGCTATTGAGGAAGACCTGTATGCAGTTTCCGTGGATGATGTTGCTACCCCTCTATTGACCGTCAAGAGGAACCTGTTGCTAGCCGGTTTATTTTCGAGTTGTAGCAAGGGTTGCCTTCTGTGTGTCGTTTCCCCTGTTGGTTGTCCGTTGCTGAAGTCAGGCGTCCAAAACCTGATGGATAGCAAAGAAATTTTGTTCAAGAAGACCGCTGTTCCCTGTATTCCTACTGAAGAAGTATCCGTTGTCACCATTTTTAACAATCCTACCAAGGCTCCCCCGAGGAAGCCAGTCAAAATCATGTCTATTGCACCCATTATCATTACTGTTCCATGGCCTCTCCCCTACGAATCTGACAAGGCTGTCCCATGGCACTATGGGGCAGATGTGTATGTGCTTGGAGTAAAGCAGGAGTTCAACACTAGTACCGGTATCAGTAACATCACCGGTCCCGCTAAAGTTACTCGCAGTGGCAGGCTCTTCTCGCCTGACATTGTGCCACCAGTTATCCGAAGACCTCTTATCATTACAAATGCACCTGTTCAAGTTTCTACCCCTGCTGCCGAGTCATCTGACACTCGGGGCAAAGGGATTGCCGATATGCCTGCCCAGATGGAGGCACCAAAGACTGTTAATGTTGAAGCCTCCCAGCAAGAGATGGAGGAAATCCTCAAGATTATTAAGAAGAGCGACTTCAACGTCGTTGAGAAGCTGGGGCATACCCCCTCCAAGATCTCTATGCTATCGTTGTTGTTATGCTCAGAGGCCCACGCCAAGGCCCTAATTTCATTCCTGAAGACGGCTCACGTACCACAAGAGACATCTGCCGATCAATTTACTGATTGCGTGGCTAACCTGACCGCTGACAATGGGCTGAGTTTCTCTGATGCTGATCTGACTGCCAAAGGAAGGAACCACAATGATGCCCTGCATGTCTCCATTGAATGCAGGGGCACTACTCTCGCACACGTGTTGGTGGACACCGGTTCTTCGCTGAATGTATTGCCCAAAAAGGCCTTAGACAGGTTGGATTGCGAGGGTCTGGAGTTGAAGCCTAGTAACATCATCGTCCGAGCCTTTGACGGGTCGAAGAGGATGGTACATGGTGAAGTAGATATTCCGATCCGGGTTGGTTCCCAAGTCTTTGACTCAACGTTCTATGTGATGGACATTCGTCCATCCTATTCTTGTTTGTTGGGTCGTCCTTGGATCCACAAAGCTGGGGCTGTGACCTCCACTCTACACCAGAAGCTTAAATACCCTGTTAGAGGGAAGATTGTTACAGTACAGGGGGAGGAGGAATACATGGTTAGTGATCTGAACTCGTTCCGGTATATAGAGATGGACGGGGAGTTCATTGAAACCCCCTTTCAACATTTTGAAGAGGTGCCTCCAACATTGGCGTCAGCTGAGACAGTAATTGAAGAGGACTCTCCTTTGAAGATGGCTTCCTTGAAGGATGCCCGAGCTGTGATTGAAAAAGGTGAATGTGCAAACTGGGGCAGGCTTCCTGATTTTACTCCTAAGACTGACAAGTTTGGACTGGGTTTCACTGCAGAGGCTCAGAGGGCTGTGCGCAAAGCAAAGATCGGAAGACCTCCCGTGTTCATCACCAACCCGGGAGTGAATGCTATTGAAGGCGATGCGGAGGAGTCAGAGTTTGATAGCTGGATCTACCCGACGACCGATGATGGACTGAACAATTGGACCGCAAAAGACTACATACCTGTTACTTTTGTTACGCAGTAATGAATTCCTTTGTTTTCTAATTTATAATGAACAATAAATTGAAACTTTATGGCCCGATGTCTTACCCGAGGCACCGTGGCTTCATTTGGGAGGGCTTATTACTTGTCATTTCCATATATCATGAATAAAAACATTGGACGTTTTTCGCATTTCAAATCTTGTGCTCCCTTTCTTTCTTTCTTTATATATTGCAAAACAGCTATATTTACACACACTCACTCATACAAGTTTCAATCCACTCTGGATCTCACTGGTAACGACTCTGCTACTGCCAGTTATGACTTCGAAAATCCGATCAACTTAGCCGAAGACGAAGGTGAAGATGATTGCGAAGTGCCTGGAAATCTTGCAAGACTGTTACTCCAGGAAGAGAGGGCCATTCAGCCACATGAAGAGCCAGTGGAAACGGTAAATCTGGGTACTGAGGCCGACAGAAAGGAAGTTAAGATTGGGGCCAACCTGGAGCTCAGCGTGAAACATCGGTTGATTCAGATGTTGCATGATTATATGGAAATCTTCGCCTGGTCCTACGAAGACATGCCTGGGTTGGATACCGACATTGTGGTCCATCACCTGCCTACCAAAGAAGACTGCCCTCCGGTTAAGCAGAAGGTCTGCCGTATGTGCCCAGAAATGTCCGAGAAGATCAAAGCTGAGGTTATGAAACAATTCGACGCTGGTTTTCTTGCAGTGACTTCTTACCCTCAGTGGGTTGCCAACGTGGTTCCAGTGCCGAAGAAAGATGGTAAAGTCAGAATGTGTGTTGACTATAGGGATCTAAATAGGGAGAGCCCCAAGGATGACTTCCCTCTGCCTCACATCGACGTTCTGGTTGACAATACTGCTCAGCACAAGGTGTTCTCCTTCATGGATGGTTTTTCAGGTTATAATCAAATCAAGATGGCTCCTGAAGATATGGAAAAGACTACCTTTGTTACTCAGTGGGGCACCTTCTGTTACAAGGTCATGCCTTTTGGACTGAAAAACGTTGGGGCAACCTACCAACGTGCTATGGTTGCTTTATTTCATGACATGATCCATCATGAGATTGAAGTGTATGTCGATGATATGATTGCAAGGTCCCAAACTGAGGAGGAACACCTTGACCATCTACATAAGCTGTTTGACCGTATGAAGTTGTACAAGCTGAGGTTGAACCCGAACAAGTGCACCTTCGGGGTAAGATCTGGAAAATTGCTAGGCTTCGCCGTGAGCGAAAAAGGTATTCAAGTGGACCCTGCCAAGGTAAAAGCCATACAAGAGATGCCAGCTCCCAAGACAGAGAAAGAAGTCAGAGGCTTTCTAGGACGTCTGAATTACATTGCCCGATTCATCTCGCACCTAACTGCTACCTGTGAACCAATCTTCAAGCTACTGAAGAAATATCAAGTAGTACGTTGGAACGATGAATGTCAGGCCGCTTTTGACAGAATCAAAGAGTATCTCCAAGAACCACCCATTCTTATGCCACCGGTTGAAGGGAGACCTCTAATACTATACTTGACAGTACTTGACAACTCAATGGGGTGTGTGTTGGGGCAGCATGACGAGTCTGGCCGAAAAGAGCACGCCATTTATTACCTTAGCAAAAATTTTACCGACTGTGAGACCCGATACTCACTGCTCGAGAAAACTTGCTGCGCTTTGGTATGGGCTGCTCGCCGGCTGAGACAGTATATGCTGACTCACACTACTCTTTTGATTTCAAAAATGGATCCGATCAAGTACATATTCGAAAAGCCTGCTCTGTCTGGAAGAATAGCAAGATGGCAGATGATCTTGACATAATACGACATCCAGTACACAACTCAGAAGGCAATCAAGGGAAGTGTATTGGCAGACCATTTGGCACACCAGGCAGTGGACGACTACCAGTCAATGAACTTTTAATTTCCTGACAAGAACATCATGGTAGTGACTGATTGCGAAGTACCTGGACCGGATGAAGGACCTGAGGAAGGATCCCGATGGTCTATGCACTTCGACGGAGCCTTCAACGTTTTGGGTAACGGTATTGGCGCTGTAATCATATCCCCTCAAGGCACTCATACTCCACTCACCGCCCAGCTATGTTTCAACTACACCAACAACATGGCGGAGTATGAGGCATGTATCATGGGTCTTCAAGCTGCGATTGACTTAAGGATCAAGTTTCTGAGTGTCTTCGGAGATTCCGCTCTCGTGATCAATCAGATCAAAGGAGAGTGGGATACGAAACACCCAAATCTCATTCCTTACAAAGAGTGTGTGTTGACATTGATCCCCCATTTCACAGAGATAACTTTTGAACACTTCCCAAGAGAGGAGAATCAGATGGCGGACGCGTTGGCTACGATGTCTTCTATGTTCAGAGTTAAATGGGACAATGAGGCTCCCCGGATCATCATCTGGAAACTGGATGAACCCGCATATTGTTGTGATCTTGAGGCTGAAGAGGTAACTGAGAAACCTTGGTATCATGAAGTGAAGAGGTACTTGGAAGCTCAAGAATACCCCGAAGGTGCATCTGTTAACGACAAGAAGTTTCTGAGAAGGTTCGCAGCAAAATTCTTCCTCAGCAATGGCATTCTATACAAGCGAAACCATGATTCAACTTTACTGCGTTGTGTGGATAAGACTGAAGCAGAAAAGATCATGGCGGAACTACATGAAGGTACCTTCGGAACACATTCCAGTGGACATACCATGGCAAAGAAGATCCTTCGGGCAGGATATTTCTGGTCCACAATGGAAGCCGATTGTTACCAACATTCTCGGACGTGTCACAAGTGCCAGATTTATGCAGATAAGGTGCACGTTCCTCCAGCCCCTCTGAATGTCTTGACTGCACCTTGGCCTTTTGCAATGTGGGGCATTGATATGATCAGCGAGATTAAACCTACGGCATCCAACGGGTATCGCTTCATTCTGGTGGCGATTGATTACTTTACAAAGTGGGTTGAAGCAGCTTCCTATGCCACTGTAACCAAGAACGTCGTGGCACGGTTCATTCGGCATAACCTGATTTGTCGATACGGCGTCCCAGAAAGGATCATTACGGACAATGGTACCAATCTCAATAACAAGATGATCACTGAGCTCTGCGAGCAATTCAAGATACAGCACCACAACTCTTCTCCTTACCGGCCGAAGATGAATGGGGCTGTAGAGGCAGCGAATAAGAATATCAAGAAGATTGTGCAGAAGATGACAATGACCTACAAAGATTGGCACGAGATGTTACCGTTTGCTCTTCATGGGTACCGCACCTCAGCGAGGACGTCAATCGGGGCAACTCCTTTTTTCTTGGTCTATGGCATGGAGGCAGTCTTGCCAATTGAAGTCCAGATACCCTCTCTCCGGATAATGAAGGATGCAGATTTGAGCGAAGATGACTGGATCCAGACTCGACTTGATCAATTAAACCTAATTGACGAAAAGAGACTCACTGCTATTTGTCATGGTCAAACGTATCAAAAGCGGATGATCAGGGCATTTAACAAGAAAGTCAGACCACAAGAGTATCAAGTTGGGGACCTGGTAATCAAGCGCATCATTCTTCCTCAAAGTGATCCCAGGGGCAAATGGACCTCTACTTACGAAGGGCCATTTGTGGTTAAACATGTCTTCTCAAGAGGAGCCATGATTCTAACCACCATGGATGGTGACGAACTTCCTCACCCCGCCAATGCAGACATAGTAAAAATATACTACGCATGATAAAAGACCCGCTAGGTTGACATACCTAGGCAAAAATAAGGGCTTCCCGGCGAACCAAAAGGGTTCGGGCAAAAATAAGGGATGAAATGAAAAAATCTGTACACCCGGCTGAAGGGGTGAAAAACACAAGAAGGGGGGGTTGAATTGTAAAACTGAAATCTTAAAGCAATTGACAAGATATTTTTATCCTGGTTCGTTTGATCTCAAACTACTCCAGTCCACCCGTCAAGGTGATTTCGCCTCTCTCCAACGAGGTCTTAATTCACTATATTCAACTGAATATTACAGACTGCTTTAACAACTGCTAAAGCCTTCTTGATTCAAACCACAACCCGGTTTGTCAAGGCAACACTTTCTTACAAAGGTATAAAACAATGTGTGTGAATGTTTTCTACAAAACTTTATCACAACTGTGATGTATACACAAAATGAAGCTTAGAAACTAGATTGCTAAACAATAGTGGAGTATCAGAGTATGTGGTTTAGCAAAACTGGTAGAATGAAGATTAAGGTTCAGCTTTGTGCGTGTAGAGAGTTGGAGAGCATTAGCCATTATAATCTTCAAAGCCTTGTTTATATAGCACTTGAGAAGATGAACGTTGAATGCAATATTCTTGATTCAATGCTAATAACAAGCTTTCCTTATTGAGCAGATCTTGTCTAGAATGAGGCCGTTGGAATTAATTAGCTTTCAATGCACAGTACCGTTGCTTCTTTAACGCAAGTTCTGGCTTGGCTCATTCTGATTCTGCTTCGCTGCTGATGAACTATTGTGTTTCTGTATCAGAGTGTTTGAGCGCAGTTCTGTTCATCAAGCTTCAGCATGTTCGTAAGTTGATTATCTGATCTTGACGTTCTGATGTAGCAACTTCTGATGCTGGTGTATGAAATCAAATTCTGATGCTGAAAAGATGTGATCTTGCTTATACCAATCAGAGTATCTGCAAGTCAGAACATAATAATTTTAGGCAGCATATAGTTCATTCATGAAACTTATAAATACTATATCTTTTCACTTTGTTATCATCAAAACTTAATTATAGGGTAGTAGATTCAAACATTGTTCTAACAATCTCCCCCTTTTTGATGATGACAAAAACTAGATATTTTAAATGAAAAATAACGTGAAAAGGTATCTGGAAAATGTATCAGAGTAAGAAGTAAAAGAATAAGGAGTAAGGAAACACTCCCCCTGAATTTATTACTTCCCTTTCATTATACGTGTTCTTCAGTATCAGATCTTTTTCTTTCTTTGAACATCAGATTATCAGAGTCTTTGACTTATCAGAGAGCAGAGCTTCAGAACTTTTCTTGTCAGAGCTTTGCTTTGGATCAGAGTATTAAGTCGATCAGAACTTCATTTTGATCAGAGCAACATTGATCAGAGCTTCTACATTTTGATCAGAGCTTCTAGTCTTCATAGTGTCCAGGAGCTTCCTTGTGCCTGTAGACTTTAAACAAAACAGAAAAACATTTCAAGTAATAGGGTTAGAATGTTTGAGAGTTTCTGTCTAGTTAGCCCGTTATTGATTTAAATATCATTCTTGTTCTCCCCCTTTTTGTCAGCAATCAAAAAGTGTTGGTGATGTGTTAAAACACTTAAGATCAGAAAAACTAATCAAATTAATAGTTCAGAATCAGAGCAAACATTACAAAACATAATCAAAACAGTACATCAGAAAATGAAGAAAACATGAAAAAGTTATGCATGAAAAAGATTTAAGGTTGAGGGGGCATGCGTGAAAACAGGCTCTCCAGCATCGCTTGAATCTTTTCAGAAGTTTCATTCTGCTTCTGAACCATGTTGACAACAGTGTCAATCTTGCTGTCCTGCACATCCATTCTTGCTTTCATCTTCTGATCATTGTCGTCCATCCGCTGCTGTAGACGCAAGTCATTCAGCCTTAGTTCTTCCAGAGTCTGCCTGTCCAAGGCAGCTTGAGAAGCATCAGAAGGAGGAGGCTTCTCAGAACTTTCAGCGACATCCGCTGCTTGACTTTCATCCTGAATGGTCTTGTCTTCTTCTGATGGTTGCACCTGTGTAGCTTGCTGTTTCTCAGACCAAGGTTCACTGTCCAGAGGGAGCACGTCTTCCTGAGGCAGCTGACTTTCAACTTCTTTCAGCAGCTTGCTGAAGTTCTGTTGTGCCTGCTCATAGTTGATATCCTGCAACTTGAGGGCTTCAGCACGTACCCATAGTCTGAACTGTGACCAGAGCTGATCAGAAGCAGCTGGGTCAATCATCCCAGGACAGACTTGCTTCAAAGAAGCAATCCATTGCAGCACACCTGTTTCAAAATTCAAAATACAAGAGCCAACATCTGGTTGCTTTGGTTTTGGGATAGCAATTTTGTGTCTTAGATCAGCAAGACATTCAAGACTTGTGAAGTCAATGAAAGTTCTGCTGGGGTTTTCAGAGGTTTTATGAGCAGGTGTTTGTTTTGGAGGAGGGGTATCAGAGTCAGATATTTCGATTGGAGTGGATGGAGGTTTGGGAGTATTTGGGGGTGTTGATTCTTCTGAGGATGGTAACTGGGGCATGACAATAGTGGTTCCACATGGCAACTGGATTGCCAGCGGTGAAGGTTGAGGTGAGTGAGGGTCAGATTTATGAGGAGAAGGGGTTTCAGAATGGTGAAACTCTGTTTGTGATGAAGGTGGATTTATTTCTGGTTGGGGAGGTGGAATCTCTGATTGCTCAGGGATCAGAGGTTCTTCTGTGAGTGGTTGTTGTTGTTGTGGTTCTGGTTCTGGTTGTTGTTGTATTTCTGGTTCAGGTTGTTGTTCTGGTTGTGGAGGAGGAATATTTTGTGGTTTTGGTTGAGCAGAAGCATGTTGACGCTCAATATCAGCTAGCACTTGGTCAAGTGCTGGTGTTGTTGAAACTGTTGGTTGTTTGGGGATTTTGGTTCTGGTTCTTCTGAGTTGTAATGCCTCAGAAGGGTCTTCTGGTATGGTTTCATCAATGGTAGGGATTGGAATTGATATTCTATGGGAGGTTTGAGGGGCAGCAGATGCTGGAATAGTAAAAGATTTTGAAATAGGGGCAGCAGATGAAATACCTCTTTTCTTTGTCTGATGAGATGATCCTTCTGATGGCGCTTTCCTATTCTTTGTCTTCTTCAGAGTCACTTCTGGTTGGGGTTGACTCAGATCTTTGATGTTCAGCTTAGAACCTGTATCTTCTGCCTTGTACGCATCTGGGTACCTGAGAAACATCTCTGGTTTGGATTCCATTTCAGAAAATACCGGAAAATCACTCAGAGGCACTCTTCTGCTGGAGATGTCAGCAGTTGAAGTAGCTCTGGGTTCTTTCTGAATATTTTCTATCAGCTTCATCTTTTTCAGATTCTTAGCGTTCAGCGGTTTCCCAATAGTTGGTTCAATAGTGCTCAGCTCCTGAGCTTCGATCAGATGTTCAATCAGCCTATTCTCTGTCAGAATATCTGATATAAGCCTTCCAAACGGTATCCAGTCTCTCTTGGTTCTTTCTTCTTCTCTTGTTTCTTTGACACTGGTCTTGAGATGGTTGAACAAGAAGTGAGCCAGATTGATCTTAATCTTCTGATCAATAAAGTAGATCAGAAACTGCTGATCCACATTTATATAATCAGGAGAACTTGTTGGTTTCCTGTGGTTGAAGCATCCCAGAATAATCTTAGCCCATACTCTGCAGTGATCCTTCAGATCCTTAATCTTGCTGCTGGGCATTCCAAGAGTGAAAATCCTGTTCGCTACCACACCTACATCAGCGCATCTTTCAGCCATGTCCATACAACGGACTCCACCACCATTTTGACCGATTAGCCTTGCAATGAGATCTTCAGAAATCACAATCTTCTTTCCCATGACAGAAGAGATGACTAGATGTTTTGAAACCTTGGCGTGAATCCAAAATTCCTTGACTAGCGCTGGGAATGTTGGTCCAACCAACCTATCGAAATACCTCTCCCAC
Source organism: Vicia faba (assembly GCA_948472305.1). NCBI lineage: Eukaryota > Viridiplantae > Streptophyta > Magnoliopsida > Fabales > Fabaceae > Vicia > Vicia faba. The sequence goes on along the minus strand of OX451735.1, from coordinate 455,647,272 downwards.
TTTTGAACCCTAATTTCTTCAGTTAGGTCAAAACCATTTTCCTTCAAGCTTTCAAAGTCAATGATTAACTCAGAAAGCACTTCAAGGTTCATTACCGGAGTAAGAAGAGTTCTGATTGGCACTTGATATTGCTCAGAGGTTCCTTTCTTCTGATTGCCTGCAGAAATGCTGGAGGATGCCATTGTTCACACTAAAAAGCTTTGAGAATGATTTGAGAAAAAAAGGTTTGCAAAGGATGAACTCAGAAATATGCAGAAAAAGCTTGAGTGTTAATGAGAAAGCGTAAAGAATAAGAATGAGAGATTAATGTGCTTAAATAGAGTTTTCAAAATTATTTTGAAAATATAAACGTTTTTAAGAGAGAGAAAAATAATGATTGCCATTTAAAAAGTGTGATTACTTTTCATTAAATGCTTGCTGATTTTGGGGGATTTGAGAAAGATACTTAAAAACGGTTACCAGACATGTGTCTCAATGCACCCAATCAGCGCTTTGCCTTCTCAGAAGCGTGCACGCGTTCTGCTTCAGAGATATGCTGATGATTGGATGACACTTGTTTGATGTAGTGATCAGCACGTCTGTCTTTGAGATTAGACTCTCAGATCTTTAGACTTGCATCTGATACAATCTGCATGTTCTATCTTTCTGAAAGGAGATTGATCAGAAGTTCACAGTAAAATAATTACATTCTGAAGGTAAATATATGGAATTAAAACATTTTCACTCTGGGCACACTTTCATGCTGAGATGTTTCAGAATGAAATTGAACCTATCTTCTGAAAGGGGTTTAGTAAAGATATCAGCCCATTGATGGTCTGTATCTATAAATTTTAAGTTTAAAATACCTTTCTGAATATAGTCCCTAATGAAGTGATGTTTTATTTCTATATGCTTAGCTCTAGAATGTAAAATAGGATTCTTACTTAAGCAAATAGCAGAAGTATTATCACAAAGTATAGGAATGTTACTCTCAAAAATCTGGAAGTCTTCAAGCTGACTTTTCATCCAGAGCATTTGTGTGCTACATCCTGCTGCTGCTATGTACTCAGCTTCTGCTGTTGACAGAGCAATTGTTGATTGCCTTTTGCTGGACCAAGAGATCAGATTTTCTCCCAGAAACTGGCAGCTTCCAGAAGTACTTTTACGTTCTACTCTGTCTCCAGCAAAATCAGCATCACAGTAGCCTACTAAGCTGTAGTCACTAGATTTTCTATAAAACAAACCCAGATTAATAGTACCTTTCAGATACTTGAAAATTCGCTTAACAGCTGTTAAGTGAGATTCTCTAGGATCTGATTGGAATCTAGCACAGATACAAACACTGAATAATATGTCAGGTCTTGAAGCAGTCAGATAGAGGAGAGAACCAATCATACCTCTGTAGACTTTCTGTTCTACACTTTTGCTTACCTCTTCTCTTTCCAGAATGCACGTGGGATGCATTGGAATCTTTGATGGCTTACATTCTGAGAGGTCAAATTTCTTCAGAAGATCTCTGATGTATTTGCTCTGATGAATGTAAGTTCCTTCTGGAGTTTGATTGATCTGAATTCCTAGAAAGAATTTCAGTTCCCCCATGAGGCTCATCTCAAATTCTGCCTGCATACACTTAGCAAATTTTCTTCCAAGAGAAGGATTAGTAGAACCAAAAATGATATCATCAACATAAATTTGACAGACTAAGATGTCACTCTTAACTGTTTTACAGAATAGAGTAGTGTCCACTTTCCCTCTGGTGAATTCATTTTCAAGCAGAAAGTTACTTAGCCTTTCATACCAAGCTCTGGGAGCTTGTTTCAGACCATACAGTGACTTCTTTAGTTTGAAAACATGTTCTGGATGTTTTGTATTTTCAAAACCTGGGGGTTGGTGAACATAAACTTCTTCTTCTATATAACCATTTAAGAATGCACTTTTGACATCCATCTGATACAGAGTGATGCCTCTATTAACAGCAAATGAAATTAAAAGTCTGATAGATTCTAACCTGGCGACTGGGGCAAAGGTTTCTGTATAGTCTATCCCCTCTTGCTGACTATAACCTTGTGCAACCAGTCGTGCCTTGTTTCTGATGACTTCACCTTGTTCATTTAGCTTGTTTCTGAACACCCATCTTGTTCCAATGACGTTGAATCCTTTTGGTCTGGGAACGAGATCTCATACGTCGTTTCTGGTGAATTGATTCAGCTCTTCTTGCATTGCCAGAATCCAGTCATTGTCCAGAAGTGCTTCATCAATAGAAGAAGGTTCAATCAGAGACACAAGTCCCATAAGAGTTTCTTCAGAGTTTCTGAAGCTTGCTCTTGTTCTGATTGGATCTTCTTTTCTTCCTAGAATAGTCTCTTCTGGATGATCCAAGCTGCTTCTGGGCAATCTCTTCTGAGGTTGATCAGCAGCTGTTGAAGGATTTCTAGCAGTGCTCCTTTCAGACGTTGAAGGAATGTCTGTGTTGAGAGCTTCTGATGACTTGTCTTCAGAACCTGCAAATTCAATTTCTATACCTGCAAAAATTTCATTCTGCTTTGACTTCTCAGAGTCAAGCTTGTCATCAAAACGAACACTGATTGATTCTTCCACAATCTGTGTTTCTGTATTGTATACTCTGTACCCTCTTGAGCGTTCAGAGTATCCTAACATAATACACTTCTGTGCCTTAGAATCAAACTTGTTCAAATAATTCTTTGTATTTAACATAAAGCAAGTACATCCAAATGGATGAAAATACGAAATGTTGGGCTTTCTGTTCTTCCACAATTCATATGGAGTCTTTTCCAGAATAGGTCTTATTGAGATTCTATTCTGAATGTAGCACGCTGTGTTTATTGCCTCTGCCCAGAAAGTCTTAGCAACGCTTGTCTCATTGATCATGGTTCTGGCCATTTCTTGCAATGTTCTGTTCTTTCGTTCTACAACTCCATTTTGTTGGGGAGTTCTAGGACAAGAGAAATCATGCAGAATGCCTTTGTCATTAAAGAATGACTCAAAATCTTTATTTTCAAATTCTCCACCATGATCACTTTTGACTTTAACGATTCTAAGATCTTTTTCATTCTGAACTTGGTTACAGAAGGTAACAAACACAGAGTGTGACTCGTCCTTGTGTCTTAAGAACTTTACCCATGTCCATCTGCTATAGTCATCTACGATTACTAACCCATACTTCTTACCACTGACTGAAGCAGTTTTAACTGGTCCAAATAAGTCAATGTGCAGAAGTTCTAATGGCTTAGAGGTGGAAACAACATTTTTGGATTGAAAAAAGGGTTTTGCAAATTTGCCTTTCTGACATGCTTCACACAGAGCATCTGAATTGAACTTCAAATTAGGAAGTCCTCTGACCATATTGAGTTTGTTAATCTGAGATATTCTTCTCATACTAACATGCCCCAATCTTCTGTGCCAGATCCACTGCTCGTTGTTAACAGACAGAAGACATTTTACATTCTGACTCTTTAGTTCAGAAAGTTTGATTTTGTAAATGTTGTTTTTCCTCTTACCATTAAACAGGATAGTCCCATCTTTCTGACTAACAACTTTACATGATTTTTGATTAAAGATTATATCATAACCGTTATCACTTAATTGACTTATGGATAACAGATTATGCATCAATCCATCTACTAGCAGAACATTATTAATAGAGGGAAGATTTCCATTACCTAAAGTTCCAGAGCCAATAATCTTTCCCCTCTGATTGCCTCCAAAGCCAACGTGGCCTCCAGGCTTAAGTTCCAGGCTTTGGAACATATGCCTTCTTCCCGTTATGTGTCGTGAGCAGCCAGAGTCCAGGTACCATGACTGGTGTTTCTGACTTGCTGCTAAAGATATCTGCAACATGTATTATTTTATCCTTAGGTACCCAGATTTTCTTGGGTCCTGATTTGTTAGTTTTACCAAAACTCTGGTTGAATTTTGGTTTCACAGAGTGCTTACTGCTAGTGTATTTGATGTCATGTGTGTGACCATACACAAAGTGTGAATTTAGAGGAGTGTGTTTAATGGTTAAGTCCATGACATTCTTTGGTGTAGGAACCTTACCTTGGTATCCTATTCCTTTCCTGCCGTTTCTGCTAACTCCATAGATCATTGAAGCCATTCTGCTTCTATCTATGCTTTTAGCAAGGAACTTCTGGAAACTGTGATCATACTCCTTGATGATCTCATCAACGTTGCTGGGAGTTTCAGAAATTGGTTCCTTCTGAGAGTTTTGTAAAGAGTTTTCTAATTTTGAAATTTTATCTCTCAGCTCAGAGTTTTCCAATTTGAGACTCTCAGACTTATTAGAGTCAGATTCAAGATTCCTTTTCAGGTCTCTGAATTTAGCTCTAATCTGCTGATAACGTTCCAGAATTTCATTAAGGCTTTCAGCAAGTTCAGCCTTTGTAAAATTAACAGCGAAGTTAGGAAATACCTCTTCTGTGTCTGATTCTGAGTCTGATTCAGAAGCTTCACTATCTTCTGAAATGTTTGCCATGAGAGCTATGTTTGCCCTTTCATCATCTGATTCTGAGTCAGCTTCAGACGAGTCAGAGTCATCCCATGTGGCCATGAGACTTTTCTTCTTCTCTCTTCCAAACTTCTTTTTGGGCTTTTCCCTCTGAAGCTTTGGGCAGTCACTCTTGTAGTGTCCTTGCTCGTTGCACTCGTAGCAGATGATGTCTTTGGTGTTTGGCTTCTTGCTACTGGAGGAGCCTTCAGATCTTCTGTATCCAGAGGAAGAATCTGTCCTTCTGTATCTGGAAGAAGACTCGTTCTGATCAGATCTTCTGGGATTCCTGAACTTCCTTTGTCTTTGCTTCCACAGTTGATTTACTCTTCTAGAGAGAAGGGAAAGTTCGTCTTCTTCTGATGAGGATCCATCAGATGTTTCTTCAACTGCCTGCAAAACTTTAGACTCAGATTTTCTGTTAGATTTTAATGCTAAAGGCTTACCTTGCTTCTGAGGCTCATCAGCTTCTAGCTCTATCTCATGACTTCTGAGGGAGCTTATAAGTTCCTCCAGAGTGATTTTGTTGAGATCTTTAGCCAGCTTCAGAGCAGTAACCATAGGCCTCCACTGCTTGGGTAAACTTCTGATTATTTTCTTGACATGGTCAGCAGTAGAGTATCCTTTGTCCAGAACTTTGAGACCAGCTACCAGAATCTGGAATCTAGAGAACATAGTTTCAATGGATTCAGATTCTTCCATTTTGAACGCCTCATACTTCTGAATGAGCGCCAAAGCTTTTGTTTCTTTGACTTGAACGTTGCCCTCATGCGTCATTCTGAGAGAATCAAAGATATTCTTTGTTGTGTCTCTGTTGGAGATCTTTTCATACTCAGTATAGGAGATGGCACTGAGGAGTATGGTTCTGGCTTTGTGGTGATTCTTGAAGTCACGCTTTTGTTGATCAGACATTGATTTTCTATCAATCTTCTGACCACTTGCATTCACAGGGTGCGTGTATCCATCTGTCACCATATCCCACAGATCAGCATCATGTGCTAGAAAGAAGCTTTCAATTCTGTCTTTCCAGTAATCAAAGTTTTCTCCATCAAAGACTGGAGGTTTGCCACTGAATCTGTCTCTGTCCTCATTGTTGTCATTGCTGAAGTGAGAGTTGTTTCCTGCCATTGTGTTTTTCTGACGCTGGATCTTGTACTGACACGGTTAAGTGTTTTAGCTCAGAACCAGGCGCTCTGATGCCAATTGAAGGGGTGAAAAACACAAGAAGGGGGGGTTGAATTGTAAAACTGAAATCTTAAAGCAATTGACAAGATATTTTTATCCTGGTTCGTTTGATCTCAAACTACTCCAGTCCACCCGTCAAGGTGATTTCGCCTCTCTCCAACGAGGTCTTAATTCACTATATTCAACTGAATATTACAGACTGCTTTAACAACTGCTAAAGCCTTCTTGATTCAAACCACAACCCGGTTTGTCAAGGCAACACTTTCTTACAAAGGTATAAAACAATGTGTGTGAATGTTTTCTACAAAACTTTATCACAACTGTGATGTATACAAAAAATGAAGCTTAGAAACTAGATTGCTAAACAATAGTGGAGTATCAGAGTATGTGGTTTAGCAAAACTGGTAGAATGAAGATTAAGGTTCAGCTTTGTGCGTGTAGAGAGTTGGAGAGCATTAGCCATTATAATCTTCAAAGCCTTGTTTATATAGCACTTGAGAAGATGAACGTTGAATGCAATATTCTTGATTCAATGCTAATAACAAGCTTTCCTTATTGAGCAGATCTTGTCTAGAATGAGGCCGTTGGAATTAATTAGCTTTCAATGCACAGTACCGTTGCTTCTTTAACGCAAGTTCTGGCTTGGCTCATTCTGATTCTGCTTCGCTGCTGATGAACTATTGTGTTTCTGTATCAGAGTGTTTGAGCGCAGTTCTGTTCATCAAGCTTCAGCATGTTCGTAAGTTGATTATCTGATCTTGACGTTCTGATGTAGCAACTTCTGATGCTGGTGTATGAAATCAAATTCTGATGCTGAAAAGACGTGATCTTGCTTATACCAATCAGAGTATCTGCAAGTCAGAACATAATAATTTTAGGCAGCATATAGTTCATTCATGAAACTTATAAATACTATATCTTTTCACTTTGTTATCATCAAAACTTAATTATAGGGTAGTAGATTCAAACATTGTTCTAACACCGGCAAGTCAAAAACCTAAAAAGGAGGCTTGGCAAAAATGGGTATCTCGGTGGACCGAAAACCTGAAAGGGCGGTCCAGGCAAAAGTTAGGGATAAAGCATAATACTATGTCTCATTGGATCACCTTGCATCCAGAATCTGGTATCAATATCAAGTTCAGACGGCATCGATCAATCAGCTTCATCTTCAACTAAGCAACCAAGTGATGAGACGCTCGAAGATATAAAGGCGATAGTAGAGTTGGAACCCAGTGGGATTATTCATTTCACATAGATGTTTTGTTTTCCTTTTCACAAAACTGTATAAATTCTGTTGTTCGACGGTGTTCTCTTACTAGGACGTCAGCCTCTTGTACATAAACGCCTATTTACAGGCAAAATCAAAAATCAATACAAATTCACTTTTCAGATAAATTGCCAATTGTTTTTCCTTTTTCTGTTTTGTTTTGCGAAGAACGTCCAATGTTCAATCGTGATATATGCATTTGACACTAATTGCTAACTTATAAATAGTTGCATATGAAATAAAGGATTAATTACAGGTGACATTAGAAACAGGGGCAATAATGAGTTGTCTAAGCAATCTAATTGCTCTGTCCATTAAGGTACCAAGGTAGGTTCGACTAAAGAATGTAACCCAGATACCTTCACTCCCTGCCGAGTAAGATAAGGCTCAACAAAACTCTCCCAAGCAGTTGGTCTCCCATCAACCCTAACAAGGCACAATATCCCCAACAAGTCAGCAACACTCTCCCCAGGCAGAGTTAGTCTACTGCCAACCTTAAGGAAGCTGGGTATCCCTAGAAAATCTCAACGTTCCCCAGCGGAGTACATATATCCTCAACAAGCATCCCCGATAGTCTTAATATAAGATTGTTCCCCGGCGGAATACCGAACATCCAGCAGAGCCTCTTCCTCTAGTCCAATCTGAAAAGTTTCCCAAGGAGAGCTCAATCAATCTCCCCAGCAGATTCAGGAAGCTTATCCCCAGTAGATTCTGGAAGCTTATCACTTGCAGAGTACGAACGCTCCCCCGGCTTTATTCAAAGGTTATTTCCTCGCCAGAGCATATAACTGGGTTATCCTCAGCCAATTGCCACGGAAAGACCGTCCCCGGCGAAGTCTTCCTATCCCCAGCGAAGTTCATCAAATCTTCCAACAGAGCTCAACAATGGTATCCCCAGCGGAGTTATCATCAACCTCAGCAAAGTACCTCTCTTTCTCCACAGAGTTCACTCCCCGCAGAGTAATCTATTCGCCAAGCTTATTCCCCAACGGAGTCATCTTCTCCTACCGGTATTCTTACAACCATCACCCCCAGTGGGAACAAAAAGCTCTACTCTTCAACATCAGCCCAGGAGTTAACTTCCCGGCATTCGTCAAGGATTTATTTTCCTAGACGAAAATACATTCACGAACATCACATCTTCATACATTATAGCATGCATATACGCATCATGAACACACAAATCTCAGTCATCTCATGACATCACACATCATGACATCGCATACAACTAACGTTTTGTCTTTTCAGGTCAAAGGTCAATACAAAGATGATTACTATCAATGGCCGCAATTCCAGATTCGATACCTGTATCTAGCCAGGGCATATCTGTGAGCGACAGTTTCCAGACTCGATTCCTGTAACCAGCCAGACCATGTCTGAAGAGTTTGAGGATCCGATTCCTGTATCCAGCCAGGGTGTATCTGTTGACGACTATTTCCGGACTCGATTCCTGTATCCAGCCAGGGCACGTCTGAAGAGTTTGAAGATCCGATTCCTGTATCCAGCCAGGGTGTATCTGTTGACGACTATTTCCGGACTCGATTCCTGTATCCAGCCAGGGCACGTCTGAAGAGTTTGAGGATCTGATTCCTGTATCCAGCCAGGGTGTATCTGTTGACGACTATTTCCGAACTCGATTCCTGTATCCAGCCAGGGCACGTCTGAAGAGTTTGAAGATCTGATTCCTGTATCCAGCCAGGGTGTATCTGTTAACGACTATTTCCGGACTCGATACCTGTATCCAGCTAGGGCACGTCTGAAGAGTTTGAAGATCTGATTCCTGTATCCAGCCAGGGTGTATCTGTTGACGACTATTTCCGGACACGATACCTGTATCCAGCCAGGGCACGTCTGAAGAGTTTGAGGATCCGATTCCTGTATCTTGCCAGGGTGTATCTGTTGACGACTATTTCCGGACTCGATTCCTGTATCCAGCCAGGGCACGTCTGAAGAGTTTGAAGATCCGATTCCTGTATCCAGCCAGGGTGTATCTGTTGACGACTATTTCCGGACTCGATTCCTGTATCCAGCCAGGGCACGTCTGAAGAGTTTGAAGATCCGATTCCTGTATCCATCCAGGGCGTGTCTGTTGACGACTAATTCCAGATTCGATTCCTGTATCTAGCCAGGGCACATCTGTGAGTAACTGATTGTAGACTCGATTCCTGTATCTAGCATGGGCACATCTGCATGAAGAATTTAGAGATTTGATACCTGTATCCAACACGGGCACATCTATATAAAGAGTTTGAAGATCAATCCCTGTAACAAGCCAGGTAATTATTTTTCTTTCTCAGGTACGCAAGTTCTCGCTAAGGAATCTCTTACGCGATCGACAACCTCCCGATGGCATCTATAAGCCCATCTCCACATACCAACAGTCTCCAAATGGCATCTATAAGCCCATTCCCGACGAGGTTCTGTCACACTTCTAGATGGCATCTATAAGCCCATCCTCCTATCCATCAGTCTCCAAATGGCATCTGTAAGCCCATTCCTGAGATCACACTGCTAACATTCTACTATGTGAGTGCAAATTTTTGGACACTCTAGTGTTCAATCATCTTCTACCCTCGGATTACGAAAGGCACGCCAGCCAATCTACATCCTCAGGTTTAAGAAGATTGAATAGGGGCAACTGTTGTACCCCAAAATTTGCCCTCCCATATTCTTCAAGATTTGTCAAGATCAAGTTTCAAAATCTCTCAAGGGTTGCACAGTCCAATTGCCTCCTAACACAGTCAAAATTAGGGTTTTGGTTCTTGCAAAGAAATTGAGGTTTCCAAGGGTCCAATCAAGTCCCATATGCCTATATACATTGTCAAGCATCCATATGTCAAGTTTCAGGACTCACAGCATCAAGTTGCACAGTCAAAAACCCTAAATGCTCCACAGTCAACTGCAGGGGCAAAATGGTCATTTGGCAGTCAAAAGTCAAAATTTTTGGTCAACATCTTATTTTGAAGCCACAATCATCATTTGATCAAATCTTGATCATGATTCCACAAGCATGGCTCAAAAAGTCTCAAGATGCAAAAGTTTCTATTTTTGGACAGTTGAAAAGTCAACTGCAAATTGACCAAGGCATAACTTCTTCATGGTTCATCAGAAAAATCCCATACAAAGCTCATTTTGAAGGGGATGACATTTCCTACAACTCATCTTCACACTCCAAGTCCAAGAAATTCTCTCACAAAAAGTTATCAATTTCAACATTATAGGTCATTTTCAAAAGTCAACAAAAAGGCACTTTAAGTCAAAGACCATAACTTGAGATTGGTAAATCAAAATGACATGGGACCAAAGACATTGGTTAGAGGACTTCGAGACCTTTCCAAAATGTCCAAGAACATGATCATAGCTTCCAAATTGAGCAAGATATGCATTGGAGAAGTTGGGAAATATTTGGGAACTTTCAAAATTCAACTTTGCCTAAAACACTTCAAATTTGCTAATGGGCCTCAAATTCTTTCTTGAATCATTACCCAAAGCCTATGCACGACCCAATGAGCTCAAAATAATTTATTTTCTTATTTTTAATTAATTAATTGAATTTATATTTATATTAATTCATTTAATTAGTTTTTATTATAAGAAAATTCAAAGATATGATTTTGTAGATCTTTTTGTGCAGCAAATCAAACTAGGGCAAGCTGGCAAAGTTGTTTCTCATCCAAGGGGACAAGATCTTCTATAGTTGGCAAGGTTTCATTGAAAAAAAGATTGAAATTTCATGATTGAAAATCAAATATTCAAGTCATTAATCCATGGACTTGTGGGCTTATTTTTGACCTAGAATCATTCACATACATATGCAAGAGTTAACCTAATTCATACACACACGAAAAAGCTGCTGTAGCCATAGAATCACTTTGCAAAATTTTCATAAAAACTCAAAAACTGTTTTCTGATTTACAGTCCAATTCAGAGAAGGTTGTTGATTCCAATCCCTTCCTGAGAGTTCCCTGAACGTGTTGCAACCACTTTCCAGCTCTCATACTCAAAGAAATGGTAAAGAAAAGTCAGGATTTGATCAAATATTTTCTTAATCGAAACCTAATTTATATGCATCATTAACATGTTTTGCTTGTGGATTTGTATTACTGACACCTTCCTGAAGCGTTTGGTATAGCTTAATTGTGCTAAGGCTTCCTGAATCGAAATCCACCATTGAAGGATATTAGGGTTTCAGAGCTTCAAAATTAGGGCTTTCCATATATTGTAAAATTGGACCTCCAAACCAGTATAGACAAATTCGTCACAACAAGACGAATCAAATGATACCCTCGCGCTCAATTTATGTACTCTGTGGGCGTAATCGCTATTTTTCACTATTACACTTAGTGGGGGTTTAAAACCCCCGCTATCTTACTCATGTTATAGGTACAAACGAAGAAGAAAGCTGAGGTGTCCAAGCGCTACTGGAAGATTCAAACTGCGCGCGTATTTTTTTGTTTATATCATTAACATTTGTTTGTTTTATATAATTATTGTTTTCCATGTACACTACAAACGCGTTGCCTGGCTCAGTTGGTGGAGGACATGTGTTGCAAACGCTGGGACCTGGGTTCGATTCCCAGGTCCCCCCACATAATCCATGATTTTTGTTTTAACATATTCACGTGCAGCAAGCGTTCAAGGCTCCATCATGCATCCTCACACGTTAGCCTGCCAAGTGGCCTTGATCACTCATCCAATGGTCACAGATTGAAGCCTATGGTACACTCTAGTCAACCAACGTGCACTCAATCTGGAAAGTCAAACGAGCTTGTCCCTTGGGCCAGAATTGCACAATTAACCTCCACTTTGGGCCTGATACCCCCCTTGGTTTGCATATTTGTTTTCTTTTCTTTTCTAATTATAATTCTTTTCAATTGTTTTTAATTGTTTTTATTAATTCACCATTAATTAATTTTCATAATAAAAAATCAGAAACCAAAAAAAATGTTTTATATTTAATTATTATTAATCTCACCACTAACCTATTTTTTTGTAAATAAATAACTAACAATTAATCTAGTTTAAATTAGGTTTTAATTTTGACACTTTTCTTAATAAATAAAAATTACATAGAATTAGGTTTTTGACATTTTTTTCCAATTAATTATTTGCATCATTATTCATTATTACTATTTATTAACCATTATTTTTGTACATAAATATGTAAATTAACTAATTAGTTTAAATTAGGTCAACTTTGACATTTTCATTAATAATTAAAATAAAACTTAGAATTAGGGTTTTCTCTTGATTTTAATTTTCTTTATTTTCATATATACAAAAACATAAAAAAAAACATTCCCTTTTCTTTCTTTGAAAATTAATTAGTCCTAATTTAATTTAATTTCAAGCAAAGGGTCAACACCCTTCGAACTTTCAGTTTTAATTCTTTTCGCGCATTTATTTTCTTATTGATTATTATGTAACTGCTTTCCGGATGTAATAGTAATTAGGTTTACCGCATTTTTTACTTTCTGCATTTTTATCAAAAACGAGTCTTTGTAATTTGGCGATGTATAGACCCGCGCCTTGTAATAGCGTAGCTTTATCTTTCCATCTTTTAATTTTCCGCACTCCTAACTGCTAATTTGCATGAAAGAATGTATGTCAATTAAAAAACAACGCATAGCTCACAATACCATGATCAAAGATAAATATTAACATGAAAACAACACACAATTACACACACCACTTCTAGGGTACGCCTCGCTCGTTGCCTTACCTTCGAAACGTGGTCGTCAAGTATAAGACGTTTTAGCGGTCGCTCTTATGTCTAAGATCCAGTCGCCTCGAAACGGTTGCCTCAGATTAAAAAAGGATCTAAGACATAAGGGTAGCTTCTAAGGTGTCTTACTGTTGCTTCGGTGACCACACTATCCCTACAAACGAATTGACCCAAACACCTCCAACGGTGGTGCTACCTACCTCTCAATGGTGGGCTGGCACTACCTTAAGGACTTTTACACAGCCTAATTCCTCAGGGTAGGTAGATGACTCATGGATACTTGCTCTTTTCAAAACAAACAAAAAATACTTTTCACACTGACACTCTCAAAAGCTTTCAAAACGAATTTTTCAAACACTCTTGAGGACTGATACAAGAGTCATTCAGAAATCTTTCAAAGAAACTTTTTCAAACCCACTCACATTTTGAAAAGCAAATATTTTGAAAACATAAGAGAAAGTATCTAAGAGCCCATGGATAACCATGGATAGAAAGGGTGCTAACACCTTCCCTTTCTATAAATCTACCTCCTGAACCGAGAACTATTATCATAAGGAATTTTGCTGTGCTTTTGTCCTTTCCTTGTTGGAGAAAATAAAAGACGGTGGCGACTCTTGCTTCTGCGACATTTCGCGAACCGGCGTTAAACAGTCAGTTCTATTTCCATCGATCACACTCGAGATACCTTTTGACTTCATGAAATCAAGGCTGGTCCACTGCTTCTTCAATATTAATCTCGTGACAGTAGGCTGGTTCATTCATCCTCTCAATGGAGATTTGAGGAGCCTCGTTATCCCAATTAAGTTTAAACATAGATGACATTGTAGCTAATGCGTCTGCCAGCTGATTTTCTTCTCGCGGGAAATGCTCGAAGGTAATCTTCTCGAAGTGAGGCAACAATGTCAACACATGTTCTTTGTATGGGATAAGATTGTGGTGCTTGGTATACCATTTCCCTTTGACTTGACTGATGACCAAGGTTTAATCTCCAAATACATCCAAGTGTTTGATCCCCAAGTCTATGGAGGCCTTGAGACCAAAGATGCATGCTTCATATTCTTCCATGTTGTTTGTACATTTGAAGCAAAGTCTGGCAGTGAAGGGAGTATGACATCCCTCAGGAGATATGAGTACGGCGCCGATACCATTGCCAAGTGCGTTGGATTCCCCATCAAAGAACAGGGTCCATCGGGATCCTTGTTTAGGTCCGTCATATGGCCTGATCTCTTCACAGTTGTCTAACATCATGATGTCTTCATCCGGGAATTCAAACTTCATGGACTGATAGTCTTCTACAACTTTGTAAGCAAGATGATCAGCCAATACACTGCCCTTTATAACTTTCTGGGTAGTATATTGTATGTCGTATTCTGTCAGGATCATCTGCCATCTTGCTATTCTCCCAGAAAGAGCAGGCTTCTCAAAGATGTACTTTATCAGATCCATTTTAGATATCAACAAAGTAATGTGGGTCAGCATATACTGTCTCAGCCGGCGAGCAGCCCATGCCAGAGCGCAACAAGTTTTCTCGAGCAGTGAATATCTTGTTTCACAGTTGGTAAACTTTTTGCTCAGGTAATAAATAACATGCTCTTTTCGGCCAGACTCGTCATGTTGCCCCAGCACACACCCCATTGAATTTTCTAAAATAGTTAGATATAAGATCAATGGCCTCCCTTCGACAGGTGGCAACAACACAGGAGGTTCTTGCATGTATTCCTTGATTTTGTCAAAAGCAACTTGGCATTCGTCGTTTCATCTGACTACTTGATCTTTCTTCAAGAGTTTGAAGATTGGTTCACAAGTAGCTGTCAGGTGAGAAATAAACCTGGCTATGTAATTCAGACGTCCCAAGAATCATCTGACTTCTTTCTCAGTACGAGGAGACGACATTTCTTATATCTCTTTAACCTTGGCAGGATCATCTTCGATACCCTTGTTGTTGATGACAAAACCCAAGAGTTTACCAGACTGTACTCCGAATGTGCACTTGTTTGGATTTAATCTCAACTTGTACTTTTTCAACCTTTCAAATAGCTTCTGTAGGTGATCGAGGTGCTCTTCTTCCGTCTGCGATCTGGCTATCATATCGTCTACGTAGACCTCTATCTCATGGTGTATCATGTCATGAAATAAATCTACCATAGTGCGTTGATAGGTTTCCCCAGCATTCTTCAGTCTGAATGGCATGACCTTATAACAAAAAGTGCCCCACTGTGTAACAAAAGTCGTTTTATCCATATCCTCAGGCGCCATTTTGATTTGGTTATAGCCCGAGAAGCCATCCATGAAGGAAAACACTTTGTGTTGCGCCGTATTATCCACCAGGATGTCGATATGGGGAAGTGGGAAATCATCTTTGGGGATTGCCCTGTTTAAGTCTCTGTAGTCCATACACATCCGCACTTTACCATCTTTCTTGGGTACAGGGACAACATTGGCCACCCATTGGGGATAAGAGGTGACAGCCAAAAATCCAACATTGAACTGCTTCATAACTTCTGCTTTGATCTTTTCCGACATGTCGGGCCTCATACGACGAACCTTCTGTTTTACTGGGGGACAATCTTCCTTTGTAGGCAGACGATGTACCACAATGTCTGCATCCAGTCCTGGCATGTCTTCATATGACCATGTGAAGATCTCAACATAATCGTGCAATAACTGAATCAGACGTTCCTTGACACTCGGCTCTAAATTGGCACCCACCTTGATTTCCTTTTTATCTTCCTCGGTACCCAAGTTGATTGTATCCAACGGTTCCTCATGAGGCTGAATAGCTCTGTCTTCTTATTGCAACAACCTGGCCAACTCTCCTGGCACTTCATAATCTTCCTCACCTTCGTCGTCGGCTTGGTAGATCGGATTTTCAAAGTCCCAATTGGCCATAGCAGAACTGTTACCCCTGGGATCCTGAGTGGATATAGATCTGCATTTTCAATATGTGAGTGTGTGTAAGAACATAGCTACCTTCGAAAGAAATAAAATGTAAGAAAGAAAAGACAAAGAAAACAAAATTTGATGTAAAAAAAAAGTTCATGATTCATTAATGACATATGAGAATGAAGTGACAACCCTTACAGATGGACCATTGAGCCTCGGGTAAGACACAAGGTTTAGAAAAAAAGTCTGAATTATTTAAATATTACAAGCCTGAAAATATTAAAAGACAATTACTCTTGAATAAAAGTAATAGGAATGAAATCCTTCGCCTCCCAATTATTAAGCCCTCCACCGATAGTTGGAAAAATCCATTCATCCATGTCACAGATGCCATCACTATCTCCTATTGCATTGACTCCTTGATTGCTGATACACAGAGGTGGTCCCCCTGCGCGAGAACGTCAGACAGTTTTCTGAGCCTCTGAAGTGAACCTCAACCCAAATTTGTCGGACTTGTAGGGAATATCCGGAAGCTGACCCCAGATAGTACATCCTCCCTCTTCAACTACTGCTCGAGCGTCTTTCAATGAAGCCATCTTTAGCGGAGGTCTGGTAATCTCCGGGACCTTTGGAGTAGACTTGGTTGCTGTGACTGTTGCTGGAACCTCCTCAAAGTTCTGACAGGAAGTCTCTATGAATTCACCATCCATTTCAACATACCTGAAAGAGTTCAAATGGCTAACCATGTATTCCTCTTCTCCGTGAACTGTGACAATCTTCCCTCTGATCGGGTATTTTAGCATTTGGTGTAGGGTGGAAGTGACGGCACCAGCACCATGGATCCAGGGTCGACCCAACAAACAAGAGTATGAAAGGCGGATATCCATCACATAGAAAATTGAGTCAAAGGTCTGAGTCCTAATTTTTTGGGGATACTAACTTCTTCGTGCAATGTCCTCTTGGAACCATCAAAGGCCCTCACTATGATGTTGCTAGGTTTCAAGATGAGTCCCTCGCAATCCAGCCGATCGAGGGCATTTTTGGGCAAGACATTCAATGATGAACCGGTATCCACCAAAACATGGGCAAGTGTGGTTCCCCTGCATTCAATGGAAATATGCAAGGCATCATTGTGCTTCCTTCTCTTAGAGGTTAAATCAACATAAAAAAAGCCCAATCCGTTATCAGTAGTTAGACTGGCCACACAGTCTTCAAATTGGTCGATGGAGGTTTCCTGGGGCACGTGAGCGGTCTTAAGAAACTTTACCAGAGCTTTGGCGTGAGTTTCAGAGCACAAAAGTAAGGACAACAATGATATCTTCGAGGGAGTCTGCCCCAATTGTTCTACAATGTTGTAGTCACTTTTCTTGATTATCTTCAGGATTTCTTCTATTTCTTTTCTAGAATCTTTAAGGATGACTTCGGGATGTTCTCTTGCTTGGGTAGGCTCAACCAAAGTCTCTTTTCCCCTGGTATCGGCAGTAGGGACAACAGCGGGAGTATCACTGGCCGTGTCAGTAGGAGTGGCAGTAGTGATGATCACAGGAGTAGCAACAGTCTTTGGAGAAATCTCAGGTGAGAAGACTCTTCCGCTCTTGTTATTTTGCTGGTTCCAATGATGTTACCGATATCAGGATCAATATCTCTCGCAACTTTATTTGTGACAGCCAACTGATCTTGATTGACGCCGTAGTAATAAACGTCAGCCTCATAACTCCATGGAACAACTTTATTTGAGGAGTATGGTATTGGTCTTGGCATAGTGATGATCAATGGTGTAGTTCTGGGAGCAGATGTAATCCTGAGGAGTCTTTTGGTGGAGACCCTGGGAGGATTGTCGGAAATGGTGATTATCGAAACATCTTGATAAGAACTCTTGATAAGGGGTAGCTTTTCAAATAGGATTTCTTTACTAGTCATCAGGCGCTGGACGCCTATCTTTAGTAACAAACAACCGTTCGACAGAGATTTGCAAAGGTGGCAATTTTCATCGCAACCTGGGTACAAACCGACTTGCAGTAGATTTTGTTTAACGGTCAGCAGAGGAGTAACCAAGTCATTCACGGAGGAAACAAAACGATCATCATCAATGGCATTGATACCTTGGCCATGTTTGGGCATTGGTGCCGTTATTACATTAGGCGTTTCTGGGGACTCAAATTCAAGCTCCTTCGCATCGATAAGGTCTTGCACCTTATTCTTTAAGGCCAAACAATCATCTGTATCGTGCCCTGGGCTTCCAGAATGATAGGCACATCGGGCATTCGGGTTGTAGCAAGGAGAAGCAGTATTGGGGTTCTTGGGAGCTTCCTTTAAAATTTCCAAATTGGTCCTTAGAAGGTGTGGCAAAACTTGAGACATGGTCATGTTAATCCGGGTAAATCGTCTCATGAGCGCTTCTGGTTTGCGCTGATAATTTCGCTGCTGATTTGGCGCAGGATTAGAGATCATAACAGCCCCTACTGCCGGACGACGGTCGGTTTTGTTTTTATTCCTATGGTCATACGTAGCACTGACTTCCTTCTTCCCAACAAAAGGTTTCTTTACCAAACTTGAGGATGCATCTCTTTGAATTTTGCCACTTTTTATACCGGCTTCGACCCGCTCACCAGTCATGATTAATTCGGTAAACCCATATGAAGAACTCCCAATCAGGTGATTGAAAAATGGTCCTGAAAAGGTGCCAAGGAACATATCCACTAATTCTCTGTCAGATAGAGGGGGCTGGACTCTGCCTGCGAGATCCCTCCATTTTTGAGCATAGGTTTTGAAACCCTCATTTGTTCCCATAGACATGCTCTGTAACTGTGTCTTAGTCAGAGCCAAAGCATCATTATACTGATACTGTTTGTAGAAAGCGGCAGCCAACTCTTCCCAATTACGGACATTGGACCCTTCTAATTGGTAGAACCAATCCAACTGAGTCCCCGATAAGCTCTCCTGGAAGAAATGCACCCACAGATTTTTGTCAGCCGTGTGGGGTTGAATCTTTCTGAGATATGACCTCAGATGTAGTTTTGGGCAAGAGATACCATCATACTTAGCGAAGGTTGGGACCTTGAATTTCTGTGGGATGACAACCCCTGAGATGAATCATAATTCTTCAAAGTCCAAACCCGGTACTCTCTAAATCTCCATGGCATTCAAACGATCCTGTAGCTGTTTGTATTTATCATCAGCAGAAGGATATTGCTCCTCAGAGTAATCAGGCTCGTCCTCTCCTTCGGATACTGGGTCGTCGTTCACTTCCTTGGTCTCAGCCCCTTGGTTATCTCCTTCACCCGATGATGTTGCAAAGTCCAAGGTTCGCCTGGTCTGTCCTTTAAACCTTCTTCCCATGATCACAACTCCGGTTGGTTTCTTCATTTTCTTCTTTTTCTCTTTGGCTAGCAGAGTCTTCAACTCCTTTTGCCCTTTTATCAGAGCCATGAGCATTTGTTGAAACTGGGCATTCTGCGCCTGAAGATCTTTCACAATCTGTTCAACATCCATCTCACTGAAATAAACAGTAGAAGGATAAGGCGACCTGTTATGAGAAACCTGTATGATGTTATGATGAATGAAGATGCAATATGCAAATGATTTCAAGGAAATTTAGAAGATTTAAATTTGTCCAAACCAAAAAAGAACACACGTCATATTAAATAAAACCAAGTTTGAATACATCATGCCTCCTTGGGCTTACAAAGAAAGAAATAAAATACAGCAAAAATTCTCAAGACAAGTAGACCGAACGCATCCTCTTTGGAGCAATGTAGGTATTCAAATTTTTCTCTTCATGAAGCAGTTTGGTGAGCTCTAGAACCTTCTTCTCACTGGCGTAGTACTGGGTTTCAAAGGTGTCTCGTTCTTCCTTCAACTGAATCCAAGCTTTCTGCAGGTCTTCGAGAGAGGTAGGCATGTCCGGATGAAGAACGGTGTATGGGACGTCTCCTTCAGTAACAGGCTCAATGATGACAGGAAGGATGGAAGGATAAGGCATCAAGAGATTTTGAGCATGAACCCGTACCCACCTAAGGTAAGGCTCGAGAGGGATAGAGTTTTTATGTCCCAAAGTCCTACTGTCCACCTTGTTTACCATTCCCCAAGCACGTGCAAACCACTGGCGATAACCTTGATCTTCTTTGTCGTAGTCGAAGACCAAACCCTGGACGAGCATCTCATGAGGGTCGTCTCTTCGGGCATACCTAAACTCCCTAAGAGCTAAACACGGGTTGTAGGTGATACCTCCCCTAATACCTAGCAGAGGTACATTAGGGAACTCACCACAACGGTCAATGATAGAAATATCTTCCAAGGATCTTGAGCACCAATGGATATTAGCGTGGGAGAGAGACATTATCCTTTGAGACCAAGTCAATCTTTGCTCGTTCTTCAATGCTGACTGAGGCAGGTGTGAAGTGAACCACTTAGCGAGTAAGGGAATACAACACAAAAGGGTACCTCTTTTGTTCATGGTACGGGTATGAAGGCAATGCAAGATGTCTCCTAGCAAGGTGGGTATAGGATTGCGAGAGAGAAAGACTTTGATGGCATTAACGTTTATGAATTGGTCCGAATTAGGAAACATAACCAAACCATAAATGAGGAGAGCTAGCACGTCTTCGAAAGCTTGGAAGTCCATGTCATCCCAGAATGAACGAGCTTTTTCCAACAGAAACTTATCTAAAAAATCTTTAACCCCACTTCTTGTCTCCCAATTGGCTATGACGTTGACCCTTTTCACATGTAAAGCTTCAGCGATGACTTCAGGTTTTGGAATCCCTTTTAGACCGCTGAACATTATCTGATTAAGCACGGTCACTCCTAAGAGCAGAGAGAACTCTTCTAGTGTAGTTACCAACTGATAGTCCGGAAAAGTGAAACAATGATGTACGGGGTCAAAGAATTGGAATAGTACACACATCATTTCTTCTTGGAAGTTGGATGTAGCCAAACTGAGGAGTCGACCGTACTTCTTGGTAAAAGGAGAATCCCCAGGAACTCTTGAAGCTAGCTCTTAAAGTTGAGGATGTGCTTTTACAAAGCTGATTCGGATGGTGTTTCTTCGGAGAGAATTCATATCCTACAAAACAAAAACAAAGATAAATTTCTAAATCCTTGAAATGGTTAGTGAGCATGCATATGATGTTGATGATGTTTATGTACAAGCAAACATATACACACACAACAAACATATCCCTATGTTTTAGGCTTGCATGAATTTGTAGGTAAGTACCCCCTTGAAGTTTTAGTTGGCTCAACCTGTCCTAGAAATAATGATCGGGTTCTAAAGGATCTCAATATCACCGACCTTTCTCTTAGGCATTGTCTCAGCATAATAATCTTTTCTTGCGGCCGAGATATCCCAAAAGTCTAGCCTCAATGAGTGTAGTATCGAGTGTCAACCAATTTTCAGTTTTACACCGAAACCGGCTACCTCACTATGTCCTAATGGCCAAGTTTGTTCAATTAGGGTTCTAAGGTTAATTAGTGCTTCACGACGCCACTCAGCGGCCCCGTATTCTCCTCGATTCACCACGAGGGATACCGGTACCCACAAATGAGTTACACTAACATAGCCATTGTCTCAACCATATCGGTCTACGTCGTACAGTCTCCACAATCTATTTCTATTTACCTAAAAAGATGCCCCAAATCCGGGTGGAGGATCAAAGCAAGCCCAATACAAAGAACTAAATATAAAGCACACAAATCAAATAATGAAAGCGAGTAAAGGTGATCTATCCCTAAGGTAACCCCACTTTTTATTAATTCCCTAGCAGAGTCGTCAGTTCTGTGATACGGTGGGAGAACTGACTTGACGTTTTGCATTTCGATCGCATTTATGCGGATAGCAAGAGTCACCACTGACTTTTCTTTTATCCAAAAGGAAAGGTAAAAAAGCACAGGAAAGATCTTTCGAGATTATTTCTCAGGTTCGGGGGGTAGATTATGAAAAGGGAAGGTATTAGCACCCTTTTCATCCATGGTTTTCCATGGGCTCTTTGTTACTCGTTATATCACTTGCTTTCATTTGACAGTGTGCTTGTGGTGTGGGCTTTGAAAGTATTTTGAAAAATCTCTTTGTAATGGTTCTCGTTTCTATAAGAACGCGTACAAAGTTTTGTTTCAAAAAGTGGTTCAAAGATGTGTTTGTGAATCGTGTTTCGGAAAGTGTTTTGAAAAGATGTTTTGAAATGGTTCCCGTCTCTATAAGAATGTATACAAAATTTTTTGTCTTTTGGGAAATATTTTTGAAATGAAAGTGTAGGTGTGAAAAGTTTCTATTGTGAGCAAGCGAGTAACTAAGAGAGAATCTATCTACTCGAAAGGTCTTAAATTGTTCTTTTCTTTCTCCTTTTAATGCTGCTATCTTACCATTGATTTGGTAAGAAGCCCCATTGTTGGATGTAAAGGGACAGGCGCGGGTCAATTTTACAATCATTGAAAGCAATTTATGAGACGCTTTAGCAATTTTCATAAGGTACGAGATCATTTTATCGAAGGCAACGTCTAGGGTCATCGAGGGACTACGATCCCTTTTTTATCGAAGGGTCATTGCTAAAGCGTCCCATATTCGAGGGACATGATTGTATTTCCGAGGCAACGAGCGAGGTTACCCTAGAGGTGCGCATGTGAAAAAGTGTGTTGGTTTCAAGTTATTTTATTCTTCGATTAGGTCATCTAGCTATTGATTTTTGAATCTTACCATACACGTCTAATTACTATACAGTATAGGGAAAACAGTAAATTACGGGAATTGAAATTCTACGCTATTACAAAATATTCGGGAATGGGGGTACAATTTTTACAAATGGGGATGAATCAAATGTGATAGCAAAATCTAAATAGCAAACAATACAACCATATCGAAGTTTGTGCGATTAATGAAAGCTATAATAATCTATGAAATAAATTCAAACAAAAATATGGAAATGAAATTTTAAGTATTTATTTGAAGGGAAGAAAGTAAAACCTATTCTAAAAATGAAATAATTGACTAAAAGAAATTAAAATTGTATGCATTATCTTTTTGTATTTTTAATTATGTAAGTAACAAAATAAATTAAAGAAGGACAAAACTAAATTCTATTATTATTTTTGGTGTTTTATTATATGTAAATTAAATCTAAAAACAAATTTTATTAAAGAAAGAAAAAGAAATTGATAAAAGTTATTCACAAAGTCTAAATTAGTTATATAAAAAAGAAGTATATTTTAAGTTTTAATAGCATTTTGTATAACAAAAAAAGAATAAGAAAATAAAATAATAGACAGCATGGGCTTATGGAGGATTTGGGAGGAGGCCCAAAGAAAATAATTGTTTATCTTGCTGTAACAAAAAAACAGGCAAAAGGGGGGGTGAGGCCAGCAAAAACGAAATGGGCTTACAGATCAAACAAAAACCAAGCCCAAGCTTCTAAACCAAGCTTAGTTACTGATTAAGGGATAAAAACAAAATTAGGTTTTTTGGGAAATCTTTGTCACTCACGGTGCCACTAGTTCATCTTCTTCGTTCATCTCTTCCGTTCGTTGAAACCCTCTAATCATCCTCACTACCCATCCCTGTCTAACCTCATGACCGAGTCGCCCTCTTCAGTAACATACTACCTCTTTATCTCACTGTGATTTGCATCTTTGAAACCCTAATTTTTGAATTCGAATTTGAACCCAAAAGACCCGAAATTGGTTCATCCTTGACCTCCCCATAGCTCTCTGTTATCGGAACACAACCCTCTCGCCTCCCTAATCAAGTTCTAACAATTTTTTTTGAAAAGGGTAAGATTTCTGTCATTTTTAAAGCTTAAAGATTTCACTGATCTTTTTCTATCTTTGTGTTTTCTTTTGACTACCTCGTTCTTTTAGATGCAGAGAATATGTTATGGAATTATGATAAAGGGGAGAAATTCATACCTGTTGGATCTTTACGACTTCTCTCTTGCGAAATAGAAAAGGGAGAGGCGAGACTGAGGACGGTGTTCCAATGGTGGCGGAAGTTTTATGAGGACCAGAGTGTGGCTTCACTGGTTTGTCGGTAACTTCTTCTGTTTTCTTTGTTTGAATGATGATGGTGTCATCTCTGTGTTTTTGGGATTTTTGTGGTTTGTTACTGTTTGATGTTTGTTATTGGTTTCTGGGATTTTTGTGATGGTTATGTTGCTGTTTTTTTTTAGTTTTATCAGGTTACATGCTTTGTGAGTTTTGAGGCTTTGTAGGTTTTTTTGTGAAGCTTGGCTACTGTGTTTGGGATTTTTTGATGGTTAACGGGCTTTTGTTGTTAAGCTTGTTACAGGTTTTTGTTATTTGATGATGATTACTGGTTTTTGTTGGCTACTGTGTTTGGGATCTTTTTGATGGTTAACGGGTTTTTAACAGTTTTTTGTTGTTTGATGGTTACTGGTTTTTGTTGGCTACTATGTTTGGGATCTTGGAAACTTGCTACTGTGTTTTTATTTGATGCTTAGTTCAGGTTTTGGGAGTTTTGAGGTTTTGTTTGATGGTTGGCAGTTTGAGATTTGTTCCTGGTTTTTGGGATCTTTTAGTTATGGTTCTGTTGCTGGTCTTGAGAGTTGGATGCTGGTTGTTGGTTTTGGGATATGATGCTTTGTTTTATGGTTAGCAATTTGATATTTTTCTTGGATATGTTACTGGTTTGCTGTTTGGGTTTTAGGCTTGTTACAGGTTTTTGGTTTGATGATGGTTACTAGTTTTCGTTCTCTTTGCTCTCTCCTCTTTTTGATTTCCCTGCTTCTGTTATATTGACTCTTCAAAAAATGTTGTGGCCTCTTGGCCTTTGGTCTCTACAACAGGTTTTGCTTACAGCAGGTTTTGCTTACAGCAGGTTTTGTTTTTTAGCAATTTTGATGATTCTTGGGTTTGCAGCAGCTCCTCTTTTGTAGCAGGGCTTTTGCAGAATATGCACTTTGGGAAATTCCAATATCCTAGGTGACTTCTTTCCTCTCTTCTCTCTCAATGACAATAAAAAATCAATTTGCTCTTTTGCCTTTTTTACTAATTCTGAAAGGTTTGCAGTTGGAAAATGATGATTTCTTGAGCTAGTATTGCTATTTTGTTTGACTTAGCATCTAGCTATTTACCATACTGCTGCCTCGTTTTTGTTGATGATGTTGTTGTTTGTCCAGTTGTGATAATGCTGCTGTTTGTTTGGGTTGTGACAATGTTGTTTGTTTGGTTCGTGTGGCAATGCCGCTTGTTGTTTGGACAGTTTGGTAATGCTGCTTGTTTGGACAGCTTGTAGCATTTTGTTTTGACAGTTTGTAGCATTTTGTTTTGACAGTTTGTAGCATGCTCGCGAATTTCTCTTCTTCTTTCTTTTTGTGAACCAAGAAGGATAACCTTCTTGTGATTTGCAATTAGGGGAAATAAATTGTGATGAATTGAACAGTATTCTGATTCCATATTGCAAACCTTAATGATGAATACTTTTTTTTGGAAAATTTATTATTCATGCCTATATAATTTGTGTTAATCATGTTTTCTTTTTCTTGTCTTCATGTGAGCAAAATTGGATATGACAAAGCGAAGAACGCAAGAAATCTGTAGCAAGCATGGAAATGTTGGAGATAAGCAAAGGAATCTGATACGACTTCAATCTTCAAACAACTTAGACATAGATTAATTCTCCTAGGCCAAACATTCATTTGGATTTTCCTTGTAACTTAGAAAGATCATTCTTGTATTGTATTGTATCCAATAGTACCAATTCATCTTTGAATACAATAAGTTGTAAAACATAAAGTATTGAAAGAATAAATTGTTTTGTAATAATGATTGAAATTGGAGAAAATCTTGAGTTGTAGCATGAAGTATTCTGGTGTCATTTTATAACTTGAAATCCTTTATCAACAACAACTTGTAATTTCTAATTGACTTTTTTGAAATTCCCAATCAAGATAATTGGAATAAAATGCTCCAGTCTGGTAACTTCGATTCCAAGCAATCCCAATAAATTTGTAACTGCATTTCAAACAAACACGCACTGTATAATCCATTTCCTAACCAAACAAATGTTTTAAGGATGTAAATCATCTGGTCAACCTGGACCCCACAATCATGATTGTCCTAAATGACAGTCTTAACCTCCATCTCTTGTCCCAAACAAATCATGCTCTGAGAACAAACATTATCTTTTCAGTAAACTGCATTTTAAGAAAATTCAAAATCAATAAAATGCCTTGCGATGATTTGATAATTTTAAAGTTTTCCAAACTCAAATTTCTTCCGATTCTTTGAAGATAAACCCGTGAGAGACATCCCATCTGACCATGAACATACAGAATCGTCTCAAAATCTTGTAGCTTGAAGAAATCATAAATACAACCTTGAGGAAGCATGAAGACCTGTGAAAGCCAATTGGATCTTTGAAAACTCATTTTCTTTTGAGAATTGCAAGAAATCCTAATTGCTGGTTTACTGCCACAGAAGAGAATCTGTCTGGTCGATTTCTGAGCCAACTTGAATATCCGAGAAACCCTAGGGTTGTGTCTTCTTATGAAAAATGGTAGGGCAAATTTTGGGGTACAACACCTTGCTATTGACAATGAAACCTAAGAGCTTACCATATATTACCCCAAAGGTGCACTTGTTCAGATTCAGTCTTAACTTGTACTTCCTCAGTCTTTCAAACAGATTTTGTAGGTGATCAAGGTGCTCTTCTTCAGTCTGAGATATGGCTATCATATCTTCAACATAGAACTCTATCTCATAATGAATCATATTGTGAAACAAAGCTACCATAGCACGCTAATAGGTTGCCCCGTCGTTCTTCAACCCAAATGGCATAACTTTGTAACATAAGGTACCCCACTATGTGACGAAGGTTGTTTTCTCCATGTCTCTAGGCGCCATTTTGATCTGATTATAACCAGAGAAACCGTCCATGAAGGAGAATATCTTGTGCTGTGTAGTGTTGTCAACCAGAACATCAATATGGGGAAGTGGAAAGTCATCCTTGGGGATTTCCCTATTCAAATATCTGTAATCCACACACATACGCACCTTATCGTCCTTTTTAGGTACTGTTACCACGTTCACAACCCATTGTGGATAGGAAGTAACAACTAAAAATCTGGCATTAAACTATTTCATGACTTCAGGCTTGATCTTTTCTGACATCTCAAGATGCATACGACGAACCTTTTGCTTCACGGGAGGATAGTCTTCTTTCGTTGGCAGACGATGAACCACAATATCAGTGTCCAGCCCTGGCTTGTATTCAAATATCTGTAATCCACACACATACGCACCTTATCGTCCTTTTTAGGTACTGTTACCACGTTCACAACCCATTGTGGATAGAAAGTAACAACTAAAAATCTGGCATTAAACTATTTCATGACTTCAGGCTTGATCTTTTCTGACATCTCAGGATGCATACGACAGACCTTTTGCTTCACGGGAGGATAGTCTTCTTTCATTGGCAGACGATGAACCACAATATCAGTGTCCAGCCCTGGCATGTCTTCATATGACCAGGCAAAGATCTCAACATAATCATGTAACATTTGAATTAACCGTTCTTTGACACCATTTTCCAAGTTGGCACCTATCTTGACTTCCTTTTTATCCTCTTCAGTACCCAAGTTTACTGTCTTGACCGGCTCTTCATGAGGTTGTATTGTTATTTCCTCTTGCTGTAATAGTCTAGAAAGTTCTCCTAGTACTTCACAATCTTCCTCACCTTCGTCCTCGGCTTGGTAGATCGGATTTTCAAAGTAATAACTGGAAGTAGCAGAACTGTTATCAATGGGATCCAGGGTGGATGTGGATCATTTTGATATGTAGGTGTGTGTAAGAGAGCATAGCTATTTTGACAACACCAAAGTAAAACAAAAGAAAGAGAGCGTAAAATTTGTATGCAAAACATCCAATGATTTATTAATGACATATGAAAGTGAAATGATAACCCTCACAAATAAACCATTGTGCCTCGGGTAAGACACAAGGCTTTACAGTTTAAGTTGTTCAAATATTACATATCCCAAAAAACAAAAAAGACAATTACTCCTGGATGAAAGTAATGGGAACAAAATCCTTGGTACTCCAATTGTTAAGTCCACCATTGATAGTTGGGAAGATCCACTTATCCATGTCGCAGTCATTGTCACTGTCCTCCAAAGCATTGATTCCATGGTTGCTAATGCGTAGTGGTGGTCCTCCGGCACGAGCACGACAAACAACTTTTTGAGATCCTGAAGTGAAACCCAAACCAAATTTGTCAGACTTATAGGGGATGTTAGGGAGCTGGCCCCAGATATTAACCCCACCTTCTTCAGCTACAACTTTGGCATCCTTCAAAGAATCCATCTTCGATGGGGGTCTGGTAATCTTCAGAACACTGGTAGTAGTTCTGGTTACAGCAATTGTCTGAGGAACCTCTTCAAAATTCTGGCAGGGGGTTTCGATGAACTTGTCGTCCATCTCAACATACCTGAAAGAGTTCAAATGGATAACCATATACTCTTCTTTGCCATGGAATGTAACAATCTTTTTATTAACCGGATACTTTAACATCTGATGCAAAGTGGAAGTAACAGCGCTGGCCGCATGAATCCAAGGGAGTCTTAGAAATCAGAAGTAAGATGGGAGGATGTCCATCACGTAGAAAGTAGAGCTAAACATTTGGGAGCCGACTTTAATAGGAATGTCCACCTCCCCGTGTACCATTCTCTTGGAACCATCAAAAGCCCTCACCACAATATTGATGGGCTTCAATGTAAGTCATTCACAGTCTAATCTGTCTAGGGAACCCTTGGGTAGAACATTTAGTGACGAACCTGTATCAACTAGAACATGAGCCAGGGTAGTGCCCCTGCACTCAATAGAGACATGTAGGGAATCATTATGATTTCTTCCTTTGGACGTTAAATCAGCATCGGAAAAACCTAGTCCTTTATCAGCAGTCATACTAGCAACACAGTTCTCAAATTGGTCGGCAGAAGTCTCTCGTGGCACATGAGTAGACTTCGGGAATTTCACCAAAGCCTTTGTATGCGCTTCAGAGAATAACAACAAGGCCATCACTGAAATCTTTGAGGAGGTTTTCCCTAATTTTTCCACAACATTGTAGTCACTTTTCCGCATAATCTTCAGTATATCCTCCATTTCTTTTTTGGAGGCTTCAGGAATGGTTCTTTTAGGTGCCCCCATCTGGGAAGGCTCAACCAATACTTCTTTTCCCCGAGTCTCAGCTGACTTAGTAGCAGGAATAGCAACAGGAGTGATAGTAGGAGTAGCAACAGGAGTAATAACATGAATATTAGCAAGAATAACCAAAGGAGTGGCAACAGTCTTTGGAGAGATCTCTAGAGAGAAAATCCTTCCGCTTCAGGTAAGTTTACTGGTCCCAACAATGTTATCAATGTTAGGACAGTATCTTCAGCAGCTTCATTTTTGATAGCCAATAGGTCTTTCTTGATGCCATGGTAATAAACGTCAGCTACATAATTCCATGGAACAACTTTGTTAGAGGAATATGGTATGGGACCTGAAAAGGTGATAATTAAAGGAGCAACCTTAGGAGTGGATGTGATCCTGACAGGTATTTTAGAGGAGACCCTGAGAGGATTGTCGGAAATGGTAATAATTGACACATCTTCACATCTTGCATCTTCACATAGACTTTTCATAGAGGGAATCTTATGAAGATGTGAAAAACACAAGAGGGGGGAGGGGGGGGGGTTGAATTGAAAACTTGAATCTAAACTCTTAATGACATAGTATTTTTATCCTGGTTCGTTTGATCTCAAACTACTCCAGTCCACCCGTCAAGGTGATTTTGCCTCTCTCCAACGAGGTCTTAATTCACTAATCTCAACAATATTACAAAAGCTACTTGAACAACTGTTAAAGTCTTCTTGAGTACAACCACAATCTGGTTAATCTCAAGGAACACTTCTTCAATATAATTATACTATATGTGTGTTGTTGTTTTTCTAATAAAAACTGTTTATCACAATTGTGATAAATTAAACAGGATTATAGCTTAGAAAAGTAAAATGAAATTGCTTGCAGCTTTGAATATGCGTGAGTGGTTATCTAGCGAATCTCTTTAATTTTGGAAGTTGACTATGTTTAAATAGGCAGTGGAATGACGTTGATCATAAAGCATATTTAATGTCATTAACACACTTTCCTTTTGGAGAAGATCCTGTCTGAAAGAAGCCGTTGAAATTGATGCTGTCTTAAATGATCAGTAATGCTTTAGAATCTTATCTCCTTTCTTGCTGATGATGCTTCAGAATACTGATGACTTGGATTGGTATGTTCTTGTTCAGAATCAGAGTTTACTTTGATTTAGCGCAGATTCTAGTCATCAATCTTCAGCGTATGTTCTGATGCTTAAGCGTGTAGACCTTATGGATTATCTTCTGATGCTGATAAGATCAGAACTTTTGCATACATAAAAACATAATTTTAAGGAGCATATTTGTTCTTTTTATTCTTTGTATTTGTTATCATCAAAACTCTAATCAAGGGTTGTAGAATTAAACTATGTCCTAATAATCTCCCCCTTTTTGATGATGACAAAACTAGATTTTTCAATTAAGAAATAAAGAATAAAAGGTTTAGAAGAAACTCCCCCTGAGTTGATTGCTTCCCTTAAGTTCCTTGTGCATCAGAGTTTAGCTTTATCTTTTATCATAGTTTGTAGAGTTTGTACCTGTTCAAGCTTTTCAGAAGATAGAGGTTAAGTAATTCAGAATGTTTGAGACTTTTGTCTCAGTAAACCATTATTGAAAATATCTTACTTTCTCCCCCTTTTTGTCAGTAATCAAAAAGGCAATATAATCAGAGCCAAAATAGTTGAATTATATTAAAAACAAGAAGCAATGATAAGTTTCTGAACAGAAGTGGAAGGAAAAAGTTAAGTGTTACAGATACGGATTTAAAACATAAAATAGTCTAAGAGGGAGGAGGAAGACGTGTGAACAAAGCTTCCAGCAATCCCTTGATCTGGGTATTAGATTCTTCTTGTTTTCCCAAGATGCTCTTGACCTCTTTGTTTGTGTCCTCCTGCCTATCCAACCTTTCCTGGATAAGAGCATTTTCTCTCTTTAACTCGTCCAGAGTTTGCATGACTGAGGAAGGTGCTGGAGATTCTTCAGTAGTTGGATGCTTCTCAGAGCATTATGCAGTTTGTTCACAATGAACTATTTCCTTTGATGTGATCATCTCTTCTGGAGCAGTAGTCAGGGAGAGACCTTCTGATTTTGGTTGAACTTCATCTGAGGGATGATGCTCTGACCAGGGAGCATTATCCAGAGGGAGTATATCCTTCTTGCGCAGATGGCTCAGAACTTGGTCTTCAAAAGCCTTTAGCTTAGCACTAAAATTCCGTTGAACCTGTTCATAACTTTGTTCCTTTAGCTTTAGCGTTTCAGAACTCAGCCAATTTCTGAATCTTATCCATATATAATCAGAAGCAGCAGGATTAATCATCTTTAGACTAGCATACTACAAGGAGTTTATCCATTCATGTACCCCTGTTTCAAAAATCAACAAATTTGTACCAACATCTGATGTGGTTTCAGTTGGTTTTGGTTTGGGAATGGCAGTTTTGTGAGAGATAGTAACTAGTCTTTCCAGTGTAATTGGATCAATGACAAGTTTTAAGTTGTCAGCTGGACTGCTATTGGGTGAAGAAGTGGGAGAGTCATGTATGATGATTGGACTGGAAGGGGAGTTTGGTGGTGTGGATTCCAGAGAAGAAGGAATTTTTGGAATGTCGTGGATGGTGAGAGTCATGCGAATGGCAAGTGGTTCAGTGATTCCAGGTATTGGGATTGTATCAGAATCTGAATGAGGTT
This sequence comes from Vicia faba, assembly GCA_948472305.1. Classification (NCBI taxonomy): domain Eukaryota; kingdom Viridiplantae; phylum Streptophyta; class Magnoliopsida; order Fabales; family Fabaceae; genus Vicia; species Vicia faba. The sequence goes on along the minus strand of OX451735.1, from coordinate 455,615,914 downwards.
CTTCAGATTGGTTTGTTGAAACATGGTGATGTTCTGGTTCATGGATATCAGAGGATTGATTCTTAGAAGGTTGAGCTTCTGGTTGTTGTTCAGGTTGAGGTGATGGTGGATGAGGAATATCTTGTTGTGGAGAGAGAGGTTGCGGAATATCCGATGTAGTTTCAGAGTTTGGGTTATCAGGGAGTTGAGGATTTGGATTTTGTGGTATGGGAGCTGAGAAGTCTTGGTCAAATGAATCAATATTAGACAGAACTTTGGCAAGTTCTGGTTGAGTTTGTTCAGGGTTTGGATTATGAAAAAGGGAGTGAGTTTCATTCAGACCTAGAGTTTCTGATGGATCAAACCTTATGTCAAAGTCTTCAAATGTTTGTGGGGTTGGGTGTTCTGGCTGAGTAGTTATGGTTTCAGATGTTGATAAATTAATTGATTCTAAAACAGGAACAGAGGAAGGATTACCTTTCTTTTTGGAAACTTTTGGAGTCCTCTGGGATGATCCTTCTGCTGCAACTATCCTTTTCTTGGTCTTCTTCAGAACAACTTCTAGAGCAGCCTGATGCAAGTCCTAGATATTTATTTCTGGTGCAGTGCCATCTGCCTTACACGCATCCATATATCTGACAATTATCTCTGGCTTGGAGTCAATCTCAGAGAAAAGAGGAAAATCATTTAGAGGAATTCTTCTTGAAGTGATGGTTGCAAAAGAAGTAACGTTGGGTTCCCTCTTGATATTCTCAATGATTTTCATCTTCTTCATATTTTTTGTATTCAGAGGCTTCCCAGCAGTTGCTTCCAGTGAGCTGATTTCCTGAGCTTCAGTCAAATGCTCTATCAGCCTATTCTCTGTCAGAATATCTGATATGAGTCTTCCTAGGGGTATCCAGTCCCTTTTGGTACGTTCATCTTCTCTAGTTTCCTTCACACTAGTTCTAAGATGATTAAACAGCAAGTGTGGGAGGTTTACCTTAGTCTTCTTGGCAATGAAATAGATCAGAAACTGTTGATCAATGTTTATGTAATCAGGAGAGCTAGTTGGCTTCCTGTGGTTGATACACCCCAGAATTATTTTAGCCCAAATTCTGTGATGATCCTTCAGATATCTGATTTTGCTGGAGGGAAGTCTAAGAGTAAATATTTCCCTTGCAATAGAAGCTACATCAGAGCATCTTTCAGCCATGTCAATACATCTGACACCTCCACCATTGTAACCAATAAGCCTTGAAATTAGGTCTTTTGTAATAACAATTTTCTTCCCCATGACATAAGAGGTAACTTGATGATTTGAAGAAGAAGAATGTATCCAGAATTCTTTGACAAGAATTGGAAATGTTGGCCCTAGAAGACGGTCAAAGTATTTGTTCCAACCTTGAGCATTGACGTCTTCATACAGATTGAAGCCGTTCTCTTGCAAGCTTTCAAAGTCAATAATCAGTTCTGAAAGAACTTCCAGATTATCAATGGGAGTGAGTAGCATTCTGTAAGGTTCTTTGTACTGTTCCATTGAAGCAGTTTCCTGAGTTCTGATGTTTTGGACGCTTGAAGAAGCCATTTTTCACACAAGATTTAAGAAAGATGAAAGGGATTTTTTTTTTGAAAGTACGAACTAGAAACGATAGAAAGTATTAAGAGAGTAAAAGTGAAGGAATGTAAAGAGTAAAATTTGAGTTTAAATAGTTTTTCTTGAAAACATAAGTAGTAAGAAAGAGAAATAATTAGTCATGATTATAAGAATTAATGATAGCTGAAATTAGGGGATTCAGAAAGATATTGGAACGGTTACCCATGATGTGTGTCTCAATGCACCCAATCAGCGCTTTTGACCTTTCAGAAAAGTGAACGCGTGTTCAACCTCAGAAAGTAGCTGATGAATGGATGACAACTGTTTGCTTATGTGAACAACACACTTCTATCCTTGAAATGAAACATTCAGATCTTCATGGATAGATTCTGATGCAATCTGTACTACTAAAACTCTGAAGGCAGGTTGATCAGTAGTTCACAGAAAATAACAAAGTTCTGAAGGTTAAGATATGTAAATAAAACAATTTATTCTGGGCATAGCTTCATGCTGAGATGTTTCAGAATGAAGTTAAACCTATCTCCAGAAAGAGGTTTTGTAAAGACATCAGCCCATTGATGGTCTGTGTCAATGAGTTTTAAGTTAAGAATCCCTTTCTGAATATAGTCCCTAATAAAATGATGTTTTATTTCTATATGCTTAGCCCTATAATGTAAAATAGGATTTTTACTGAGACAAATAGCAGAAGTATTGTCACAGCGGATAGGAATTTTACTCTCAAACATATTGAAGTCTTCAAGTTGACTTTTCATCCAGAGCATTTGCGTACTACATCCAGCAGCTACTATGTATTCAGCTTCTGCTGTTGATAATGCTATTATGGATTGTCTCTTGCTGGACCATGAGATTAGATTTTCTCCCAGAAACTGGCAGCTTCCAGAAGTGCATTTATGTTCTACTCTGTCTCCAGCAAAGTCAGCATCACAATATCCTACTAAGCTGTAATCATTTGATTTTGTATAAAACAAACCCAGATTAGCAGTACCTTTCAGATACTTGAAAATTCGCTTAACTGTTGTTAAGTGAGATTCTCTAGGATCTGATTAGAATCTAGCACAAATGCAAACACTGAATAAAATGTCAGGCCTTGAAGCCGTCAGATAGAGAAGAGAACCAATCATACCTCTGTAGACCTTCTGCTCTACCTTTTTACTTACCTCTTCCTTTTCCAGAATGCACGTGGGATGCATTGGAATCTTTGAGGGCTTACATTCTGAGAGATCAAATTTCTTCAGAAGTTCTCTGACATATTTGCTCTGATGAATGTAAGTTCTTTCTGGAGTTTGGTTTATCTGAATTCCCATAAATAATTTGAGTTTCCCCATTAGGCTCATCTCAAACTCTGCCTGCATACATTTAGCAAACTCTCTTCCCAGAGAGGGTTTAGTAGATCCAAATATAATGTCATCAACATAAATCTGACATACTAACATGTCATTCTTAACTGTTTTACAAAATAAGGTTGTGTCTACTTTTCCTCTAGTGAATTCCTTTTCTAACAGAAAGTTACTTAGTCTTTCATACCAAGCTCTGGGAGCTTGTTTTAGACCATAGAGTGACTTCTTTAGTTTGAAAACATATTCTGGATTTTTGGAATTCTCAAAACCAGGAGGTTGGTGCACATATACCTCTTCATCTATATAGCCATTTAAGAATGCACTTTTGACATCCATCTGATACAGAGTGATGCCTTTATTAACAACAAATGATATTAAAAGTATGATAGATTCTAACCTGGCGACTGGAGCAAAGGTTTCTCTATAGTCTATCCCCTCTTGCTGACTATAACCTTGTGCTACCAGTCGTGCTTTGTTTTTGATGACTTCACCTTGCTCGTTCAGTTTGTTTCTGAACACCCATTTTGTACCAATGACGTTGAATCCTTTTGGTTTGGGAACCAGATCCCATACGTCATTTCTGGTGAATTGATTTAGTTCCTCTTGCATTGCCAGAATCCAGTTATTATCCAGAAGTGCTTCATCAATTGTTGTTGGTTCAATCAGAGAGACCAGTCCCATGAGGGATTCTTCAGAGTTTCTGAATGTTGATCTAGTTCTGATTGGATCATCCTTCTTTCCTAGTATTGTATTTTATGGGTGATCAATGCTGCTTCTGGGTAGTCTTTTCTAGAGTTGATCAACAGACGGTGCTGATTGCTTGCAGTGACTCTTTCTGATGTTGAGGGAGTTTCCCTGTTGAGAACTTCTGATGAATTATCTTCAGTACCTGTGAGTTCAACTTCCATGCCTGCAAGGAGTTCATTCTGCTTTGACTTTTGAGGGTCAAGCTTATCATCAAACCTAACACTGATTGACTCTTCAACAATCTGTGTTTCTGTATTGTATACTCTGTACACTCTTGAGTGTTCAGAGTATCCTAACATGATACACTTTTGTGCTTTAGAGTCAAACTTGTTCAAATAATTTTTTGTATTCAGAATAAAACATGTACATCCAAATGGATGAAAATAAGAAATGTTGGGCTTTCTGTTCTTCCACAATTTATATGGAGTCTTTTCCAGAATAGGTCTTATGGAGATTCTATTCTGAATGTAACACGCTGTGTTAATTTCCTCTGCCAAGAAAATCTTAGCAACATTGGTCTCGTTGATCATGGTTCTGGCCATTTCTTGCAATGTTCTGTTCTTTCGTTCTACAACTCCATTTTGCTGGGAAGTTCTAGGACAAGAGAAGTCATGCAAAATGCCTTTTTCATTAAAGAATAATTCAAAATTTTTATTTTCAAATTCTCCACCATGATCACTTCTGACTTTGACAATTCTAAGATCCTTTTCATTCTGAACTTGGTTGCAGAAGGTAACAAACATAGAGTGTGAATCGTCCTTGTGTCTTAAGAACTTTACCCATGTCCATCTGCTATAGTCATATACGAGTACTAACCCATACTTCTTGCCACTGACTGAAGCAGTTTTTACTGGTCCAAATAAGTCAATGTGCAGAAGTTCTAATGGCGTAGAGGTGGAAACAACATTTTTGGATTTGAAAGCAGGTTTTGCATATTTGCCTTTTTGACATGCTTCACACAGAGCATCTGAGTTGAATTTAAAATTAGGAAGTCCTCTGACCAGATTGAATTTGTTGATTTGAGATATTCTTCTCATACTAACATGCCCCAATCTTCAGTGCCAAACCCATTGCTCGTTGTTAACAGAAAGTAGACATTTTACATTCTGACTCTTTAGTTCAGAAAGTTTTATTTTATAAATGTTGTTTTTCCTCTTTCCATTAAATAGGATAGTCCCATCTTTCTGACTAACAGCTTTGCATGAATTTTGATTGAAGATTATATCATAACCATTATCACTTAATTGACTTATGGATAACAGGTTATGCATTAAACCATCAACTAATAAAACATTACTTATAGAGGGAAGATTTCCATTACCTACTGTTCCAGAGCCAATGATTTTTCCTCTCTGATTTCCTCCAAAGCCCACGTAGCCTCCAGGCTTAAGTTCCAGGCTTTGGAACATATGCCTTCTTCCCGTCATGTGTCGCGAGCAGCCAGAGTCCAGGCACCATGATTGGTGTCTTAGCCTTGCTGCTAAAGATATCTTCCACATGTATGATTTTATCCTTAGGTGCCCACATTTTCTTGGGTCCTGATTTGTTAGTTTTACCAAAATTCTGATTGAATTTTGGTTTGACAGAATAATCACTACTTGTGTATTTTATGTCATGTGTGTGCCCATATATAAAATGTGAATTGAGTGGTGTGCGTTTTATAACAAAGTCCATGGAATTTTTTGGTGTAGATACCTTACCTTGATATCCTATCCCTTTTCTGCCATTTCTGCTAACTCCATAGATCATTTAAGCCATCTTGCTTCTGTCTATGTTTTTAGCTAGAAACTTCTGAAAGTTGTGATCATACTCTTTGATGATCTCATCAGCATTGTTGGGAGTTTCATAGATTATTTCCTTCTGAGAGTTTTGCAAATCATTTTCTAATTTTGAAATTTTTTCTCTTAACTCATAATTCTCCAATCTGAGACTCTCAGTCTTTTTAGAGTCAGAGGCAAGATTCCTTTTCAGGTTCCTGAATTTGACTATGATTTGCTAATACCTTTCCAGAATTTCATTTAGACTTTCTGCAAGTTCAGCCTTAGTAAAGTTTATGGTAAAGTCAGGGAATACCTCTTCAGTGTCTGATTCTGAGTTTGAACCAAAAGCTTCACTGTCTTCTGATACGTTTGCCATGAGAGCTATGTTTGCTCTTTGATCATCTGATTCTGAGTCAGCTTCAGATGTGTCAGAATCATCCCATGTAGCCATGAGGCTTTTCTTCTTTTCCTTGAGAAACTTCTTTTTGGGCTATTCCTTCTGAAGCTTTGGGCAGTCACTTTTGTAGTGCCCTTGCTCGTTACATTCATAGTAGATGATGTCCTTATTGTTTGGCTTTCTGTATCCTGAAGAACCTTCAGATCTTCTGTGTCCAGAGGAGGGCTCAGACTTTCTGTATCTGGAGGAGGATTCATTCTGATTCTCTAATCTTCTTGGATTTCTGAACTTCCTTTGTCCCTGCTTCTACAGTTGGTTCACCCTTCTAGAGAGGAGAGACAGTTCATCTTCTTCTGATGAGGATCCATCAGAATTTTCTTCCACAGCCTGCAAAACCTTGGAGTCATATTTTTTGTTAGATTTTAACGCTAATGGCTTACCTTGCTTTTGAGGATCATCTTCTTCTAGCTCTATCTCGTGACTTCTGAGGGAGCTAACAAGTTCCTCCAGAGAAATTTTGTTGAGATCTTTGGCTAGCTTAAGTGCTGTGACCATTGGCCTCCATTGTTTGGGAAAGCTTCTGATGATCTTCTTAACGTGATCAGCAGTAGAATATCCTTTGTCAAGAAGCTTTAGTCCAGCAACAAGAATTTGAAATCTAGAAAACATAGTTTCTATTGATTCACTATCTTCCATCTTGAATGCCTCATACTTCTGAATGAGCGCAAGGGCCTTGGTTTCTTTGACTTGAGTGTTGCCTTCATGCGTCATTCTCAGAGAGTCAAACATATTCTTGGCAGTTTCTCTGTTTGATATTTTCTCATATTCTCAATATGAGATGGCGCTGAGGAGAATTGTTCTGGCCTTGTAGTGGTTTCTGAATTCACGCTTTTGCTGATCAGACATCATTTTCCTGTCTATCTTCTGACCACGTCCATCCACAGGATGCGTGTATCCATCAGTCACCATGTTCCACAGATCAACATCATGGGCCAGAAAGAAACTCTCAATTCTGTATTTCCAGTAGTCAAAGTTTTCTCCATCAAAGACTGGAGGTTTGCCACTAAATTTGTCCTTGTCTTCATGGTTGTCATTGCTGATGTTTTGGCTTGGTCCCACCTAGTGTTTTTCTGATGCTTGGATCTTGTACTGACACGGTTAAGTGTTTAAGCTCAGAACCAGGCGCTCTGATGCCAATTGAAGATGTGAAAAACACAAGAAGGGGGGGGGGGGGGGGGGGGGTTGAATTGAAAACTTGTATCTAAACGCTTAATGACACAATATTTTTATCCTGGTTCGTTTGATCTCAAACTACTCCAGTCCACCCGTCAAGGTGATTTTGCCTCTCTCCAACAAGGTCTTAATTCACTAATCTCAACAAGATTACAAAATCTACTTTAACAACTATTAAAGTCTTCTTGAGTACAACCACAGCCCGGTTAATCTCAAGGAACACTTCCCCAATATAATTATACTATATGTGTGTTGTTGTTTTTCTAATAAAAAACTTTTTATCACAACTGTGATAAATTACACAGGATTATAGCTTAGAAAAGTAAAATGAAATTGCTTGCAACTTTGAATATGCGTGAGTGGTTATCTAGAGAATATCATTGACTTTGGAAGCTGACTATGTTTAAATAGGCAGTGGAATAACGTTGATCATAAAGCATATTTAATGTCATTAACACACTTTCCTTTTGGAGAAGATCCTGTCTGAAAGAATTCGTTGGAATTGATGTTGTCTTGAATGATCAGTAATGCTTCAGAATCTTATCTCCTTTCTTGCTGATGACGCTTCAGAATACTGATGACTTGGATTGGTATGTTCTTGTTCAAAATCATAGTTTACTTTGATTTAGCGTAGATTTTGGTCATCAATCTTAAGCGTATATTCTGATGCTTCGGCGTGTAACACTTATGGCTTATCTTCTGATGCTGATAAGATCAGAACTTCTGCATACATAAAAACATAATTTTAAGGAGAATATTTGTTCTTTTTATTCTTTGTATTTGTTAGCATCAAAACTCTAATCAAGGGTTGTACAATCAAACTATGTCCTAACATCTTCTCAAACAGAATTTCCTTATTGTTCATCAGGCGTTGGACACCTATTTTCAACAACAAACAAGCATTGGGAAAAGACGTACACAAGTGGCAACCTTCACCACAACCCGGAAATAAACTGGCTTGTATGAGATTCTTCTTAACAGTTGGCAGAGGAGTAGTCAAATCATCCATAGAATAAACAAATCGAACATCATCAACAACATTAAAACCCTGGCCATGCTTGGGCATTGGTGCAGTTATCACATTGGGGTTTTTCAGAGGGTCAAATTCAATCTCCTCTGCCTCAATAAGATCCTGAACTTTATTCTTCAGAGCCCAACAATCATTTGTATCATGCTCTGAACTGTTGAAGTGGTAGGCACACCGAGCATTTGGATTATAACAGGGAGATGTAATGTTTGGATTTTGAGGAGGCTCCCTCAGAGTGACCAAGCTAGCCTTAAATAGATGTTGCAATACCTGAGATAAGGGCATGTTGAGTCTGGTGAATTGTCTTCTATGTGCATCCTTCCTACGCTGATTATTTTGTCGTTGAGTCGATGCAGGGTTGGAAATCATCATAGCTCCTACCATTGGACAACGTTCAGTGTTACCCTGATTTCTCTGGTCATAAGCAACACTGACCTCTTTCTTCCTAATGAATGGTTTCTTCAATGTACTTGAAGATGTATCCTTTTAAATCTTACCTCTCTTGATACCAGCTTCTACTCTTTCACCTGTCAATATTAGCTCGGTGAACCCGACTTAAGAGATTCCAATCAAGTGGTTGAAAAATGGGCTGAACAAAGTACTGAAGAACATATCTACCAGCTCTCTATCAAACATAGGAGGATGGACTCTTCCTGTAAGATCTCTCCACTTCTGGGCATAATCTTTGAAGCCCTCACTAGAACCCATAAACATGCTTTGAAGTTGTGTACGGGTTGGAGAGAGGTCAGCATTGTATTAGTACTACCTATAGAAAGCATCAGCCAGATCCTCCCAATTACGGATGTTGGTTCCCTCTAGCTGATAGAACCATTCCAATTGAGTCCCCGGTAAAATTTCCTGGAAGAAATGCACCCACAAATTCCTATCAGTAGTGTGAGGTTGGATCTTCCTGACATAAGACCTCAGATGCAGTTTAGGACATAAAACTCCGTCATATTTAGCAAACACGAGAACCTTGAACTTATGCGGAATGACCACTCCAGAAACCATCCTTAATTCTTCAAAATCCAGACCGGGTACCCTATGAATTTCCCTGGCGTTGAGACGATCCTCCAGCTGCTTGTATTTGTCATCAGTAGGAGGATACTGCTCTTCAGCATAATCAGCCTCTTCTTCATCAGACTCTGGGCTGTGGTCTTCTTCTTTTGTCTTCTCTTCCTGATTGTCCCCCTCATTTGACGGAGTTGAGAATTCTAGAGCTCACTTTGCTGGTCCTCTGAATCTCCTTTTCATATTCAGGAAACCAACTGGTTTCTTGGCCTTTTTCTTCCTATCTTTGAGAATGAGAGCCTTCAGGTCCTCTTTTCCCTTAGCCAGAGCCAGAAACATTTGTTGGAATTGAGCATTTTAGGCTTGAAGGTCCTTAATATTCTGTTCGAGAGCCATTTATTTTTTCTGAAATAAACAGCGAAAAGATAAGAAACTTGTCCTTGAACTACCTGTTTATGTAATGATATGTATGACATGTTTATGCAATGTTTTCAAGGATCTTGAGGGGTAAACACAAGAAAATGTTAGAATCCGACTGCAACTTTGATTGAAGAACTTTCGTATCATTGAACGTCCTTCTACGAGAATCAAGCTCACCATGTCGAGTGGGTTATAGCTTCTGACTCAAGTTGTCGTACTTTGGTCTTTTAACGACATTGGCTAGAGGGAAAAAAATCCCCTTGCCCCTTGTTAGACGCCTGGTTCATCATAATCTGCATCACAGGCCCTAGAGATCCTTGAAATGGTTAGTGAAATGAGAATGAATGTTATGATGCATGATGTTATGTTTGAACAATTTAATCACACACAAGCAAAACACACAAGACCTTAGGTTTAGGCTTGCATGGAGTTTATAAGCAAGTACCCTCTTGAAGTTTAGTTGGTTCAACCTGTCTTAGAAAAGTAATCGAGTTCTAAGGAGTCTCAATATCACTGATCTTTCTTTATCAGGAATTGTTTCAGCTCAGGAGATCTTTTCTCGCGGCCGAAATATCCCGAAAGTCCAATCTCAACGAGTGTAGCATCGAGTATCAACCAATCCTCAGCTTTATACCGAGGTCGTCTATCTCACTACTTTTCTAATGGCCAAGTTTGTTCAACTAAGGTTCTAAGGTCAGTTAGTGATTTATGATACCACACAGTGGCCCCGTATTCTCCTCGATTTAACACAAGGGATACTGGTACCAACAAATGTGTCACACTAACGCAACCATCGCTTCAACCATATCGGTTTATGTCGTAGAGTCTCTATGATCTATTGCTTCATACCTAAAAGTTCCCCAGATCCGGGTATAGGATCTTTACAAGTACACAAACAACCCTTAAAGTAAAGCAAGCAAAGCATACAAGGAAAGAAAATTTAAAATGATCTAACTCTTAAGGCAACCCCACTTTTATTTTCCCCAGCAGAGTCACCAGTTCTGTAATACTGTAGCAGAACCGACTGTTATACTGGTTTTGTGTTTGTATTCGCAAATGTTACGGTAAGCAAGAGTCGCAACCGAATTTTCTTTTATGCAACAAGGGAAAGGGTGAAAAGAACAGAAAAAGACCTTTCAAGAGTTTTCTGAGTAAGGGGGTAGATTATGGAAAGGGAAGGTGTTAGAACCCTTTCCATCCGTAGTTATCTACAGGATCTTAGGTGCTAGCTCATTTGAAAAATACATTGTGTTTTATGTGTTTGAAAAGTATTTTGAAAGAAAGCGCCTTAGTACGGAGAACTTTGTAATGTTTCTCGGATTGATAGAGAACGTATACAAAGTGTTTCAAAAATATTTTTGGAAATATTTTTGTGTATGTGTAAAAGTTTTTTTTTGCGTTTTGAGCAAGCATCTAAGAACTATCTACTATACACGAAAGGGTTATTCTTTTCCTCTTTTCCTTTAGACAATGCTATCCTACTATTAGTGATTATGTAGCCCTATCGTTGGATGTTTGAGAGACATTCGAAGGGACATTGCATAGTTACAAAGGCAACTGGGTAAGAAACCTTAGTAACTACCGAGAGGGTCATTTTTTATCTTTAAACTGGAGGGTAGCCACTAAAGTCTCTCACATTTCGAGAGTTGTGACTGTTTTCTGAAGGCAACCAAAGTAGGGATACCCTAGAGGTGTATATGTGAGAGTGTGTTGTATTCAGTTATCTTGTCTTGTATTAGATTTGCTAGCGTCTGGTTTTAACCTCTTGCCACACAATCCTATTATCACGCATCTAACCAGTTTAAAAGTTGCAGGAATTTAAAGTGCGGAAATGTAAAATCTAGCTATTATAGGGCTTCGGGGAGGGGAATTATTTACAAGTCCAAAAGGGGGAAAGTAAAAAGCAGTAAATGTCCTAGTTTTTAACTATTACTAACCGGTAGCCAGTTACAATAATATGAAAAAGTGCGAAAGTAAATAAATGCGCACGTAATAGAAACAACGTCTAAACCCTAAAAATATTAATTTAAAAGAAAATCTTTTTTTTGTGTTATTTTTTTTTATTTGGAAAAAGTATTATATTACATCAAATCTAATTAACTAAAAAAGAAAAGAAAATTATTAATTAATTCTAAAATAAATCTAACATTTTTGTATTTTTGTATTTATGAAAAGAAGTGAAATTAATTAGATCTTAAGTCTATTAATTTTAAATTAAATAAAAAAAGTTAAATTAATTAATTAATGAAAAAAAACTAAACCTAATTTTTTGTGATTTATAATTATTTGATGATTAAATAAAAAAACAAATTAAAAGAAAAAAGTAACAAAAATAAAACAACAACAAAATAAATGGGCCATGATAGGAAACCGAAATAGGGGGGTATGAATTGAAATTCGTTGGGCCCAAAATAATGAAGAAGCCCAGGCTGCGCTGGATTCAATGTTGTTGGCCCCCTGAAGGTCCACCATGAATGGTCACTCCAGTAGCGTTGGATATGTACTCATCATGATCTATTGGCTGAAATTTGCAAGCGCATGTTTGGTGTTTGCAACACAACACATTGGATCTGTAACAATTTTGTTAGTAAAAAATAAAATGCATGACCTGGATATCAAACCTAGGTCCTTTCCATTATACGCGTTCCCCTTCACCAATTGAGCAAACTATCAATTCGTTTATACAAATGAAACTATAATATTATATTTGAAAATGAGTCAGATATATTAAAAACTTAAAACGCACGCTTAGTGGGCCCTGCATATATTTTAATGGTCCAATCATGATATATAATCCTGCCACGCTAGCTGCGGGGAGGTCAAGCCACCCTCCACGGAGGTTGACCACCATCTTCTCTGGCATGGCAAAATTCGCAAACATCAAAATAAGAAGATTCAAGGTCTGAAACTTTTCCTACCCCCCTAAAACCTATATTGCAAGTTCAACCATGATCTTGGTTTGATCAAAAAATTCCTCCATCATTGAACCTGAAGCTCACACATTTTCAAACCCTAATAATGGCACATTTTGATTTTGGCACTGAAACTCACATGAAGCACGTTAAAATATCCACAATGATTGTCAATAACACAAATATGGATGCAATAGGTATTTAAATGGCATGGATATGCAGTTTCAATTTCAAAAAATCTTACCAACCGGTGTTGTATGAACACAATGATGTATGACGCTGTAAGCCTTAGGAATGGGTGGAGTAGATTCCTGGGAATCTCAGGAATTGGATGGAACACTTGGTGTGGATGGATGATGGCTAAAAAATCAGTTTCGAATTTCACAACTTTAATGATTTTTTTGCAATTTCGTGGAGCTTTTTGGAGGCAGCTTCGTGTGTCCTAGGTTTGCAGAATTGTTGTGTATTTATAGGAGATGGAGAGAGGAAAGAAACATGGAAAGAATCATGCCTCACAACCATGTTTTAAGATCATGATCTCCTCTTTGAAAAAATAACAAAAATGATGATTTCATGCCATTCTTGGAACATCATGCACCTGATCATGTTTTGCACGAGTATATGGGCCTTAAAACAAATCCAATCATCAACCCATATTGCCATAACCATTGTTTAATATTTTATGAAATTTATTTTTTATTTATTTGAATAAATAAAAATAAATATGAATAAAATAGATAGAAATGGCAAGACAAGGTGGAAATGAATTTAGAGGTCCCTCATAGGGTCATGAAGATGTTTGAAACCCAAAAAGTTAAGCCATTGACCTAAAACTTCAAGTTTTCCCAATGCACATTTCTTGAAATTTCTCAAAATTTCCCAACTTGCTCAATTTTCACCGCTTGAAGATGATATGGAAATTTTTGGAAATCCCAAGATGTCCTCTACAATCTCTATGTTGACCATTTTTGAATTTGGAGAATTTATATTTATTTAAATGGTCTTGGGAAAAGTGTCTTTTGTTGACCTTTTGAAAATGACATGTAATGTATGAGCTTGTATCTTCCAAATGATGCATTTCCTAAACTTGATGATATAAGAGAATTTGTAGGGAATTTGATTCTCTTCAAAATGAGATTTGGTTGGGGAAAAATGGATGAAGTATGTGAAAGTTATGCCTGGTCAAAGTTCAATTGACTTCTCCTATAGAAACCCTAATTTAGCAATTCTTGACTTTTGATAAATTAAAAGCATTCCTTGAAGAATCATGATCAACCCTATATCAAATGATGATTATCACTTCAAAATGTTGATGTTGACAAAAAATCTTGAAGTTTGACTGTATATTGGCCACAATTGACTTTTGACCTAGTATAGTTGATTTTCAAACACTTGAGCAGTTGACTGAGCAAACTTGTAGTGTAAGGCATTAAATTTGTCATGGACATTCTTGAAGAAATATTAGGGACCATGGAAATCAATTGGAGCCTTTTCAAACCAAACATCTTGGTGAAAAGTGAAACCGTAGTTGGAGGTTCATTACTTAGGAGAAGAATTTGTCTGGTTAATTCTTGGTCAACCTTGAGCAATTGAGGACCTCAATGAGCATGTCTTGAGTAAAATGAGAGGTCAATTTTTGGGGTACAACAGAGGCCTACTCCGGGTACAATCAAATCTACATGAGCCCGACCGACACATCAAAAATTACTTTCACGACGAATCAGAGTAATTACTATTATGAGGTGATGACATTCGGCCTAAAAAATGCTGGAGCCACTTATCAGCGACTAATGGATAATGTGTTCACCACTTAAATCAGGAGGAACCTGGAAGTATACGTGGATGACAAGGTCATCAAAAAAACCATGGAGAAACGACATGTAATAGATCTAAAGGAAACACTCGCGTTAGTAAGAAGATATAATATGAGGCTAAACTCGGACAAATGCATTTTCGGGGTACAATCTGTCATGTTCCTGGGGTTCATGCTCAAAAACCAAGGAATATAAGCAATATGGATAAATGTCAAGAGATCATAGATATGTGGAGCCTGTCTTCGAAAAAAGAAGTAGAATAGCTAACAGAAACGCTAGCTGCCCTATCCCGTTTCCTGTTGTGCGCTGGAGACAGAGCGATCCATTTCTTTGCAACCCTCAGGAAGGCCGGAGAATTCGAGTGGACAAAAATGTGTGAGGATGCCTTTCAGGGGGTAAAGTGTTTTCTATCATCTCTTCCTATATTGATGACACCAAAATATAATGCACCCTTGACATTATATTTGGTGGAAAAGCCATGGGCACAATTCTTGTGCAAGATGGAGAAGACATGGAAAAGTTGGTTTACTTCGTTAGCAAAATCCTGAAAGGGGCTGAGTAGCGATATCAAAATATTAAAAAGTTATCATTGGTGTTGGTGGCAACAGCCCGAAAGCTGAGACATTACTTTCAGGTCACTCGATAACCGTGAGAACCAATTATCCCATCAAGCAGATACTTAAGAAATTGGATCTAGTCGGGAGAATGGTCACGTGGGTTGTGGAGTTTTCCCATTATGAAATTGAATTCAATTCAAGAATAAGCATCAAGTCACAAGTGTTATCTGACTTTATAGTTGAGTTAAGTAACCCTATACCCGAGGAAAGTGCAATTAGATGAACCCTTCATGTGGACGATTCGTCCAATCTTAAGGGTAGCGTAGCCGGGAACATCCTGGAGGGACTGGGGGACTTTATACTAGAATACTCCATGGGTTTCAACTTCCAGGACAATAATAACCAGGCAGAATATGAAGCTCTAATAGCAGGAATGAAATTAGCTAAAGAAGTTGGAGTTACCCATCTGATCATAAAAACTGATTCATAGTTGGTTTAAGGACAGATGAAGGGAGAATACCAGACCAGGGATTCAAAATTATTGAAATACCTCCAGATAGCACAGGGGTTGTCAAAAGCCTTCATAGAATTTGAAATCAATCATATCTCAGGGGAATAAAATGTACGAGCTTACATGTTAGCCCGATTTTCCAGCACCAAACAATTAGGGCTAAACAAAATGGTAATACAGAAAATCTAGGAAAAACCGAGTACTGAGCATGAAGAAACCATGTCAATCGAACATACGATTAGGTGGATGGCCCCGATAATACAATACTTGATGCAGGGGGTTCTGCCTAAAGACATCAATGAAGAAAGGCGTATAAAAAGGTATCCACTCGCTACCTTATAGTGTCTAACAAGCTATATAAGATGGGAATGTCCACACCCATGCTAAGAGGCATGACATAAACATAAATCACCTAGATAATGAGAGAAGTCCACTAAGGGGCATGCGGTAGCCATATCAGAGCAAGAGCTCTATCGGGGAAGATCCTCAGAGGCGGGTACTACTGGCCTCAAATGTTACAAGATTATGCCGAGTTTGTAAGCAAGTTTGACAAATGCCAGGTGTACTCTCTATTCATACATTTACCAACTGAATTGCTACACTTAATCTATTCTCCATGGCTGTTCTACTCGTGGGGAGTATACATATTGGGACCATTTACCACCGCGCCCGGATAGCTCAAGTTCCTAATAGTAGCCGTAGACTACTTTACAAAATAGGTAGAAGCGGAGGCTGTGGCACGAATCACCGCTGAGAAGGCTCGACATTTTTATTGGAAACATATCATTTGCAGGTTTGGATTACCCAGGGATATAATGTCATACAATGGAACCTAGGTTGCAAGCGCTTCCGTGGTGGAATTCTGCAAAGACTTGGGCATTCAAAACAGATTCACGTTAGTAGAGCACCCTCAGGGTAACAGACAAGCTGAAGCACCAAACAAGATCATCCTAGTCGGGATGAAGAAGAATTTGAGTAATTCAAAAAGGCCTATGGCTCGAGTACTTGCCAGAGATCCTTTGGTCGTACCATACAACACCTCATTCCACTACCCGGGAAACACATTTACAGATGGTATATAGGGCTGACTCCATGATACTAGTGGAGACCAAAACCTTCACTTAGAGGAGAGAAAACTTTGACGAAGGCACTAATAAGGATGATTTTAACACTTCTTCCGACCTTCTAGATGAGGTCCGAGTAATGGCTCAAATAAGGGAATTTGCAGCCAAGAACAGATCGGCTAAGAGGTTCAACTTGAAGGTCAGACAAAGGGGTTTTCATTCGGGTAACTTAGTCCTCAAAAGAATTACCAACCCAAAAAACCAAGGAAAACTATCTCCAAATTGAGAAGGCCCGTGTTGGGTCCTGCAAAAGCTAAATAATGGAGCCTACAAGTTAGAAACTCTAGATGGCATGGAAGTACCTTGGAAATGGAACATATCTAATCTTAGGATTTATTTCAGTTAAAATTATGAAATAATTCCATTAATAAAATGTACGGGATGCACTCTTTTCACTTGTAAGGGAAAGTGTTTTTAATGAGGCACCAAAGAATAAATAATCTTTGTAACACTATAATCGAAAAATAAGTCGGTTAAGCCTTAGGGCCTTTGTCAACCAACTAAGTCGGTTATGACTTAAGGCCTCTATCCACCTTCTAAGCCAGTTACGCCTTAGGTCCTCTGTCTGCAAACTAAGTCAATTACCCCTTAGGGCCTTTGTCCACTAACTAAGCCAGTTACGCCTTAAGGCCTATGTTTGCCAACTAAGTTGGTTAAGCCTTAGGGCCCCTATCCGCCAACTAAGTCGCTTACGCCTTAAGGCCTCTGTCCTCCAACTAAGATGGTTATGCCTTAGGGCCTCTGTCCCCTAACTAAGACGGTTACGCCTTAGGGCCCCTGTCCGCCAACTAAGCTGGTACACCTTAAGGCCTCTGTCTGCCACTAAGCCGGTTAAGCTTTAGGGCCTCTGTCCGCTAACTAATCTAGTTACGCCTTAGGGCCTATGTCCGTCACTAACCCGGTAAAACCTTAGGGCCTCTTTCCTCCACTAAGTCAGTTAAGCCTTAGGGCCTATATCCGCCACTAAGCCAGTTACACCTTAGGGCCTCTGTCCACCATTAAGCCTGTTATGCCTTATAGCCTTTGTCTGCCAACTAAGCCGGTTACGCCTTAGGGCCTCTGTCTGCCAACTAAGTTGGTTATGCCTTAGGTTCTTTGTCTGCCACTAATCCGATTATTCCTTAGAGTCTCTATCCGCCACTAAAATCCTAGGGGCTTCTAAACGATTCTGGAAGGAATTACCTCTTGAAGCTAAAAGTAATGGAAAGTTGTTAGGGCTTATGAAATTAAAATAATGTCCGACACTACATGATCAGACACATACACTCTGGTGGACTTTATGTCTGATGGGCTTAGATATATGCACCAGATTATTTTAAAGCTAAATACACGAGTTTTGTACCCCAAAATTTTCCCTCCCATATTCTTCAAGGTTTGTCAAGAATCATCTTCAATTGGTTCAAGACTACTCAAGGGTTGCACAGTCAAACCATCTTCTAAGCCAGTCAAAATTAGGGTTTTGGTTCTTGCAAATAATTTGAGGTTTTCAAGGGCTCAAAAAAGTCCCATAGGCATACATACATTACCAAGTACCTACATGGCAAGTTTCAAGACTCACAGGGTCAAGCTACACAGTCAAAAGTCCCATTTGCTTCACAATCAACTGCAGGGGTAAAATGGTCATTTTGCAGTCAAAAGTCAAAAAATTTGGTCAACATCTTATTTTGAGCACACAATCATCATTTTATCAAGTCTTGATAATGATTCCACAAGCATGGCTCAAAAATCATCAAAGATGCAAAAGTTGCTATTTTTGGATAGCTGAAAAGTCAACTGTAACTTGACCAAGGCATAACTTTTTCATGGTTCATCAAAAAAATCCCATCCAATGCTCATTTTGAAGGGCATGACATTTACTACAACTCATCTTCACATTCCAAGTCCAAGAAATGCTCTCACAAAACGTTATCAATTTCTACATTATAGGTCAATTTCAAAAGTCAACAAAAATGCACTTTAAGTCAAAGACCATAACTTGAGATTGGTAAATCCAAATGACATGGGACCAAAGGCATTGGCTAGAGGACTTCAAGACCTTTCCAAAATGTCCAAGAACATGTTCATATGATCAAAATTGAGCAAGATATGCATTGGAGAAGTTGGGAAATTTTTATGAATGTGCAAAAGTCAACTATTCTTAAAACTTCAATTTTTGACAAAAGGGCCCACTTTCTTCCACTTGATTCAGACTTGTAATGCCACACACGTATCCCATGATTAATTTCAGGATCAAACATTTATTTTTCCATTTTATTTAATTTTTATTGATTTAATTCATTTTAAATTCATAATAATTAAAATAAAATCTAAAAATTAATGGAATAGCATCTTTGTGATTTGAATAGCTTTTATATGTCATATGCCAGCTAACCAATTCGTGCTAAGCCTTTTTTGTGCATAAAATCCTAGATTTGAACCAAATATGGAAAGGTCTTCAATGGTGGTCAACCAAATCACCAAACTTAAATACACAAGGATACAAGCCCAAATTTGGACCTAGACTGCTTTCCTTATACATATGCAAGTAACCTAAATCTAATTCACGACCTAGACATTGCTAAAACGGCCAAAGCAAAACTGAAATTTTGTTGGAAAAGTGAGAGATCAAGAACAGCATTGCAGACGTTTTCAGACCAAAAGGAGCACGTAGCCTTCTTTCTTGCTATCCACTGAAGCTAAAGCGATCATAAACCCGTCCTGAGACCACCTACAAAGCGCTGTAAGTCATCATAAACTCGCCTCTGAACACGAAACTTGAATTCTCTATTCTTGCATTTTTTTCTCAAAAACGTTAGCATATTCATACTCCTTGCTTGATTTCTAACGTAACTGTAATAGCCAATTTCGTTTTTAGGCCCTGAATCGTGATGCCCGATTCTAGGGTTCATGTTCTTGTATTTTAGGTGTTTTTGGTACAGGGCAAATTGGACCCAATAATGGGGATAGAGATGATCAGGGGACCAAGACGAATATGCCCATGGTCTCAGGTGGCATTTTCATGGCCTGTGGACAATTTTTGAAGTGATCTACGAAACCTCCTACGGATAAAAATCCGCAGGTAAAAAACCAGGGATCAGCGAAGAAGACGCTGACGCGTCTCCCTCTCATTCGTTCGTTCAAAAAACGCGCGTTTTATATTTTTTTTCAGGCATTGTTAAGGATCCCTAATATATTATTTGTTGTGCATATCAATATCAACTAAAGCAAGCTGGCGTAGTGGCAAGGGCGAACAGGCATTGAGCGTTGGGACCTGGGTTCGATTCCCAGGTCCCCCAAAATAATTGTTTCATATTTTTTCTAACCTAATCACATGCAGGCTTCCTAAATATACCCCACCATGCGTCTCCAGCATCCAAGCGCCAAGTGGCCACAAATGTGAATCCAAAGGCCAGAGATGGAGGATCATGGTGTTCCTCAGTCAACATGCACGTAGACCATTCAGAAGGTCAACGCAGGCTTGGAGTTATTGGGCCACAAAATTACTTCTTCACCTCCTTCTGGGCCCAGAACCCCCTTGGTTCATTCCTTTTTCTTTTTATTTTATATTTTCTAGTTTATTTATTAATAATTTTTCTAATTATTATTATTATCACTAAAACTAACATAATTAATTTTTCACAATAAAAATTCAGAAAACTAAAAAATGTAAATATTTTATTATTATTAATTTCACTTTATTTTAATTATTTTGTAAATAAACACTAACTTAAATTAATTTAGTTTAATTAGGTGTAATTTTAATTTTCTTTTACAATAAATAAAAATGAATTAGACTTAGGGTTTTTCTTTTGACACTTTTAATTTCTTTTTTATTTTATTTCATTAAAACATTAAAAAACACAAAGAATACTTTTTCTTTAATTAATTAATTAATTAGTTATTAGGTTTAATATTTAATTAATTGCAAAAAAGGACAAATTTCAATTCTTTTCTCAAAAAGGGTCAAAACCCTAAGGACGTTCTGATTTAATTCTTTCGCGCGCATATTTATTTTTAATTCATTATTTTTGATTATATTTGATGTAACTGTTTCCGAGGATGTAATAGTTAATTAGGCCTTTATCGCTTTGTTTTATTTTCTCGCATTTATTTTCCAAACGGGTTATGTTTTTGGCGATGTATATACCTGCACCTTGTAATAGCGTAGATTTACCTTTCAGCACTTTATTTCCCGCAAACTATTAAACTGTTAATTATGCATGACAAGACTTGTATGAAAAATAAAATCAACCCGTAGCTCACAATGATGCATGTTCAAAGATAAACATTAACATGAAACCTGACACACATGCACATGCCACCCTTAGGGTACGCCTCACTTGGTTTCCTCGAGGTGGTCATTGAGTGTAGGGTGTTTTAGAAGTCGCCCTCCTGTCTAAAGATTCAGTTGCCTCGAAACGGTTGCCTCGGATAAAAAGGATCTAGGACATTAGGGTTACCGCTAAGACGTCCTACTATTGCTTTGGAGACCACATTGTCCCTATAATTGAATTGACCTGAATAACTCCAACGACGGTGCTACCTACTTCTCAATAGTGGGATAGTACTGTCTAGAGGACTCTTACACAGCTTAATTCCTTAGAGTAGGTAGATTTCTCCTGGGTACTTGCTCTTTCAAAAACAAAAACAATCTTTTCGCACCTACACTTTCGAAAAGTTTTCAAACAAAACACTTCATACACTCTTGAGGACTGATACAAGAGTTACCTAGAAGTTTTTCAAACTAAACTTTTTCAAAACCCACAAACACTTGAAAAGCAAACAATTTTTTGAAAACATAGTGAGCAAGTACCTAAGAGCCCGTGGATAACCACGGATAGAAAGGGTGCTAACACCTTCCCTTTCTATAAATCTACCTCCCGAACCGAGAAACATTATCGAAAAGGAATTTTGATGTGCTTTTGTCCTTTCCTTGTTGGAGAACATAAAAGACGGTGGCGACTCTTGCTTACCGCGACATTTCGCGAACCAGCTTAAAAAACAGTCAGTTCTAT
Organism: Vicia faba; assembly: GCA_948472305.1. Classification (NCBI taxonomy): domain Eukaryota; kingdom Viridiplantae; phylum Streptophyta; class Magnoliopsida; order Fabales; family Fabaceae; genus Vicia; species Vicia faba. Next base: position 455,594,494 of record OX451735.1, on the reverse strand, counting down.
TTCCACCGATCACAGAACTGGCGACTCTGCTGGGGATATATAATAAGTGAGGTGTACCTTAGGATTAGACCACTCTTGTTTTCAATTTCTTGTTTTGTTTGCTTTAATATTGTGGGCTTGCATCGGAGTTTCATAGATCCTAACCCGAATCTGGGGAATACCCTTTTGGTAGCATAAGCTGTGAGGGACCTGTCCGGCGTAGACCAACACGGGTGAAGCAGTGGCTACGTTGGTGTGACACCTTGGTCTGTACCGATATCCCTTGTGTTGCAACGAGGAGAATATGGGTCTTCTGAGGAGTCATTAAGCACCAACCGACCTTAGAACCCTAAATTGACCCAACTTGGCCATAGAACAGTAGCAGTATGCTACACTCATTGAGGCTAAACTCTCGCGATGGTTCTGGCCGCAAGAAAAGATTGCGACACTGGAGTTATGACCGGTTGAGGGTAGTCAGTGATATTAAGATCCTCTAGAACCCGGTTACTATTTTCTAGGACAGGTCTTAACCAACGAAACTGAAAGAGGGTAGTACCTAAACTTCATGATGGCCTAAACTCTAAGGGCTGTCTTGTGTGACTTGTGTGCCTTATCATGTTTGCCTTTGTGAATACTTATGGTGTGCTTTCCCATAACATCATGCCATCATAACATTGCATGCATCCTGCATAAGGACTGACCCATTTCAAAGACAAGAGGGTTTCATATTTGCTCTGTTTTGTAGGACATCATGATGCCCGTACGAAGGAATACTATCCGACTCAACTTTGTTCACCCACCTGATTTGCTTAAAGAATTGGTTGACAGAATTCCAAATACTACTTCCTTCATCCAGAGGCATGGTTCTCTTCTCGGTTTAGTCACTTCAAAGTGGGACCAACAACTGATGAGTGTCCTGACCCAGTTTTATGATCCACTATATCATTGCTTCACCTTTCAAGACTTCCAGCTGGTCCCTACCCTGGAAGAATTCTCCGATTTGCTTGGTATCCCTGTTTTGGAACAGACTCCTTTCACTGGTTGGGAAAAGACTCTTAGGCTTGAGGAGATTGTTGCAGCCCTTCCCTTGACCACCAAAGAGGTAATGGATAACTGGGTGACTAGAAGTGGAGTTAAGGGCTTTTTGGCTAAGTTTCTGATTGGTAAAGCTAACAGTTTCTGGAATGACTTAGACTTCAGGGCGTACGAAGACATTCTGGCTCTCTTAATCTATGGTCTAGTATTGTTTCCAAATCCGGATAACTTTGTCAATGTCAATGCCATAAGGATCTTCATGTCTCAGAACCCTGTTCCCACTCTCTTGGGTGATATCCTGCAACAACTCTATGCTCGTACTGCCCGAAGACGGGGAACTCTATGGTGTTGTGCTCCTTTGTTAGTGAGGTGGTTTATTTCGCACCTCCCTAAGTTCGTGCTGAAGAACAAAGAAGGAAGGGGCTGGGCTCATAGGATAATGTCTCTTACTGATAATGACATCATTTGGACTCTCATAGATTTGGATGAGGTAGCTGTTATTGATCGTTGCGGAGAATATCCTAATGTTCCATTGATCGGTACTCAGGGAGGAATCTCTTATAATCCATGTTTAGATCTCCGTCAGTTTGGAAGAGCCAGAAGAGCAGGGCCTCATGAGATGTTGGTACCTCACATCAGTTTTGAGTTTCAGGTAGACAGTGACGAGCTGCGTCGTAGATTCATCAAGGCTTGGGACATAATTCACAAAGCTGACCCACATGAATTGGGTCCAAAGACTTCCCTACCAATGGAACCCTACTACAGATGGGTCCGCATTCGTGCTCAGAAGTTAGGTATGCCATACGAAGCCGTCAGACCTATCATTCTTGAATTTCCTGATAGAGACGGGGTTCCTCCAACTGTGCTCCCTCCTCAGATACCCACTGATGTTGATACACTAAAGAGATCTTGGGCGCAACTACAGGAAGAACGGGATTCTTATCGGGAAAGGTTCAATGAACAAGAACAGAAAATCCAGAAGCTGACCAAGCAATTGGAGAATGAACGAACCCTGAATGACTATATTTGTACTGAGAAGAGGAGGTCATGGGAGCAGTGATGAACTTTGGATGTTTCTTTTACAGCTTTTATTTCCTTTTCAGTATTTTCATTTATGTAACGCCTAAGGTCAATTTCTTGAACAATTTAAAATTGAATTTAATAAAGTGTGTTTCCTTTTTGTCTACAAAGTTGAATCTCGATTGTCTTTGAAAACATAAATCATACGCATTCCATTCATCATATGCATAACAAGTACCCTTTTTCTACAGGTTGCTTAATCTTCTTCGCTGTTTATTTTAGCAATCATCATGAATCCTGAACCTACTACTGGACAAGCTATCAAGGCCCTCCAAGCCCAGAACGCCCAGTTTCAAGAATTGGTCATGAGCTTAGCCCAGGGTCAACAGGAATTGAAGACTCTGCTTTTGAAGAAGAAGAAGAAGAGGACTGTGCTATTCAACACTGGATGGAGGTTTTGGAATACACTGCAAAATGAGGCTGATCAGGCTACTTCCTCTGTAGGGAAAGATAGTCCCCAAGGGGGAAGGTTTCCTAGTCCCGTGGTCTCTGACAACGAGACAGATTACAATGATGAACAGTACCCTCCTGCTGAGGACATGTACAAACAACTAGAGGACCGTCTAAGTGCTATGGAGATTCAACATGTGCCCGGGTTGGATTTTGGAGATCTAGGTTTATCTTCTAGGGTGGTGATCCCACACAAGTTCAAGGCACCGACTTTTGCGAAGTACGATGGGGCATCCTGTCCTAAGCTGCATCTCAGATCATATGTAAGGAAGATCCAACCTTACACTGCAGACAAGAATCTATGGATCCATTTCTTCCAGGATAGTCTTTCAGGGACTCAACTCGAATGGTTCTATCAGCTAGATGGAGCCAGTATTCGTAACTGGGAGGACTTGGCTGCTGCATTTTATAAGCAGTATCAGTATAATTCCGACCTCGCTCCCACGCGTACCCAACTCCATGGTATGTCACTTGGGACGGGTGAAGGTTTTAAGGAGTATGCGCAAAAGTGGAGGGACCTGGCTGGAAGGGTGCAGCCACCTTTGACGGACCGTGAGCTCGTTGACATGTTCTTGGGGACCCTGTCTGGTCCATTCTTTAACCACCTGATTGGTAATTCTTCTGCTGGGTTTACAGATCTGATCTTAACTGGTGAGAGAATAGAAGCTGGTATCAAGTCTGGGAAGATACAAAAGGGTGCCTCCTCGAGCTCTAAAAAGAAGCCCTTCAAGAAAGAATCTAGTGTTGTTTATGGTCCCAGAAGAAAAAATAAACCGGAACTCCGCCAAGCTGTCAACGCGGTGGTAATTTCAAATCCTGCTGCTGCTTCTCAGCAATACAACCAACCAAGGGGTGAAAGACCCAAAAGGCAGTACACTCGGCTCAGCATGACCCTGTCTCAGATATTGCCGCAACTGCTGTCGACCAATCTGGTAACTGTCAAAGAAGCTCCGAAGGTAGTGAACACCACATCTCCAAAGTACAATCCCAACACCCGCTGCGCTTATCACTCTGACAACCCGGGGCTTGCTACGGATGATTGTTGGGCTCTGAGGAATAAGGTTCAAGACCTTATTGATGCTAAAGAAATACAGTTCGAGGCGCCCGAAAGGCCTAATGTTGTGACTGCTCCCATGCCCCAGCACGGAGTGAATGCTGTGGAAGAAGACCTGTATGTAACCTCAGTGGATGAGATTGTTACTCCGTTGTTGACTGTCAAAAGGAACCTGTTGCTAGCCGGTTTATTTCCGGGATGTAGTAATGGTTGCCATCTATGTTCTGTTCCGCCTGCTGGTTGTTCTTTGCTGAAATCAGGTATCCAAAGCCTGATGGATAACAAAGAGATCTTGTTCGAGAAGATCGTTGTTCCTGCTATCCCTGCTGAAGAAGTGTCCATTGTTACTATTTTCAACAACCCTCCTAAGGCTCCCTCAAAGAAGCCTGTCAGAATCATGTCTACTCAGAATATTGCTCCTATCATCATCATTGTTCCGGGGCCCATCCCCTATAAATCCGACAAAGCTGTCCCGTGGCACTATGGGGCAGATGTGTATGTGCTTGGAGTTAAACAAGAGTTCAATACAAGTACCGGCGTCAGTAACATTACCGGGCCTGCTAAAGTCACTCGTAGTGGTAGACTGTTCTCACCAGATATTGCGCCACCAGCTATTCAGAGACCTCTTGTCATTACACCTGCAAGGGTGCTACTTCCCTTCCTGATCAAGTTCCTGTTTCTACCCCTGCTGTCGACTCATCTGACGCTCGGGGCAAAGGGATTGCTACTGATGTGCCTGCCCAGACGGAGGCACCGAAGACCGTCAATGCTGAAGCTTCCAAGCAAGAGATGGAAGAGATTCTTAAAATTATCAAGAAGAGTGATTTCAATGTAGTTGAGCAGCTGGGGCACACCCCCTCTAAAATCTCTATGCTATCACTGTTGTTGTATTCAGAGACCCATGCTAAGGCCCTGATTTCCTTCCTGAATACGGCCCATGTGCCACAAGAAACGTCTGCTGATCAATTTACCGATTGTGTGGCCAACTTGACTGCTGATAATGGGTTGGGTTTCTCTGACGCTGATCTGACTGCCAAGGGAAAGAACCATAACGACGCCCTGCATGTCTCTATTGAATTCAGTGGCACTACTCTTGCCCATGTGCTGGTTGACACTAGTTCTTCGTTGAACGTATTGCCCAAGAAGGCCCTAGACAGGTTGGATTGTGAGGGTTTAGAGCTCAAGCCTAGTAACATTGTTGTCCGGGCCTTTGACAGGTCGAAAAGGATGGTACATGGTGAAGTTGACATTCCAATCAGGGTTGGTTCTCAGGTCTTTGATTCAACGTTCCATGTGATGGACATCCGACCATCCTATTCTTGTTTTCTGGGTCGTCCATGGATCCACAAGGCTGGAGCTGTGACCTCCACATTGCATCAGAAGCTTAAGTACCCGGTCAGAGGGAAGATTATTACAGTGCAGGGGGAGGAAGAATATATGGTCAGCCACCTCAACTCGTTCCGGTATGTAGAGATGGATGGGGAATTCATTGAGACTCCATTCCAGCATTTTGAAGAGGTGCCTCAGACACTGGCGTCAGCAGAGACTGTGACTGAAGAAGATTCTCCGTTGAAGATGGCCTCCTTAAAGGATGCCCAGGCTGTTATCGAGAAGGGTGAGTGCGCAAACTGGGGCCGACTTCCTGATTTCACTCCGAAGACTGACAAATTTGGTTTGGGTTTCACTGCAGAGGCTCAGAGGGCTGTGCGTAAGGCAAGGATTGGAAGACCTCCTGTATTCATCACCAACCCGGGAGTAAATGCTATTGAAGGCGACGTAGAGGAATCTAAATTCGACAGCTGGATCTACCCAACGACCAACGGTGGACCAAGCAACTGGATGGCGAAAGATTTCATACCTATTACTTTTGTCACTCAGTAATGAACTCCTTTGTTTTGAATTTGTAACAAACAATATTACTAAACTTTATGGCCCGGTGTCTTACCCAGGGCACCGTGGCTTCATTTGTGAGGGCTTATTATTTGTCATTTTCATATATCATGAATAAAAGCATTGGACGTTTTTTGCATTTCAAATCTTGCGCTCCTTGTCTTTCTTTATTATATTGCAAAACAGTTATATTTACACACACTCACCTATACAGGTTACAATCCACTCTGGATCTCACTGGTAACGACTCTGCTACTGCCAGTTATGACTTCGAAAATCCGATCAACTTAGCCGAAGACGAAGGTGAAGATGATTGTGAAGTTCCTGGTGAGCTTGCAAGACTGCTACTCCAGGAAGAGAGGGCCATTCAGCCACATGAAGAGCCAGTGGAAGCGGTAAATCTGGGTACTGAGACAGACAGAAAGGAAGTCAAGATTGGTGCCAATCTGGAGCTCATCGTGAAACAACGATTGATTCAAATGCTGCATGACTATGTGGAAATCTTTGCCTGGTCCTACGAGGACATGCCTGGGTTGGACACCGACATTGTGGTTCATCACCTGCCTACCAAGGAAGAATGCCCTCCGGTAAAACAGAAGGTCCGCCGTATGCGTCCAGAGATGTCTGAGAAAATCAAAGCTGAGGTTATGAAACAATTTGATGCCGGGTTTCTAGCAGTGACTTCCTACCCTCAGTGGGTTGCCAACGTGGTTCCAGTGCCGAAGAAGGATGGTAAGGTCTGAATGTGTGTTGATTACAGGGATTTGAACAGGGCGAGCCCCAAGGATGACTTCCCTCTGCCTCATATCAACGTCCTGGTTGACAACACTGCTCAGCATAAAGTATTCTCCTTCATGAATGGATTCTCCGGTTATAATCAGATCAAGATGGCTCCTGAAGACATGGAGAAGACCACTTTTGTTACTCAGTGGGGCACCTTTTGCTACAAGGTCATGCCTTTTGGGTTGAAAAATGTTGGGGCAACCTACCAACGTGCCATGGTTGCTTTATTTCATGACATGATCCATCATGAGATCGAAGTATATGTCGACGATATGATTGCAAGGTCCCAAACTAAGGAGGAACACCTTGACCATCTACAGAAGCTGTTTGACCGTCTGAAGTTGTACAAGCTGAGGTTGAACCCAAACAAGTGCACCTTTGGGGTGAGATCTGGAAAATTGCTAGACTTCGTCGTGAGAGACAAAGGTATTCAAGTGGACCCTGCCAAGGTGAAAGCCATACAAGAGATGCCAGTTCCCAAGACAGAAAAAGAAGTCAGAGGCTTTCTAGGACGGCTGAACTATATTGCCCGATTCATCTCACATCTAACTGCTACCTGTGAACCAATCTTCAAGCTACTGAAGAAATATCAAGTAGTACGTTGGAATGATGAATGTCAGGCCGCTTTCGACAGAATCAAAGAGTACCTCCAAGAACCACCCATTCTTATGCCGCCGGTTGAAGGGAGACCTCTAATCTTATACTTGACAATACTGGACAACTCAATGGGGTGTGTGCTGGGGCAGCATGACGAGTCTGGCCGAAAAGAGCACGCCATTTATTACCTTAGCAAAAAGTTTACCGACTGTGAGACCCGATACTCACTGCTCGAGAAAACTTGCTGCGCTTTGGTATGGGCGGCTCGCCGGCTGAGACAGTATATGTTGACTCACACTACTCTGTTGATTTCAAAAATGAATCCAATAAAGTATATCTTCGAAAAGCCTGTCTTGTACGGAAGAATAGCAAGATGGCAGATGATCTTGACGGAATATGACATCCAGTACACGACTCAAAAAGCAATCAAGGGAAGTGTATTGACAGACCATTTGGCGCACCAGGCAGTGGATGACTACCAATCTATGAACTTTGAATTTCCAGACGAGAACATCATGGTATTGACTGATTGTGAAGTACCTGGACCGGATGAAGGACCCGAGGAAGGATCCCGATGGTCTATGCACTTTGACGGAGCCTCAAACGCTTTGGGTAACGGTATTGGCGCCGTGATCATATCCCCTAAAGGCACTCATACTCCACTCACCGCCCGGCTATGTTTCAACTGCACCAACAACATGGCGGAGTATGAAGCGTGCATTATGGGTCTTCAAGCTGAAATTGACCTAAGGATCAAGTTTCTGAGTGTCTTCGGAGATTCCGCTCTTGTGATCAGTCAGATCAAAAGCGAGTGGGATACGAAACACCCAAACCTTATTCCTTACAGGGAATATGTGTTGACATTGATTCCCCATTTCGAGGAGATAACTTTTGAACACTTCCCAAGAGAGGAGAATCAGTTGGCGGACGCGTTAGCTACGATATCTTCTATGTTCAAAGTCAAATGGGACAACAAGGCTCCCCAGATCATTATCTGGAAGTTGGATGAACCTGCACATTGCTGTGATATTGAAGCTGAAGAGGTAACTGAAAAGCCTTGGTATCATGAAGTAAAGAGGTACCTAGAAGCTCAAGAATACCCCGAGGGTGCATCTGTTAACGACAAGAAGTTTCTGAGAAGGTTCGCTGCAAAGTTCTTCCTCAGCAATGGCATTTTATACAAGCGAAACCATGATTCAACCTTACTGTGTTGTGTGGATAAGACTGAAGCAGAAAAGATCATGGCAGAACTACATGAAGGTACCTTCGGAACGCATTCCAGTGGACATACCATGGCAAAGAAGATCCTTCGGGCAGGATATTTCTGGTCCACAATGGAAGCCGACTGTTATCAACATTCTCGGACGTGTCACAAATTCCAGATCTATGCAGATAAGGTGCACGTTCCTCCAGTTCCTCTGAACGTCTTGACAACACCTTGGCCTTTTGCAATGTGGGGCATTGATATGATCGGCGAGATCAGACCTACAACGTCCAACGGGCATCGCTTCATCCTAGTAGCGATTGATTACTTCACGAAGTGGGTCGAAGCAGCTTCCTATGCTACCGTAACCAAGAATGTCGTGGCACGGTTCATTCGGCATAACCTGATCTGTCGCTACGGTGTACCAGAAATGATCATTACGGACAATGGTACCAATCTTAACAACAAGATGATCACTGAGCTCTGCGAGAAATTCAAGATACAGCATCACAACTCTTCTCCTTACCGACCGAAGATGAATGGGGCTGTAGAAGAGGCGAATAAGAATATCAAGAAGATTGTGCAGAAGATGACAGTGACCTACAAAGATTGGCACGAGATGTTACCGTTTGCTCTTCATGGGTACCGTACCTCAGCACGAACGTCAACAGGGGCAACACCCTTTTCCTTGGTCTATGGCATGGAGGCAGTCTTGCCTATTGAAGTCCAGATACTCTCTCTCCGGATAATGAAGGATGCAGGTTTGAGCGAAGATGACTGGATCCATACTCGACTTGATCAATTAAACCTGATTGATGAAAAGAGACTCACTTCTATTTGTCATGGTCAAACGTACCAAAAACGGATGATCAGGGCATTTAACAAGAAAGTCAGACGACAAGAGTATCAAGTCGGAGACCTGGTAATCAAGCGCATCATTCTTCCTCAAAGTGATCCCAGGGGCAAATGGACCCCTACGTACGAATGGCCATTTGTGGTTAAACATATCTTCTCAGGAGGAGCTATGATTCTAACCACCATGGATGGTGACGACCTTTCTCACCCCGCCAATGCAGACATAGTAAAAAGATACTACGCATGACTAAAGACCCGCTAGGTTGACACACCTAGGAAAAAATAAGGGCTTCCCGACGAACCAAAAGGGTTCGGCCAAAAATAAGGGATGAAACGAAAAAATCTGTACACCCGGCAAGTCGAAAACCTGAAAAGAAGGCTTGGGCAAAAATGGGTATCCCGGTGGACTGAAAACCCAAAAGGGCAGTCCAGGCAAAAGTTAGGGATTAAAGCGTAATACTATGTCTCATTGGATCACCTTGCATCCAGAATTCGACATCAACTATCAGGTTCAGACAGCATCAATCAATCAGCTTCATCTTCAACTAAGCAGCGAAGTGATGAGACGCTTGAAGACATAAAGGCGATAGCAGAGTTGAAACCCAGTGGGATTTTTCACATATCTGTTTTGTTTTCCTTTTCAAAATTGTATAAACTCTATGTTTTTCGGCGGCGTTCTCTTACTAGGACGTCAGCCTCCTGTACAAAAACGCCTATTTACAGGCAAATTTCAAAATCAATACAAATTCACTTTTTCAGACAAATTGCCAATTGTTTTTCCTTTATCTGTTTTGTTTTGCAAAGAACGTCCAATGTTCATTTTTGATATATGCATTTGACATTAATTGTTGATCACAAATATTTGCATACGAAACAAAGGACTAATTACGGGTGACATTAGAAACAGGGGCAATAATGAGTTGTCTAAGCGATCTAGTTGCTCTGTCTACCAAGGTACTAAGGTAGGTTCGACTGAAGAATATGACCAAGATACCTTCACTACACGCAGAGTAAGACAAATCAGCAATACTCTCCCTAAGCAGAGTTGGCCTCCCATCAGCCCTAAAAAAGGCAAAATATCCCTAGCGAGTCAGCAATACTCTCCCCAAGCAGAGTTAGTCTGTTGTCAGCCTTAAGAAAGTTGGATATCCCCAGAAGATCTCAATATTCCCCAGCGGAGTATACAAATGTTCCTAAGCAAGCATATCCGGCAGTCTTAATATTCCTCGACGGAAATATAAGATTGTTCCCCGACGAAATATCAGACACCCCAGTGGAGCCATTCCCCAGTACAGTCCAAAAGTTTCCCCGGGAGAGCTGAATCAATCTCCCCAGTAGATTCTGGAAGCTTATCCCCGACAAAGTATGAAAGCATCTCCCTGGCTTTATTCAAAGGTTATTCCCCACCAGAGCTTATAACTGGGTTATCCTCAGCTAATTACCACAGAAAGATCGTCCTCGGCGAAATTCTTCCTATCCCCCAGCGGAGTTCATCAAAATTCCTCAATAAAACATATCAACGGTATCCCCAGCGGAGTTATCATCAAATCTCAGTGAAGCATCTCTTCCCCACAGAGTATTCTTCGCAGAGTAATCTCTTCGCCAAGTTTATCCCCCAACGGAGTCATCTTCTCCTACTGGTTTATTCTTGCAATCATCATCCCCAGCGGAAACGAAGAACTCTACTCTTTAAATATCAGCCCAGGATTCAGCAAACTTCCTGGCATTCGTCAAGGATTTATTTTCCCAGACGAAAGACATTCATAAACATATCACATCTCATACCTCCTATTTACATACATGATAAAGTGCATACTACACTATCTCATTTGTTTTGGAACATCATGACATCATGCATTTCATACATCATGACATTGCATACAACTGATGTTTTGTCTTTTCAGGAAAAAGGTCAATCCAAAGATGATTACTATCAACCGTCGCAGTTCCAGATTCGATACCTGTATCTAGCCAGGGTATATCTGTGAGCAATTGATTGTGGATTCGACACCTGTATCTAGCCAGGGCATATCTGCATGAAGAGTTTTGAGATTCGATACCTGTATCTAGCCAGGGCATATCTGTAGACGACCAGTTCCAGATTCGATACCTGTATCTAGCCAGGGCATATCTGTGACCAATTGATTGTGGATTCGATACCTGTATATAGCCAGGGCATATCTGCATGAAGAATTTGAAGTTCCAGATTCGATACCTGTATCTAGCCAGGGCATATCTGTGAGCGATTGATTGTAGATTCGATACCTGTATCTAGCCAGGGCATATCTGCATGAAGAATTTGAAGTTCCAGATTCGATACCTGTATCTAGCCAGGGCATATCTGTGAGCGATTGATTGTATATTCGACACCTGTATCTAGCCAGGGCATATCTGTGAGCGATTGATTGTATATTCGACACCTGTATCTAGCCAGGGCATATCTGCATGAAGAATTTGAAGTTCCAGATTCGATACCTGTATCTAGCCAGGGCATATCTGTGAGCGATTGATTATGGATTCGACACCTGTATCTAGCCAGGGCATATCTGCATGAAGAGTTTGAAGTTCCAGATTCGATACCTGTATCTAGCCAGGGCATATTTGTGAGCGATTGATTGTGGATTCGACACCTGTATCTAGCCAGGGCATATCTGCATGAAGAATTTGAAGTTCCAGATTCGATACCCGTATCTAGCCAGGGCATATCTGTGAGCGATTGATTGTGGATTCGACACCTGTATCTAGCCAGGGCATATCCGCATGAAGAGTTTAGAGATTCGATACCTGTATCTAGCCAGGGCATATCTGCATGAAGAATTCAGATTCGATACCTGTATCTAGCCAGGGCATATCTGCATGAAGAGTTTGAAGATCAACCCCTGTAACAGGCCAGGAAATTATCTTTCTTTCTCAGGTACGCAAGTTCTCGCTAAGGAATCTCTTACGCGATCGACACCCCGAATGGCATCCATAAGCCCATTCCCGACAAGGTTCTGTCACATCTCCAGATGGCATATATAAGCCCATTCTCCTATCCACCATCTTTCCAAATGGCATCTGTAAGCCCATTCCCGACATCACGTTGCTGATATTCTACTATGCGAGTGCAAATTTCTGGGCACTCTAGTGTTCAATCATCTTCCACCCTCGGATCACGAAAGGCACGCAAGCCAATCTACATCCTCAGGTTTAAGAAGATTGAACAGGGGCAACTGTTGTACCCCAAAATTTTCCCTCCCATATTCTTCAAGGTTTGTCAAGAATCATCTTCAATTGGTTCAAGACTACTCAAGGGTTGCATAGTCAAACCATCTTCCAAGCTAGTCAAAATTAGGGTTTTGGTTCTTGCAAAGAATTTGAGGTTTTCAAGGGCTCAAACAAGTCCCATAGGCATACATACATTGCCAAGTACCTACATGGCAAGTTTCAAGACTCACAGGGTCAAGCTACACAGTCAAAAGTCCCATTTGCTTCACAATCAACTGCAGGGGTAAAATGGTCATTTTGCAGTCAAAAGTCAAAATTTTTGGTCAACATCTTATTTTGAGCACACAATCATCATTTGATCAAGTCTTGATCATGATTCCACAAGCATGGCTCAAAAATCATCAAAGATGCAAAAGTTGCTATTTTTGGACAGTTGAAAAGTCAACTATAACTTGACCAAGGCATAACTTTTTCATGGTTCATCAGAAAAATCACATCCAATTCTCATTTTGAAGGGGATGACATTTACTACAACTCATCTTCACATTCCAAGTCCAAGAAATGCTCTCACAAAACGTTATCAATTTCTACATTATAGGTCAATTTCAAAAGTCAACAAAAATGCACTTTAAGTCAAAGACCATAACTTGAGATTGGTAAATCCAAATGACATGGGACTAAAGGTATTGGCTATAGGACTTCAAGACCTTTCCAAAATGTCCAAGAACATGTTCATATGATCAAAATTGAGCAAGATATGCATTGGAGAAGTTGGGAAATTTTTATGAATGTGCAAAAGTCAACTATCCTTAAAACTTCAATTTTTGACAAAAGGGCCCACTTTCTTCCACTTGATTCAGACTTGTCATGCCACACACGTGTCCCATGATTAATTTCAGGATCAAACATTTATTTTTCCATTTTATTTAATTTTTATTGATTTAATTCATTTCAAATCCATAATAATTCAAATAAAATCTAAAAATTAATGGAATAGCATCTTTGTGATTTGAATAGCTTTTATATGTCATATGCCAGCTAACCAATTCTTGCTAAGCCTTTTTGTGCATAAAATCCTAGATTTGAACCAAATATGGAAAGGTCTTCAATGGTGGTCAACCAAATCACCAAACTTAAATACACAAGGATACAAGCCCAAATTTGGACCTAGACTGCTTGCCTTATACATATGCAAGTAACCTAAACCTAATTCATGACCTAGACATTGCTAAAACGGCCAAAGCAAAACTGAAATTTTGTTGGAAAAGTGAGAGATCAAGAACAACATTGCAGACGTTTTCAGACCAAAAGGAGCACGTAGCCTTCTTCCTTGCTATCCACTGAAGCTAAAGTGATCACAAACCCGTCCTGAGACCACCTACAAAGCGCTGTAAGTCATCATAAACTCGCCTCTGAACACGAAACTTGAATTCTCTATTCTTGCATTTTTTTCTCAAAAACATTAGCATATTCATACTCCTTGCTTGATTTCTAACGTAACTGTAATAGCCAATTTCGTTTTAGGCCCTGAATCGTGATGCCCGATTCTAGGGTTCATGTTCTTGTATTTTAGGTGTTTTTGGTACAGGGCAAATTGGACCCAATAATGGGGATAGAGATGATCAGGGGACCAAGACGAATATGCCCATGGTCTCAGGTGGCGTTTTCATGGCCTGTGGACAATGTTTGAAGTGATCTACGAAATCTCCTGCGGATAAAAAACCACAGGTAAAAAACCAGGGATCAGCGAAGAAGACGTTGACGCGTCTCCCTCGCATTAGTTCGTTCAAAAAACGCGCGTTTTATATTTTTTTTCAGGCATTGTTAAGGATCCCTAATATATTATTTGTTGTGCATATCAATATCAACTAAAGCAAGCTGGCGTAGTGGCAAGGGCGAACAGGCATTGAGCGTTGGGACCTGGGTTCGATTCCCAGGTCCCCCAAAATAATTGTTTCATATTTTTTCTAACCTAATCACATGCAGGCTTCCTAAATGTACCCCACCATACGTCTCCAACATCCAGGCGCCAAGTGGCCACAAATGTGAATCCAAAGGCCAGAGATGGATGATCATGGTGTTCCTCAGTCAACATGCACGTAGACCATTCAGAAGGTCAACGCAGGCTTGGAGTTATTGGGCCACAAAATTACTTCTTCACCTCCTTCTGGGCCCAGAACCCCCTTGGTTCATTCCTTTTTCTTTTTATTTTATATTTTCTAGTTTATTTATTAATTATTTTTCTAATTATTATTATTATCACTAAAACTAACATAATTAATTTTTCACAATAAAAATTCAGAAAACTAAAAAATGTAAATATTTTATTATTATTAATTTCACTTTAGTTTAATTATTTTGTAAATAAACACTAACTTAAATTAATTTAGTTTAATTAGGTGTAATTTTAATTTTCTTTTACAATAAATAAAAATGAATTAGACTTAGGGTTTTTCTTTTGACACTTTTAATTTCTTTTTTATTTTATTTCATTAAAACATTAAAAAACACAAAGAATACTTTTTCTTTAATTAATTAATTAATTAGTTATTAGGTTTAATATTTAATTAATTGCAAAAAAGGACAAATTTCAATTCTTTTCTCAAAAAGGGTCAAAACCCTAAGGACGTTCTGATTTAATTCTTTCGCGCGCATATTTATTTTTAATACATTATTTTTGATTATATTTGATGTAACTGTTTCCGAGGATGTAATAGTTAATTAGGCTTTTATCGCTTTCTTTTATTTTCTCGCATTTATTTTCCAAACGGGTTATGTTTTTGGCGATGTATATACCCGCGCCTTGTAATAGCATAGTGTTGTACCCCAAAATTCCCCCCCCCCCCCATTTCATCAATATTTTTTCCACCACAAGACCCTTGGAGCTCAAGATCAAGTTAGGGTTTACTCTGCTCAAGGCCCCTCCTTGCACTGTTGACCCAAATTAGGGTTTGAGTTTGCACAAAGATGTTTTGACTTAAAATGCCCAAAGTGACTTTCATGCTTCATGTTGGACTCACAAGTTTATCCATACCAAGTTTCAAGCCTTGATTCCAATCTTTTCCCAGTCAATTGGACAGTTGACCTAGAAATCAGCTGTATTGGGGAAAAAGTCAACTGTGGTCAATTGACAGTCAAACCTCACGATTTTTGACCCACATCAACATTATGAACTCATATGGACCATTTGATCAAGTTTGGATCACAATTCCACAAGAAATTTGATCAGATCACCAAAAGGGCAAAATGGACATTTTTAGGGTTTTGACTGCACAAAGGCAATTTTTGACTGTTTGACCTAGCCAATGGCAAACCAAGCTCACATATGGACTCAAGGACTCAATGACATGGTATTGACATATTCAACAAGTTCAAAAGATCCCAAATGCACAAGATTGACAGATGAATTTTCCAGTCAACTGAACAAATTTGACTGTATACTGAAAAGTCAAACTTTGACTTTTTGGTCAAAATCAAGTGCCAAGATTCATTTTTCATCAAGACATGTCAAATTATGAAACTTGTTCATCAAGAAATCAAAAATTACAAATTAGGGTTTAAAATGAAGAATTTTCATAACTTAGAAATTTTCTAAGTTATGAAAATTCCTAATTTTTTCCTAACTTTGTCCCATTTTTTCATCAAGATATATTTGGATTCAAGCAAAACTCAAAACATGAAAGTTGTAGTCCATTGCAAAATCTACAACTTTTATTCACAAAGTTTCCTCAAAAGAAGCTTGTAGCTCAAGTTATGATTTTTGGAACAAGGGTGCAAAACATTCTTAACTTAGAATTTTTTTTGACCTATTTTAGGCAGGATTTTTGCCTAACTTCATGACCAATTTTAACATGCTTCCACTTGGAATTTCAATTTGCATTACAAATATGGATTGTATTACACATTCCAAGCTTTCCAAATTGTCCAAGAACTCATAAAACACCCTTGTGGTTAGGGAGAATCGAATTTGTGAAGTTAGGCAAAAGTCACTTTGTTCATGGCCAATTTCATGTTCATAACACTTTGCATTTTTCAAGTCAGCTTGCACAAGCTATGTTACAGGCCTCTAATCCCATTCTTACTCAATAATTAAATGCATATCCTTTGTGTTAGAGTGTTATTTTGTGCATTTGGACAATACACACAAAATTAAGCCATATTTGGAAAAACAAGTTTGCCATTTTGGAAAACATGGCTTTATGTCAAAACACAAATCAAAGAGGTACAAGCCAGATCTTTTAGGCACAAGTTTATGAACTAATCCCACTGATCAAGGAGAGATTATGCAGCATGCTTGAGGGACCTGCCTTGGCCTATAACCCAACTTGACAACTTTAGCTTAAAGAGGAAGAAACTTTGCAAAACTAATCCCATCTCTCATTCCTGTAACAACTAGCAAAAACAAAGTTTGTAAACACTTTCCATACATCATAACTGACCTGAAACACGAGCCTACCATATTCCAAACCTCATCATTCATCAAAACACCATTTTGTTGCACAAAATAGGGTATCCCTGCAGATTGAGTTGTACAACTCAGTTTGCTCGTGCGTTTTGGCCAAAGCTGGTTCATACACACTCCATAACATCCATACAAACTATCCCAAGCCCTAGCTACAGACTGTAACACCTCTAACCAAGTTCACCATTTTCATTTTTTCAGTTGTGCAGGTTGAGTTACATAGCTCGATTCAGTTAGTTTCAAGGCACACCAAGCATTGGAGAAGCATCCCTGAACTTCAAGCAAGCTGTACAAGTCCTCAAAATCCATTGAAAGTGCCTCCATTGTTGCACACGATTCAAGCTGAACAGATAAAAGTTTGAACTTCTATCTCTCTATCCAAGCATATTTAGGCTTAGGTTTGTGAAGAAGTTATGTCCTACTCATGGCCCTGAAGCTACCTGTATCCTCACTTTTCATTTATATTCTGTGTGTTAAGAGAATTTGGAACCTGAACATTAGAACAAAGTTAGGTCAGGAATTGGGGGAGAAGAAATTCTCTCTCATTTCTGAGAGTTAGATCAAGTTCTTTATATGTATGGATTCGTGGTTTGATGCCCTACATTTTTGATGTTATAAGTTTTTGTTAAAAGTCAAAGGATCAAGAGATAGCAGGGACAAGGGAAAACGCGCGCTTTTTTGTGTTTGAAGTGGCTGGAGGTTGAAGACAACTCTCCTTGGGCTGGGCCTGACTTTTTTTTCTGTTTGCACCACTATTTCACACATACACCCCCTTGGCCCATTGTGTGTTATTTTTATTATTTTTGACTTTTTCTTTTTGTTTCTGACTTGTTTATTTTTTGTCAAAACATAAAAATATTAAAAATATTTTTCAACCATTTTTGCATTTTATTTGGAT
Organism: Vicia faba; assembly: GCA_948472305.1. Classification (NCBI taxonomy): domain Eukaryota; kingdom Viridiplantae; phylum Streptophyta; class Magnoliopsida; order Fabales; family Fabaceae; genus Vicia; species Vicia faba. Next base: position 455,577,000 of record OX451735.1, on the reverse strand, counting down.
TTTATTTGTTTTATTTGAATTTATACATATAAATAAACATAATGCCTTTTATTTAAAATACTAAAGAATAATACAAATACATTTTATTTTCTGATTTTATTTTATTTTATCTTTTGAAAACATTTTCTAAAAAATATACTTTTTTGTAAATAATAAATATTTTTATTTTTTTTGTATATATGTAATATATTTAATACATAATATAAATATCTATATATTTAGGATATTTAGGATAAAAATACAAGAATAATACACTTTTTTTATTTTTATTAATATTTGACCTCAAAAATTACTTTTTCACAATATACTTCCTTTTTATTTATTTTTTATATAATTAATAAATATTGTATATAATACATAATAAATACTTTTATTTAGCAAATTAGGGTTTTGCCCTAAACCATGAAAATACCCAAAATTAACCTTTTTATTTTTGTTTATTTGTCACATGAAAAATATTTTTTACATACATATAAAAATCATTTTTTTTGCATCCTGCATATTTATTGTATTTATTTAATTATTGTACAATTAGATAACTTGTATATTCAATATTGATGTAATAGCTTACATTTAAATTTCTTGCTAAATATCCCCATTTGAACATTTGTACCCCCCATCCCATAATTATGTTGTAATAATTTAAGACTTTAAATTCCGCATTTTAAAGCTTTCTAAATATGCCATGATAGACTTAGGGTTTTGTATGCAAAAATCAAACAACAAATAGCTTGACTAAACAAAAGACCAAAAGCATGAAAATGAACAACACCAATCACACTTGCACCCCTAGGGTTACTCCACTTGTTGCCTTCAATAATGGGCCATGTTGTATGTTGAGTGTTTTTGGCAAAACAAAACAAATCAAAATGATTATAGTCCCTCGATGACGCTTTCGAAAGTTGCCTAAAAATGATCAAGTCCCTTAAAGGAAAAATTGCCAAAGACACTTGGCACCATTGCAATCATGGTCTAAACAATGACCCGCGCCCGTCCCGTTAACATCCTAACACAAGATTGTCCACCAAATACAATGGTGGAACAAAATTGTTAAAAGGGTTAAAACATAGGAAAGATCTTTGAGAAATTTAGGGTAGATAGCTCTTGGTTACTTGACCAACCTTGCAAAACAATCCTTGCCATTTTTTCAAAACACACATCACAACACACTTTCAAAACAACTTTCAAAAATATTGAAAACTTTTCAAAAGACAAGTACACCTTTGTATACATTCAAACATGGATCATTACAAAGGTTGCCACCACAATGGCTTTCTTTTTAAAACATTTTCAAACCCACACACAAAGCACCATTTCAAACAATTGAAAATACAAGGCAAGTGATCTAGGCAAGTAACTAAGAGCCCATGGATAACCATGGATAGAAGGGGTGCTAATACCTTCCCTTTCTATAATCTACTCCCCGAACCCAAGAAAACATCTTAAAGGTTTTTGCTGTGCTTTTTAACCTTTCCTTAGGATAAAATAAAAAGTCGGTGGCGACTCTTTCTCAACCGAAACATTTGCGAAAACAAACGCAAAACCCAAGTTAGTTCTCCCACCGTATCACACGTAGATTTACCTTTCCGCACTTTATTTCCCACAAACTATTAAACTGTTAATTATGCATGACAAGACTTGTATGACAAATAAAATCAACCCGTAGCTCACAATGATGCATGTTCAAAGATAAACATTAACATGAAACCTGGCACACATGCACATGCCACCCTTAGGGTACGCCTCACTTGGTTGCCTGGAGGTGGTCATTGAGTATAGGGTGTTTTAGAAGTCGCCCTCCTGTCTAAAGATTCAGTTGCCTCGAAACGGTTGCCTCGGATAAAAAGGATCTAGGACATTAGGGTTACCGCTAAGACGTCCTACTATTGCTTTGGTGACCACATTATCCCTATAATCGAATTGACCCGAATAACTCCAACGACGGTGCTACCTACTTCTCAATAGTGGGATAGTACTGTCTAGAGGACTCTTACACAACTTAATTCCTTAGAGTAGGTAGATTTCTCCTGGGTACTTGCTCTTTCAAAAACAAAAACAATCTTTTCGCACCTACACTTTCGAAAAGTTTTCAAATAAAACACTTCATACACTCTTGAGGACTGATACAAGAGTTACCTAGAAGTTTTTCAAACTAAACTTTTTCAAAACCCACAAACACTTGAAAAGCAAACAATTTTTTGAAAACATAGTGAGCAAGTACCTAAGAGCCCGTGGATAACCACGGATAGAAAGGGTGCTAACACCTTCCCTTTCTATAAATCTACCTCCCAAATCGAGAAACATTCTCGAAAAGGAATTTTGCTGTGCTTTTGTCCTTTCCTTGTTGGAGAACATAAAAGACAGTGGCGACTCTTGCTTACCGTGACATTTCGCGAACCAGCTTAAAAAACATCCAGTTCTATTTCCACCGATCACAACGAGCATGATTAAAAATACGAGCAAGTAAAAGCAAAAAAAAAGATTACATAAGCCACAAAGGGTAGTTAAAAACACATAGCCCAAAGTTAGAAGTCGTGATTGTAAAAAAATAAGAGGGATTAACCACTCCCTACACAAAATTACATAAATGCATCCTTATCGGATGAATAATAAAAACACATATCATAAAACAACATCATACCGCCGGGGTCTCATTCCCATCACCATCGTTGTTGTTCTTCCCACCAGAAGGATCTTCAAGATTCATCAGAGGATAGGGAGTCTTGTCTACCTCCTTAAGATCCACAAGGCGAACATCCTGCACCCCCTTAAAGTAATTTATCTCTGCCAAGTCCAAGTTGTGATGAAGTCACAATATCTGGTCCTTAGCCTGTTCGAAGGCTTCGCCACCAGTAGATAGGATACTCACTTGAGATTTCTTAAGAGCCTCTTTCTGCTTGTTGGTAGTGGCCTTCAGTTCATCATTAGTAACCTTCTCCGCCTTCAATCTCTCATTAAGCTGGGTAAGAGAAGCCTTGCTTTCGGTCTCCAAAGTCTCCCTCCGCTCTTTCTCTTTGGCTAGACTCTTCTCCAAGATAGTTAGCTTCTCGGATTGATTCTTCTGGTATTCCTTCATCTGGGTTATCTCCTCCTTAAGCTTCAACCCCGTCTTCTCATAATCATCACTAGACTCAAAAAGGCCACGAGTCAGAACAACACACCTTATAAGGTAAGAACTAAGGTTCTGTGTCATCTTCTGACGGACTATGGTCTTAATCTTGTTGACTTCCCAGTAGCATTGAGATGGTCGTAGAGGAAGCAAATTACATTGAAACTGTTAGACCAGAACCTAAACTCCCCAGACGACTTACTGTATCTGGACTCTCTCATTAAAAAGGTTATCTCCAGGTCAACTCGACGTGCGTCATCACTCATAAGAGTCTTCAAATTCTTCGGAGTACCCTGTTGCACCTCCTTCTGAATGGAGGGAGCGGAAGTATGTGGTTCAACCATACTAGAAGTGGACTTAGTGCCTGCCACCTTCCGCCTCTTCAGGGCCCGAGTTTCCAACCCGGAAAGATCAGACTTAACCATTGAATACCCACCTGCCTCTTTCGGGGAAGCCCTGGCCTCCAGTATCAAATTCTTCTGCTCGACTACATAAAGGTATGTCATCTTATCTACAAAGAAAGAAAAAAGATGCTATAAGAACCATTAATAGATGAACACATTTAATAATCAGAAGAAAAAAACTATTACCAAGAAAATCGGGGATCTGCTTTGCAGTTACGGGTAATAGAACCTTAATCTTTATCATCCGAAATGAGTCAAGCATGTTTAGGGCTTGAACCTCTAGGTCATTTAGTTTATTATAATTGAAGCCAGAGATAGGAGAAGAATCCCGGAACTAGTGAAAGGTAAGTGTGGGTACCCGTCCAAACTGTACAACACCTGAGGTCACCTCGGCCCACAGTTCACCTTCAGAAACCGGTCTTTGAAACCTTTATAGTTGGAGGTGTAAACTTGGAGAAATCTCTTGTGGGGGAGACCACTAATTTGAACCCAAGACAACTTCTCGACCCCTTTGACCTCAAAGAAAGAGAAAAACAGGCCCATTGTGGGATGATGTTCATCGCCTCACAGACCACTTCAAAGGTCTTTATAAAGCCCCAACTATTGGGGAGAAGTTGAGAGGGAGCGATGTTCATAGTCTTCAAAATTTCCGCCTCAAAATTAGTAAAGGGGATACAGATCATAAAGTCCCCTAACACCCCAGAATAAAAGTAGAAGAACTCCTCATTAGTAACCTTTTGATGGAGGATACACACTCGTTCACCGGGAACACAAGACTCTAGAATAACGTCATCTTCCTCCCTGGTTGAACATGGCATAAAGAGTGAAGTCAGAAGAAAAAACTTAACTTTAACACACACCATTGACCTATAAACATCCCTTAGGTATCACTACTAAAGCACATAAAAAGGTTAGTACAAGATTTGGTCAATACCACACCCTAAAATACGCCTAAAGGCAAGTGAAGCACAAGAAAGGGATAGGTGAAGAGGTAACATGATTAGAGGTTGTAAAATAAAATAGGTAATTAGAAAATTACCTTTAATATCATATATTTAAACACCATAAGCAAAGAGAGAAGGTTGCATACATGGCACACAAGGGAAGTGACCTAAGGGAACAAGCAAGTATGTTCAAATTAAACAAGTAAAGATCAAATGATGAAAGCGTACTTGAAGAATTATGGAACGTATGAATTGTGAAATAAGTTAACTCAAGAAGAAATTCAAGAGTAACCAATGAAGAAGATGAAACTTCATGTATAAACAAAGTCACATAACTTGATAATCAACATCATCTAAAGTGGATGGTATTTATCTGAAATAAAACAATATTGATGAAGACCAAGTAAAGGCAAAATGACACATTATATGTCATGGGGTAATGGCTAATACCTCATAAGGTATCAATAATGAACTTAAAACTTTAATAGATGTTAAAAATATAACAAACTCAAAGGTCATGATGAAATGGAAAAGTGTAGTCCCTAAATGCTCACAAGCATTGTGATCAAAATAGATTAATGTTAATGTTCTTAGATGTTATGGGAAATAGCCAACAATATACATTCATGGGACATAGCTCAAGAGCTCGTGAAGCAATCACTAAACAATGATGCTTAGAACACAAGTAAGAAAGAAAATGTAGCTTCTAAAGTGTCACCGTGTTGGTTAGAAAATGAGTGCTTAACCAAAAGGATCATAGAAGCATGGAGAATTAAGATGAGAAGAGAGGTTAAGATTAAAACTTAAACAAAAGTATTGGACCCATGGTCCTTTAGAGGATTCAAAAACCATCACACACAAACTAGTTCAAAACAAGAATGTGGCTCATATCTTGTCATCATGATGAATTGATAATGAGATGTAAATCGATAATCAAAGGAGATATGCATGAAAGCATTTAATACATTAGAGGTCAGAATCAAACTCAAAATCTTCCAACCAATTTGGATCAATGGTACTCAAGTAGGAGTCCACAAAAGCATCCTTCTAAACTATGATCACAAAAGATGAACAAATAACTTCAAACTAAAATAACTTTAAACAAAAGATGAACTTAAGCCCTAACATGTGATTAGAATAAGTGAAGGAACTTGGTTCCTTATAGGTTGCATGAATACATATATTATATCTCAAGTTACAAAGACAAAAATCACCCATTCATAATTTAAGTCAAGCAAAAATAGGAACAAAACCTTTAAAAACCAAAAAAAATTTTATTATAATCTCCTCAATAATTATATAAGTCATAATCAAACACTTAAAGTTCTTGAATTTGGAAGGAAAAGTGAAAATGAAATTCAAATTTCGAAACTAGTTGAGAAAACCTCAAACTAGACACTCTAAACCAAATAAATTGTGGAAAATATGAAATCAAAGGAGAAAAAATTAAGTTTCATGACCCTAACACATTCAAGAACCTTAAACATTTTGGTTTTAACTTTTAGAAGTTGAGGAAATATGACAATTAAATCAAACTTCTAGCAAAAGTAGGTGAAATCCACAACAAGACATTTTTACTTTTCAAATTTTAAAATCAAAGGAGATTAAATTATAAAAATAGCTAAAAAAAACCTAAGATCAACTTAACATCATAAGGAACTCAAAACATATTTTTTTTTTAATTTTTTAGGTTAATGGAAAATGGAAAATAAAATTAAAACATTAAACTGGTGAAGAAAACACCTATTTAATTACATGAATTAATTAATTAACCACAAAAATAAAAATGATAAAATAAAAATTATTTACACAAAATAGACTCAAAAAGAGGCTTACAATATTTTTTTGTATATTTTTTTACTAGTGAAAATATTAAAACAAAAATGATGAAATTAATTGAAATAAAGAGAAAATTAAATAGAAACAGATCTATTACACCTATTATATTCAGAAAGTGCTGCAAAAAGGCTTTCTCATATTTAATTAGAAACGACACATGGTCATCCTTGTCAATGAGCCAAAACCCTAAGCATGTCAAAAAACGATTTAAACATCATGTTTTTTAGCTATCTTCAGATCATGATATCTCTCTCATTTCTTCACGAAATCAGATAAAATCAAAAGCAAAATTCAAGATCAAACTACAAGGAGCATGTTAGAATCCATAGATTTTGCAAAAGAACAACATATCAAAGAGATAAATGGACAACAATTTACTGGTACAAGCAGAAATTTCCCAAACTCAAAATTTTAAAAACACAATTCAAACTATAATGCAACACAACAATCCATCTCAAAACTATTGTTTGGCTCAGCTAAGCATGCTTGACATGATTTCTAAACAATGAAACCCTAGCATGAGAGATCTACAGTTTTGAGAAAACTCACCATGTGGAAATTAAATCCACTTGTCTCCTTAAGCTTCCAAAGCTATGAAACCCAATTGAACTTGATCTTTAAGCTCCTAAGGAAGGGAAAATGTTGAGAGAAGCAAGTTGTCTTGTACCAAAACTCAGATTCGAAGAAGACTTGAAAAAAAGAGAGAAATATGAAATCTGATAGTTTGGTGAATGCATAGATCCTCCTCCAAAATGAGAGAATGAATGGCTTAATATAGAGTGTAAAAGGTGAGGGTAGTGAGGTCTTTTTCACCACAAAGCCGTTGGAGGGTACTAATGTCATTTCTGACAAAAATGAGAATGGAAGGATGGTTCCTTGAATTTTGTATTTCCTATTTGATCATGTAAGGACATTTTGGTGATTTAAAGAGAGTCAGGAATATGGGATCAGGGCGTGTTGGCATGCATGAGCACATGGGGAGAAATCTGAGTTGAAAGCATATTTTCCTCTTTTGGAAAAAGTCATGAGATGGTGTGCATGGCATGTGTGAATGATGCCTGACCAAATGAAGCAAAGAAAAGAAGTGTTATGCGTGTGAAAGGAGTGTGTATAAAGGCTCTTGCAGAAAATTGTTTTCATTGTGCATCAAATGCTAAATTCTGGTACATGACTGCTTGCGAAAGGAAACCATGGGTGTAGTGAAACATTATCACATTATCTCCCTCATCCTTAAATCATTTAGCGTAAAATTAGTACCATTAGAATGCTGGAGTAATGGATATTAATGTTGATGTTGAAGGAAAATGGAATGAAAGCTTGCAACCTTTTGAAAACTTGGCACAAAAATTGGTGGTAATAGCTGACCAGGTTTATTGCGCGCGAGCTTCTTTATGTCATGCTAGAAACCCAACTCCAAACACTAAAAACCTTACACAAATATCTCTTTCATCACTGAACCAAATGTAAAAATCTTTGAACCAAAATTGAAGAGAAAGATTCAATATTCAACTTTCATGTTGATGTCTCTTTGATTTGAGTTCAAATAGATCCTTAAAAGTGGCCATGAAAAATTCACATTTAATGCACATGAATTGAAAATTTCATTAAGTGTCCTATAATGAGCATGCCTTCCAAGATCCATATCTTCTTCTCCTATCACTTTTTAGACTTGAGCTCACAAGGACAAAGTTAAAGAACTTTTCCTCCTCTTTCCATGGATATAAAGTTTGCACAAATTGAATCAAAGATGAGAAAGTTATGATTGTTAAAAGATGGTACCAAAATGATGAGAAAACTTCTCCTATCCCTTTCTAAGTTATTAAGGTAACTTCTTTTACAAGTTAACCTTAAAATCAATCAAAATCCTGATTTTCTTTCACTAATGACCAAGTGACATCAAAATGATAACTTTGACTTCAAAGTTGACCAAAAGTTTACTTGGTCAACCTTTGACTTTGTTGACTTTTGCTCAAATGATTGTTTTACCCCCAATTGGTCAATTAAACTTCTTCCAATCAAAATTGATGCTCAATCCTTCAACCATAGATACTTAGGGACATGTAGAGAAGCCTGAAATCAAGTGTTGATCAAAGAATCAGAGATATCTTATTTTTTAGCTCAAACCCTAATTTTGACTGGTTGTGTTTGGAGGTGATGATCCAATCTCAAAACCTTAATTCCTTAGAGCATGATGAAAGATCTCTTGAACAAAGATGTCTCATATGATGATGAAAGGGCATTACTTCAAAAAATTGTATCATACAAGCACTACACACTTCATCTGGCTAAAACCCTAATTTCAATAGATGAATAGGAGAAATATGATTCACTTCAAAACACTTGCAATTTTCAATCTTATGATGAACCAATGAGACAATTGAGATGTTTTGAGGTAAGGGAAACCTTTGTAGCTTGAATAATCAAAAGAATAAATATGTGGGACTCTCCTCGCACTGATTTTCAATACAACCAACTTATATCATCTTGAAGAAGAACATGAGACCCAAAGATACCTTGATCCCATCTTAAATGCCTGAATGTGTATGATGAAACATAAGCCATATAAGGTAAAAATAAAAGGGAAAATTTTGGAGTGCAACACAATTACAATACTCTGTTTTGCTTAAAAGCGTTTGATTGAGAATAATAACTTGACACACAATCTAATCTTTTCTTAAAAGCTCATGGGTGATTGGCAAGTAATAATGAACAATCAGTCTACCTCAATGTATCAGAAGATACATGGGTATAGAGAATCTTGTAGTATGGGCTTGGACTCTTCATGAAAATCCAATCTTCCAGTTGTAAATCATCTGCAAAATCTTATTCACAAAAATAGAAACAAATCTTCAAAGTTTCCTAAAAAGTCTCCAAGATCCTTTTTATGAAACCAAATCAAATCTGCAATGTTACTAAAAAATCCTTGAGGGATAAAACAACCTTTCCACAATAAATCTGGAGAAGAGAAATACAACCACAAATTACACAAACACAAGATACATGAAATACATGTAAGGTTTGTACAAACTACAAACATCAGAGATAAATGCAACTACAGAGAGACCCAGTCTCAGACATAACTATTCTTCAAACTCCAAAAGTTTCCAAATACCAGATGTCAGGACATGTGGTTTGTCATCACATCAACACAGCAAAAAAAACTCAGCACCATAGCACAATGCTCAACAACTTCAGATAGGTCCACCACTCCCCCTATCACACATAACCAATACTCCCCATCAAAGGAACATCCAAACAATCAAGTTCATACATCAGAGGCACATGCAATAGAAGATAAATAATAAGCCTCACAAATAACAACTAAGAGAACCAGAGTAACCTGAGTTCTCTAACAAAATAATTCAGGCAAGATGTCTTGACATCTGGTATGACATCATGCATACACACACACACACATCAATAGTAACAATAGAAGCAAATTCACTTAAGCACTAGCAACACGCATTACAGACAAGCATGCTCCCCCTAAAAAGTGCTAAGCAAGCAATGACAAAGACTACTCTCCCTAAGCAGTAGTACAATCTTTTCACAATGTTAATCAGCATGTCAAGACACATGACATCAACATTAGGACAAAAAAACTTCTAAGCAAAATCACTAACACTTTACTCCCCCTTTTAGTCAAAAATTAAAAGAAAAAAAGATTAAATGTATAATAACATTGGAAGCACAAAATAAATGATGCACAATCAACAGATAGAAGCACAAAAGAACAGTTGGAAACAAACACAATTGAATCATAAAAGCTAGATGGAAATACATTATATTAGTTGGAAACAAACAATAGTAGTTGGAAACGCACGACAAATTTATTGATGGAAACACAAACAATTATCAGTTGGTATTCAGGTGGTCTTCCACCTCTTTACCCATGTCAAAGATCCTTATGCACTCCTTCCTACAGTCACATATTTTAGAAGTGTTAACACTGAACTCCCTTGCCACCACCTTAGAATATGTCTCCTTCAAACTATCCTTTTGTCCTTGCAGAGATCTTTTGTTTCGTCTTTTGACAGGTTTAACTCTAGCAATTAACTTAGGCATATTGTAGCAGCAAAAATGTCGAGACTAAGCCATTGGATTGACTTAACTAAAAAATATCAATGAAGTCGCCACCGCACTTAATTTTATCCAAAGGACACGGGAAAATAGCGAATAAACCTAAAGTAGAAAGGGAGAATCTAGGTACAGGGGTTGGTTATGCATAGGGAAGGTATTGTTAGAACATAGTTTGATTCTACAACCCTTGGTTAGAGTTTTGATGATAACAAATACAAAGAATAAATAAATACAAAGAACAAATATGCACCTTAAAAATATGTTTTATGTATGCAGAAGTTCTGATCAAATCAGCATCAGAAGATAAGCCATAAGTGCTACACGCTGAAGCAATCAGAACATACGTTGAAGATTGATGACCAGAACCTGCGCTTAATTAAACTCTGACTCTGATCAAGAACATATCAAACCAAGTCATCAATATTCTGAAGCGTCATCAGCAGTAAGGAGAAAAGATTCTGAAGCGTTACTGAACATTCAAGACAACATCAATTCCAACAGCTTCCTTCGGACAGGATCTTCTCCAAAAGGAAAGTGTGTGGATGACATTAAACATGCTTTATGATCAACGTCATTACACTGCCTATATAACAAGTCTGCTTTCAAAATGAAGCACGCACGTACATACAATGATTTTGCTAGATCACCACTCACGCATATTCAAGCTCAAGCAATTTCTTTCTATCTTTCTAAGTTATAAACCTGTGTAACTTATCACAGTTGTGATAAACCGTTTTTGTTAGAAAAACAACAACACATATTGTATAATCATATTGAAAAAGAGATCCTTGAGATTAACCGGATTGTTGTTGTACTCAAGAAGACTTTAACAGTTGTTAAAGTAGCTTTTGTAATCTTGTTGAGATTAGGGGATTAAGACCTCGTTGGAGAGAGGCGAAATCACCTTGACGGGTGGAATTGAGTAGTTTGAGATCAAACGAACCAGGATAAAATTACTGTGTCATTAAGCTTTTTAGATGCAAGTTTTCAATTCAACCCCCCTTCTTGTGTTTTTCACATCTTTAATTGGTATCAGAGCGTCTGGTTCTGAGCTTAAACACTTAACCGTGTCAGTACAAGATCAAAGCATCAGAAAAACACTATGGTGGGACCAAGCCAAAACATCAACAATGACAACAATGAAGACAGGGACATATTCAGTGGTAAACCTCTAGTCTTTGATGGAGACAACTTTGACTACTGGAAAGACAGAATTGAGAGTTTCTTTCTGGCCCATGATACTGATCTGTGGGACATGGTGACTGATGGATACACGCATCCTGTGGATGGACGTGGTCAGAAGATAGACAAGAAAATGATGTCTGATCAGCAAAAGCATGAATTCAGAAACCACCACAAGGCCAGAACAATTCTCCTCAGCGCCATCTCATACTCAGAATATGAGAAAATATCAAACAGAGAAACTGCCAAGAATATGTTTGACTCTGAGAATAACACATGAATGCAACATTCAAGTCAAAGAAACCAAGGCCCTTGCGCTCATTCAGAAGTATGAGGCATTCAAGATGGAAGATAGTGAATCAATAGAAACTATGTTTTCAAGATTTCAAATTCTTGTTGTTGGACTAAAAGTTCTTGACAAAGGATATTCTAGTGCTGATCACGTTAAGAAGATCATCAGAAGCTTGCCCAAACAATGGAGGCCAATGGTCACAACACTTAAGCTAGCCAAAGATCTCAACAAAATCTCTCTGGAGGAACTTGTTAGCTCCCTCAGAAGTCACGAGATAGAGCTAGAAGAAGACGAACCTCAAAAGCAAGGTAAGCCATTAGCTTTAAAATCTAACAGAAAATCTTACTCCAAAGTTTTGCAGGCTGTGGAAGAAACTTATGATGGATCCTCATCAGAAGAAGATGAACTATCTCTCCTCTCCAGAAGGGTGAATCAACTATGGAAGCAGAGACAAAGGAAGTTCAGAAATCCTAGAAGATCAGAGAATCAGAATGAATCCTCTTCCAGATACAGAAAGTCTGAGTCCTCCTCTAGACACCGAAGATCTAAAGGTTCTTCAGGATATAGAAAGCCAAACAACAAAGACATCATCTGCTATGAATGTAATAAGCAAGGACACTACAAAAGTGACTGCCCAAAGCTTCAGAAGGAAAATCCCAAAAAGAAGTTTCTCAAGGAAAAGAAGAAAAGCCTCATGGCTACATGGGAAGAAAAGCGCATACGGCAGACCTTCTGCTTTACCGGAGGGAAGTCTTCTTTAGTCGGCAGGCGATGTACCACAATATCAGTGTCCAAACCAGGTATGTCTTCGTAGGACCAGGAGAAGATCTCAACATAGTCGCGTAGCATCTGTATTAACCGTTTTTTGACACTAGGCTCCAGATTTGCACCTATTTAAACCTCTTTCCTATCTTCCTTTGTACCCAAATTCACTGACTCAACTGGCTCTTCATGAGGCTGTATGGCCCTTTCTTCCTGCTGTAATAGTCTAGCAAGTTCTCCAGGCACCTCATAATTATCCTCACCTTCGTCCTCGGCTTGGTTGATCGGATTTTTGAAGTCATAACTGGCGGTATCAGAGTTGTTATCAATGGGATCTATAGTGGATATGGATCTGCAGTATGATACGTGAGTGTGTGTAAGAGAATAGCTATTTTGATAGACAGAAAAAGAAAAACAAGGAGCGCAAAATTTGTATGCAAGAAACGTCCAATGCTTTATTAATGATATATGAAATGACAAATAATAAGCCCTCACAAGCAAAGCCAAGGTGCCTTGGGCAAGGCACCGGGCCGTAAAGTTTCAAATTGTTTATTACAAATCTTAAAACAAATGAGTCAATTACTGTGGAATAAAAGAAACAGGTATGAAGTCCCTAGCCGTCCAGTTATTCAGTCCACCGTTGGTTGTTGGGTAGATCCAACTGTCGATGTCTGAATCTTCCTCACTGTCCTCAATTGCATTAACTCCCCGATTGCTGATGTATAGAGGAGGTCTTCCAATCCGAGCGCGCCTAACAACCCTTTGAGCCCCGTAGTAAAGCCCAAACCAAATTTGTCAGTTTTGTGAGTGAAATCAGGGAGTTGACCCCAATTGGTACACCCACCTTCTTCAATCACAGCCCTAGCATCCTTGAGAGAAGCCATCTTCAGTGGAGGTTTGTCGGTAGTAACTTTAGTTGATGCCGAGAACTGAGGGACCTCTTCGAAATTCTGACAAGGAGTTTCTATGAATTCCCCATCCATCTATACATAGCGGAAGGAATTGAGATGACTCACCATATACTCTTCTTCACCATGCATTGTGACAATCTTCCCCTTCACCGGATACTTCAGCATTTGATGGAGTATGGAAGTAACTGCCCCAGCCTTATGGATCCAAGGACGACCCAGCAAGCAAAAATATGATGGCTTGATATCCATTACGTAGAAGGTGGACCAAAAAGTATGAGAACCCACTTTGACAGGGATGTCCACCTCCCCGTGCACCATTCTTTTTGATCCGTCAAAAGCCCTTACCACAATGTTACTAGGCTTTATAGTCAACCCTTCGCAATCCAAACGGTCCAACGCCTTCTTCGGCAGAACATTCAGCGAAGACCCGGTATCTACCAGCACATGAGCCATAGTGGTGCCCCTGCACTCAATCAAGACATGCAAAGCATCATTATGATTTCTTCCCTTAGGGGTCAAATCCGCATCTGAAAAGCCTATCCCGTTGTCAGCAGTCAGGCTGTCCATGCAATCTTTGAACTGATCTGCTGAAGTTTCCTGAGGCACATGTGCAGTCTTGAGAAATGCAATCAAAGCCTTCGCATGGGCTTCAGAATACAATAGCAGAGACAACATGGAGATCTTGGACGAGGTCTGCCCCAGATGCTCGACCACATTGTAGTCGCTCTTCTTGATAATTTTCAGTATTTCCTCTATTTCTTGTTTAGAGGCTTCCACGACGATCATCTCAGGTGCCTCTGTCCGAGAAGGCTCACCTATGACTTCCTTTCCCCGAGTCCCAGATGGCTCAGAAGCAGGGGTGATAACTGAAGTAAGAACAGGAATAGTAGCAGGTGTAATAATTAGAGTAGGAACAGGAGAAATATCAGGAGTGCTGGTTGGAGCAGCAGTTGGAATAACAGTAGGCTTGATGATAGTCTTCATGGAAATCTCGGGAGAGAAGACCCTTCCACTTCGGGTAACCTTACTAGTCCTGACAATATTACTGACATCAGTATCAGCTTCTTCATTCTTCAGATCTTTCTTAATACCATGTTAATACACATCAACACCATAATTCCATGGGACAACCTTGTCTGAGGCGTACGGGATGGGACCAGGAACAGTGATTATTAGCGGAGCAATTCTTTGAACAGATGTAATCCTAACAGGTTTTCTCGAGGAAACCTTAGAAGGATTTTCGGAAATGGTTATAATGGAAATGTCATCATTGGGAACAACTGGGATCACAGTATTCTCGAACACATGTGGCAACCTTCACCACAACCCGGAAATAAACCGGCTAACAACAAATTCTTCTTAACAGTCATCAGAGGAGTAGAAATTTCTTCAACAGAGGTCACAAATAAATCAGTGTCAACAGCATTCACTCCACGACCATATTTGGGCATGGGAGCAGTTATAACTTTCAGCTTTTCTGGAGCATCAAACTCTATCTCCTTGGCTTCAAGCGAATCTTGTACTTTATTTCTCAGAGCCCAGCAATCATTTGTATCGTGGCCAGGAATCTCAGAATGGTAGGCGCACCGCGCGTTGGGATTGTATCTGGGAGAGGTAGTGTTTGGATTCTTGGGAGCCTCTCTTAAGGTCTCCAAGTTAGATTTTAACAGATGAGGCATAACTTCAGCAAATGTCATGTTGATGCGGGTAAACTGTCGTTGTGGTCTTTCCACCCTTTGTTGATTGTTGCGTTATGGAGAAACTGCGGGTCTTGGTATTACTACAGCATTTACCGTTTGACGGTGCTCAGATCTTCTTTGTCCTCTCGGGCTATAGACTGCACTGGCTTCCTTCTTACCAGTAAAAGGTTTCTTTACCGAACTCGAAGAGGCATCCTTCTGTATCTTACCACTCTGAATTCCCGCTTCTACTCTTTCTCCGGTCAAAATTAGCTTGGTGAAACCCGATGAGGAGCTGCCGATTAAGTGATTGAAGAACGGACCAGACAGCGTCCCAATAAACATATCAACCAACTCCCTATCAGACAAAGGGGGTTGGACCCTTCCAGCCAAGTCTCTCCATTTCTGAGCATAATCTTTAAAACCTTCACTTGCACCCATGGACATACTCTGGATTTGAGTACGAGTGGGAGCAAGGTCGGCATTGTACTGATACTGCTTGTAGAAAGCAGCAGCAAGATCTTCCCAATTTCGGACACTAGCTCCCTCCAATTGGTATAACCATTCAAGCTGAGTCCCTGACAGACTATCTTGAAAGAAGTGCACCCACAAATTTCTATCAACAGTGTGGGGTTGGATTTTCCTGACATACGAGCGAAAATGGAGTTTTGGACAGGATACTCCATCGTACTTGGCAAAAAACGGAGCTTTAAACTTATGAGGGATGACCACTCCCGATACCAGTCCCAATTCCCCGAAATCCAAACCAGGGATCTTCTGAACCTCCATAGCACTCAAACGGTCTTCTAGCTACTTGTACCTATCCTCAGCAGGAGGATATTGCTCATTATCAAAATCAGTATCATTGTCAGAGACTGCAGGACTAAGGTCCTTTTCCCTTTCTTGGTTCTCCCCGTCCTTGGATGAAGAGGTCAGATCAGTTTGATGCTTCAACCTTTCTCTAAACCTTCTGCCCATATTCAGAATTCCGATCTTCTTCTTCTTCTTCTTCTTCTCTTTCAAAATAAGGGTCTTCAGATCCTCTTGCCCCTTAGCCAGACTTATGAACATCTGTTGGAATTGGGCGTTCTGTGCCTGAATATCTTTGATGGCTTGATCGGAAGACATTTCTGCTGAAATAAACAGCGAAGAAGATGAGAAACCTGTAGTGGTACATGTAATGATGTGCATGATAATGGGATGCACATGTAATGATTACAAAGACTTTGGGAGATTTAAATTTTCAAACCAAAAGTAAACAAAACTTTATTAGCTTAACTTTGAAAGGTTCAACAATTCCTTTAAGGCGTTACAAAGAAGTAAATAAAACAAATCTAAAACTAGAAAAAGCAAAATTAAAAGTCCCATGGACACTTCCTATTTATGTTGATATAGTCATTGATCACTCTTTCTTCCTCGAGCTTCCTAGTGAGCTTTAAAACCTTCCTTTCTTGCTCATGGAATTGTTCTCGGTAAGTATCCCGCTCATTCCTCAACTGAATCCAAGACCTTCGTAACTCCCCAGGATCAGTGGGCATGTAAGGATAGAGAACCGTGTAAGGAATACCTTCTTCATTAGTGGGCTCCACAATCACTGGTAATACGGCCGCATAAGGAATCATAAGCTTCTGGGCACGAGCTCGGACCCATTGGAGGTAAGGCTGCATAGGAAGGGAAGTCTTTGGTCCCAACTCTTCGAGGTCAGATCTGTTTACCATGCCCCAAGCTCGTATGAACCTCCGGCGATGCTCCTTAACGTCATCCTTATAGTCAAATACAATGTCCTTGAGAAGTAGCTCATTAGGACCATCTCTTCGAGCACGACCAAATTTTCGCAAGGCTAGACAAAGACTGTAAGTTATACCCCCTCTGATACCAAGTAATGGGACATTAGGGTATCCCCCACAACGGTCAATAACAGCAGTGTCTTCCATAGCCCGGGAACACCAATGAATATCCGTATGAGCAAGTGATATTATTTTGTACGACCAACCCAAACCTTCTCCGTTCTTCAGTACCGACTTAGGGAGGTTAGAAATAAACTACCTTGACAACAATGGCATGTAGCACATAAGAGTCCCTCTTCTCTTCATAGTACGGGTATGGAGGGCATGCAAGATATCTCCAAGCAAGGTAGCCACAGGGTTGCGAGAAAGGAAAATATTGACAGCATTCACATCTACAAAGGAGTCCAGATTAGGGAAGAGAATTAAACCATAGATAAGAAGAGCCAAGACATCTTCAAAATCTTGAAAATCCAAATCATCCCAGAATAGCTGAGCCTTGTCTATCAGAAATTTGGCTAGAAAACCTTCAACCCCGCTTCGAGTTTCCCAATTGGATACCACGTTGGCCCGTTTTAAATGCAAAGTTGAGGCAATGTCTTCTGGCTTAGGAAGCTCTTCCATACCTTTGAAGGGTACCTGCTCTAGAATGGATATGCCCAATAAATGAGAGAATTCTTCCAAGGTGGGTACCAGCTGGTAATCTGGAAAGGTGAAACAGTGATGCTTGGGATCGAAGAACTGAAATAGTACGCTCATCATCTGCTCATCAAGGTTTGAAGTAACCGGGCTGAGAAGTTGACCATGTCTCTTAATGAAAGTAGAAGTTTCGGAAACTCTTGATGCTAGCTCTTTTAGTTTGGTAGGTATCTTCACAAAGTTGATTCGGATGGTATTTCTATGCACGGAAGCCATGATCTACAAAACAAAACAAAGATAAATTCCCTTGATCTTTAAAATGGTTAGTGTAATGAAACATGAATGCCATGTTATGATGCATGATGTCATGATAAACCACAGGTATAGCAAACACAAATATTGAAAACACAGTCAAATCACACAAAGCCCTTAGGTTTAAGGCTTGCGTGAGGTCAAAGGTAATACCCTCTTGCAGTTAAGTTAGTTTCAAACCTGTCCTAGAAAATTAATCGGGTTCTAGAGGATCTCAATATCACTGACCATCCTCCATCAATCATGGTTTCAGCTCACACAATCTTTTCTTGCAGCCAAAATTATTTCGAGAGTATGGTCTCAATGAGTGTAGCATCAAGTATCAACCAGTTCTCACCTCTATACTGAGTCCGGCTATCTCACTACTTTCTAATGGCCAAGTTGGGCAATTAAAGGTTCTAAGGTCAGTTGATGCTTAACGATACCATGCAGCGGCCCCGTATTCTCCTCGTTTCTCCACAAGGGATACTAGTACCAACCAAAGTGCCACACCAATGTAGCTACTGCTTCAACTGTATCGGTCAATGCCGTATAGTTCCCTCACAGTCTATTGCTACTTACCTAAAAGGTATTCCCCATATTCGAGTGTAGGATCTATAGTAACCCCAAACGGAACCCTTAAAAGTAAAGGAACCAAAGCAATCAAGAGAAGCAATTATGATGAACTAGATCCTAAGGTACACCCCACTTATTAATTCCCCAGCAGAGTCGCCAGTTCTGTGATACGGTGGAAGAACCGACTGTTTGAGGCTGGTTTGCATTTTGCGTTTTCTGTTTGCAAAATGTCGCGGTAAGCAAGAGTCGCCACCGACTTTTATTTCATCCACTCGAAAAGGAAAAAAGTACATAAAAAATCCTTTTTCGAGATATTCTGAGTACGGGGGGTAGATTATAGAAAGGGAAGGTGTTAGCACCCTTTATATCCATGATTTTCCATGGTCTCTTAGGTACTTGCTCCTCTTTTTAAAATTGCTTGTGTATGTGATTTGTTTTGAAATAGTTTGACTTCGTGATAACCCTTGTATCAGTCCTCAAGAGTGTGACGAAGTTGTTTTGAAAATTTGTTTTGAAAGTGTAAGTGTGAAAAGTTTTGATTTGAGCAAGTACCTACTAACATCTACCTACTCGGAAAAAGAATCGTTTCTATTCTTGTTTCCTTTAGACAACGTTATCCTACTATTGAGAAATAAGTAGCACCGTCATTGGAGTTTGTAAGGGTGAATTCAAAAGGGACATACGATCACTAAAGCAATGTTAGGACATCTTAGTAATAACCCTAGAGTCTTAAGATCAAATTCGAGGCAACATTTCCGAGGCAACATTCGAATGGGACATTTGATCTTTTTAGACAGGAGGGCAACCACTAAGACACCCTATGCTTAATGATCGTTTACCGAAGGCAATCGAAGTGAGCGTATACCCTA
Organism: Vicia faba; assembly: GCA_948472305.1. Lineage (NCBI taxonomy): Eukaryota > Viridiplantae > Streptophyta > Magnoliopsida > Fabales > Fabaceae > Vicia > Vicia faba. Next base: position 455,557,639 of record OX451735.1, on the reverse strand, counting down.
AGAGTGATATGTCTGAGTGATTTGCTTTCAGTTATTTATCTTTGCATATTAGGGTTTTCTAACCGTATTAATTTGTCATGCATTCTTGTCGTAAAATCCTATTAACATACATCTAGACAGTTAAACATTTGGGGGAATTAAAAATGCGAGAAAATAAATCTACGCTATTACAAGGCTTAGGGGAGGGGGATTAATTACATAGCCAAAACCCCGGGGAAAAGTGATAAGTAAAAGCCCTAAATTAAACTATTACAAACCATGAACAGTTACAAAAATATTGTCAAAATAAATAATAAGCGCGTGATGAGTCAAATACGAAATGACTAGGGTTTTAACCCTTGACTAAACCTATTGACGACTGATTAAAAAAATGTTTTTTGTCATTGTGATACGGTGGGAGAACTGACTTGAGGTTTTGCGTTTGTGTTTGCAAATGTTGCGGTTTAGCAAGAGTCGCCACCGACTTTTCTTTTATCCAATAAGGAAAGGTGAAAAAAAGCACAGGAAAGACCTTTAGAGATGTTTTTGAGTTCGGGGGGTAGACTATGAAAAGGGAAGGTGTTAGCACCCTTTTCATCCATGGTTTTTCATGGGATCTTAGTTACTTGCTAGATCACTTGCTTTTGTTTGAATGTGCTTTGTGATGTGGGCTTTTGAAAGTATTTTTAAAATGTAACTTTGTAATGATTCTCATTTCTATAAGAACGCATACAAAGTGTTTGTTTCGAAAATAGTTCAAAGAGGTGTTTTTGAAAATGATTTTGAAAAGGTGTATTATTTGTAATGGCTCTCGTCTCTATAAGAACGCGTACAAAGTGTTTGTCTTTTGAAAATGTTTCAAAGTGAGAGTGTTGGTGTAAAAATGTTTTTGTTGTGAGCAAGCGAGTAACTAAGAGGGAACCTACCTACTCAAAAGGTCTTAGATGTTCTTTTCCTTCTCCTTTAGATGTTTCTATCTTACCATTGATTTGGTAAGAAGCCCCATCGTTGGATGTGAAGGGACGGGCGTTGGGTCATCGTATGACCCTGATAGCAATGTTGTGAGATGACTTAGCACTTTTCTTTAGGGACTAAGATCATTTTGAAAGGCAGCTTTGATAGCGTCATCGAGAGACTATGATCTTTTTTCGATTCGTTTGTGCTAAGACATCCCACATGCGTAACATGGCCATTTTTTGTAAGGCAACAAGTGGAATTATCCTATGGGTGCATGTGTGCAAGTGTGTTTGATTGCATGCATTTGTCTTTGATTTTTTGTGGTCTACTTGTTAGTTTTATCTTTCCATACACGCCTAATTACTATACAGTATAAGGAAAACTATAAGTTGCAGAAAATGAAATTCTACGCTATCACAATATTTAGGGGATGGGGTATACAAATTTACAAATGGGGATTGCAAGTAAAAATAAGTCCTAAGTTATTGTTGGTGTAAGCCCTAGAGGCCAATACTTTTGGTACTTGTATCGAATTATTTATTATTAATTAATAAAAGGCATTTCTTTATTATGTTTGCTTTCCAAAATAATAAAGTCCCTAGAATGGTTTATTTGTTTAATGAAATGTTAAGTGTGACTTAATCATGAGATCCCATTAAACATAAGACACTATTCTTAAAGTATCCGTAGTCAACTTTAATGTGAAGTGGGATAACATTAAAGCATTAAGATTATTATGAAGATAGATTGATGATCACATCTCATGGATCATAGATAAGGAGTTATCAAGTCTTGACATAGGTATGAATATTAGGAGTAATATTTATACTAGATTGACCCGCTATGAGAATACTACATAGCATGTTATGCAAAGTGTCATAAGTTATTCTCATGATGATAATGGTGTATATCACCCTTCGACCTGAAACCACTATGGACCCTAGATGTAGAGTCAAGTACTTTATTGCTGATCAAACGTCATCCGTAACTGGATGACTATAAAGACGGTTGATGGGTACTTCACAAAGCATGCTAAGGGACATGAGTGACCTTGATGGAATTTGCTCATCCTGCATAACAGGATAAATGTCTAAGGGCCCAATATTGAACTGGACAAGGGTGACACAGTGTATGCCTTGTGTTCAATATAGACATGAGGGCAAAAGGGTAATTATACAACACAAATATTATCACGGAAAAGGTTTGGTCAGATCACATGACATTTTCGTGACTTGGGTAATAGTGATGTGTTGCTAGATACCACTCACTGTTTATTATATTAAATGTGTGATTTAATATAATTGCCAACGTCGCGAAAACCTACAGGGTCACACACATAAGGACAGGTTGATGAGAGATAGAATAAATAAGGAACACCGTAAGGTATGGTGCACTTAAGTGTAATACGAAAAGTGGTAAGGTACCACGTGGATAAGTGATATATGGTACATCATAAGGTATGATGTCCATAAGCTTAATTGGGCTTTTAGCTTATAGCCTTAATTGGGCTTTTAGCTTGTAGCCCACACGAGTGATTCTATAAATAGATCCCTTGTGATGAAGCAATTTCACTTGATGTAATTTCGTTTTTGATTCTCTCTCTCACTCAAGGTTTCCGTTCGTGATCAGCTAGCACTGTGACCGGAAGCGATCTGTTCGTGTGGACTGAGTAGAGGCGTTGTTCTTCATCAACGCTCGTGATCACGATGTCAAAGGTCTGAATCGCCACAAGAGGTAAATATTTCTATCACTGACCATGCTCATTCGTAAGGATCTCTAAAGGAAAATTTTATATTCCGCTGCATTTTGATCGCAATTTTCCTTCAGTTATTATTACAACCATATTGAATATGTACAATATAAGAAAGAAGTGAATTTGTTTAGAAAATGTTTTTGTCTTAAGGAAATAAGTTAAAAGGAAAATATTTTTATGTTTTTTATGTTAATAATAAAATAAAAAGATGAAAGGAAAATAAATGCAAGGTAGAAACAGCGTGTTGCTGCAAACAAAGAAATGAGGATCAAAAGTTCTGAAGCCAGGCGCGTGACTCAGAAGGACGCGTCAGAATCAAAAGTTCTGATTTGGTACACTCTGAGTTCCTGCAAAAAACGTCAGAGGGAAAGGGAACAGAGGTTCTGGATTAATACACTCTGAAGTCCTACAAAAACTTTAGAGGGAAAACACAGAGGTTCTGGGTGGTGTTCAGCTAGTGAACCAAAAGTAAGAAGTTTTGTATTACACTGAAACAATGAGTGAACGTCAGTAGTTCAATTTATTTGACATATAAGGAGAACTCAGAAGTTCTGTGTTGTGTTAGAAAAGTGAGTGAGTAATTAGAAGTTCAGTGTGTGTTAACTATGGATGAACATCAGAAGTTCAGTGTTGTGAAAATGGTAAGTGGTAAACAGAAGTTTTGTGTTACGTTTCAGCTCTTAATCAGCACATCAGAAATTTATTCAGTTCAGCAAATCAGAATAATCACAGCACAACAAATCCAGAAGTTACAATCCTAAGTCTGGGCCTAGCATTATTCTAGAAGTTCTGATCCATAGTTTTTATATTCATACAATGATATGTACAATACTAATACTATGGTATTTACATGTTAATGATGTTCAGAATGAAAAGCAAGTAAAGTCAGAAAGACTTACCTGGAGCGTGCTTGGAGCTTTGAGTGGCTGCTTCTGGATGTTCTGAGTCAGTGAGAGAGACGAGATAATGGTTGTGTATTTTTGTTCAAAGGGAAGAACAAAGGTTTGTTTTTATGTATGAGAAATCTGGATTTTTATGAAGGTTTCACAACTTCCTCTTCTATCTTTTGGCCAATCTCTCTCTTCAAAAGCCAGCCCCCAACCTTCAGCCTCTCGTCCAAAAAGCCCCCTTGAACGTATGATGGAGCCAAGTATTTATAGATGAATTTGTTGTGATATTTGGGGGGGGAAACAAATAGGATTTGAACCTGTTTTGGCATCCTGTTCCTTTGTTTTTTCATCACAGTTTTTTTGTATGCTAGTTTGGTGTAATCATGGGATACAGGCGTAGGCTGAGCTAGCTGTTGGTCATAGGTCTGCAGCAAGTTGTATAAACAAGGTTTTGGGATCTGGTCATGTTCTGACCAAAGCGTTGAATATAGCCTTCATGTGCTGAAGTGCTGCCTTGTTTTTGAAGCAAGCATGGTGGTTGTCAACAAGAATTAAGGAAAAGCAAAAGAAAAGTTTCTATCATGAGACAGTAGAGGTACACGTGGTGAAGATCCTTTGGATAAAGACTCAGAAGGTGGTTATGAGCATTAAATGAGTATTAAATGATGATGAGACTTATCACAACCAGAAATCTTGTAACGTGAAACTCTACACCAAGGCTTAGTTCTAGATCAGAAGTTCTGCTTCTGCGTAGCATCCCATCTTCTGATCCTCTTATCTTCTGGCTCCAGCATGTTCTGAAGGAGAACACTGCTTCCACATGTTCTGACTAAAGCGTCGTGTTCTTAACCATGTTTGCAACCTCTGAATGAAGCTTTTGTGAAAACTGGTCCAGAAGTTCTGACCAAACTCTGTCTTGAGAATATCTAGAATTTGCTGAGTATGAACACTGACCAAGAAGTTCTGAAATGGTCATATTTCTTAAATACTTATAAAAAATCCCAAGTATTTAGAAATTTGGCTTTTCCATAGTAAATTTGACTTTTGAATTTCTTGATGAAACAAACTTCACATTCCAACATGTCTTGATGAAATATGATTTTTGAGATTTGATTTTGATCCAAAAGTCAAAGTTAGACTTCTTAGTGTGTAAATGACCATTTTGCCCTTGTGAGTGATTTCCTTGGAAAATTGCAGTTCAAGGCTTGGAAACTTGATAGAAGCAAACCCGAGGATCCTTGAGAAATGAGAGGGCAAATTTTAGGGTACAACAGCTTCCCCTGTTCAATCTTCTTACACCTGAAGAGTTAGATTAGTAATTCTGCCATTCGTGACTTGAAGGTGGAAGATGATTGAACACTAGAGTGCCCAGAAATTTGCACTCGATGATGTGTTAGTTGATTATGTGGGGAATGGGCTTAAAGATGCCATTTGGAGAAGTAATGGGTAGTTGTTGGAGATGGTCTTAAAGATGCCACCCGAAGGTGATTGTATCTGGACTCAGGATGATGAAGGAATCTTGGAGGATTACTACTCCAAACAAATGATGAAGGAATCTTGAGACGACTACTACCTCAGCAGATGATAATGAAGGAATCTTGGACGATTACAACCTCAGCAGGATGATGATGAAGGAATCTTGGATGACTACTACCTCAGCAGAATGATGAAGGAATCTTGGATGACTACTACCTCAACAGGATGATGAAGGAATCTTGGATGACTACTACCTAAACATGAAGATGGAGGAATCTTGGATGACTACTACCTCAGCAGGATGATGAAGGAATCTTGGATGACTACTACCTCAGCAGGATGATGATGGAATCTTGGATGACTACTACCTCAGCAGGATGATGAAGGAATCTTGGATGACTACTAGCTCAGCAGGATGATGAAGGAATCTTGGACGATTACTACTCCAAACAAATGATGAAGGAATCTTGAGAAGACTACTACCTCAGCAGATGATGATGAAGGAATCTTGGATGATTATTACCTCAGCAGGATGATGATGATGAAGGAATCTTGGATGACTACTACCTCAACAAGATGATGAAGGAATCTTGGATGACTACTACCTCAACAGGATAATGAAGGAATCTTGGACGATTACTACCTCAAAAGGTAATGAAGGAATATTTGACGACTGCTACTCCAAAAGGTAATTAAGGAATCTGGATGATTACTACTCCAAAAGTTAATGAAGGAATCTGGATGATTACTACTCCAAAAGGTAATGAAGGAATCTGGATGATTACTACTCCAAAAGGTAATGAAGGAATCTTTGACGACTGCTACTCCAAAAGGTAATGAAGGAATCTTTGACGACTGCTACTCTAAAAGGATGATAACCTTTATCTGTCAATCAATCTTTCCTAAAAAGGTAAAGAGTTAGTTGTATGCAATGTCATGATGTATGAGATGCATGACGTTATGATGTTCTCAAAATAAATGAGATTGTGTTGTATGCACTTATCATGTATGTGAATAGGATGTATGAAATGTGAAATGTTTATGAATGTATTTTTGTCTGGGAAAGTAAATCCTTGACAAATGTCGGGGAGTTTGTTGAATCTTGAGCTGCTGTTGAAGAGTATGTGTATCTTCAAACTTTGCTTGGAATGTTTCCACCGAGGATTCCTGTTTTGTTGAGGAGAACTCCGTTGGGGAATATTGAAAAATTTGTGGGAAGAATGTTTATTCCTGCTTGGGGAAAAAGAGTTCAGGGGTCTTAGTCGTCCGTTGCTCTACTGGGGAGTCGAAGTTGAACTGATATCTGGCCGGGTCCAGGTTTCACAGTAACTTGCTGTGGATTGTAGAGTAGTCTACTGGGGAAGAGGAGTTGTGGTCCTTTGATTTGTAGCAGTTGGAGAGGCAAACTCAAGCTGGGGAATTTGTAGTTTGTTGGGGAGGTAAACCATGTTGCCGATCTGCTAGAGGTGACGACTTCGCTGGGGGAAAGCCCTCGAGGGTTCTTGAGATTGTCTCAGTTGGGGAAAGGTTTTCAGAGATTAAACTCTTGCTGGGAAATTATCCTATGAGAAGGACTTTGGGGAGATTTGTCAATGCCCCTAGTAGCAAGTATTTGTGGCATTGCCTGGAAATATTTAATTGTACGTAACCCTTTTGCTGAGATTGACGTTCAATGCCCTAAGTGACGGAGATGGAAACCTGCCCCTGGTTATTCTGTACTTCTTGAGAGATTTATTGGAATCTTGATTGGACTGCCCCAGGCGTGCTGGATAGTTACATTCCATGCCCCCTTCCTGATAGGAGGTTTGTCAATGGAAGTGTGAATTTCACTGAGAGAGCTTTCATTCACTGGATATTCATTGTGTGAATTTCTCCGCTGTCAAACAAATAGCCATATGCAAACAGTGATATTCAAGTAATGCAAAGTATATGCTTGTCTTGAAGTTTTGAAAATGCGTTTTAGCGAGTAAAGAAATTTTGTTAAGAAACATTCAACTCAAGATTTTGAGTAAAGCCTTACAGGAGTCAAGATACTTTTTGTAACAGTATGCTTTTGAACTAACCCATGCTTCAATTAGGACTTTTGAAGGGTTGTAACGTGGCTTGGTTCACGGTTTAAGAAACAAAGGATAAAGGCTCAAAGTATATTTGTACCAACCCATTCTTCGTGATGTTCTTCAGTCCTAAGCTCAGTTAATTGTGCGTTTGAACTCCAATTGAGTTTGGAATGATGTTTTGGTGATGGTTCAGACAAGTTATGTTTGTCGGAAGGCAGTCATTTTTGCAACATTTTTTCATGTTGTTGAGGATTTGTAGTGACCTCTTTATTTTGATTTGTTATCCCTGATTTTTGCCTGACTATTCTTGTTTTGAGATTACAGTCAGCGGGATGCCCCAGTTTTCTTAAGTCTCCTTTGTAGGTTTTAACTTAGTGGGCTTTTCTTTTTGAGAGGTAATGACTGCCTATGTGAAAGGGAACCATCACTGTCTTTTGACTCCAGAGGAATGTTTCTTGATGTCATGAGAGTTTGCGGCTTAACGCGCGTTTGAATCAACTGAGAGACTACCCTGCCCCAGGTTTTGATTAAAGGTTTCAATTTGTGTTAAAACAGAAAACTTCTACTTCTTTGGCTCGAAGGGGTTGACTAGGGATTATCTTCCTTATAACTTAAGTGTTTAAGATTTGAAAGAATGCCTGTACATCGTCAGCAAGGTGTGTCCAAAAGCATACTGTTTGAGATTATGGCATTGTTTTCGTCATCCTCCCTTTAAAGGCTTGTAACTTTTTGCAAGAGTTGAATGTCATAAAGTGAGTAAGAAGCATAGTTTAAATGTAATGAAAATGAAATAATTCAAGACAAACATATGCAATGCATTAATGAAACAAAGTTTGACATTAATAGGTAATTGTTTGAATAACAAAAGAGATTACAACTTGAAAATTCAAATGAATAAAAGCTTTCAATGATTCGTCATAGGAGCAGTGATCACGTTTGGAGTCTCCAGAGAGTCAAACTCGATCTCCTTGGCATAAATCAAGTCTTGAACCTTGTTCTTCAAATTCCAACAGCCGTCGGTGTCATGTCCGGGATTGTCAGAATGATAAGCACATGTTGCACTCGGATTGTACTTAGAAGAGGATGTGTCAGGATTTTGAGGAGGATCCTTTGGTGGGATCAGCTTCAACCTCAGCAAATGTTGTAACGCTTGAGATAAAGGTATGTTGATGTTAGTGTACTGCCTTTCTTGATATCTTACCTTACGCCTATTGCTTTGTCTTTGTTGAACAGGCGTGGGATTAGAGATCAGGATTGCCCCTACATGTTGATTATGAAGAATCTTTTGACCATACACAGCATTGGACTCCTTCTTCCCAATGTATGGCTTTTTCTGAGCATCAGGAGGCGTATCTCCTTGGATCTTTCCACTTTTGATGCCAGTCTCGACCCTTTCGCCGGTTAGTATTAGCTCGGTGAACCCGGCTGAGGAGCTTCCGATCAAGTGTTTGAAGAAAGGCCCTGTCAAAGTTCCCATCAAGATGTCAATCATCTCCCTGTCAGTTAAAGGGGGTTGCACCCTACCATCCAGATCACTCCACTTTTGGGCGTATCATTTGAAGCTCTCGTTGGAACCCATGGTCATGTTCTGCAATTGCACACGAGTTGGTGCAAGATCAGCATTGTACTGATACTGCTTGTAGAAAGCAACAGCTAAATCCTCCCAGGTGTGGATGCGAGAACTCTCCAATTGATAGAACCATTCGAGTTGAGTCCCTACTAGGCTCTCTTGGAAGAAATGGATCCAAAGCTTCAAATCAGTTGTGTATGGTTGAATCTTGCGGACATAAGACTTTAAGTGCATCTTAGGGCAAGAGACTCCATCGTACAGGGCAAAGGTAGGGACTTTGAACTTTGGCGGGATAACCACTCCAGAAACCAAACCCATGTCTCCTAAATCCAAACCAGGTAACTATTGAATCTCCATAGCACTGAGGCGATCCTTCAACTGTTTGTACTTGTCATCAGCATGAGGATATTATTCATCGGAGTAGTCAGCTTCAACTTCATCAATCTCCAAATTATGGTCTTCTTCAAAACGATCCCCCATGTTGGAAGGAGTTGAAAGATCTAAAGCTCCCTTGACCGGTCCTCTAGGTTTTCTTCCCAAGTTCAAGACGCCTATTGACTTCTTGGACTTTTTCTTCTTGTCTTTGATAAAGAGAGCTTTCAGGTCCTCTTGCCCCTTAGCCATAGCCAGGAACATTTGTTGGAATTGAGCGTTTTGAGCTCGGAGATCTTTAACTGTTTGTTCCATATCCATCTTACTGAAATAAATAGTAGGAAAATAAGGAGACCTGTATGGGAGAAACCTGTCATGATATGATGCATGATATGTGGATGTATGTTTTCAAGGATCTCGCGGGGTAAACACAAGAAAAAGCTAGAAGTTGAACTTTGATCAACAACTTTGTTTGGAGAACTTCGTATCAGTGGATGTCCTTCCACGAGAATCAAGCTCGCCATGTCAAGTGGGTCATAGCCTTTGTATGCATATAATGGAATGATTCTAGGTCAAAATATGGGCCAATATCCATGTGCATTTGAAGAATTAGGATTTGATCTTGATCACCATAACCATGTTTCCAAATATAGGCCAAATCTGATTTTTTATGCTTGAATGAGCCATCATGCGATTTGATTGAGTGAATAATGATAATTGCAAGTTGTACAAATCACAAAGATCCCTTTACATCAATTTTTAGATTTTATTTGATTTAATATTGATTTAAAATGAATTAAATCAATAAAAATAAAATAAAATAGAAAAATAAATGAATGGTCATGAAATTAAGTATGGGACACGTGTGTGGCATGACAAGACCAAATCAAGTGGAAAAAAGTGGGCCCTTTTGTCAAAAATTGGAGTTTTGAGGATAGTTGACTTTTGGCAATTTTGGAAAAATGCCCAACTTCAACAATGCATAACTTCTTGAATTTTGCACTTTTGGAGGTGTTCTTGGACTTTTTAGAAACCGTGAGATGTCCTCTAATCAACCCTTTTGGTCGCATCTCAGTTTGATGTTACATGCTCAAGTTATAAGCTTTGGAAAAAAAGGTGTTTTTGTTGACTTTCAAATATGACCTATAATGTCCAAATTTGTAACTTTTTGTGATAGCATTTCTTGATCTTGGGGTGTGAAGATGGATTGTAGGAGATTGCATCTGCTTCAAAATGAGCTTTGGATGGGTCAATTATCATAAAGTATGAGAAAGTTATGCTTGGTCAAAGTTGAGTTGACTTTTCCTGCAAAACCCTAATTTAGCAACTTTTGAATCTTGATGAATCTTGAGCAATCCTTGATGAATGATGATTAACCCTTGATCAAATGATGAATTATCCTTCAAAATGAGAATGTTGACAAAAAAATCTTGAGGTTTGACTGTATTTGGGACACAGTTGACTTTTGCCCTAGCACAGTCGATTTTTGGGCGTCTTGAGCAATTGACTGACCAAATTTCCTCTGCAAGGCTTTAAATTTGACATGGATGAACTTAAGAACATAATAAGACATTGGGAAGCACTTGGGGCCATTTGGATATGAGGACCTTAGTGCAACACAAAACCCTAATTTTGACTTGACTGCCTTAGGAGGTGATTTGACTGTCCAACCCTTGAGCCATCTTGAGCAATTTGAAGATCAATCTTGGAAAATCTTGAGGAATATGGGAGGGAAAATTTTGGGGTACAACAGTTGCCCCTGTTCAATTTTCTTAAACCTGAGGATATAGATTGGCTTTGGAGCCTTTCGTGATCCGAAGGTGGAAGATAATTGAACACTAGAGTGCCCAAAAATTTGCACTCGCATGGTGTAGTATCAGCATTGTGATGTCGAGAATGGACTTACAGATACCATTTGGAGGTTGTGGTAGGAGGATGGGCTTATAGATGCCATCTGCAGGAGTGTCGATCGCATAAGATATTCTTTAGCGAGAGCTTGCATACTTGTTGTTGTATAAGATTCGGCTGGGAAGTCTAACTTTTATTGAGGTTTAGGAACTTGCCTGTACTTCAACTGAGAGAATGCCTCGGATGAGTATTAAGAACCTGTCCATAATTCAACTGGGGGGTAATCTTCATCAAGATCTATGAACTGTCTCTCTCTCGCCGGGAGTATACCGTTGAGGTTATATAACTTGTCCACACCATGACGTAGGAAAACATCAAGATCTAGGAACTGACTCGTGCTCACCAGGAGTATACCGTTGAGGTTATAGTACTCGTCCACACTGTGACGTAGGGAAGCATCTTCATCAAGATCTAGGAACTGTCTCGTGCTCACCTGGAGTATACCGTTGAGGTTATAGAACTCGTCCACACTATGACGGAGGAAAACATCAAGATATAGGAATTGACTCGTGCTCACCAGGAGTATATCGTTGAGGTTATAGTACTCATCCACACTGTGACGTAGAGAAGCATCTTCATCAAGATCTAGGAACTGTCTCGTGCTCACTGGGAGTATACCGTTGAGGTTATAGAACTTGTCCACACTATGACGGAGGAAAACATCAAGATCTAGGGACTGACTCGTGCTCACCGGGAGTATACAGTTGAGGTTATAGTACTCGTCCACACTATGACGTAGAGAAGCATCTTCATTAAGATCTAGGAACTGTCTCGTGCTCACCGGGAGTATACCATTGAGGTTATAGAACTTGTCCACACTATGACGGAGGAAAACATCAAGATCTGGGAACTGACTCGTGCTCACCGGGAGTATACCGTTGAGGTTATAGTACTCGTCCACACTATGACGTATAGAAGCATCTTCATCAAGATCTAGGAACTGTCTCGTGCTCACCGGGAGTATACCGTTGAGGTTATAGAACTTGTCCACACTATGACGGAGGAAAACATCAAGATCTAGGAACTGACTCGTGCTCACAAGGAGTATACTGTTGAGGTTATAGTGCTCGTCCACACTATGACATAGATAAACTGTCGAGATTGAGAACCTTATCTGAAATTCAACCGAGGATAATTCAATTGAGATTTAAGAACTGGTCAGATCTTCGACTAAGCTGAGAACTTAACTGCATCTTTCCTGAAAGGTAAAGGTCAGTCATATGCAATTCATGACATGGATCAGGCAATGATGTTCTCAAAATAAATGATATTGTATTCGTATGATGCATATATGCATGCATCATGATGTATGAAAATGTGACGTTTTAGCTGGGGGAAATAAATCCCGGAGCTGCTGGAGAATAGAGTTGAGTTCTTCGTTTCTGTTGGGGATGATGAACGATGATAAGCCTGCAGGAGAAAAGAACTTCGTTGGGGAATAAGCTAATTAAGGGATTACTCTGCGGGGAATTACTATGTGGAGAAGAGATGTTTTGCTGAGATTTTAACGATAAACTTCGCTAGGGATTCCGTTGATAAGCTCTGTTAGGGATTTTAATAATGAACTCCGCTGGGGATAGGAAGAACTTCGCTGGGGATGACCTTTCAGTTGCAACTTACTGAGGTTAACCCAGTTAGACTTCTGTGGGGATAACCTTTGAATTTGGCTGAGGAGACTTATTTGTGCTTCGCAGGGGATAAGCCTTCAGAGTCTACTGGGGAAGATGATTCAACTCCATCGGGGAAGCCTTTTTTAGACTGCGCTGGGAAATGAATTCACTGTGGTATCTTGTATTCCACCGGGGAACACTCTTACATTTGGTTGAGGAATATTAAGACTGTCGGGGATACTCTGATACTTGCTGGAGAATATTCTTATACTCCGCTGGGGAATATTAAGACCTTCTGGGGATACCAAGCCTTTTAGGGCTGATGGTAGACTAACTCTTCTTGGGAAGAGTATTGTTGATTCGTCCATAGCTGCAGGTCTCAGCAGGGAGGTTTACGAGTATTGTTTTACTCTGCGGGGAGTGACAGTATCTTGGTTATATTCTTCAGCTGAACCTACCTTGGTACCTTGTTGGACAGAGCAACTAGACAGCTCGGACAATTCTTATTGCCTCTGTTTCTGATATTACCAATAATTCGTCTTTCGTTTTGCATGTAAGTATTTATGATCAGCAGTTAATGTCAAATGCATATATCAAAAATGAACTTTGGACGTTCTTTGCAAAACAAAACAGATAAAGGAAAAACAATTTGAAATTTGTCTAAAAATGAATTTGTATTGATTTTGAAGTTTGCCTGTAAAATAGGCGTTTTTGTACAAGAGGCTGACGTCCTAGTAAGAGAACTTCGCCGAACAAATAGAATTTATACAGTTTGTGAAAAGAAAAACAAAACAGCTATGTGAATAATCCCACTGGTTTACAACTCTACTGTTGCCTTTATATCTTCAAGCATCTCATCACTTTGCTGTTTAGTTGAAGATGAATCTGATTGATCAGTGCTGTCTGAGCTTGATAGTTGATACCGAAGTCTGGATGCGAGGTGATCCAATGAGACATAGTGTTACGCTTATCCCTAACTTTTGCCTGGACCGCCCTTTCGGGTTTTCAGTCCACCGGGATACCCATTTTTGCCCAAGACGCCTTTTCAGGTTTTCGACTTGCCGGGGTACATATTTTTTTATTTTCATCCCTTATTTTTACCTGAACCCTTTTGATTCGCCGGGAAACCCTTATTTTTGCCTAGGCCAGTCAACCTAGCGGGTCTTTGATTATGCGTAGTATCTTTTCACTATGTCTGCATTGACGGGGTGAGGAAGGTCGTCACCATCCATGGTGGTTAGACTCATTGCTCCTCCTAAGAAAATGTTCTTAACCACAAATGGCCCTTCATAAGTAGGGGTCCATTTTCCCCTGGGATCACCTTGAGGTAAGATAATGCGCTTGATTACCAGGTCCCTAACTTGATACTCTTGCCGTCTGACTTTCTTATTAAATTCCTTGATCATCCGTTTTTGGTACGTCTGACCATGACAAATAGCAGTAAGTCTCTTTTCGTCGATTAGGTTCAGCTGATCAAGCCGGGTCTGGATCCAGTCATCTTCACTCAAACCTGCATCCTTCATGATTCTAAGAGAGGGTATCTGAACTTCAATAGGCAGAACTTTCTCCATGCCGTATACCAAGGAATAAGGTGTTGCCCCTGTTGACGTCCGTGCTGAGGTACGGTACCCATGAAGAGAGAATGGTAACATCTCATGCCAATCTTTGTAGGTCATTGTCATCTTCTGCACGATCTTCTTAATGTTCTTATTAGCTGCTTCTACAGCCCCATTCATCTTCGGCCGGTAAGAAGAAGAGTTATGATGTTGTATCTTGAATTGCTCGTAGAGCTTAGTGATCATTTTATTGTTGAGATTGGTACCATTGTCCGTGATGATCCTTTCCGGTACACCATATCGACAGATCAGGTTGTGCCGAATGAACCGTGCCACGACGTTCTTGGTTACCATAGCAAAGGAAGCTGCTTCAACCCACTTCGTAAAGTAATCAATAGCTACAAGGATGAAACGATGCCCGTTGGATGCCGTAGGTCTGATCTCGCCGATCATATCAATGCCCCACATTGCAAAAGGCCAAGGTGTTGTCAAAACATTCAGAGGAACTGGAGGAATATGCACCTTATCAGCATAGACCTGGCACTTGTGACATGTCTGAGAATGCTGATAACATTCAGCTTCCATTATGGACCAGTAATATCCTGCCCGAAGGATTTTCTTTACCATGGTATGTCCACTAGAATGAGTTCCGAAAGTACCTTCATGCAGCTCTGTCATGATCCTTTCTGCTTCATTCTTATCCATACAATGCAGTAAGGTCGAATCATGGTTATGCTTGTAAAGAATGTTATTGCTGATGAAGAACTTTGCCGCGAACCTCCTCAGAAACTTCTTGTCATTAACAGATGCACCCTCGGGGTATTCCTGAGCTTCAAGGTACCTCTTCACCTCATGATACCAGGGCTTTTCTGTTACGTCTTCAGTCTCAAGATCACAGCAATGTGCAGGTTCGTCTAATTTCCAAATAATGATCCAGGGGGCCTCGTTGTCCCATTTGACCTTGAACATAGAAGACATCGTAGCTAACGCATCCGCTAACTGATTCTCCTCTCTAGGGAAGTGTTCAAAGGTTATCTCCTCGAAATGGGGAAGCAACATCAACACATACTCCTTGTAAGGAATAAGATTAGGGTGTTTCGTATCCCACTCGCCTTTGATCTGACTGATCACGAGAGCAGAATCTCTGAAGACACTTGGAAACTTAATCCTTAGGTCAATTGTAGCACGAAGACCCATGATGCACGCTTCATACTCCGCCATATTGTTGGTGCAGTTGAAACATAGTCGGGCGGTGAACGGAGTATGACAGCCTTTAGGAGATATGATCACGGTGCCAATGCCATTACCCAAAGTGTTCGAAGCTCCATCAAAGTACATAGACCATCAGGATCCCTCCTCAGGTCCTTCATTCGGTCTAGGTGTCTCACAATCAGTTATCAACATGATATTCTCGTCCGGGAATTCAAAGTTCATAGACTGGTAATCATCCACTGCCTGATGTGCCAAATGGTCCGCCAATACACCTCCCTTGATTGCTTCTTGAGTTGTGTACTGGATGTCATACTCAGTCAAGATCATCTGCCATCTTGCTATTCTTCCGGACAAGGCAGGATTTTCGAAGATATACTTGATCCATCTTTGAAATCAACAAAGTGGTGTGAGTCAACATATATTGTCTCAGCCGGCGAGCAGCCCATGCCAAAGCGCAGCAAGTTTTCTCGAGCAGTGAGTATCGGGTCTCACAGTCGGTAAACTTTTTTCTAAGGTAATAAATAGCATGCTCTTTTCGGCCAGACTCGTCATGCTTCCCCAGAACACACCCCATTGAGTTGTCAAGTACTGTCAAATATAAGATTAAAGGTCTCCCTTCAACTGGTGGCATCAGGATGGGTGGCTCCTAGAGATATTCTTTGATTCTTTCAAAAGCAGCCTGGCATTCATCGTTCCAACGTACCACTTGATCTTTCTTCAGTAACATGAAGATTGGCTCACAAGTAGCAGTTAGGTGCGAGATGAATCAGGCAATGTAGTTCAGTCGTCCCAGAAAGCCTCTGACCTCTTTCTCTGTCTTGGGAGTTGGCATCTCTTGTATAGCTTTCACTTTGGCAAGATCCACTTGAATACCCTTTCCGCTCACGACAAAACCTAGTAGCTTACCAGATCTCACCCCGAAGGTGCACTTGATCGGGTTCAACCTCAACTTGTACAACTTCAACCTGTCAAACAACTTCTGTAGATGGTCAAGGTGTTCTTCCTCAGTCTGGGACCTTGAAATCATATCGTCGACGTATACTTCAATCTCATGATGGATCATGTCATGAAACAAAGCAACCATGGCACGCTGATATGTTGCCCTAACATTTTTCAACCCAAAAGGCATGACCTTGTAGCAAAAGGTACCCTACTGAGTAACAAAGGTGGTCTTCTCCATGTCTTCGGGAGCCATCTTTATCTGATTATAACCGGAGAAACCATCCATGAAGGAGAATACCTTAAGCTGAGCAGTATTGTCAACCAGGACGTCGATGTGAGGTAGAGGGAAGTCATCCTTAGGGATCTCCCTGTTCAAATCCCTGTAATTAACACACATTATGACCTTACCATCTTTCTTCGGCATAGGAACCACATTGGCGACCCACTGAGGTTAAGAAGTCACTGCTAGAAAACCGGCATCAAATTGTTTCATAACTTCAACCTTGATTTTCTCAGACATCTCTGGGCGCATTCGGAGAACCTTCTGTTTTACGGGAGGACAATCTTCCTTGGAAGGCAGGCGATGAACCAAAATGTCGGTATCCAAACCAGGCATGTCTTTGTAAGACCAAGCAAAGATCTCTAAGTAGTCACGCAGCATCTGAATCAACCGCTGTTTCACACTAAGCTCCAGATTTGCACCGATCTTGACTTCCTTCTTGTCTGTCTTAGTTCCCAGATTCACTGTTTCTACTGGCTCTTCATGTGGCAGAAAGGCCCTTTCTTCCTGGAGCAGCAATCTTGCAAGTTCACCAGGCACTTCGCAATCATCTTCACCTTCGTCTTCGGCTAAGTTGATCGTATTTTCGAAGTCATAAATGGCAGTAGCAGATTCATTACCAGTGAGATCCAGAGTGGATGTGGACCTGTATATGTGAGTGTGTGATAAATAGCTGTTTTGCAATATGTAATAAAGAAAAACAAAGAGCACAAAATTTGAAATGCAATAACTTCCAATGCTTTTATTAATGACATATGAAAATGACACACAAAAGCCCTCACAAATGAAGCCACGGTGCCCCGGGTAAGACACTGAGCCATAAAGTTTCAAAACATTGTGTTGTACCCCAAAATTTGCCCTTCCATATTCTTCAAGAATTGCAAAGAGCATGCTTCAAAATCTCCCCAAGGGTTGCACAGTTCAAGGGCCTCCTAACAGTCAAAAATTAGGGTTTTGGTTCTGACAAAGAAAATGAAGTTTCCAAGGGTATAAACAAGTCCCACATGCCTACAAACATGGTCAAGCATCTTCATACCAAGTTTCAAGACTTACAGCATAAAATTGCACAGTCAAAAACCCTAATTCCCCTACAGTCAACTGTAGGGGCAAAATGGTCATTTGACAGTCAAAAGTTCAAATTTTCGGTCAACACATCATTTTGAAGCCATAAACATCATTTGATCAATACTTGATCATGATTCTCAAAGTATGGCTCAAAAAGTCTCAAGATGCAAAAGTTTCCATATTTGGACAGTTGAAAAAGTCAACTGTAACTTGACCAAGGCATAACTTCCACATGGATTATCAGAAAAATCCCATCCAAAGCTCATTTTGAAGAGAAAGATATTTCCTACAACTCCTCTTCACACTTCAAGTCCAAGAAATGCTCTCACAAAAAGTTATCAATTTCAACATTATAGGTCATTTTCAAAAGTCAACAAAAAGGGACTTTAAGTCAAAGGCCATAACTTGAGATTGGTAAATCAAAATGACATGGGACCAAAGGAATCGGTTAGAGGACCTCAAGACCTTTCCAAAATGTCCAAGAACATGAGCAAAGCATAAAAATTGAGCAAGATATGCCTTGTGGAAGTTGGGAAATGTTTGGGTATTTTGAAAAGTCAACTTTGCTTCAAATGCCTTAAAATTGCTAATGGGCCTATTTTTCTTCCAAAATTCATCATCCAAAGCATGTGCACGACCATTTGGCCCAAAGGGAATTTATTCATCATTTTTATTAATTTATTTGAATTTTTAATTGCTAATAATTCATTTAATTAATTAAAATATGGAAAAAATACCAAAGCAAGCTTTTCAAATCTTTTTATGCATGAAATATCTTCAAGATTTCGTGCATTATCAGATAGGGAAAGAATCAAGTGATTTGGACATGATTGGTATCAAATATGCATGGAAAAGATTGGAAAGATTATGCCATGAAAATCAAATATCACTCCATCAATGCAAGGTTTTTTGGATCCAAATCTTTACCCTAATCATTCCATACATAAGCCTGATGCAAACCCTAGTGCTGGACACCTAAGAGCTGCGCCAGAAAACAAGAACAAAGTTTGAGTTTTTGTCAAAAAATTCCAAAACTGAAAACTACATTCTAGTGCGATTCAAAGGAAAATAATCATTCCATTACATTCCTGAGACTTCAAGGAAGGTTTTCAGATCAAAACCATCAACTCTAACGTCGAGAATTGGTAGAACAACCTCATTCTGTTCAAGCTTTTTTTTGTATTCTCGTATCATAAATCATGCATTGTTTGAAATTTTTAATATTGGATTTGTATTCAGTGGATCATTCTGAAGCTAACCCTATAGTTTGATTGAGTTTTTATGCATCGTACGCGATTTCACCATGGAAGCATGGTAGGGTTACAAAACTGAAAAATTGGGGGTTTCCTTGTCCAGAAAAATTAAACCCCAAGACTTGAACCATTGGAACGAGAAGCTTCATGTGAATCGAACACACATATCGCGCCTAATTTATGATGCAGGGATTTCTATTCGCTATTTTTTGACACAACATATAGTGGGGGTTTAAAACCCCCGCAATCTTGTTTCTTTTTTCAGGTAAAATGCAGAATGGAGGAGGAAGACGCTCATGTGGCAAAGCGTGATAGGGCAATTTGAAATTAGCGCGTTTTTTTTTTATTTCAGGCCACTAACTTTTGTTTTCCCTTATAATTATTACCTTCCACTAATATTACAAATAAGGTAGCTGGTACAGTTGGTCAAAGCGTGAGTTGGTAATCTCTAGGACCTGGGTTCGATTCCCAGGTCCCTTTCTCTCTTCATATTATTTTTCTAACCCCACTTGCATGCAGCACTCTATCCAAAGGCCTACCATACGCCCCTAATCCAAGTGTGCCACATGGCCACTGAAAGCAATCTAAAGGTCCAGATTTGAAGAACATCCTAGGCCTCAGTCAATGCACACCCACGCTTCATGAAAAGTCAAACAAAGGCCTTAAACGTTGGGCCTGATTGCTAGCCAAAAAACCTCCAGTTTGGGGACAGAACCCCCCATTGGTTTGCTTTTCATTCTTTTTTTCATATTTTTCTATTTTATTTATTTTAATTAGTTTTAATATAATTCTTTCAATTAATTTATTTTCATAAAATATAAAAAAATAATAAAAAAACCAGAAAAGACAAAAAAAACAAAAATATATTTTATTTTAATATCTTTGTAAATAAATTATATCAATTAAGTTAGTTTTAAATTCTAGGATTAATGTTAATATTTTCTAATAAACTTAAAATTTGTAGGATTAGGGTTTTAAAAGATTTTTATTTTTTTCTTTTCTCATTATTAATAACTAATTATTTATTTTTTTAAATAAAAATTTCATTAATTAATTAGGTTAATTTTAGATTAAATTTTAATGCTTTTCTTAATAAATTAAAAATAACTAGAATTAGGGTTAATTAATTAATTTCATTTAGTTCTCATTAAAAAATCCATAAATACAAAAAAACTAAAAAATAATTTCCTTTTTACTTTAATTTAATTAATTTGTTAATCGTATTTCAATTTCATTAAAAAAGGGTCCAACGCCCTCACTTTCGATTTTAATTCTCTTCGCATTTTTTATTTCCGTTCTTATCATATTCATGTAATTCTCCCAAAGCCGTGTAAATTGGATATTTATATTTCTCGCACTTTACTTTATTTTATGTCAAATCGGGTCCTGGATTAAATTTGGCGATGTGGACCCGCGCCTTTGTAATAGCGTAGGAACTTTTAATTTCCGCAACTTTTAAACTGTTAATAATCGCATGCAAGAATGAATGGCAAAATAAAAGCAACACGTAGATCACCCCCGACATGAACAAGATAAATGTAAATGAACATGACACACAAATCACACACCACCCCTAGGGTACGCCTCACTGTTGCCTTGCCCCTCGAAAGGTGATCGTCGAGTAGAGGATGTCTTAGTAAGTCCTCATGATCCGAGAACCTGGCATGAGGGTAGCTTCTAAGGTGTTTTCCTATTGCTCTGGTGATCACCATGTCCCGAACCTCGAATTGACCCGAACACCTCCAACGGTGGTGCTACCTACCTCTCAATGGTGGGATGGCACTACTTTAAAGGACATTTACACAGACGAATTCCTTAGGGTAGGTAGAGAACTCTAGATACTTGCTCTAATTTCAAAACAAATCAAAAATACTTTTCACACCGACACCTTTTCAAAAAGCTTTCGAAAGCAATTTTTTCAAACACTCTTGAGGACCGATACAAGAGTCGAACTGGAATTTTCAAAGAAACTTTTTAAAACCCACAGTTGAAAAGCAAACAAACCATTTTGAAAACACAGATGAACAAGTATCTAAGAGCCCATGGATAACCATGGATAGAAAGGGTGCTAACACCTTCCCTTTCTATAACCTACCTCCCGAACCGAGAGCAATCTCTTTAAGGAATTTTTCTGTGCTTTTGTCCTTTCCAGTTGGAGAAAATAAAAGACGGTGGCGACTCTTGCTTCCGCGACATTTCGCGAACCAGCGTTAAACAGTCAGTTCCAGATCCACCGATCACAGAACTGGCGACTCTGCTGGGGACTTAAGCTTAAAGTGAGGTGTACCTTAGGGTTAGTTCATAACTGTGTTTTCAATTGTATTGATTTGCTTGCTTTAAATTGTGGGACTGTCTTGGGAGTTCTATAGATCCTAACCCGGATCTGGGGATACCTTCTTAGAAAGTAGCAACAAGGCTGTGAGGGAACTGTGCGGGGTATACCGACATGGTTGAAACAGTCTACTACGTTGATGTGGCACTTTGGTGTGTACCGGTAACCCTTGAGTTCAGTCAAGGAGAGTACGGGGCCTCCGCGTGGTGTCGTGAAGCATCAACAGACCTTAGGAACCTTAATTGAACTATCTTGGCCTCTTTAGGGTAGTGAGATAACTGACTTTGGTGCAGTCCGAGGTTGGTTGATACTCGATACTACACTCAATTGAGGATTGCTTTCCTGGAATATTTCGGTCGCCAGTTCAGTGGCTAAATCGAAACGATGAACAATGAAAGCAATCCAGTGATATTGGGACCCTTAGAACCCGGTTACTTCTGATAGGACAGGTTGAGCCCACCAACTTCAAGAGGGTAATACCCAGACCCCATGCTGGCCTAAACTCTAAGGGCTTCTCTTGTGTGACTTGTGTGCCTTCCAACTTGACTATTTGCATGCTTGTTATCTGACACTTGAGTTCCCTGCAGGTTTTGTTTATAGTCCTTAATTGGGACTCATAACAGGGTGCACTAAGCTTCTTGCAGGTTTTGTTTATAGTCCTTAATAGGGACTTATAACAAAGTTACCCACATCACTCCATGCATAGCATAACATCATATCATTGCATGCATCCTGCGTGCGTCCTAACCCATTTCAAGGATCTCAAGGGCTTGTGATGCAGGTCATGGTGAATCAGCTATCCCAACAAGGGGCAAAGAGGATTTATTTTCCTCTAGACAAAGTTGTCAGGGGCTATGACCCACTCGATATGGTGAGCCTTGACTCTTGAAGAAGGACTCTCAACAACATGAGGCCCCTTCACTCAAGCTACCGGATTCAAACTTTGACAAATTTTTCTTGTTTACCCCGCGAGATCTTTGAAAACATTGCATGCATATCATACATATCATTGCATTACAGGTATCCCTTTTGCAGGTTACTTACCTTCTCCGCTGTTTATTTCAGCAATGGCTTCCCAACAAGATAACCAGGACCTTCTTGCTCAAGAGACTCGGTTCGGGGAAATCCTCCTGAATCTATCCAAGGGGAAGGAGGAGCTAAGGACACTTCTCATGGAGACTTTGGTCAGGAACAGCGCTGAGGAAGAACGGCTGAAACATCTGCAAGCTGAAGTGGATGCATTGAAAGCCCAGATGCTGGGGCAGGTGACTGCCATTCAAGGTTTAGCTCAAAGACAAGAAGAGCTCGGAGTTCTCATCAACCAACTGCTTCGGGGTAACCAACTGGGGCAAACGACTAAGGGTAAGGAGCCAGTCAACATTCAACCCTCTTTGAGACAAGGAGGTAAGGGGAGAGCTCCTCAAATGGTTCCAGTGTCACAAATTCAGCATCAACCTCACCAGCTTCAGCCAGGCAAGCCCAGGAGGCAATTCACCCAGCTCAACATGTCACTGTTTCAAGCTTTACAACGCCTGTTGAGGTTGAATCTGATCACATTAAGGGCTCATCCCCGGAACCCCAACACAACATCTCCTGTTTATGATCCCAATAAAAGGTGTGCCTACCACTCTGCCAGTCCAGGACATGATACAAATGAGTGTTGGGCTCTGAAGAACAAGATCCAGGACCTGATTGATGAAGGGGCATTGGAATTCACACAAGATGGTCAGGCTGAATTTTTCTACCATCCCTCCAAGGCTCACCATTTGAAGTGACTAGCCCTGAGACTAGAAAACTTTTGTTCATTCGAATGCTCAAGTTGAAATTTTCTTTTGTTCAAACATTTACTCATGTTAAACGTTGTTGTTTCATTAATACATCGCATATGTCTGTTTTGAAGCAATATATTCATATTCACTATATGCAAGTTATTTTCATATTTTTTTCTGATGATCAACGCTCGATTAATAATTCTAAGCCTCTTGAGGGAGGATGACGAAAACGATACCATAATCTACAGTATGCTTTTGAACAGACCCCGCTGATGAGGTACAGGCATTGTTTCAATTCCTAAACACTGGAGTTATAAGGAAGATAATCCCTCGTCAACCCCTCTGAGCCAAAGAAGTAGGAGTTTTTCTTTTCGAAATTTAAAACCCTTAATCATAACCTGGGGCAGGGTAGTTCTCTCAGTTGATCCAGGTGCATAACGAACGGCACCAAAGAGGTCCTTACAAAACAAAAGACAGTGATGGTTCCGAACAATCATACAGACAGGCAGTCATTACTTCTCAAAATAAAAACCCATTAAGTCAAAACCTATGAAGGAGACTTACAAAACTGGGGCATCCCGCTAACTGTAATTCCAAAAAAGAAACAGTTCAGGCAAAAAACAGGGATAACAAAAATAAAAAAAGAAAGAGGTCTTACAAACCCTCGACGAAAATGACTGCCTATTCGAAATAAACTGTCAACATTCGAATCATCACCGGAAAATCAGAGCAAAGACTCAAACAAGGTCTAACGTATGATCAACTGAGTTTAGGTTTGGAGAACATCACGAAGAGCGGGTGGGTACAAATAAAATTTGAGCCTTTTATCCTTTGTTTCTTAAACCGTGAACCAGGCCACGTTATAACCCTTAAAAGTCCTAGCTGAAGCATGGGTTAGTTCGAAAGCATACTGTTACGAAAGGTATCCTGACTCCTTAAGGCCTATGGTAAATACAGAGTTGACATCACGTTTTACAAACATTCACTTGTTTTATGAAAAAGAATGCATTTTCAAAATCTTCAAGACAGACATAAGCTTTGCATTTTTGATATAACATTGTTTGCATATGACTTTTTGTTTGAACAGCAGGGAAATTCGCACGATGAATACCTAGTGAACAAAAGTACTTCCAATCAAGGGGCATGGCCTGATCCTGGTCCATTATCTGGGGCAGTCTAAGTCAAGGTTCAGAGAATCTCTCAATAAAGCCGAATAGCCTGGGGCAAATCTATGCCTGAGTCACTTGGGGCATTCCAACAACGAATCTTGCCTGATCAAACATCTTCTGGTAACATGGCAACACAAGCAGCCAGGGGCACCTCCCTGCATTCTAGGAGCGTGGACATAGTCAAAAAAAAAATACTACGCATAATCAAAGACCCGCTAGGTTGACACACCTAGGCAAAAATAAGGGCTTCCCGGCGAACCAAAAGGGTTCGGGCAAAATGAAGGGATGAAATAAAAAAAATCTGTACACCCGGCAAGTCGAAAACCTGAAAAGGTGGCTTGGGCAAAAATGGGTATCCCGGTGGACTGAAAACCTGAAAGGGCGGTCCAGGCAAAAGTTAGGGATCAAAGCGTACGACTATGTCCTGTCAGCTCATCACTTGCCTACCAGAAGAAGGTTTGTCCATCAACAACTATCAGCACCTCACAGGTCTTCTTCTCCCACCTCAGAAACAGGGGCAATAATGAGTCGTCCAGGCGATCCAGTTGCTCTATCAGCCAAAGTACCAAGGAAAGGTTAATACAAAGATGATTACCATCTACCTGTACGAATTCCAGATCATGGGTCAATATCCGAAACCAAACAGGACAATCATCCATTTGATCATCATCAAGTAACCCTACACCGGTTCCTTCTCAATTTTCAGACGAAGTCTTACACGGACTTACCCTACAGTAACCTTACCCTGGTTCCTCCCAAAGTCTTACACGGACTTATCATCAAAGTGACCCTACACCGGTTTCTCCTAAAGTCTTACACGGACTTATCAAGAAGTTTTACACGAACTTATCTCAAGTAACCTTACCCCGGTTCATCAAGAAGTCTTACACGGACTTACCTCCAAGATAACCTTACCCCGGTTCATCCAGAAGTCTTACACGGACTTATCTCAAGATAACCTTACCCCGGTTCATCAAGAAGTCTTACACGGACTTACCTCCAAGATAACCTTACCCTGGTTCCTCCAAGAAGTTTTACACGAACTTATCCCCGAAGAAACCGTACACAGGTCCTCTGTTTTCAAAGATGCAGTTTTATACGGACTCATTGTGAGTAAACCCTACACAGGTTTCCTTCAACCCCATATGCAGCTCCACACGAGCCCAACCTCAAAAGTAACCCTACACAGGTGGCTTTCCCTCCAAGATGCGGTTTTACACGAGCTCATCATCAGGAAACCCTACATAGGTTCCCTCTTTCAGCTTACAAAAATTATAGTTCAAAACTTCCCCAGGAGAGTCCAATCCAGCTTCCCCAGAAAAGTTGGAATCCATCTCCCCAAGCAGTAAGCTTATCCCCAGTAGATTCTGGAAGCCTATCCCCGTAGAGCACGAACGCGTCTCCCGGCTTTATTCAAAGAGTTATTTCCCTACCAGGGTATAACTGGGTTATCCTCAGCCAAAAGCCACGGAAAGAGCGTCCTCGACAAAGTCTTCTTATCCCCAGCGAAGTCTATTAACACTTCCAACACAACAAGGGTATCCCCAGCAAATTACCATCAACACCTCAGCAAAGTATCTCTCCCCACAGAATATTGCTTCCCAGCAAGATCGTTAGAGTTCTTTTCTCCCTGCAGAGTAATCCATTCGCCAAGTTCATTCCCCAACAGAGTCATCTTCTCCTACCGGTATTCTTGCAAGCATCATCCCCAGCGAAAATGAAGATCTATTCTTCAACATCAGCCCAGGAGTGACTTCCCGGCACCCGTCAAGGATTTATTTTCCAAAGACGAAAAGATACATTCATAAACATCACATTTTCATACCTTATAACATGCATATAAGCATCATATCTTACAAATCTCATTTATGTTGAGAACATCATTGCTTGATCCATATCATGCATTGCATATGACTGACCTTTACCTTTCAGGAAAGATCCAGTTAAATTCTCAGCTATATTCCAAGACCTAGACCGGTTCAGTTAAATCGACCCTAAGATTTTCCTGTTTCTTATCCAGTCAAAGGCCTTCTCTGGTTCAGTCAGATCGACCCTAAGATCTCCCTGTTTCTTATCCAGTTGAAGACATTTCAAGACCTAGACCGGTTCAGTTAAATCGACCCTAAGATTTCTCTGTTTCTTATCCAGTCAAAGGCCTTCTCTGGTTCAGTCAGATCGACCCTAAGATCTCTCTGTTTCTTATCCAGTTGAAGACATTTCAAGACCTTGACCGGTTCAGTTAAATCGACCCTAAGATTTCTCTGTTTCTTATCCAGTCAAAGGCCTTCTCTGGTTCAGTCAAATCGACCCTAAGATTTTTCTGTTTCTTATCCAGTCAAAGGCCTTCTCTGGTTCAGTCAGATCGACCCTAAGATCTCCCTGTTTCTTATCCAGTTGAAGACATTTCAAGACCTTGACCGGTTCAGTTAAATCGACCCTAAGATTTCTCTGTTTCTTATCCAGTCAAAGGCCTTCTCTGGTTCAGTCAGATCGACCCTAAGATCTCCCTGTTTCTTATCCAGTTGAAGACATTTCAAGACCTTGAACGGTTCAGTTAAATCGACCCTAAGATTTCTTTGTTTCTTATCCAGTCAAAGGCCTTCTCTGGTTCAGTCAGATCGACCCTAAGATCTCCCTGTTTCTTATCCAGTTGAAGATTTCAAGACCTAGACCGGTTCAGTTAAATCGACCCTAAGATTTTCCTGTTTCTTATCCAGTCAAAGGTCTTCTCTGGTTCAGTCAGATCGACCCTAAGATCTCCCTGTTTCTTATCCAATTGAAGATTTCAAGACCTAGACCGGTTCAGTTAAATAGACCCTAAGATTTTCCTGTTTCTTATCCAATCAAAGGCCTTCTCTAGTCCAGCTAAATCGACCCCTAACAGATTTTCCTGATAAAGACTCAGTAGAAGATATCCAAGATTCTCTCAGCGTTACTGTTGAGGTAGAAGTCGCCCAAGATTCTCTCAGCGTTACTGTTGAGGTAGAAGTCGCCCAAGATTCTCTCAGTGTTACTGTTGAGGTTGAAGTCGTCCCAGATTCTCTCAGAGTTACTGTTGAGGTAGAAGTCGCCCAAGATTCTCTCAGCGTTACTGTTGAGGTTGAAGTCGTCCAAGATTCTCTCAGCGTTCCTGTTGAGGTAGTAATCGCCCAAGGTTCACTCAACGTTCCTGTTGAGGTAGTAACTATCCCTGGTTCATTCATCACCTTTTGAAGATCCAGATCCAGCTCCTGTAACCAGTCAGGACACATCTACACAAAGAATTTGAAGACCAGCTACTGTAACGGGTCAGGTAATCCTTTTCTTTTTCAGGTACGCAAACTCTCGCTAAGGAATCTCTTACGCGATCAACATCCAGATGGCATCTATAAGCCCATCCACCTATCCATCACTTCTTAGCATGGCATCTGTAAGCCCATCATCCTATCCACCAATCTCCAAATGGCATCTATAAGCCCAGTCCACCATCACACTACTATGTGAGCGCAAATTTCTGGGTACTCTAGTGTTCAATCATCTTCCACCTTCGGATTTCGAAAGGCACGTCAGCCAATCTGCATCCTCAGGTCTAAGAAGATTGAACAGGGGCAACTGTTGTACCCCAAAATTTTCCCTCCCATATTCTTCAAGAATTGCAAAGAGCATGCTTCAAAATCTCCCCAAGGGTTGCACAGTTCAAGGGCCTCCTAACAGTCAAAAATTAGGGTTTTGGTTCTGACAAAGAAAATGAAGTTTCCAAGGGTATAAACAAGTCCCACATGCCTACAAACATGGTCAAGCATCTTCATACCAAGTTTCAAGACTTACAACACAAAATTGCACAGTCAAAAACCCTAATTCCCCTACAGTCAACTGTAGGGGCAAAATGGTCATTTGACAGTCAAAAGTTCAAATTTTCGGTCAACACATCATTTTGAAGCCATAAACATCATTTGATCAATGCTTGATCATGATTCTCAAAGTATGGCTCAAAAAGTCTCAAGATGCAAAAGTTTCCATATTTGGACAGTTAAAAAAGTCAACTGTAACTTGACCAAGGCATAACTTCCACATGGATTATCAGAAAAATCCCATCCAAAGCTCATTTTGAAGAGAAAGACATTTACTACAACTCCTCTTCACACTTCAAGTCCAAGAAATGCTCTCACAAAAAGTTATCAATTTCAACATTATAGGTCATTTTCAAAAGTCAACAAAAAGGGACTTTAAGTCAAAGGCCATAACTTGAGATTGGTAAATCAAAATGACATGGGACCAAAGGAATCGGTTAGAGGACTTCAAGACCTTTCCAAAATGTCCAAGAACATGAGCAAAGCATAAAAATTGAGCAAGATATGCCTTGTGGAAGTTGGGAAATTTTTGGGTATTTTGAAAAGTCAACTTTGCTTCAAATGCCTTAAAATTGCTAATGGGCCTATTTTTCTTCCAAAATTCATCATCCAAAGCATGTGCACGACCATTTGGCCCAAAGGGAATTTATTCATCATTTTTATTAATTTATTTGAATTTTTAATTGCTAATAATTCATTTAATTAATTAAAATATGGAAAAAATACCAAAGCAAGCTTTTCAAATCTTTTTATGCATGAAATATCTTCAAGATTTCGTGCATTATCAGATAGGGAAAGAATCAAGTGATTTGGACATGATTGGTATCAAATATCCATGGAAAAGATTGGAAAGATTATGCCATGAAAATCAAATATCATTCCATCAATGCAAGGTTTTTTGGATCCAAATCTTTACCCTAATCATTCCATACATAAGCCTGATGCAAACCCTAGTGCTGGACACCTAAGAGCTGCGCCAGAAAACAAGAACAAAGTTTGAGTTTTTGTCAAAAAATTCCAAAACTGAAAACTACATTCTAGTGCGATTCAAAGGAAAATAATCATTCCATTACATTCCTGAGACTTCAAGGAAGGTTTTCAGATCAAAACCATCAACTCTAACGTCGAGAATTGGTAGAACAACCTCATTCTGTTCAAGCTTTTTTTTGTATTCTCGTATCATAAATCATGCATTGTTTGAAATTTTTAATATTGGATTTGTATTCAGTGGATCATTCTGAAGCTAACCCTATAGTTTGATTGAGTTTTTATGCATCGTACGCGATTTCACCATGGAAGCATGCTAGGGTTACAAAACTGAAAAATTGGGGGTTTCCTTGTCCAGAAAAATTAAACCCCAAGACTTGAACCATTGGAACGAGAAGCTTCATGTGAATCAAACACACATATCGCGCCTAATTTATGATGCAGGGATTTCTATTCGCTATTTTTTGACACAACATATAGTGGGGGTTTAAAACCCCCGCAATCTTGTTTCTTTTTTCAGGTAAAATGCAGAATGGAGGTGGAAGACGCTCATGTGGCAAAGCGTGATAGGGCAATTTGAAATTAGCGCGTTTTTTTTTATTTCAGGCCACTAACTTTTGTTTTCCCTTATAATTATTACCTTCCACTAATATTACAAATAAGGTAGCTGGTACAGTTGGTCAAAGCGTGAGTTGGTAATCTCTAGGACCTGGGTTCGATTCCCAGGTCCCTTTCTCTCTTCATATTATTTTTCTAACCCCACTTGCATGCAGCACTCTATCCAAAGGCCTACCATACGCCCCTAATCCAAGTGTGCCACATGGCCACTGAAAGCAATCTAAAGGTCCAGATTTGAAGAACATCCTAGGCCTCAGTCAATGCACACCCACGCTTCATGAAAAGTCAAACAAAGGCCTTAAACGTTGGGCCTGATTGCTAGCCAAAAAACCTCCAGTTTGGGGACAGAACCCCCCATTGGTTTGCTTTTCATTCTTTTTTTCATATTTTTCTATTTTATTTATTTTAATTAGTTTTAATATAATTCTTTCAATTAATTTATTTTCATAAAATATAAAAAAATAATAAAAAAACCAGAAAAGACAAAAAAAACAAAAATATATTTTATTTTAATATCTTTGTAAATAAATTATATCAATTAAGTTAGTTTTAAATTATAGGATTAATGTTAATATTTTCTAATAAACTTAAAATTTGTAGGATTAGGGTTTTAAAAGATTTTTATTTTTTTCTTTTCTCATTATTAATAACTAATTATTTATTTTTTTAAATAAAAATTTCATTAATTAATTAGGTTAATTTTAGATTAAATTTTAATGCTTTTCTTAATAAATTAAAAATAACTAGAATTAGGGTTAATTAATTAATTTCATTTAGTTCTCATTAAAAAATTCATAAATACAAAAAAACTAAAAAATAATTTCCTTTTTACTTTAATTTAATTAATTTGTTAATCGTATTTCAATTTCATTAAAAAAGGGTCCAACGCCCTCGCTTTCGATTTTAATTCTCTTCGCATTTTTTATTTCCGTTCTTATCATATTCATGTAATTCTCCCAAAGCCGTGTAAATTGGATATTTATATTTCTCGCACTTTACTTTATTTTATGTCAAATCGGGTCCTGGATTAAATTTGGCGATGTGGACCCGCGCCTTTGTAATAGCGTAGGAACTTTTAATTTCCGCAACTTTTAAACTGTTAATAATCGCATGCAAGAATGAATGGAAAAATAAAAGCAACACGTAGATCACCCCCGACATGAACAAGATAAATGTAAATGAACATGACACACAAATCACACACCACCCCTAGGGTACGCCTCACTGTTGCCTTGCCCCTCGAAAGGTGATCGTCGAGTAGAGGATGTCTTAGTAAGTCCTTATGATCCGGGAACCTGGCATGAGGGTAGCTTCTAAGGTGTTTTCCTATTGCTCTGGTGATCACCATGTCCCGAACCTCGAATTGACCCGAACACCTCCAACGGTGGTGCTACCTACTTCTCAATGGTGGGATGGCACTACTTTAAAGGACATTTACACAGACGAATTCCTTAGGGTAGGTAGAGAACTCTAGATACTTGCTCTAATTTCAAAACAAATCAAAAATACATTTCACACCGACACCTTTTCAAAAAGCTTTCGAAAGCAATTTTTTCAAACACTCTTGAGGACCGATACAAGAGTCGAACTGGAATTTTCAAAGAAACTTTTTAAAACCCACAGTTGAAAAGCAAACAAACCATTTTGAAAACACAGATGAACAAGTATCTAAGAGCCCATGGATAACCATGGATAGAAAGGGTGCTAACACCTTCCCTTTCTATAACCTACCTCCCGAACCGAGAGCAATCTCTTTAAGGAATTTTTCTGTGCTTTTGTCCTTTCCAGTTGGAGAAAATAAAAGATGGTGGCGACTCTTGCTTCCGCGACATTTCGCGAACCAGCGTTAAACAGTCAGTTCCAGATCCACCGATCACACATTGTCTATTACAAGCTCAAAACAAAGAGTTCATTACTGGGTAACAAAAGTAATAGGGATGAAGTCCTTGGCTATCCAGTTGCTTTGTCCACCGTTGGTCGTAGGATAGATCCAGTTGTCGAATTCAGACTCTTCCACGTCTTCTTCAATGGCATTTACTCCCAAGTTGCTGATGAACACAAGAGGTCTTCCAATCCTTGCACTACGAACAGCCCTTTGAGCTTCTGCAGTGAATCCCAAACCAAACTTGTTAGTCTTCTAAGTGAAATCAGGGAGTCGGCCCAAATTTGCACACTCACCCTTCTCAATAACAGCCCGGGCATCCTTTAAGGAAGCCATCTTCATAGGAGAATCTTCAACCAAAGTCTCAGCTGACGCTAATGTCTGGGGAACTTCTTCAAAGTG
Organism: Vicia faba; assembly: GCA_948472305.1. Taxonomy (NCBI): domain Eukaryota; kingdom Viridiplantae; phylum Streptophyta; class Magnoliopsida; order Fabales; family Fabaceae; genus Vicia; species Vicia faba. The sequence continues at coordinate 455,525,767 of OX451735.1, read as the reverse complement.
CTGAAATGGGGTCTCAATGAACTCCCCATCCATCTATATGTATCTGAATGAGTTGAGGTGGTTGACCATGTACTCTTCCTCCCCATGTACTGTCACAATCTTCCCTCTGACCGGGTACTTCAGCTTCTGGTGAAGCGTGGAGGTTACGGCCCCAGCTTTATGGATCCATGGTCGACCCAGCAAACAAGAGTAGGACGGCCGAATGTCCATTACATAGAACATGGAATTGAAGACCTGAGAGCCAACTTTAATTGGAATATCAACTTCATTGTGCACCATCCTTTTAGACCCATCAAAGGCCCTGACAACGATGTTACTTGGTTTTAACTCTAACCCTTCGCAATCCAACCGGTCTAGGGCTTTCTTGGGCAGGACATTCAGTGAGTAACCCGTATCAATCAATACATGTGCAAGAGTAGTGCCCTTGCATTCAATGGAGACATGCAGGGCATCGTTATGATTTTTCCCCTTGGCAGTCAGATCAGCGTCGGAGAAACCCAAACCATTATCAGCAGTTAAATTGGCCACACAATCGGTATACTGATCAGCTGATGTCTCTTATGGCACATGGGCCGTCTTCAGGAAGGTAATCAGAGCCTTGGCATGGGCCTCTGAACACAACAACAATGACAACATAGAAATCTTGGATGGGGTTTTCCCTAGTTGCTCAACTACATTATAATCACTCTTCTTAATAATCTTCAGAATCTCTTCCATCTCCTACTTGGAAGCTTCAACAGTGATTGTCTTCGGTGCCTCCGTCTGGGCAGGCACATCAGTGGTGATCCCTTTGCCCCGAGCGTCAGATGACTCGGCGACAGGGGTAGGACGAGGAAATTGATCAGGAATGGCAGTAGGTACACTTGCAGGTGTAATAACAACAGGTCTTCGGACAGTTGGTGGAGCAATATCAGGTGAGAAAAGTCTACCGCTGCGGGTGACTTTAGCAGGTCCAGTAATGTTGCTGACACCGGTATCAGCATCCAACTCTTGCTTAACTCTAAGAACATAAACCTCAGCCCCATAGTGCCAGAGGACAACTTTGTCAAAGGTGTATGGGATGGGCCCCGGAACAGTGATAATTACAGGCGCAATCTTCGGAGTAGATGTAATTCTAACAGGCTTCCTCGAGGGAGCCTTGGAAGAATTATCGAAAATGGTAATGATGGCAACTTCTTCAGTAGGAATGGAAGGAATGGCAGTCTTTTCAAACAGGATCTCTTTGCTATCCATCAGGTTTTGGATACCTGACTTCAGAGATGGGCAACCAGTAGGTAAAACAGAACACATATGGCAACCTTCGCTACAGCCTGGAAATAAATCCGCTAGCAACAGGTTCTTCTTGACAGTCAACAGAGGGGTAACAATATCTTCTATGGAAACCACAAACAAGTCTTCCTCTACAACATTTACTCCATGCTTTGGCATGGGAGCGGTCACAACATTAGGCCTCTCGGGCGCCTCAAACTCAATCTCCTTTGCATCAATCAAGTCTTGGACCTTGTTCTTCAAAGCCCAAAAGTCATCTGTATTATGCCCCGGGCTATCAGAGTGATAAGCACAGCGGGCGTTAGGGTTATACCTTGGTGATGTTGTATTTGAATTCTTTGGGGGTTCCTTTAGAGTCACCAGATTAGTCTTCAGCAATTGTGGCAGAATCTGAGACAAAGTCTGAAGAAGTGAAAAACACAAGAAGGGGGGTTGAATTGTATAACTCGAAATCAAATGCAGACAACACTGTATTTTTATCCTGGTTCATTTGATCTCAAACTACTCCAGTCCACCCGTCAAGGTGATTTCGCCTCTCTCCAACGAGGTCTTAATCCACTATATTCAACTGAATATTACAACCGCTTTAACAACTGCTAAAGCCTTCTTGAGTCAAACCACAAACCGGTTTCTCAAGGAAATACTTTCTTACAGATAAATGAAATCTATGTGTGTTGAATGTTTTCTACAAAAACTGTTTATCACAACTGTGATACTACACACGTTAAGCTTATAAGAACTAGAGTGCTAAAATAATTGAGTAAAGAATTTGAGAGCTTTAGCAAACTGAGAGTGAGGAAGATGATGAATAGCTTTAGGCGTGTAGAGAGTTGTAGAGCATTAGCCAATTCAGTCATCACTGACTTGTTTATATAGCATTGGAAAATGGTACGTTGGACTCAGTTAATTCTGTTTCAATGCCAATAACATTCTTTCCATATTAAGTAGATCTTTGTCTGGAATAATGCCGTTGATAATAAAGTATCTTGAATGCACAGTACCGTTGCCACTTAAGCGTGTTCTAGCTTTGGCTTATTCTGACGCTGCTAGATGCTGATGAATTGTTGTTTTCTTGATCAGAGTTCAGATTGTTACGTGCATATATGTTCATCCAGCTTCAGCGTAAGCACATGTTGATCTTCTGATTCTGGCATCCGATATAACATCTTCTGATGTTGATGTTGATGTTTCATCTTCTGATGCTGATGATGATATTCTCTTGCTGATACCCATCAGAGTTTCTGTAAAACAGAATGTAATTTTTAGGTAGCATATATGTCTTACATGAATCATACAATTAATATATCTTTGAATTTTGTTATCATCAAAACTTAAACTTAGGGTAGTAGATTCAAACTTTGTTCTAACAATCTCCCCCTTTTTGATGATGACAAAAACTAGATTTTTTTTCAATTGAAAGTTGACGTGAAAAGTATCAGAGATAACCAAATAAATTGTATCAGAATTAATTAGGAAGTTTATCAAAGATAAGAGGGTAAGGGATAGAGAGATATCAGAGTTTAGATCGGAAATACTCCCCCTGAGTTTATTACTTCCCTTTTTAATCCCATGAGTCCTTCAGGATCAGATCTTTATTGACTTTCTTTAAACATCAGAACATCAGAGCTTCAGTGTATCAGAGATGATTAACTTTTTGTATCTGTAGGCTTATGCAAAACAAAAACATTCAAGTATATCAGAGTGTTAGAATGTTTGAGACTTTTTGTCTCAGTAATCCGTTATTGAAAAATATCATTCTTTTTCTCCCCCTTTTTGTCAGCAATCAAAAAGTGCAAGTAATTAAAGTTAAAACGATCAGTGCAGAAAAACTCATGTATTTAGTTCAAAGCTTAGAAGATAGTACAGAAAACATGGAAAGAAAACAATGGAAAAAAAACATCAAGAATGAAAATCTAAGTTTGGGGTGGAAAGCGTGTGAACAGAGCTTCTAGCATGTTCTTAATCTGATCAGCAGTTTCCTTCTGCTGATGCACCATGCTGACAACTGTATCAATCTTGCCATCTTGCACATCCATCCTTTCCTTCATCCTTTGATCATTCTCATCCATTCTTTGCTGCAGACGAATATCATTCTGCTTCAGCTCTTCAAGGGTCTGCCTGTCCAAAGCATCTTGAGAAACGTCAGAAACAGGATGCTTCTGAGAGCTTTCTGCAACATCTTCTACTTGACTAACATCTTCAGTTGGTTGAACGGTTGATGCTGGACGCTTTTCAGACCATGGCTCACTATCCAGATGAAGCACTTTCTCCTTCAGCAGCTGAGTCAAGACTTGTCCTTCAGCTTCTTTCAGTAGATTGCTGAAGTTCTGTTGGGCCTGTTCATAATTGATGTCTTGCAGCTTGAGGGCTTCAGTGCGTACCCACTTTCTGAATTGTGTCCAGAGTTGGTATGAAGCAGTAGGGTCAATCATTCCAGGACAAACCTGCTTTAGAGAAGCAATCCAATTCTGCATTCCTGTTTCAAAATTCAAAATGCTAGAACCAACATCTAGCTGTTTGGGTTTGGGAATGGCTATTTTATTTTTAAGGTCAGCAAGGCGGTCAAGGACTGTGAGGTCAATGAAGGTCTTGCTGTTGTTATTTGGATTTTGTTTGGGTGAGGGAGTAGGAGAGTCAGAAATGACTATTGGACTGGGTGGAGTGTGTGGAGGGGTAGTTTCTGGTGAGGATGGCAGTTGGGGAATGTGTACAGTTGTACCACATGGCAGTTGAATTGCCAATGGTTGTGGTTCAGAGGATTGGGGTGATAGAGGTTCAAGAGTTTGATGTTCAGGTGATGGAGTTTCAGAGTGTTGAGACTCAGGTTGTGGAGGTGATGGTTGAGGTGAAGGTGGATTAAGTTCTGGTTGTGGAGAGGGAGGTGGAATTTCTGGTTGTGGTGGTGGAGGTTATGGAATTTCTGGTTCCTCTGGTATTGGAGATAGTGTAGTTGCTGGTTGTGGTGAATGGGGAGTTTCTGGTTGAGTGTTTGGATTTTCTGAGAGGGGAGCGAAAGAACGTTGATCAATTTCAGAAAGAACTTTATCAAGTTATGATTCTGTTGATGTTGTGGGTTTTGGATTTTGGGATTTGGTGTGGGATCTCCTGAGAGTTAGTGACTCAGAAGGGTTAGCCTCTGGTTCGGTGTCATCAATGGTTGGTATGGGAATTGGGAGTTCATATGAAGCTGGGGTTGGGATTGATGTTGGAATAGCAGAAGAATTTAAAACATTAACAGCAGATAGATTACCTCTCTTCTTAGGGGTCTGCTGGGATGGTCCTTCTGAAGTAGCCTTTCTCTTCTTCGTCTTCTTCACAGTAACTTCTGGAGTTTGCTGGTGCAGATCTTTAATGTTCAGAGTGGGATATGTTCCATCAGCCTTGCAAGCATCCAAGTATCTGAGAATAATGACTGGTTTAGAGTCAATCTCAGAGAATATTGGAAAGTCGTCCGGAGGGACTCTTCTGCTGGTGATGTCAGCAAGAGGAGTGACGCTGGGCTCCTTTCTGATATTCTCTATCAGTTTCATTTTCTTCAGATTCTTGGCATTCAGAGGCTTGCCAACAGTAGGTTCAATAGAGTTTAATTCCTGTGCTTCTGTAAGGTGTTCAATCAGCCTATTCTCAGTTAGAATATCTGATATTAACCTGCCAAAGGGTATCCAATCCCTTTTTGTCCTTTCTTCTTCTCTTGTCTCCTTGACGCTGGTCCTGAGGTGATTAAATAGAAGATGAGCCAAGTTAATCTTTACCTTCTGATTAATAAAATAGATCAGAAACTGCTGATCTATGTTTATATAATCAGGAGAGCTTGTGGTCTTCCTGTGATTGAAGCACCCCAGAATAATCTTCGCCCATATTTTGTGCTGATCCTTCAAATCTCTGATTTTGCTGCTGGGAACCCCATGGGTGAAAATCTCTCTTGCAATGACAGCAGCGTCTGAGCATCTTTATGCCATGTCGATACAGTGGATACCACCACCAGTGTATCCAATCAGCCTTGCAATGTGATCCTCAGTGATCACAATCTTCTTGCCCATGATATAGGAAGTAACTTGATGTGTTGATGAAGACGCATGAATCCAGAACTCTTTGACCAATACAGGGAACGTTGGACCCACCAACCTGTCAAAGTATCTCTCCCATCCTTGTGCCCTAATTTCTTCTGTCAAATCGAATCCATTTTCTTTCAAACTGATGAAATCAACTATCAGTTCAGACAGAACTTCCAAGTTCTTCACTGGTGTAAGGAGCGTTCTGAAGGGAATCTGGTATTGTTCAGATGAAGCCTCCTTTTGGGAACCTGCAGAAACATTGCTAGAAGTTGCCATGTTCACACTAGGGTTTTCTGAGAAAAAGTTTGAGAAAGGGGTTTCTTTTGAGAAAGATGAAAACACAAGTGAGAATGCAGAAAATATTTGTATGAATGTAGGAGACGGTAAAAATTTAATGAATGATGTTAAGGTGCTTAAGTAGATTTCAAAAAGTGTTTTGAAAATGTAAACGGTTTTAAGAGAGAGAATTAATTCATGATTACAGTTTAACTCATGATTACACGCATTTAATGCTTGCTGATTTTGGGGGATTTGAGAAAGATATTTGGAACGGTTACCAGACATGTGTCTCAATGCATCCAATCAGCGTTTTGCCTTCTCAGAAGCGTGCACGCGTGTTCTGCTTCAGAGATTTGCTGATGACTGGATGACACTTGTTTGATTTAGTGAGCAGCACGTCTATCCTTGAGCTGATACACTTAGATCTTCAAGAATAGAATCTGATACAATCTGCATGTCTATCTTTCTGAAAGGAGATTGATCAGAAGTTCACAAAAAAAATAAGACACATTCTGATAGTTAATATATAAAATTAAAACATTTTCACTTTGGGCAGAGCTTCATGCTGAGATGTTTCAGAATGAAGTTGAATCTATCTTCAGAAAGTGTTTTAGTGAAGATATTAGCCCATTGATGGTATGTATCAATAAATTTTAAGTTCAAAATTCCTTTCTGAATATAGTCCCTAATGAAATGGTGTTTTATCTCTATATGCTTAGCCCTAGAATGCAAAATAGGATTTTTACTTAAGCAAATGGCAGAAGTATTGTCACAGAGTATAGGGATGTTACTCTCAAAAATCTGGAAGTCTTCAAGCTGACTTTTCATCCAGAGCATTTGTGTGCTACATCCTGCTGCTGCTATGTACTCAGCTTCTGCTGTTGATAGCGCAATTGTGGATTGCCTTTTGCTGGACCAAGAGATCAGATTTTCTCCCAGAAACTGGCAGCTTCCAGAAGTACTTTTACGCTTTACTCTGTCTCCAGCAAAGTCAGCATCACAGTAACCTACTAAGCTGTAATCACTAGATTTTCTATAAAATAAACCCAGATTAGTAGTACCTTTCAGATACTTGAAAATTCGCTTAACGGCTGTTAAGTGAGACTCTCTAGGATCTGATTGGAATCTAGCACAAATACATACGCTGAATAAGATATCAGGCCTTGAAGCTGTCAGATAAAGGAGAGAACCAATCATACCTCTGTAGACCTTCTGTTCTACCTTTTTGCTTACCTCTTCTCTTTCCAGAATGCACGTGGGATGCATTGGAATCTTTGATGACTTACATTCTGAGAGCTCAAATTTCTTCAGAAGTTCTCTGACATATTTGCTCTGATGAATGTAAGTTCCCTCTGGATTTTGATTGATCTGAATTCCCAGAAAGAATTTCAGTTCTCCCATGAGGCTCATCTCAAATTCTGCCTGCATACACTTAGCAAATTTTCTTCCAAGAGAAGGATTAGTAGATCCAAAAATAATATCATCAACGTAAATTTGACAAACTAAGATGTCATTCTTAACTGACTTACAGAATAAGGTAGTGTCCACCTTCCCTCTGGTGAATTCTTTTTCTAACAGAAAGTTACTTAGTCTTTCATACCAAGCTCTGGGAGCTTGTTTCAGACCATATAGTGACTTCTTTAGTTTGAAAACATATTCTGGATTTTTTGTACTTTCAAAACCAGGGGGTTGGTGCACATAAACCTCTTCTTTTATATATCCATTTAAGAATGCACTCTTGACATCCATCGGATACAGAGTGATGCCTTTATTAACAGCAAACGAAATTAAAAGTCTGAAAGATTCTAACCTGGCAACTGGAGCAAAGGTTTCTGTATAGTCTATTCCTTCTTGCTGACTATAACCTTGTGCTACCAGTCGTGCTTTGTTTCTGATAACTTCACCTTGTTTGTTCAGCTTGTTTCTGAACACCCATCTTGTTCCAATGATGTTGAATCCTTTTGGTCTGGGAACAAGATCCCATACGTCATTTCTGGTGAATTGATTCAGCTCTTCTTGCATTGCTAGAATCCAGTCGTTGTCCAGAAGTGCTTCATCATTTGAGGAAGGTTCAATCAGAGAAACAAGTCCCATGAGGGATTCTTCAGAGTTTCTGAAGCTGGCTCTTGTTCTGATTGGATATTCCTTTCTTCCTAAGATAGTTTCTTCTGGGTGATCCAAGCTGCTTCTGGGTAGTCTTTTCTGAGGTTGATCAACAGGTGTTGCTGGATTGCTCACAGTGCCTCTTTCTGATGTTGAAGGAGTGTCGTTGTTGAGAGCTTCTGATGACTTGTCTTCAGAACCTGTGAATTCAACTTCCATACCTGCAAAGACTTCATTCTTCTTTGACTTTTCAGAGTCAAGCTTATCATCAAAACGAACACTGATTGATTCTTCCACAATCTGTGTTTCTGTATTGTATACTCTGTACCCTCTTGAGCGTTCAGAGTATCCTAACATAATACACTTCTATGCTTTAGAGTCAAACTTGTTCAAATAATTTTTTGTATTTAACATAAAACAAGTACATCCAAATGGATGAAAATATGAAATGTTGGGCTTTCTGTTCTTCCACAATTCATATGGAGTCTTTTCCAGAATAGGTCTTATGGAGATTCTATTCTGAATGTAGCACGATGTGTTTATTTCCTCTGCCCAAAAGATCTTAGCAACGTTTGTCTCATTGATCATGGTTCTGACCATTTCTTGCAATGTTCTATTCTTTCGTTCTACAACTCCATTTTGTTGGGGAGTTCTAGGACAAGAGAAATCATGCAGAATGCCTCTGTCATTAAAGAATGACTCAAAATCTCTGTTTTCAAACTCTCCACCATGATCACTTCTGACTTTAACGATTCTAAGATCCTTTTCATTCTGAACTTGGTTACAGAAGGTGACAAACACAGAGTGTGACTCGTCCTTGTGTCTTAAGAACTTTACCCATGTCCATCTACTATAGTTATCTACGATTACTAACCCATACTTCTTGCCACTGACTGAAGCAGTTTTAACTGGTCCAAATAAGTCAATGTGCATAAGTTCTAATGGCTTAGAGGTGGAAACAACATTTTTAGATTTGAAAGAAGGTTTTGCAAACTTGCCTTTTTGACATGCTTCACACGGAGCATCTGAATTGAACTTCAGATTAGGAAGTCCTCTGACCAGATTGAGTTTGTTAATCTGAGATATTCTTCTCATACTAACATGCCCCAATCTTATGTGCCAGATCCATTGCTCGTTGTTAACAGACAGAAGACACTATACATTCTGACTTTTCAGTTCAGAAAGTTTGATTTTATAAATGTTGTTTTTCCTCTTTCCATTAAATAGGATAGTCCCATCTTTCTGACTAACAGCTTTACATGATTTTTGATTAAAGATTATATCATAACCGTTATCACTTAATTGACTTATGGATAACAGATTATGCATTAATCCATCTACTAACATAACATTATTTATAGAGGGAAGATTTCCATTACCTACAGTTCCAGAGCCAATGATCTTTCCCCTCTGATTGCCTCCAAAGCCAACGTGGCCTCCAGGCTTAAGTTCTAGGCTTTGGAACATATGCCTTCTTCCCGTCATGTGTCGCGAGCAGCCAGAGTCCAGGTACCATGACTGGTGTTTCTGATTTGCTGCTAAAGATATCTGCAACATGTATTATTTTATCCTTAGGTACCCAGATTTTCTTGGGTCCTGATTTGTTAGATTTACCAAAACTCTGGTTGAATTTTGGTTTCACAGAATACTTACTACTAGTATATTTAATATCATGTGTGTGACCATACACAAAATGTGAGTTTAGAGGAGTGTGTTTAATAGTTAAATCCATGGCATTCTTTGGTGTAGGAACCTTACCTTGGTATCCTATTCCCTTTTTGCCGTTTCTGCTAACTCCATAGATCATTGAAGCTATTTTGCTTCTATCTATGCTTTTAGCAAGGAACTTCTGAAAGCTATGATCATACTCCTTGATGATCTCATCAGCGCTACTGGGAGTTTCAGAAATTGTTTCCTTCTGAGAGTTTTGTAAAATATTTTCTAATTTTGAAATTTTATTTTTCAGCTCAGAATTTTCCAATTTAAGACTCTCAGTTTTATCAGAGTCAGATTCAAGATTCCTTTTCAGGTTTCTGAATTTAACTCTGATCTGCTGGTACCTTTCCAGAATTTCGTTAAGGCTTTCAGCAAGTTTATCCTTAGTAAAGTTAATTGCAAAGTCAGGAAATACCTCTTCAGTGTCTGATTCTGAGTCTGATTCAGAAGCTTCACTGTCCTCTGAAATGTTGGCCATGAGAGCTATGTTTGCTCTCTCATCATCTGATTCTGAGTCAGCTTCAGACGAATCAGAGTCATCCCATGTAGCCATGAGACTTTTCTTCTTTTCTCTTCCAAACTTCTTTTTGGGCTTTTCCCTCTGAAGCTTTGGACAGTCACTCTTGTAGTGTCCTTGCTCATTGCATTCATAGCAGATGATGTCCTTGGTGTTTGGCTTTCTGCTTCCTGAGGAGCCTTCAGATTTTCTGTATCCAGAGGAAGAATCTGACCTTCTGTATCTGGAAGAGGACTCATTCTGATCAGATCTTCTGGGATTCCTGAACTTCCTTTGCCTCTGCTTCCATAGTTGGTTCACTCTTCTGGAGAGGAGGGAAAGTTCATCTTCTTCTGATGAGGATCCATCAAATGTTTCTTCAACTGCCTGCAAAACTTTAGAGTCAGATTTTCTGTTAGATTTTATTGCTAAAGGCTTACCTTGCTTCTGAGGTTCATCAGCTTCTAGCTCTATCTCGTGACTTCTGAGGGAGCTGATAAGTTCCTCCAGAGAAATTTTGTTGAGATCTTTAGCTAGCTTCAGCGCTGTAACCATTGGCCTCCACTGTTTTGGCAAGCTTCTGATGATCTTCTTGACATGATCAGCAGTAGAGTATCCTTTGTCCAGAACCTTGAGACCAGCCACCAGAATTTAGAATCTTGAGAACATTGTTTCAATGGATTCACTTTCTTCCATTTTGAATGCCTCATACTTCTGAATGAGCGCAAGAGCTTTAGTTTCTTTGACCTGAATGTTTCCTTCGTGCGTTATTCTGAGTGAGTCAAACATGTTCTTTGCTGTGTCTCTGTTAGATATTTTTTCATATTCAGCGTAGGAGATGGTGCTGAGAAGAATGGTTCTGGCCTTGTGGTGATTTTTGAAGTCACGCTTTTGTTGATCAGACATTGCTTTCCTGTCAATCTTCTGACCGCTTGCATTCACTGGGTGCGTGTATCCATCTGTCACCATGTCCCACAGATCAGCATCATGTGCCAGAAAGAAGCTTTCAATTCTGTCTTTCCAGTAATCGAAAATTTTCTCCATCAAAGACTGGAGGTTTGCCGTTGAATCTGTCTCTGTCTTCATTGTTGTCATTGCTGGTGTGTTGATAAGTTCCTGCCATTGTGTTTTTCTGACGCTGGATCTTGTACTAACACGGTTAAGTGTTTTAGCTCAGAACCAGGAGCTCTGATACCAATTGAAGAAGTGAAAAACACAAGAAGGGGGGTTGAATTGTATAACTCGAAATCAAATGCAGACAACACTGTATTTTTATCCTAGTTCGTTTGATCTCAAACTACTCCAGTCCACCCGTCAAGGTGATTTCGCCTCTCTCCAACGAGGTCTTAATCCACTATATTCAACTGAATATTACAACCGCTTTAACAACTTCTAAAGCCTTCTTGAGTCAAACCACAAACCGGTTTCTCAAGGAAATACTTTCTTACAGATAAATGAAATCTAAGTGTGTTGAACGTTTTCTACAAAAACTGTTTATCACAACTGTGATACTACACACGTTAAGCTTATGAGAACTAGAGTGCTAAAATAATTGAGTAAAGAATTTGAGATCTTTAGCAAACTGAGAGTGAGGAAGATGATGAATAGCTTTAGGCGTGTAGAGAGTTGTAGAGCATTAGCCAATTCAGTCTTCACTGACTTGTTTATATAGCATTGGAAAATGGTACGTTGGAGTCAGTTAATTCTGTTTCAATGCCAATAACATTCTTTCCATATTGAGCAGATCTTTGTCTGGAATAATGTCGTTGATGATAAAGTATCTTGAATGCACAGTACCGTTGCCACTTAAGCGTGTTCTGGCTTTGGCTTATTCTGACGCTGCTAGATGCTGATGAATTGTTGTTTTCTTGATCAGAGTTCAGATTGTTACGCGCAGATCTGTTCATCCAGCTTCAGCGTAAGCACATGTTGATCTTCTGATTCTGGCATCTGATATAACATCTTCTGATGCTGATGTTGATATTTCATCTTCTGATGCTGATGATGATATTCTCTTGCTGATACCCATCAGAGTTTCTGTAAAACATAATGTAATTTTTAGGTAGCATATATGTCTTACATGAATCATACAATTAATATATCTTTGCATTTTGTTATCATCAAAACTTAAACTTAGGGTAGTAGATTCAAACTTTGTTCTAACAAAGTCATGCTGAGACGAGTGAATTGCCTTCGAGGTCTCTCGTCCTTTTGTTGATTGTGATGCTGAGGAGCACCAGCAGGTTTTGAAATAACAACTGCGTTGACAGCTTGGCGGTGTTCTGGTCTATTCTGTCTTCTCGAACTGTAGACAACACTGGACTCTTTCTTGAATGGTTTCTTCTCAGTACTGGATGAGGCACCCTTCTGTATCTTCCCAGCCTTAATACCAGCTTCAATTCTCTCACCCGTCAAAATAAGATCTGTAAACCCAGCTGAAGAGTTTCCAATCAAATGGTTAAAGAATGGACCAGACAGGGTTCCCAGAAACATGTCAACAAGTTCACGATCAGCCAACAGTGGTTGCACCCTTCCAGCAAGGTCTCTCCACTTTTGAGCATACTCTTTAAATCCTTCACCCGTTCCTATTGACATACCCTGGAGTTGGGTGCGCGTAGGAGCGAGGTCGGAGTTGTACTGATATTACCTATGGAATGCAGTAGCCAAATCTTCCCAGCTACGGATACTGGCTCCGTCCAACTGATAGAACCACTCAAGCTGAGTCCCTGAGAGTCTGTCTTGAAAGAAATGGATCCATAAGTTCTTATCGGCAATGTAAGGCTGGATCTTCCTCACATATGACCGGAGGTGCAGCTTTGGACAGGAAGCTCCGTCATACTTGGCAAAGGCAAGTGCCTTGAACTTATGGGGAATCACCACCCCAGAGGATAGACCTATATCTCCAAAGTCCAGACCGGGCACCTTCTGTATTTCCATAGCGCTTAAGCGGTCTTCCAACTGTTTGTACTTATCCTCAGCATGAGGATATTGTTCTTCATCATAGTCTGTCTCGTTGTCGGAGACCACAGGGCTAGGAGCCCTCCTTTCTTGTGAACTATCCTTCCCTTCAGATGAGGTGGTTAGATCAACTTAATTTTGCAGCTTATTCCCAAACCTGTGTCCAGTGTTGAACATGACTGTCCTCTTCTTCTTCTTTTTCTCCTTCAGAATCAAGGTATTCATGTCCTGCTGACCCTTAGCCAGATTCATGAAGAGCTCCTGAAATTGGGCATTCTGGGCCTGGAGGGCCTTGATAGCTTGCTCAGTGGAAGGTTCAGTAGACATGATGATTGCTGAAATAAACAGCGAAGAAGATAAGAGACATGTAAAAGGGTACCTGTTTATGAAGTGAATGGGATGAAATGCGTATGATTTATGATTTCAAAGACAATCGGGATTAAAATTTGTAAACAAGAAAGGAAACACACTTTATTAGATTCAAAACTTCAAAATTTAAATTGTTCAACAAACTGCCCTTAGGCGTTACAAGAATGGAAATACGGAAAAGTAAATAAAAACTGTAAAAGAAATCATCAAGGGTCCATCAATGCTCCCATGGTATCTTCTTCTCAGTGCGGACATAATCATTCAGGATCCGCTCATTCTTCAGTTGCCTAGTCAATTTCTGGATCTTCTGCTCTTGTTCGTTGAACTTCTCTCGGTAGGAATCCCGTTCATCCCTCAATTGCATCCAAGACCTCTTCAGTTCCCCAATATCAGTGGGCATATATGGGTGGAGAATGGTTGGAAGAACCCCGTCTTTATCAGCAACTTCAAGAGTAACAAGCCTGACAGCTTCATATGGCATACCTAGCTTCTGGGAACGGATGCGGACCCATCTGAGATATGGCTCCATAGGCAGAGAAGTCTTTGGACCCAACTCATGTGGATCATATTGGTGAACTGTGTCCCAAGTCCTTATAAATCTATGACGTAGCTCATCTCTATCTTCCTGAAAATCAAAGATGATATGAGGCATTAACATCTTATGAGGCCCCTCTCTTCTGGCTCTTCCAAACTGATGGAGAGCTAAGCATGGGTTGTAAGAAATCCCTCCATGGAGTCCGATCAATGGAACATTAGGATACTCTCCACAGCGATCAATGACAGTCACCTCATCCAAGCCTTTGAGAGTCCAGATAACGTCATTATTAGTAAGAGACATCACCCTATAAGCCCAGCCCATTCCTTCTTTGTTCTTCAGTACGGACTTAGGGAGGTGCGAAATAAACCACCTCGACAATAAAGGAGCATAACACATCAAAGTTCCCCGCTTTCGGGCAGTATGGGCATAGAGCTTATGAAGGATATCACCCAAGAGAGTGGGTACCGGATTCTGAGAGATGAAGATCTTTATGGCATTAACATCAACAAAAGTGTCAGGATTTGGAAACAATACCAGACCATAAATCAAGAGAGCCAGAATGTCCTCGTACGCCTTGAATTCTAATCTATCCCAGAAGTAATTAGCTTTGTCAACCAAAAACTTAGCCAGGAAACCCTTAGCTCCACTTCTAGTCTCCCAGTTAGCCATTACCTCCTCCTTGGTCAAGTGAAGGGCTGCAGCAATCTCTTCAGGCCTAAGAGTCTTTTCCCAACCAGTAAATGGAGTTTGCTCCAAAACAGAGATACCAAGCAACTCAGAGAATTCTTCCAGGGTAGGGACCAACTGGAAGTCTTGAAAGGTGAAGCAATGGTATAGCGGATCATAAAACTGGACCAGGACACTCATCATTTGTTCGTCCAACTTTGAGGTGACCAAACTGAGAAGAGAACCATGCCTCTTGGTGAAGGAAGTAGTATCTGTTATCTTGACAACCAACTCTTTAAGCAGGGTAGGTACTTGGACAAAGTTGATCCGGATAGTAATCCTACGCATGGGCATCATGATGACCTACAAAACAGAGCAAAGATGAAACCCTTTTGTCTTTGAAATAGGTTAGTCCTTATGCAAAATGTATGCAATGCTATGATGTCATGATGTCATGATAAAGGCACACCACAAGTATCCACAAAAGGCAAACATGGTAAAGGCACACAAGTCATACTGAGAGCCCTTAGATTTCAAGTTGGCATGGAGCTTAGGTACTACCCTCTTTCAGTTCAGTTGGTTTAAACCTGTCCTAAAAATAGTAACCGGGTTCTAGAGGATCTCAATATCACTGACTACCCTCAATCGGTCATAATTCCAGTTTAGCAACCTTTTCTTGCGGCCGGAATCATCGCGAGAGTATAGTCTCAATGAGTGTAGCATACTACTACTGTTCTATGGCCAAGTTGGTCAATTTAAAGGTTCTAAGGTCAGTTGGTGCTTAATGACTCCTTAGAAGAACCATATTCTCCTTCATCTAACACAAGGGATATTGGTACAGACCAAGGTGCCACACCAACGTAGCTACTGTTTCATCCGTGTCGGTCTACACCAGACAGATCCCTCACAATTTATTGCTACTTACCTAAAAAGGGTACCCCCAGATCTGGGTTAGGATCTATAGAACTCCAATACAAACCCAAAAAATTAAAGCATACAAAGCATACAATTGAAAACAATAGTGATCTAATCCTAAGGTACACCCCACTTATAATATCCCCAGCAGAGTTGCCAGTTCTGTGATCGGTGGGAATGAGAACTGACTGTTTTGGAATGTTGGTTCGCGTTTTGCGTTTGTGTTTGCAAAATGTCGCGGTAAGCAAGAGTCGCCACCGTCTTTTATTTTATCCAACAAGGAAAGGACAAAAGCACAGAAAAATTCCTTTTTGAGATGTTTCTCGGGTTCGGGAGGTAGATTATAGAAAGGGAAGGTGTTAGCACCCTTTCTATCCGTGGTTATCCACGGGCTCTTGGGTACTTGCTCACTATGTTTTCAAAAGTTTGCTTTTCTTTGTGTTTGTGGATTTGAAAAGAGTTTTGTTTTTGAAGAGAGTGTAAGTGCGAAAAGTTTTGTTTTGTTTTTAAAAGGAGCAAGTACTTAAGAACATCTACCTACTCAAAAAGTAATTAAACTGTACAAGTGTCCTTTAAACAATGCTATCCCACTATTGAGGAGTAGGTAGCATCGTCGTTGGAGTTTTCGGGTCAATTCGATTAAGGGATGTGTGGTCACTAAAGCAATGTTAGGACGCCTTAGCGGTAACCCTAATTTCTTAGACCATTTTATCCGAGGCAACCGTTTCGAGGCAACTTATGATCTTAGGACAAGAGGGCGACCTCTAAAACATCCTATACTCAATCACCACTGTGATCGGTGGAAATAGAACTGACTGTTTTGGAATGCTGGTTCGCGTTTGCGTTTGTTTTAGCAAAAATGTCGCGGTAAGCAAGAGTCGCCACCGTCTTTTATTTTATCCAACAAGTAAAGGACAAAAGCACAGAAAAATTCCTTTTCGAGATGTTTCTCGGGTTCGGGAGGTAGATTATAGAAAGGGAAGGTGTTAGCACCCTTTCTATCAGTGGTTATCCACGGGCTCTTAGGCACTTGCTCATTGTGTTTTCAAAAAGTTTTGCTTTTCTTTTGTTTGTGGGTTTGAAAAATTTTTTGTTTGAAAACTTCGATTTAACTCTTGTTTCTGTCCTCAAGAGTGTATAAAGTGTTTTTGAAAACTTTGTTTGAAAAGTGTAAGTGCGGAAAATTTGTTTCGGTTTTGAAAGGAGCAAGTACTTAAGAACATCTACCTACTCAAAAGGGAATTAAACTGTGCAAATGTCCTTTAGACAGTGCTATCCCACTATTGAGGAGTAGGTAGCACCTTCGTTGGAGTTTTCGGGTCAATTCGATTAAGGGACATGTGGTCACTAAAGCAATGTTAGGACGCCTTAGCGGTAACCCTAATGTCTTAGATCATTTTATCCAAGGCAACCGTTTCGAGGCAACTTATGATCTTTGGACAAGAGGGTGACCTCTAAAACTTCCTATACTCAATGACCACGTTTGAGGCAACCAAGTGAGGCGTACCCTAGGAGTGGCATGTGCAAATGTGTCAATTTTCAATTAGGTTATCTTTATACATGTTATGGTGAGCTACGATTGATTTTAAGTTAAGATAGATCTTGTCATGCATAGCCTATTATTCATACATCTAGCAGTTAATGGTTGCGGAAAATAAAACTAAGCTATTACAAGGCGTCGGGTATTTACATCGCCAAAAAACAAACCCTTGAAAAGTAAATGCGGAAAATTAAATGTCCTAATTAACTATTACAAACTGTGAGCAGTTACATAATAAAATAATAAAATTAAATGCAAAAATAAAGAACCCTAATTAGGGTTTGCCGCCTTGACTAGTCATGAAGAAGTTAGACGGAAACGGTGCGCAAAAATTATGTACAAGCGCGAATCGAGTTTTAGGTCAAAAATTAAGCTATACGAGAAAAATCGAGAAATATCGGAAAGTCGACCGAAACAGCATGAGTTTTAAATTAGAGTGATCCTAATGAATTTATCTAATTTTTCGCGAAAGAACGGACTGAATCGTATAATCGGTTTGAGAGTTATGAATTTAATCGTGAATTAACCTAATTAAAACTAAATTATTTAATTACTAAATACCCTAATTAAATTAAATTATACTAAGTGAATTTGATTAATTTTAATGGTGTAATTAGATGGGAATGAAAAAGTGATTAAAAAAAATTAACCTAAGTTCATTGTAGATTAAACCTAATTAATTAATATAATTAACCTAATTATTACTAATTTATTATTAATTAAAAATAATTAAGAAAAAAGAAAGGAAAACTGAAGGAAATATGAAAAAAAATAGATTTTGCACCTGCCTGGGTTCGAACCCAGGTCCTTGGGGTCCCCACGTTGCGCCTTAACCACTGGGGCAACGTGTTTGTGATGTTGCTTTTCCCAACCTCAGAGAATAACAACGAACGTGACCTTCCCTTGTCAAAAACGCGCGCAATTCAAAACACACGAACCAGATGACAACACGTCATCATATTTAACCTTGGTCCTGCACAAATAGAATCAGATAGCGGGGGTTTTTAACCTCCTCTATCTCCTGCACTAAAAATAGCGAATAGACACAGAGCAAAAAGAAATATTTCGCGAGGTATGTGTTAGAATCGTCTTGGTCTCACGAATTCAACCATGTATCCCATTGGTTCCAATTCTTCATGGTTTGGAAAGCCCTATTTGAAAGCTTGAAAACCCTAGAAACTCAATCATGGCATCTCTCGGTTTAGGGCACTATGGTTCAATTAATTCATTCCATTAGCTTTGTATAACCTCTAGCAACACAAATCAATCACAAAAACATGTCAAATGCATATGAATTAAGAGATATGATTTTGAATTAGAAGTATAAACCGTGAGACGGTGTTTCATGATTCCTTGAGCTTTGGTGCTTGAATTTGATTGCAAATCACTCCTTGTACCTCCTACAATGTGTTTGGATGGACAAGGCACCTTGAATTGGCCTAGATTGCAAGAACTAGTTTTGATTTTTCTTGAAGTTTCTTGAAATTGGTAGCTATGGCTAAGGCACGAATCCTTGTTCTTCTTTCTTTGCTAGGGTTTGTGTATGAAGTATATATGCTCTTGAATGGTCTTTTAACTTTGAATCTTGAATATTGATGATGATTGACAAATCAAATATTCTTGATTTTTCATGATTGAACAAGTTACCAAAATTAGATATTTTTGTATCTTTTAGCTTGTGCACGAATTTGCATTGCTTGGTCAGCATATTTGGATCACATTTGGTTCAAAAATAGATTTAAGAATCAAATCTTTTATTTTCTTATAATTTAAATTAATTAAATGAATTAATATGTATTAAAAATCCATTTAATCCATAAATTTAAGAAAATAAATCCAATTTAACTTGGTGGGTCGTGCATAGGTCATGCGTGAAGTTTCAAAAAGAGATTTGAGGCCCATTAGCAAAAAGAAGGTGTTTTGAGCAAAGTTGACTTTTGCAAATTCATGAAAATTGCCCAACTTCTCCAATGCATAACTTGCTCAATTTTGATCATATGACCATGTTCTTGGACATTTTGGAAAGCCCTTGAAGTCCTCTAACCAATGCTTTTGGTCCCATATCATTTGGATTTACCAATATCAAGTTATGGCCTTTGACTCAAAGTAAGTGTACTTTTGTTGACTTTTGAAATTGTAAAAATTCATAACTTCCAAATGGTGCATGATAAAAATTCCAAGCTATGCAATTGTGGAGGATGCAATTATATTCATTTTGAGCATTGGATGGAATTTTTCTGATAAACCATGAAAGAGTTATGTCCTGGTCAAAGTACAGTTGACTTTTCTGCTGTCCAAAAATAGTAACTTTTGCATCTTGATGATTTTTGAGCTATTCTTGTGGGATCATGATCAAGACTTGATCAAATGATGATTGTGAACTCAAAAATAAGATGTTGACCATGAATTCTGACTTTTGACTGCAAAATGACCATTTTGCCCTTGTAGTTGACTGTAGATCAAATGGAGCTTTTGACTGTGTAAACTGGCACTGTGAGTCTTGAAACTTGGCATGTAGGTGCTTGAGAATGTATATAGTCCTATGAGACTTGATTGAACCATTGAAAACCCAAAATTCCTTGAAAGAACCAAAACCCTAATTTCAGCTGTCTACTACTTAGGAGATGGTTGACCTGAAGAGTCTTGTGATGCTCTTGCATTGCTGAGCACCTTGTGAAATTGAAAATGAGTTGTCTTGGATGTATAAGACCATATGGAGCTCATTTGAGGTCTTGGAGAAGCCATGTTCTTGAAGAAAACTCAAACCCTAATTCTTGCACATTGTCGAAGAGATTTGATTTTGAATTTCTTCTTGATTTTTACCTGCCCCTTGAAACTCCTATAGTCTTGAGGAATTCATGGGAGGGAAAATTTTGGGGTACAATAACACGTTCAAGGAAACCAAGTGAGGCGTACCCTAAGAGTGGCATATGCGAGTGTATTGTTTTTCAGTTATATTATCTTTACATGTCATGGTGAGCTACTGTTGATTTTAAGTTAAAATTGATCTTGTCATGCATAGCCTATTATTCAAACATCTAACAGTTAATGGTTGCGGAAATTAAATTGCGGAAAATTAATCTAAGCTATTACAAGGCGTCAGGTATTTACATCGCCAAAAACAAACCCTTGAAAATTAAATTGCGAAAAGTAAATAAAACGATAAAATAAAATCCTAAGTCCAAAACTATTACATCCTCGAAACAGTTACAATATTGATCAAAAATAATTCGCGCGAGAAAAATTGAATCGGAGTGTTCTTAGGGTTTTGACCCTTTTTATTCAATAAAGCATATTTTTGTTATTTTTTGAATTAAAAATTAGTCTAAATTAATATTTGAATTAATTAATAAAAAGAAAATATTTTTGAGTTTTTATTTTAATTATTTAAGGAAAAAAATGAAAATGATTAAAAAATATTAAAAAAACCTAATTCTAAATCAGTTTTAATTTATTGCAAAA
The DNA here is from genome assembly GCA_948472305.1 of Vicia faba. Classification (NCBI taxonomy): domain Eukaryota; kingdom Viridiplantae; phylum Streptophyta; class Magnoliopsida; order Fabales; family Fabaceae; genus Vicia; species Vicia faba. Next base: position 455,505,401 of record OX451735.1, on the reverse strand, counting down.
TATATTGTTATTAAACCTATTTAAACTAAATAAATTAATTAATGATTTATTTACAAAAATAAAATAGTGAAATTAATAAATATTATTTTTTTGTTATTTTCTGATTTTATAAAAAAAAAGGGTTGGTTGGTTAATTAACAAAAATAATAAAACAAATTAAATAAAATAAATATTGAAAAGAAAAAGAATAAACCAAAGGGGGTTTGGGCCTATAAGGGAGGTTGATTCAGCAGAATTCCAGGCCCAAACACAAGCAGCCTTTGTTGACTTTCTTCATTCAATGTGCGCCTTTGACTAGGGAACATGATGGTCCCTCACTCCTAGCCACTGGATTAGATTTGAAGCTACTTGGCCACCATCTGGATGAGGGCGTATGATAGGCCCTGCTTTGAGTGTTGCACGGAATTGCCTGAAACAAAATAATACAAATGCTTTGGGGGACCTGGGATTCGAACCCAGGTCCCAATAATCCCATGCCAACGCGCTTGCCACTCAACCAAATTGCTTAGTTGTTATTGTAATAAGAATCAAATATTATATAATAAACAAAACACTAAGCCGGCAAAAATATTTAAAAAAAAGCGCGCCACTGATTCGAATGAACCAATGACACAAAGACACGCCATCATCTTCTTCAACGCAACCCTGGTTATTTACCTGGGGATTTTTATCCGCAGGAAGTTTCGTGGGATGGTTCTAAAACTCGCTCCAGGCCATGAAAATGCTATTCAAGAACATAGACGTGTTCGTCTCTGCCTCCTCATCATTCCTATACCAATCATTAGCCTTAATTTTACCTGTATAAAAAACGCCTAAAAACTAGAACAAGAACCCTAGGTTCTGGATACGGGGTCGGAGGCCACAAAAATCAAATCAAATAATGCATAATCAATGGAAATTGAATGGTGAGTATGAATGTACAAGAAAATTGGCAAGAGAATGCAAGAAAAGGATTTCACGACACCATGTCCATATCCAAGTTCGTGGTGACTTACAGGGCGCTATAGGTAATGAAAAGGCTTGGTTTCACTTGGTATAGCTTCACTGGATATCAAGGAAGAGAGCTGTGTTGAGCTTTTGGTCTGAATTCGCCTCCAAGGTGGTTTTCGATCTCACACTTTTCAAGCTTTTTTCTCAAAGTTGTGTGGTTGTTTCTGCAGAGATTTGTGCGTGTTCTAGGTTTGCCTCACTTTCATGCATATAATGGAATGATTCTATGTCAAAATATGGGCCAATATCCATGTGCATTGAAGAATTAGGATTTGATCTTGATCACCATAACCATGTTTCCAAATATAGGCCAAATCTGATTTTTTATGCTTGAATGAGCCATCATGCGATTTGATTGAGTGAATAATGATAATTGCAAGTTGTACAAATCACAAAGATCCCTTTACATCAATTTTTAGATTTTATTTGATTTAATATTGATTTAAAATTTATTAAATCAATAAAAATAAAATAAAATAGAAAAATAAATGAATGGTCATGAAATTAAGCATGGGACACGTGTGTGGCATGACAAGACCAAATCAAGTGGAAAAAAGTGGTCCCTTTTGTCAAATATTTGGAGTTTTGAGGATAGTTGACTTTTGGCAATTTTTGAAAAATGCCCAACTTCAACAATGCATAACTTCTTCAATTTTGCACTTTTGGAGGTGTTCTTGGACTTTTTAGAAACTTTGAGATGTCCTTTAATCAACCCTTTTGGTATCATATCATTTTGATGTTACATGATCAAGTTATAAGCTTTGGAAAAAAAGGTGTTTTTGTTGACTTTCAAAAATGACCTATAATGTCCAAATTTGTAACTTTTTGTGATAGCATTTCTTAATCTTGGGGTGTGAATATGGATTGTAGGAGATTGCATCCGCTTCAAAATGAGCTTTGGATGGGTCAATTCTCATAAAGTATGAGAATGTTATGCTTGGTCAAAGTTGAGTTGACTTTTCCTGCAAAACCCTAATTTAGCAACTTTTGAATCTTGATGAATCTTGAGCAATCCTTGATGAATCATGATAAACCCTTGATCAAATTATGAATTATCCTTCAAAATTAGAATGTTGACAAAAAATCTTGAGGTTTGACTGTATTTGGGACACAATTGACTTTTGCCCTAGCACTGCCGATTTTTGGGCCTCTTGAGCAATTGACTGACCAAATTTCCTCTACAAGGCTTGAAATTTGACATGGATGAACTTAAGAACATATTAATACATTGGGAAGCACTTGGGGACATTTAGGTATGAGTACCTTAGTGCAACACAAAACCCTAATTTTGACTTGACTGCCTTAGGAGGTGATTTGATTGTCCAACCCTTGAGCCATCTTGAGCAATTTGAAGATCAATCTTGGAAAATCTTGAGGAATATGGGAGGGCAAATTTTGGGGTACAACAGGAACCCACTAAGGAATAATATAATAATATTAGGTTATATTATTATTTGTGATAAGGAATAGAAGAAAGAGCAGTAGAAGGAAAAATAAGGATTTGGGAAGAGAACGTAAAGCTGCTGGAAAAGTGGAAAGACGGCAAGAACAAAGATTCAACCCGAAAAATATAGAGCGACCTTCGATCCAAGGTAAGGGTGGGGTTCTGGCTTTATAATTGGGTTCATGATATTTGATATGTGGGGTTAGAGGTGATTGTTGTTTGTTCTTAAATTGAATGCATTATGAATGATGTATGATGAAGATTTGATGAATTTTTGATGAATAAGAATGTTATTATGTTGTTTGATCAATGGAATATTAGAGGTTAATGATAGGTGATGATTTATAATGATGATAATAATGTTTTTAAGGTTAAGAATATGATTCCCGTAGTGAATTACAGAAGAAAACGCAGAAAATTATGCAGACTGTCGAAGGATGTGTCGACCCCAAGCTGGATGTGTCGATACATGAAGGATGTTCGACTCAGGATGAGTCGATGCATGCAGGGCTTACGTCGATACATGTTAGTTGTTCGACTCAGGATGAGTCGACGCGAAGAGAGGATGTGTCGATGCATGTTAAGTACAAGACTCAGGATGAGTCGACACGAAGAGAGGATGTGTCGATACATGCTGTATTGAAATCCAGAATGAGTCGGTCCATAAGAAGGATGTCTCGACTCATAGTATACAGATGAAGCAGGATGAGTCAATGCATGCAGGGCTTGCATCGATACATGTTAGTTGTTCGACTCGTGATGAGTCGACGCGAAGAGAGGATGTGTCGATGCATGTTAAGTACAAGACTCGGGATGAGTTGACACGAAGAGAGGATGTGTCGATACATGCTGTATTGAAAGCCAGAATGAGTCGATCCATAAGGAGGATGTGTCGACTCATAGTATACAGATGAATTAGGATGAGTCGATCCATAGTGTTTTGTGTCGATGCATAAGGTCTGAATTTCGACAGAATCAGTTTTAAATTGCTGTAACTTGAGTTGTAGGATGTTGTTTGAGATGTCGTTCGAAGCGTTGATTAGATAACGCGATGAACTTTATTCTAGATGATTTAAATGATGATGAAGAGGTTTAATTCTAGTAACCAATCTAAGATTTAGAATTAATTCCCGTAGATGACAGTTATGCTGGATTTTGGACAGAATGATGAACATGAGATGTTTAGAGGCTGCTATTAGAATATGACAGTAGGATTAGTGACAATGATGATGCACAACAGCAGAATAACAGTATGGATTACTGTAGTAATAATATACAACTGAGTTATTAGTAAGATGTGGTTATTAAAGTTGTGGTTGATAATTATGATGAACCAATGTCGTTTGATAAATAAGTGATGTTTAATAAATTATTTTGAGATGTTTATGAGATGCTGTAATTGAGATGTTTTGAGATGTTTATGAGATGTTGTTATTTTGAGATGATTGAGATGATGTTGTTTTGAGAATTTTATGAGATGTTGTTGTTCTGAGATGTTTATGAGATGTTGTGTTTTGAGATGATTGAGATGTTGATATTACATTCATGAAGAGTCGCATACATTGCATTTTTGAGATGGAGCTTATGCTCGTTGAGATGGCCTGGATTGGCAAAATTTGAGATGAAGGCTATGCCTTGTTGATGCCTCTATTAATTGGCAGATTTTTTAGATGGGAGTTCTGCTCCAATGGTACCACATGCATTTGCATAGTTTTTAGTCGCATTTTATGATTGAGTAATGAAGTGTATTTGATGTTGATGAATGAGTATATATGCTGTAATTATTGTTGATTATGAGATGAGAAGTGGTGATATTGGTGATCTAATTTAATATATTAATTATCATGCGCTTTATTATATTGTTAGATATCTCACCCCTTCTGTTTGAATGTTGCCCTTATGTTGGTAACGTGCAGGTAATCGATAGTGAAGGTTGTTTACCTTCAATAGTTCGAGTCGGTGTCATTGCTCTGATATGTAACACTCGGGGGGATGAACGCTTGCTGATTTTTGATTGTTGATTTTCAGTTGTTGAGTTTTGAAATGATTATTATTAATATGAAATTCTTCGAAGTTGTTGTTTTATTTAGAGATGTTATTGAAGAATTCCACTGCGTAGTTGTTGAATTATTTTATTAAGGACGCTATGTTGATGGTTCATCCGATGTTTTATTATAAGTGTTATATATCCATGATGAATGCAATGAATTTGTTAGAAGAATTTGTGACGTCCTGATTCGTTTGTATGAATGAAATTTTATAACTCTGATTTATTTTGCATAATTTGTCGGGGTAGAATTGGGGTCTTACAGTTATCTTTTTGCTACCATCAGTGAACGTTGGTAGTTCACCGTCATAGAATGGTGATGATATGATATATTTTACCTCTACCTTCAGTGAAAGTTGGTAGGTCACCTTCAGTTAAAGTTGGTGATTGTTATCTTTTTTTTACCTTCAGTGAACGTTGGTAGTTCATCATTAGTGAACAGCAATGCAATGATATATTTTCTCTCTACCTTTAGTGAAAGTTGGTAGGTCACTGTGACGCGGTGGGAGAACTGACTTGATGTTTTGCGTTTGTGTTCCCAAATGTTGCGGTTTAGCAAGAGTCGCCACCGACTTTTATTTTATCCAAAAGGAAAGGTAAAAAGCACAGGAAAGACCTTTGAGATTGTTTTTGGGTTCGGGGGGTAGATTATGAAAAGGGAAGGTGCTAGCACCCTTTTTATCCATGGTTTTCCATGGGCTCTTAGTTACTTGTTTGCTTTGACAATTGTTTGAAATGGTGCTTTGTGTGGTTTTGCAAATATTTTGAAAAGAGGCCTTTGTTTAGGCAATCTTTGTAATGATTCTCGTTTGTAAGAATGTATACAAAGATGTTTGTCTTTTGAAAAATGTTTCAATGTTTTGAAAGTTGTTTGGAAATTGTTTTGAAAATGTGTTTGTGTTTGTTTGAAAATAGCAAGGATTGTTTGAAAGAGATCAAGTAACTAGGAGTTATCTACCCTACTCAAAAGTCTTTCTTTGTACATTTTTATTCCTTTGATATTGTTGACCTACTATTGTTTTAGTAGACAACCCTATCTTTGGATGTTAAACGGGACAGGCGTGGGTCATCGTATGAGCATGATAGCAATGGTGCCAAGTATCTTTAGCATTTTGAGGGACCAAGATCATTTGTTTAGGAAACCTTTTGATAGCGTCATCGAGGGACTACGATATTTTGTTTTGTTTTGTTTTGCCAAGATACTTGGCGTGCATACCATGGCCATTTTATTTAGGCAACCAAGTGGAGATACCTTAAGGGTGTTAGTGTGCAAGTGTGTTTTATTGCATGCATGATTTTATCTTGAATTAGGATTTTCTATTTCATTGATTTTATCTTGCCATACATATCCTAATTAATCGCATTTACATTTTTGAAAGCAATAAAAATGCGGAAATGTAAAATCCTACGTTATTACAATATTTAGGGGGTGGGGGATACACACTTATACATGGGGGTGGTTCAACGAGAAAAATAAATAAATAAAAGAAAATAACAAGGGGGAAGAAAAAGAGAAAGAGAGAGAGGGCTAGCGCGCTGCTGAGAGGAAGTCAGAAGTTCTGACCCAGGCCTGTTGCAGGATATCAACCTGTTAGTGCAAATGTATGAGTCAGAACTTTTGACTCTGGTGTGCTGTAAAACAGAAACCTGTTAGTGGGGAGGTCAGAAGTTCTGACTCCCATGCGCTGCAAAATAAAAACCTGTTAGTGGGGAAGTCAGAAGTTCTGAACCTGCTGGAAGCACAATAATTTTCAGAAGTTCTGATATTATTGATAGCAAAACAGGCTTCAGAAGTGTTGGCGTCAAAGTCAGAGCTTGGTTTCCCCCTGTGCTAGTCAGAACATCTGCAGTTTTATTATTTTTCCATAAAACAGAAGACATGCTTAGGGCAGTCTCAGCAAGTGTCATAGCGTTTTCAGAAGACAGAAACAAAAATGGTCACAGGCGGGTTCTACACTGATTCACTTCTCAAAACATGTACAGCAGCAATATGATATCTACATTGTGTTTATTGAGCATGCAAAGCTGATGATGTTTAGCAGCGTAGTGAGAGTCAGCAGGTGCTTACCTTGCTGTTGGAAGAATATCTTTGAATTGGAGCTAGCTTTAGCTCTGATGGTGATCTGGACATATTCTTTTTTTGAATGGGTGGATGGAGAAGATATATATATGGTCAGAAGTTGTATGGGCGTTCTCTAGTCAAGAAGCAATTTGGGTATCAATGAAATTTGGAGGCAGGAAGTTCAAAGTTATGAAACACTAGGAATTTTGGCAGAGTTTCACAATGTTTTCTCGCTAGAGTTTTTTTCTTCTGGATTTTGGACCCGCCCCCTTTCAATGGACAATGGTGACCTATTTATAGGCAAGGCTTTGTGAATTTTAAACGTTAAATGGCGCCAATATCATGCAGTAGGCGTTAACTTGTTCTTGAAGGAAATTTATAGAAAGTTGTGATAATGGACAGTTTTTCAGCCTAGACTGGAACAGTAGGCGAAGATTAAGGGAAAGTGACACCTCTAGGCGAAAAGTGGCACATAGATCCAAACTTAACCTTGCACGAGGGTGTTATTATGCTGCACGTGGAAAGGCCCTTTGGACAAATGTTCAAAAGTAGTTGTGAGCATTAATGGGCATTAAATGGTGATGAGATTGGTCAAGACTTAAGAGATCTTAGTGTGAGATTTGAATCATTACCTATATCCTGAGCCAGTAGTTCTGCTTTACCAAAAACAACGCAAGCCAAACTCTGACCTTGGCCTCTTGCTGTCCCAGCAAATTCTGAGAGTTTTCTAGATTTTCCAGCATGTTCTTTTGATCTGCTTCTGAAAACTCTGAATTTAGAGATTCTGCTTCAGTATTATACCCACTCGTCTGACCTCTTCATCTTCTGATTCCAGTAGGTTATGAAGGTGTTTCAGGCTTTGTTTCCTTCTTTGCATTTCTCCAGCAAATTCTGGATGAACTTGCATACTTGTTGAAAGTGCCACGTTCTGTTCAAAGATTACGTGCTGAACCATGTTTACAACCTCTAACTGAGTTGGTGTAGCTGCTAGAGAGCCAACTTTTGACTGAATGTTATATGCTGAGCCAAGTTTGCAACTTCTGACCATTTCTGCCTGGAGGTTGGTTCAGAGGTTCTGAAGTGCCATTTTTCTTAAATACTTAGAAAATCCCAAGTACTTAGAAATTTGTTTTTTAAAATCTTAGCTGGAATACACTTCCTGTTTCAAGCATGTTTTGCTGAAATAAGATTTTTTTTATTTGATTTTTAATCAAGAGGTCAAGGTTTGGCCTTTCAGCGTAGATGATTGTTTTTCCCTTGGGAGCGATCTTCATGAAAAATTTATAATCCAAAGCTTGGGATTGGATGGGGAGTAAACCTGAGAAAAAGAGAGGGCAAATTTTGGGGTACAACAGTCACCTTCAGTGAAAGTTGGTGATTGTTATATTTTTGCTACCTTCAATGAACGTTGGTAGTTCATCTTCAGTGAATGGTGCTGCTATGATATATTTTATCTCTACCTTCAGTGAAAGTTGGTAGGTCGCCTTCACTGAAAGTTGGTGATTGTTATCTTTTTGCTACCTTCAGTGAACGTTGGTATTTCATCATCAGTGAATGGCGATGCTATGATATATTCTCTTCCTACCTTCAATGAAAGTCAGTAGGTCATCATCAGTGAACGTCGATGATTGTTATCTTTTTTCTACCTTCAGTGAATGTTGGTAGTTCATCATCAGTGAACGGCGATGCTATGATATATTTTCTCTCTACCTTCAATGAAAGTTGGTAGGTCACCTTCAGTGAAAGTTGGTGATTGTTATCTTTGAGCTAGGTTTTGAATTAAGAGCCATCTGGCCCACCAGTTGTCCCATCATTTAGATTTTCATTATTGCCATCTCAATCTGTAGCCCTTCCAACTGATCATTCCTGATGCCCCCTGGATTCCCTGTGACCATGCCCCTTGTTAGGAGAGCTTTCAGTTCTTCCTGCCCCTTGGCTAGGTTCAAGAACATCTCTTGAAGTTGAGCGTTTTTAGCCTGAATGTCTTTGATAGTCTTCTCTAGAGCCATCTCTTGCTGAAATAAACAGTGGGAAGATAAGGAGACCTGAAAGTGAGAAACCTGTCATGATACGATGCATGATATGTGGATGCATGTTTTCAAGGATCTCGCGGGGTAAACACAAGAAAATGTTCGAAGTTGACCATCTTTGATTGGAGAACTCTGTATCGGTGGATGTCTTTCCACAAGAATCAAGTTCACCATGTCGAGTGGATCATAGCCTTTGAATCTAGTTGTTGTACTTGATCTTTGACGATGTTTGTTTAGAGGAAAATGAATCCTCTTGACTTTTGGTAGACGTCTGGTTCAATGTGACCCTGCATCAAAGACCCTCGAGATCCTTGAAATGTTTATTGAAAATGCTATGGTATGATGTTATGATGTTATGTATAGATATACGAAGTAAGCAAGTTTACATACAAATAATCATATTCACACAAAGCAGACAAGTTCTTAGGTTTAGGCTTGCATGGAGTTTGTAGGTAAGTACCCTCTTGAAGTTTAGCTGGCTCAACCTGTCCTAGAAATAGTAACCGGGTTCTAAGGAGCTCAATATCACTGGATTGTTTCCTTGTTCATTGTTTCAATTAAGCCTCTTTACTGGCGACCGAAATATTCCAAGGAACCAACCCTCAATGAGTGTAGTATCGAGTATCTACCAACTTCGGACTGCACCAAAGTCGGTCATCTCACTACATCCTAAAAGGCCAAGTTGGTCAAGTAAAGGTTCTAAAAGTCCATTAGTGCTTCATGACATCACTCAGCGGCCCCGTATTCTCTTTGATTGACTCAAAGGCTACCGGTACCCACAAATATGTCACACTAACATAGCTATTTCTTAGACCATGTCGGTATACCCCGCACATTTTCGACAACGTATTGCTATTTACCTATGCATGTTTCCCAAATCTGGGTAGAGGATTCAAACCCAAACAATAGAACCAAAGTGTAAAGCAAACAAGTCAAGCAAGATAAGCATGTAAAAGTGATCTAAAACCCTAAGGTAACCCCACTTTTACAGGGTCCCCAGCAGAGTCGCCAGTTCTGTGACGCGGTGGGAGAACTGACTTGATGTTTTGCATTTGTGTTTGCAAATGTTGCGGTTTAGCAAGAGTCGCCACCGACTTTTATTTTATCCAAAAGGAAAGGTAAAAAGCACATGAAAGACCTTTGAGATTGTTTTTGAGTTCGGGGGGGTAGATTATGAAAAGGGAAGGTGCTAGCACCCTTTTCATCCATGGTTTTCCATGGGCTCTTAGTTACTTGTTTTAGATCACTTGCTTTGCTTTGACAATTGTTTGAAATGGTGTTTTGTGTGGTTTTGAAAATATTTTGAAAAGAGGCCTTTGTTTAGGCAATCTTTGTAATGATTCTCGTTTGTAATAATGTATACAAAGATGTTTGTCTTTTGAAAAATGTTTCAATGTTTTGAAAGTTGTTTGGAAATTGTTTTGAAAATGTGTTTGTGTTAGTTTGAAAATAGCAAGGATTGTTTGAAAGAGATCAAGTAACTAGGAGTTATCTACCCTACTCAAAAGTCTTTCTTTGTACATTTTTATTCCTTTGATATTGTTGACCTACTATTGTTTTAGTAGACAACCCTATCTTTGGATGTTAAACGGGACGGGCGTGGGTCATCGTATGAGCATGATAGCAATGGTGCCAAGTAACTTTAGCATTTTGAGGGACCAAGATCATTTGTTTAGGAAACCTTTTGATAGCGTCATCGAGGGACTATGATCTTTTGTTTTGTTTTGTTTTGTTTTTCCAAGATACTTTGCGTGCATACCATGGCCATTTTATTTAGGCAACCAAGTGGAGATACCTTAAGGGTGTTAGTGTGCAAGTGTGTTTTATTGCATGCATGATTTTATCTTGAATTCGGATTTTCTATTTCATTGATTTTATCTTGCCATACATATCCTAATTACTAGCATTTACATTTTTGAAAGCAATAAAAATGCGGAAATCTAAAATCCTACGCTATTACAATATTTAGGGGGTGGGGGATACACACTTATACATGGGGGCGGTTCAACGAGAAAAATAATTTTAAAAAAATAATAATAACAAGGGGGAAGAAAAAGAGAAAGAGAGAGAGGGCTAGCGCGTTGTTGAGAGGAAGTCAGAAGTTCTGACCCAGGCCTGCTGCAGGATATCAACCTGTTAGTGAAAATGTATGAGTCAGAACTTCTGACTCTGGTGCGCTGCAAAACAGAAACCTGTTAGTGGGGAGGTTAGAAGTTCTGACTCCCTTGCTCTGCAAAATAAAGATCTGTTAGTGGGGAAGTCAGAAGTTCTGACCCTGCTGGAAGCACAATAATTTTTAGAAGTTCTAATATTATTGATAGCAAAGCAGGCCTCAGAAGTGCTGGCGTCAAAGTCAGAGCTTAGTTTCCCCCCGTGCTAGTCATAACATCTGAAGTTTGATTATTTTTCCATAAAATAGAAGACATGCCTAGGGCAGTCTCAGCAAGTGTCATAGCGTTTTCAGAAGACAGAAACAAAAATGGTCACAGGCAGGTTCTACACTGATTCACTTCTCAAAACATGTATAGCAACAACATGATATCTACATTGTGTTTATTGAGCATGCAAAGCTGATGATGTTTAGCAGCGTAGTGAGAGTCAGCAGGTGCTTACCTTACTGTTGGAAGAAAATCTATGAATTGGAGGTAGCTTTAGCTTTGATAGTGTTCTGGACATATTCTTTTTTTGAATGGGTAGATGGAGAAGATATATATATGGTCAGAAGCTGTAAGGGTGTTCTCTAGTCAAGAAGCAATTTGGGTATCAATGAAGTTTGGAGGCAGGAAGTTCAAAGTTATGAAACACTAGGAGTTTTGGCAGAGTTTCACAATGTTTTCTCCCTAGAGTTTTTTTTCTGGATTTTGGACCCGCCCCCTTTCAATGGACAATGGTCCCCTATTTATAGGCAAGGCTTTGTGAATTTTAAACGTTAAATGGCGCCAATATCATGCAGTAGGTGTTAACTTGTTCTTGAAGGAAGTTTATGGAAAGTTGTGATAATGGACAGTTTTTTAGCCTAGACTGGAACAATAGGCGAAGATTAAGGGAAAGTGACACCCCTAGGCGAAAAGTGGCACATAGATCCAAAGTTAACCTTGCACGAGGGTGTTTTTATGCTGCACGTGGAAAGGCCCTTTGGACAAATGTTCAAAAGTAGTTGTGAGCATTAATGGGCATTAAATGGTGATGAGATTGGTCAAGACTTAAGAGATCTTAGTGTGAGATTTGAATCATTACCTATATCCTGAGCCAATAGTTCTGCTTTACCAAAAACAACGCAAGCCAAACTCTGACATTGGCCTCTTACTTTCCCAGCAAATTCTGAGAGTTTTCTAGATTTTCCAGCATGTTCTTTTGATCTGCCTCTAAAAACTCTGAATTTAGAGATTCTGCTGCAGTAATATACCCACTGTTATGACCTATTCATCTTATGATTCCAGTAGGTTCTGAAGGAGTTTCAAGCATTATTTCCTTCTTTGCATTTCTCTAGCAAATTCTGGCTGAACTTGCATACTTGCTGAAAGAGCCACGTTCTGTTCAAAGATTATGTGTTGAACCATGTTTACAACCTCTAACTGAGTTGGTGTAGCTGCTGAAGAGCCAACTTCTGACTGAATGTTATATGCTGAGCCAAGTTTACAACTTCTGACCATTTCTTCCTGGAGGTTGGTTCAGAGGTTCTAAAGTTCCATTTTTCTTAAATACTTAGAAAATCCCAAGTACTTAGAAATTTGTTTTTTTAAATCTTAGCTGGAATACACTTCCTGTTTCAAGCATGTTTTGCTGAAATAAGATTTTTGTTGATTTGATTTTTAATCAAGAGGTCAAGGTTTAGCCTTTCAGCGCAGATGATTGTTTTGCCCTTGGGAGCGATCTTCATGAAAAATTTATAATCCAAAGCTTTGGATTGGATGGGGAGTAAACCTGAGAAAAAGAGAGGGAAAATTTTGGGGTACAACAGTCACCTTCAGTGAAAGTTGGTGATTGTTATCTTTTTGCTACCTTCAGTGAACATTGGTAGTTCATCTTCAGTGAATGGTGCTGCTATGATATATTTTATCTCTACCTTCAGTGAAAGTTGGTAGGTTACCTTCACTGAGAGTTGGTGATTGTTATCTTTTTGCTACCTTCAGTGAACGTTGGGAGTTCATCATCATTGAATGGCGATGCTATGATATATTCTCTTCCTACCTTCAATGAAAGTCGGTAGGTCATCAGCAGTGAACGTCGATTATTGTTATCTTTTTTCTACCTTCAGTGAATATTGGTAGTTCATCGCCAGTGAACGGCGATGCTATGATATATTTTCTCTCTACCTTCAGTGAAAGTTGGTAGGTCACCTTCAGTGAAAGTTGGTAGGTCACCTTCAGTGAAAGTTGGTGATTGTTATCTTTGAGCTAGGTTTTGAATTAAGATCCATATGGCCCACCAGTTGTCCCATCATTTAGATTTTCATTGTTGCCATCTCAATCTGTAGCCCTTCCAACTGATCATTCCTGATGCCCCCTGGATTTCCTGTGACCATGCCCCTTGTGAGGAGAGCTTTCACTTCTTCCTGCCCCTTGGCTAGGTTCAAGAACATCTCTTGAAGTTGAGCGTTTTGAGCCTGGATGTATTTGATAGTCTTCTCTAGAGCCATCTCTTGCTGAAATAAACAGTGGGAAGATAAGGAGACCTGAAAGTGAGAAACCTGTCATGATACGATGCATGATATGTGAATGCATGTTTTCAAGGATCTCGCGGGGTAAACACAAGAAAATGTTAGAAGTTGACCATCTTTGATTGGAGAACTCTGTATCGGTGGATGTCTTTCCACAAGAATCAAGTTCACCATGTCGAGTGGATCATAGCCTTTGACTCTAGTTGTTGTACTTGATCTTTGACGATGTTTGTTTAGAGGAAAATGAATCCTCTTGCCTTTTGGTAGACGTCTGGTTCAATGTGACCCTGCATCAAAGACCCTCGAGATCCTTGAAATGGTTATTGAAAATGCTATGGTATGATGTTATGATGTTATGTACAGATATGCAAAGTAAGCAAGTTTACATACAGATAATCATATTCACACAAAGCAGACAAGTTCTTAGGTTTAGGCTTGCATGGAGTTTGTAGGTAAGTACCCTCTTGAAGTTTAGTTGGCTCAACCTGTCCTAGAAATAGTAATCGGGTTCTAAGGAGCCCAATATCACTGGATTGTTTCCTTGTTCATTGTTTCAATTCAGCCTCTTTACTGGCAACCGAAATATTCCAAGGAACCAACCCTCAATGAGTGTAGTATCGAGTATCTACCAACTTCGGACTGCACCAAAGTCGGTCGTCTCATTACATCCTAAAAGGCCAAGTTGGTCAAGTAAAGGTTCTAAAAGTCCATTAGTGCTTCATGACATCACGCAACGGCCCCGTATTCTCTTTGATTGACTTAAAGGCTACCGGTACCCATAAATATGTTACACTAACATAGCTATTGCTTAGACCATGTCGGTATACCCCGCACAGTTTCGACAATGTATTGCTATTTACCTATGAATGTTTCCCAAATCTGGGTAGAGGATTCAAACCCAAACAATAGAACCAAATTGTAAAGCAAACAAGTCAAGCAAGATAAGCATGTAAAAGTGATCTAAAACCCTAAGGTAATCCCACTTTTACAGGGTCCCCAACAAAGTCGCCAGTTCTGTGACGCGGTGGGAGAGCTGACTTGATGTTTTGCGTTTGTGTTTGCGAATGTTGCGGTTTAGCAAGAGTCGCCACCGACTTTTATTTTATCCAAAAGGAAAGGTAAAAAGCACAGGAAAGACCTTTGAGATTGTTTTTGGGTTCGGGGGGTAGATTATAAAAAGGGAAAGTGCTAGCACCCTTTTCATCCTTGGGCTCTTAGTTACTTGTTTTAGATCACTTGCTTTGCTTTGACAATTGTTTGAAATGGTGCTTTGTGTGGTTTTGAAAATATTTTGAAAAGAGGCCTTTGTTTAGGCAATCTTTGTAATGATTCTCGTTTGTAATAATGTATACAAATATGTTTGTCTTTTGAAAAATGTTTCAATGTTTTGAAAGTTGTTTGGAAATTGTTTTGAAAATGTGTTTGTGTTTGTTTGAAAATATCAAGGATTGTTTCAAATAGATCAAGTAATTAGGAGTTATCTACCCTACTCAAAAGTCTTTCTTTGTACATTTTTATTCCTTTGATATTGTTGACCTACTATTGTTTTAGTAGACAACCCTATCTTTGGATGTTAAACGGGACAAGCGTGGGTCATCGTATGAGCATGATAGCAATGGTGCCAAGTATCTTTAGCATTTTGAGGGACCAAGATCATTTGTTTAGGAAACCTTTTGATAGCGTCATCGAGGGACTATGATCTTTTGTTTTGTTTTGTTTTGCCAAGATACTTTGCGTGCATATCATGACCATTTTATTTAGGCAACCAAGTGGAGATACCTTAAGGGTGTTAGTGTGCAAGTGTGTTTTATTTCATGCATGATTTTATCTTCAATTAGGATTTTCTATTTCATTGATTTTATCTTGCCATACATATCCTAATTACTAGCATTTACATTTTTGAAAGCAATAAAAATGCGGAAATGTAAAATCCTATGCTATTACCATATTTAGGGGGTGGGGGATACACGCTTATACATGGGGGCGGTTCAACGAGAAAAATAAATATAAAAAAATAAAATAACAAGGGGGAAGAAAAAGAGAAAGAGATAGAGGGCTAGCGCGCTGCTGAGAGGAAGTCAGAAGTTCTGACCCAGGCCTGCTGCAGGATATTAACCTGTTAGTGAAAATGTATGAGTCAGAACTTCTGACTCTGGTGCGCTGCAAAACAGAAACCTGTTAGTGGGGAGGTTAGAAGTTCTGACTCCCATGCGCTGCAAAATAAAAATCTGTTAGTGGGGAAGTCAGAAGTTCTGACCCTGCTGGAAGCACAATAATTTTCAGAAGTTCTGATATTATTGATAGCAAAACAGGCCTCAGAAGTGCTGGCGTCAAATTCAGAGCTTGGTTTCCCCCTGTGCTAGTTAGAACATCTGCAGTTTGATTATTTTTCCATAAAACAGAAGATATGCCTAGGGGAGTCTCAGCAAGTGTCATAGCGTTTTCAGAAGACAGAAACAAAAATGGTCACAGGCAGGTTCTACACTGATTCACTTCTCAAAACGTATACAGCAACAACATGATATCTACATTGTGTTTATTGAGCATGCAAAGCTGATGATGTTTAGCAGCGTAGTGAGAGTCAGCAGGTGCTTACCTTGCTGTTGGAAGAAAATATGTGAATTGGAGCTAGCTTTAGCTCTGATGGTGTTATGGACAAATTCTTTTATTTGAATGGGTGGATGGAGAAGATATATATATGGTCAGAAGCTGTATGGGTGTTCTCTAGTCAAGAAGCAATTTGGGTATCAATGAAGTTTGGAGGCAGGAAGTTCAAAATTATGAAACACTAGGAATTTTGGCAGAGTTTCACAATGTTTTCTCGCTAGAGTTTTTTTTCCTGGATTTTGGACCCGCCCTCTTTCAATGGACAATGGTGCCCTATTTATAGGCAAGGCTTTGTGAATTTTAAACGTTAAATGGCGCCAATATCATGCAGTAGGTGTTAACTTATTCTTGAAGGAAGTTTATGGAAAGTTGTGACAATGGACAGTTTTTCAGCCTATACTGGAACAGTAGGCGAAGATTAAGGGAAAGTGACACCCCTAGGCGAAAAGTGGCACATAGATCCAAACTTAACCTTGCACAAGGGTGTTGTTATGCTGCACGTGGAAAGGCCCTTTGGACAAATGTTCAAAAGTAGTTGTGAGCATTAATGGGCATTAAATGGTGATGAGATTGGTCAAGACTTAAGAGATCTTAGTGTGAGATTTGAATCATTACCTATATCCTGAGCCAGTAGTTCTGCTTTACCAAAAACAACGCAAGCCAAACTCTGACATTGGCCTCTTACTTTCCCAGCAAATTCTGAGAGTTTTCTAGATTTTCCAGCATGTTCTTTTGATCTGCCTCTGAAAACTCTGAATTTAGAGATTCTGCTGCAGTAATATACCCACTCTTATGACCTCTTCATCTTATGATTCCAGTAGGTTCTGAAGGAGTTTCAAGCTTTATTTCCTTCTTTGCATTTCTCTAGCAAATTCTGGCTGAACTTGCATACTTGCTGAAAGAGCCACGTTCTGTTCAAAGATTACGTGCTGAACCATGTTTACAACCTCTAACTGAGTTGGTGTAGCTGCTGAAGAGCCAACTTCTGACTGAATGTTATAGGTTGAGCCAAGTTTGCAACTTCTGACCATTTCTGCCAGGAGGTTGGTTCAGAGGTTCTGAAGTGCCATTTTTCTTAAATACTTAGAAAATCCCAAGTACTTAGAAATTTGTTTTTTTAAATCTTAGCTGGAATACACTTCCTGTTTCAAGCATGTTTTGCTGAAATAAGATTTTTTTTATTTGATTTTTAATCAAGTGGTCAAGGTTTGGCCTTTCAGCGCAGATGATTGTTTTGCCCTTGGGAGCGATCTTCATGAAAAATTTATAATCCAAAGCTTGGGATTGGATGGGGAGTAAACCTGAGAAAAAGAGAGGGAAAATTTTGGGGTACAACAGTCACCTTCAGTGAAAGTTGGTGATTGTTATCTTTTTGCTACCTTCAGTGAACGTTGGTAGTTCATCTTCAGTGAATGCTGCTGCTATGATATATTTTATCTCTACCTTCAGTGAAAGTTGGTAGGTCACCTTCACTGAAAGTTGGTGATTGTTATCTTTTTGCTACCTTCAGTGAACGTTGGTAGTTCATCATCAGTGAATGGCGATGCTAGGATATATTCTCTTCCTACCTTCAATGAAAGTCGGTAGGTCATCAGCAGTGAACGTCGATGATTGTTATCTTTTTTCTACCTTCAGTGAATGTTGGTAGTTCATCGTCAGTGAACGGCGATGCTATGATATATTTTCTATCTACCTTCAGTGAAAGTTGGTAGGTCACCTTCAGTGAAAGTTGGTAGGTCACCTTCAGTGAAAGTTGGTGATTGTTATCTTTTTGCTACCTTCAGTGAATGTTGGTAGTTCATCGTCAGTGAACGGCGATGCTATGATATATTCTCTTCCTACCTTCAGTGAAAGTCGGTAGGTCATCGACAGTGAACGTCAATGGCTGTTATCTTTTACCTACCCTCTGTGAATGTTGGTAGTTCATCATTAGTGAACGGTGATGTTATGATATATTCTCTTCCTACCTTCAGTGAAAGTTGGTAGGTCATCGGCAGTAAACATCGATGATTCTTTATCTCTTCCTTCAGCAAACGTTGGTAGCTTCGCCTTCAGTGGAAGTTGGTTTATCCTTTGACCATTTTACCATCCTCTCTGATTCAGGTCTTTTTGATCCACCAGTGATTTATTTTCATGGTTGGGTTAGTCTCTTGTTTCTTTATTTTTTGTTACATCCCCAATGGTGTTTTGCGTCTCTTTGGTCTTGTTTATACGCATTCATTCTCATAAGCATTGCATGGCATTTTAGGGCCAAAAATAGGGTTTGTTTTATATTTAAGTATCTTCGATCACGTCGACATGAAGATTTTTAACCTTCGTATCTCCGGATAGAAGAAACTTAAATAAGGGAAGCTGTTGTAGCCAAAAAATTTCCCCTAAGGTCCCTTCATCATACCATGTTGATTCCATCACAACAAGATCACGTTAGGATTCTTGGTTCCCCTCCATATATTTAGCTTCGCTCTTTGAGGAATCACCAAGCACCTTGACTTGTGTTCTTTTGTGATCTTGAATATTTTTTTCTTGATTTATTATTTTAATTAATAAAATGCAATGTTGGTTTGTCTTGCTTGTTACTCATGTAGGTAAAGGCAATAAGATTCAGCAAGTTGCTCCATGCGTTCATGAGTTTATTTCCATGCCCTAGTCAATAAAGCTTGAGAAGTTCAAACCTCACCATTGTATTTGTTTTTGAGGAAATGGCATGGCAAAGTTACTTTGGTTCACCACATTTCAAGATTATCAAATTTGGTTCAAAAGCATAAAGGATTGATTGGAGAAGTTGTCATGTTTGGACAAGGCTTTGTTCCCATTGGTCACAAATTCATATTTCTCTCAATTCTCAAGATATGGAAGTAGTTGTGGTTTCTATGAGTTCTCATTATCATCCTCAACAGCTTATATTTACAAAGCATTTGTGTTGGTACAAGAAGTTTGTTCAAAATTATCAAAGTTCCTCAAAGCATTGTCTTGATCTAAGGAGCTAGGGTTTTAAAATTAAAAGAAGCATATCTTTCTCATCTTTTGGTATTTTTGAGTGATTCCAAAAACATCCTTCTCTTAAAAGGGTTATCAAAAAATCACTTCAAAAGTTCCAAAGAGTTTTCATGTGGAAGAAACATGGTGAAGAAGAAAGATTACAAGTCCTCCAGATGAATCCCCAATTTTCCATGTGTGACTTCAAATGATCATAAATTGGTCAATTTTTATCACCTTGAGCCCATTCTTTTCAACAATGATCTTGAGATGTGAACTTTATGCCTTATTTTATGTTCAAAGTGAGAAAATGGATGGAAGTTGCCTTAAGGATACAAAAGATTATAGGTCATTTCATGATTTTTTGCCAACTTCAACAATTCATAACTCTCTCAATTTTTGGAGATTTTGAATGGTTCAAGTCCCAAAATGTCATTAAAGAGGTCTATTTCATTCCATCTTTTTTGGTCAAGAGCAAAATCCAAGTGGAAGGCCATGTTTGGATGCAAGACATTATAGGCCACTTTTGAAGAAAAACTTGAAATATTTCTAAGTATGGAAAGTCAACATTTTTTCCAACTTTGACTCAATGCAACTTTCATCTCAAGCATCCATTCTTTTTCCATTGCAAAGTTTGTAACCTAGTCTTTCTAAAGCATCAAGAATGATTCCCTAAGACCCCTTGAGTTGAGAATGACATTGGATTGAACTTGGTAACTTGGAACTGAAGTTTCCCCATAAGTCAGAATTTGAAGTCTTTGTTTTGGCTTCTAATCACAAGTTTTCCACGCGTTTATGCCTCTAAACATGTTTAATAAAGTTCCAGAATTTATTAGCACAACAAAACACGCGCTTTGGATGAGTTTTGATCAAATTGGAAGTCACACTTTTCTTGTTTGCAACTTCACACAATTTCCCTCCAAATTTCATCAATTCACATGCTTGGACATTCCATTTGATTCCCTATAAATAGAGTGTCATTCCCCATTCATCTTCTCAAGCTTGGATAGCCAGAATCACCCTGCCAAACTTGTTCCATAATTCAAAGTTCAGCAACTTTGAAATCTATTCTCAAGACTTTTTCAATCCAATTTTTCCATCAATTCACCTTCCTTGATCTTCCCTGAAGCTAACCATATAATTACATTCAAGAATCGTACCCTATATTGCTCCATAGAAGTCCAGTTTCAGAACTCTGCAACTCAACTTCAATAGGTAGATTCCTTCATCAATTCTTTAAAACTTTGATATCATTGTGATGCTCGCGTTGCTCTGGTTCTAGTCGCAACACTTGCTTCTTACTGGAAACACGTTTTTGACCATGAAATTTAGAATCCCTTTTCAAAACGTTCCTTCCAAATTGCTTGAGCTACAGTTTATATAAATTTGTCGCGAAGGTGTGGTTGTCTTCGTCTTGAAGAGACGAAGCGAATGGCATAGGTCTCGTGCTCTAATTTTATAGATTGAGCAACCTGGTTTTGAGACTGGCTGAAGGTTAAATATGACCAATGTGTCATCTTCCAACCAATGAAGGCGCGTCATCTGTGTTTTTCAAAAATCTGATTTAATTAATGATCCTATGCATTATTCATTAAAGTCCATAACATGCACAGCACGCCAGTTCCACTTGATCTGTTTACTAACTTGTTTTGACATTCATAAGATGGCCCATATTTTTTTGGTTTTTATTTTCTTTTCTGATTTTTATATTTAATTGTTTTAAACTTCAAAAAATCATAGAAAATTCATTTTAAGTCTAAAAAATCTGAAAAAACTATGAAAAACATTTTTGATTATTCTCTTTCTGATTTTTATTTTTTCACAATTTAATTTTGTGTTTTGGTATTTTTTTATAATTTTTCACTTTATTTGAATTGTTTTAAATATTTAAAAATACTTTTATGCATTTTTAAATTCAGAAAAAAATATGGAATGATCCAATGATATTGTGACAAATATTGGTGACCTCACTTATTTTTTATTTCTAACTTTGGTATTTTTTATCATTTTTGGTTTGTTTTACTCATTTCTTTTAATTTTTAAAAATAGTTTCTGACTTTAAAAAATTACCAAAAAATTTATAAAAATATTTGAGTCCATTTCTGATTTTTCTATGGTCTTACTTTTTATTTCTGGATTAATTTGAACATAGTTTATATTTTTATTCCTTTTTTCTATTTTAAATATTTCTAAAACATTTTTTAATGTATATATTAAAATGCAATATTATTTTGTGATTATTTTCTGGCTAATATTGGGTTGAAATTTTGATCATGAAATTTATTAACATCATTGGATCCATGGTGTTGAGGTTAACTCCACAAAAATGGATGAATGATTTTAATAATAGTTTGATTAAATTTAATTCAAAAGTGGTTTGTATATTCTCTCCCACCCCTCTTCATCTCATCCCTTTCTTATTGCACTAAGTGTTATTGGAGCATGATCTATATATCATGTCTCAAAAGAAATGGTGCATAGATTGCTATTGACCGGCCTCAAAATAGGTGCGACTTCTACATAACTCCACTTATGATTGCTTAACATAGCGCTAAATTTTGTCCCGATTCGAATAAATGATCATTTGTGGCCCAAACTTATGTTTGCAAGCCCAAGTATGTTAATTTGATCTCTTTGATCCAATAACCTTGAGATTCATTGTGTGGAGGCTTTGGTTTTACCGGTCCTCTAATGGGTCTACAACACCTTTGGTCAACGCGGATCACTTAAACATCATTGATCATTAAATGGTACTTATGAGGATTCCAAATGGATGATATACTTGACAAAAAGCAAATGCAACTCATTGTGTGGAGGCTTTGGTTCTACCAATCCTCTAATGAGTTCTAAATGCAAGTTTCAAGATGATCCTCCAACTAACCACTAATCACTAATAATTGACTTTATCCTGTATTTTTATTATATGCCCCTTTTATTTTTATGAACTATTTACTTTTAGCATTTACATTTCATGCAATTTTCATCTTTGCTCATTTGAGCATTTACTTTCTTGTCATTTTTATTTTTGCTCACTTGAGCTTTTCTTTTCTTTTCTTAAGATACTTAATAATCAATATGAAACATAAAACCCTTAATGATACTTGGACTATTTGGATACTATCCTTGGCATTATGGAGCATTGGACTTCTTGGACTTAGGATTAGAAACCTTGGCATATGATTGGAGACCTTGTGACCTTATCTGATTATTTTGTCTGGAGCTCTTGAGGTTTACCTCAAGACATTGGGTTGTTTGTTTGTTTTGTGTGCAGGTTATTGTGATTAACTCTTTGTTTGTAATCTGGAATTCACCTGTATGCAGCTGTTACTCTGTCCAATTTTTGTGAAGACTTAATACACTTGAAGTTTGGTTCTTTCAAGAGGTCTAGTATCTTTGCTTGTTTGGTTTCAATCTAAAGAATGTGAATTCTATCTTGGCTCATAATTTCAAGTATTGGCTTCTTGTTGGTTAGATGGTTCCAATCTCTAGCTTTTACCTTATGCTTTAGGATAGTTTCTTCTTCTCCTCCCATCTTCTTTAATTTCAAAAATCTTCTCCCTCCTTTTGAAAACTCTTCTTGTTTTTTAACTTGAACCACTTTCATAATAAACTTGGACTTATGTCCATGCATTTTCAAAAAAAAAATATTAAATAAACTTCAATCAACTTAATAATACTTCGGCATTTTTTTGTGATAAGACTAAAAGTCAATCAATCTCATTTCAAGCCCTTTTGCAACTTTAGCTTTTTACTTTAAAAACTTTTCTCGAAAGATTGGACTCTTGTCAATCCTTGTAGTGATTCAAACAACTATACTTCTACAGTATATAGTGAAGAGAGATACTTTCCACTTGGGTGTTGAGTGAGGCAATGTTGATTTTAAAATCCAAGCCATATCCTCCACTTTGAGATGATGCAAATTCTTCTTTCTCATGATTGTGGGCAGTAGGTGTGTTTTCCATACGGACAATGATGATGATGTCTTATCTCATAAAATTAACCAACACACTCACATTTTAAATTTTTTTAAAGAGGAACTACGTGTACCCTGATCCCCTATTGCACAAAAAGGTGGTACGTAGGCACTAAAGATTCGAAACCGCGGCGGGTGCAAAAACCATGAAAATATATTTCTTTTCTCACCTCCACCATCCATTTTCTATACAACATTTTATAGCCAAAATATACAGATTTTACAAAGAGGTTCCTGCGGAGTACCGTGGATGTTTAGGGTGCTAATACCTTCCCTTTGCATAACCAAGCCCCTTACCTCGAATCTTTCCCCCTCTTTTGGGTTATTCGCTCTTTTCCCATTCCTTTGGAAACAACAAAGCGTGGTGGCGATTTTTATTTTGATTTGTATAAGTCAAGTCAATCCAATGGCTTATTCTTAAACATTTCTACCGCTACAACATCACATGCAATGAATCGACCTAATACTGAAAAAATAATTCCTAAAAAAATGCAATAAACTAGAAAATAATAAATCAAAATAAGAAGCGATAAATGGAAAGTGGTAAAGTTTCTCCCCCATACTTAAAATAAATGTTGTCCTCAATATTTCAGTAAAAAGTGGGAAAATGAATAAGAATCCGATCAATGCTCGCCTCGATAGTTGCCTACATGCAACTGATAGGTTCCAAGTGTTTAATATCTTTATTTTCTGCAAACTCAAACAAAAGCAAAAACATTAAATTGAAATTCATGGGTTGCCTCCCACGTGGATCTATATTTAACGTCAGTAGCTTGACGACTCAAGAGTGTCAGCACTCATTGTGATTCTCTCGAGAATGACTCCTCAATTGAATTTTTAATCGTCATTCTCTTCTGCGCGCGTATTTTCCTTAAAACTGTAACTTTCACATGCTTGCACAAAAACAAAATCTCATAACATGAAACATATAGCATTTAATCCCACGATTCCAACCATATAAAATTTGTAACCTAACTCTCAAAGATCATAGAGAACTTTGTCAGCCCTAATTCGTGACCTAGAAATTTTATGAACTTCAAGCTTTAAATTCTCACAGCACAGTTAATATAAATGGAAAGTATGCATATGTACAGCTTCACCATGTTATAGACTACATCTTTTCTTCACAAATCGTGGCTTGAGGATGCCTAAATAGAGAGATAGAGTTTTGAGAAATACCTCTTTCAGTTGGATTTGGATATGAAAATGTAGGGACATTTATGGAGGCCTGAGGATCGTGTGAGCTTCCTTGAACTTCCTTCAAGCTATTCTAATGCCTAGTTTGCTTTGTGGATGGCCAGAAGTCTCTACACAAGTCAAGTTGCAAGCTCCAAATTTGAAAATGGCAATGGCTGAAACAGGGCTTACAGATGCAGGGTAAGGGCTTGGATAGCTTTGGTAGGATATATGGAAGGTGTTTGAAGTGTTGAAACAAAAACACACGAGTCAAAAATGAAATGGCTATGATTTTGCAGAACTGCTATGTTTGGACAGAAAAATGAAGTTTTTGTGTTTGAGTGAGTTCTGGAAGTCAAGCAAGCGTGTTTTGCATTGTGACAAGTTTGTATACTTGTATAGAATGGATACAAATTCCACTCCTCAACAGATGTGCAAACCTTTTTGCTTTTCACCAACTTTCTTGCTTTTGAAGCAAAGTGACATGACTTATGCAACATGCTTGTACTGGCTAGCTTGAGGGCTGCAAAGGGCTTGTACAAATTGCTTAAGACCAGTGGAAGTTGTTTGTACCAAAGGAACAGGTCCAAGGCTGAAGGTTGATAAAGTTACAAAATCTCACTTTATGAAAATGGCATTGTAACCTTTATGCTTAAAATGGAAATGTAACTTTGTACAATGCTTCAAAAGTGAAAATAAATCCTTTAACCTCTGATTTTGCATTTAATTATGGAGTTTAGAATGAGTTTAGGATCTGTAATGCAAGGTACAAGAATCATGGATTTGATTTGCAACTTGATACTTTGTGAAAATGGCATGAACAAAAGTGATAAAATGCCAATTTCTCTTCTTCGATTCTCCCTAACCACAAATGATCTTGGAGAGTTCTTGGACATTTTAGAAAGCTTGCAATGTGATCTATAATCCATCTTTGAAATGAATTTTGAGATACCTATTGGAACTAGGTGAAAAATGTCCATGAAGTTGGGTCAAAACCTGCCTAAATTAGGGCAAATTTTCACTAAGTTACTTAGTTCATGGATCTATGTTCACAAATTCATAACTTGAGATCCAAGCATCTTTTGGGAAAACTTTGTGAAGTAAAGTTGTATATATCATGGAGGACTACAACTTTCATGTTGGAAGTTTTCTTTGAATCAAATTGCATCATGGTGAAAAAGTGGTGGAAAGTTGGGAAAAAATAAGAAAATTTCCATACTTCGAAAAAATTCTAAAAGTTATGAAAATTTTCAAATTCAAAACCCTAATTTTCAAAATTGGTTTTCTTGGTCAACAAGTTTCACATTTTGACATATCTTGATGAATTATGACCATTGGCACTTGATTTTGACCAAAAAGTCAAAGTTTGACTTTTCAATGTACAGTTGACTTTTGATCAGTTGACTGGAAAATTCATCTGTCAATCCAATGAACTTGAGATATTTTGAACTATGTGATTAGGTCAAGATGATTCCATTGAACCCTTGAAATCATGTTTGAACTCAATTGGCCATTGGCTAGGTTAAAATACAGAAATTGCCCTTCCTCAGTCAAAACCCTAATTTTGACCATTTTGCCCTTTTGATGATTTGATCAAATTTTTTGAGGAGTTGTGATCCAAACTTGATCAAATGGTACATATGAGTCTAAAATGTTGTTGTGGATCAAAAATTATGAAGTTTGACTGTAAATTGGCCATGGCTGACTTTTTCCCCAATATAACTGATTTTTAGGTCAATTATCCAATTGACTGATCAAAAATGTGATTCAAGGCTTGAAACTTAACATGAGTAATCTTAGGGGTCCAATATGGTGTATGAAAGTCACATGAAGCATTGATGGTCCAAAAATATTTGTGCAAACTCAAACCCTAATTTTGGGGTATCAGTGCAAGATGAGATGTCTTGAGCTGACCAAACCCTAATCTTTTCTTGAGTCCAAGAAGTCTTGTGAGAAAAATTTTGATAAATGAGAGGGAAAATTTTGGGGTACAACACATGGCACCTTATCAATCCATATCACATTTCCCTCACCTTTTCTTTTTTCTTCTATGGGATGGTTACTTCTTTTGAACTTGTGGTGGTAGTTTTGGATCTATCTTGAGTATCAGCTTTTCAAGTTTGGGCTTAAATATTTCATCCACCACTTCAAAGGCTAACCTTCCCCTCTTAGAACTGTTGATTTCCCTAGTTTCATGGTCGTCAAATTTTCTCTTTTCATGTAGGGCCTCAGGCAAAGGTGCATTGGTGCAGATATTTTTCAATATCGCCACATACATTTTAAATTGGGAATCTATCTTGGATTCCACAAAACTTTGAAGGAAATGAATTAGTGGGGTATAAGTATGAGGAAAAACAATAGGTGTTTCCTTCTCTACCTCCTTGACAACCTCCCTTT
This sequence comes from Vicia faba, assembly GCA_948472305.1. Classification (NCBI taxonomy): domain Eukaryota; kingdom Viridiplantae; phylum Streptophyta; class Magnoliopsida; order Fabales; family Fabaceae; genus Vicia; species Vicia faba. The sequence continues at coordinate 455,479,039 of OX451735.1, read as the reverse complement.
CGGAAGGCGTTGGTGTATTTTTCTCAATCTCTACTCTTTTCTCACCAGAACTCTTCTCAACCTTATTATTACTCTCTTCAACCTCATTATACTCTCCTAAGGATTTTTAATTTGTTTTACACTACTGGTTGATACAACATCCACATTCTCCTCACGGAATGGTCCTAGAAGATTTTGAGAAAGCATGGAGATTTGGGTCTCCAAGGCCATGTTGTGAGTCAAAAGGGACTCAATCGCATCGTTCAGTTACCTAAAGGTTTCATTATTATGAAGACTTTGTTTTCTTAACTCTTCATTTTGGACAGTTTGAGTCTCTACAAAGTGCTCTATCATAGATTCTAGCCTAGAGGGAGTCAGCATCACATCGAAATCCTCCATTTATGTTTCAAGGTTTAAATTATGGGATTCCTACGGTTCCTAAAAGTGTATTTGCGTCATATTTTGTGTCTCCACAAAGTTCTCAGTCATCACGGTTTATAGCCTAGAGAGAGTTAGTGTTGTAGTGAGATCCTCCATTAATGTGTCGAGAGTGGAAATTCGGGATTCTTGCGACTCCTCAAAACATTAGGCATGGTGATTGTAGAGGAAATTTGGTTGAGGATAAGTTAGTGTCGCATTATAATCCTCCATTAATGTTTCGAGATTGGATTTATGGGATTCTTGCGACTCCTCAAATTGTTTGGATTGGTAGTAGAGGTAATTGGGGTAAGAGTGAGTTAGTGACACATTGAAATCCTCCATCAGTATTCCGAGGTCGGATATGTGGAATTCTTGCGATTCTTCGAAATACTGAGAATGAGAGTTGTAGAAAAAAATTGGGTGATACATAGTAATTAAGTTTAGAGTGCCTTAGTCTATACAGTGCAATAACAAGAATAACGATATTGACTGTTAGTCCCCGGCAACGGCAGAAAAAACTTGATGCGTCCGCAAGTGCACGGAAATATCGAAGTAATATAAAAGATTGTCGAACCCACAAAGACCAATTTCAACCTACTGTAATCTATCATCGCTTTGTAAAGCTAAGGCTAATGAATGATTAATTTAGGGGAAACTAAGAACTAAAAGTGAAATAAAATAAGATTAAGGAAATATATATGAAAAGAGAGACCGAAATGTGTATTTCGTGTACATCTGGGACTCTGTAACTTGTTGGCTTATACTGATGTTAAAAATTTTTTTAGTAGAAAATATCAATTTAAAGACTGAACCTCACACTCTTGTGGTTTTGAATAAAACCGCATTCCATAACCATGAGATTTTGCTGTCGCTCGCCCATTTTAATTAAGGAATGTGTTTTGAAAAATGAACAATTTCTAATTAATCCTAAAGCGATATCGCTATGTTTAGAATTAATTCCTAGTTTATACCATCAAGTTCGACCCTCACGCTCTTGCAGTGCCTGCTCAAATCTTAGTTAATTTCACACTCTCGTGGCAAAATCGTGTTAAGTAACCTCTCACTCTCGTGACAAAGCTATTTAAATTAAATTTAAAAATAAAGACCGAAACTTAATTTTAAAACAGATATTAAGCCAACTTATTAGCGAGTCTCGTCAGAAACGACGACTCTCACATACCAGACTCTAAGTAATTTAGCCGGACATACTATTGATTGAAAACAAATTAAACATAGAAATTGCAATTAAAAACAACATGTTAGTTAAATTTGACAAACAAAGTGATAATGATAAATAATAATAATAATAATAATAATAATAATAATAATAATAATAATAATAATAATAATAATAATAATAATAATAATAATAATAATAATAATAATAATAACAATAATAGTAATAATAATAATAATAATAATAACAAAAATAATAATAATAATAATAATAATAATAATAATAATAATAATAATAATAATAATAATAATAATAATAATAATAATAATAATAATAATAATAAGCAATATGATAAAGAACCTCTAAATGCGAGAAATAAAGAACTTGAAATAAACTTCTATTATGATGGCAAGATTGTGATCCAAGAGTACATAAATTGTAGGACTAAAACTAATGGTCTAGTAGTTCCCCGATATGAGAAACTACAACTTTTACAAATGTAATTTCTGCCTAAAACTATTAACAATGCTTTTACTCACAAACTTGGATGTCCAAAACTAATTTCTAAGATCTTATATATAGAGAAGTAAAATGGAAGTTACTTCAAGATTTATGTGAGAAGTAGGGGAGATAATGGAGAAAGTGGAGAAAGAAGTGGAAAAATGGGAAGTTGAAAAGATCATGGGGTGATAATGGGAAGTTGGGCTTCATGATTGGTTACTTGAAGAAGACTTCGTATCAAACACTGAAAATAGCCTATGACGAGTGACGTGTATTATGTGTTGTGGGGAACACATATCTTCATTATGTGCCGATCGTCGTGCTATATCTGCTGAGGGGCACACATACTTAACTTATGCTGAGCGTCAGGGAGGTGTGACGATCTTCACATCCTTCTGATAAGAATTTTTTGCTGCTTTTATGCTTCTTTGCTATTTTCAGTCCATTTCTTTTCCATTTCTTCTCCTTTTCTCAAGTAGGCCTTGTGGAATATAAATACCTGAAACAAACTTAAAAATACCAATATGATGCAACATAATTAACAGAAAATGGTACTAAAATTCATGCAAGTCGAGCCACATATACGATATAATTTCACGTTATCAACGAGATTCTCCAATAATAGAGATTCTCTAACCATCAAAAGCTTTTACTATAATTCCACTTGGGCGTATAGGTGATACCTGGTACTTGAGTTTCATGAGGGTGCTTCTCAGTATGACATTCAAAGCAGATACATTGTCTATCAGCACATTGGACAGGGAGTGATTCTTGCAATTCATAGATATATGCAAAGACAGATTATGGTTTCTGCCTTTATCAGGTAATTCCTCATCATAAAAGCTCAGATTGTTACAAGACATAATATTTCCCATGACATCGTTAAATTGGTCAAGAGATACACCTCTTTCAACAAAATCCTGATCCAACACTCTCATCATATATTCATGATAAGCAGAGAAGTTCATCAACAAAGATAGAATGGAGATCTTAGATGAAGTTTGCAACAATTGGTCCACAATCTTGTAATCACTCATCTTAATAATCTTCAACAAATCATCAACATCCTTATCCAAGGTAGCACCACTGGATTCTCCTACCGCCTTCTTAGGCTCAACATAAGTCTCAATAATAGTTTTTCCAGGATCAATACCTCCTCGAAAGGCAGGAGAAAAGACGTGACCACTATGGGTCACTCGACTAGCCTAAGCTATATTCTCAACATGGGGCATTAGAATTTCCACACCGTCTTCCAAGATAGTTGCATTGTATTTATAAGGTATAGCTCTATCTGACTGGTAGGGAACAACACCAGGAAAATAGGTAACCACGGGAACTATAGCAGGTCTGCTGCGATACGCAATCTCTACTGGAGCGGGAATATCAAAATATGGTATAATGACATTCACTCCCACCTCTTCAGCATATTCAGGAATCACAAAATCATTATCAGAAAACATATCTTCATCAGATGAAAATAATTTATCAATAGAAACATACTCATCATCAGATATGGCCTCAACAGAGTAGTCTTCAATCGTATTAACTCCATTATAATCATCTATGTTTTTTGTGACTCTAATAGTACCTTTATCTAACAGTAATTGAATACCTCTTCTCACAATAGAACAACCATGAGAATCCCTACAACATATCTGACAGGAACCATAATGATATACCTCTTGACCATCCATGTGATAAAATGTGGCATGTAGCTGTATCAAATCATAATTCATATAGTTTACATCAAAAATCTGGAACTCACTGGGACATCCTTAAACCATGTTCACTTCTTCTTCATATTCAACCCTTGGTATGGTTATGTGGATAAGGCCTTCATCGATCATCTCTTGGAGATCAACTCTCACTTTATCACATCCATGAATATCTTCCTTGCAAACACAGCAAGTTGCATGGTCATGTGTATAATAGCTAAACTTGCAAAGATCAGCATGCATCTTTATCAAATCACCTCTTACCAAGTTTATATAAAAAATTATGAACTCTCCTGGACAACCAGAAACCATATTCATAGTACCTCCACCTCCATGCTTGGGCAGTGGATTAACATGTACATTGGGACCGATATCTTTAAAAGATAAAAGACCAGACCTTACCATCTTCTGCACTTCAACCTTCAAAGGATAATAGTTTTCAATATTGTGCTCAGGGGATCTTTGATGAAAAGCACAAGTCTGATCAGCTTTATAATACCATGGAAACTATAATACGGTGGGAGAATTGACTTGGTATGTTTTGTGTTTGATCTCAATTGTTGCGGATAGCAAGAGTCGCCACCGATTTTTCTTTATTCCAATAAGGAAAGGGTGAAAGAACAGGAAATACCTTTGAGATATTTTCTTGAGTTCGGGGGGTAGGTTATGAAAAGGCAAGGTGTTAGCACCCTTTTCATCCATATTTATCTATGGGCTCTTAGTTTCTTGCTAGATCACTTTTGAAATTGCATTATTTGAAATGTGTTTGTGGTGGGTTTTGAAAGTATTTTGGAAAAGCGCCTTCGTTTAGGTAAACTTTGTAATGATTTTCGTCTCTATAAGAATGCATACAAAGTTTTGTACTTTTTGAAAATATTTCATGTTTTGAAAGTGTTTGGTGTGTTTGAAAAGATGTTTTTTTTAAGATGGATTGTGAGAAAGCAACTAAGAACGTTATACCTACTGAAAAGTATTTTGTTCATTTCTCTCTTCCTTTGATATTGTTATCTCACCATTGATTGGTAAGTAACCTTATCTTTGGATGTGAAGGGACGGGCGTGGGTCATCATATAGTCAAAGATGCAATGTTTGTGAGATATCTTAGCATTTTTCTTAAGGGTCTAAGATCATTTTTAAGGCAACATTCAGAGCGTCATCGAGGGACTATGATCTTGTATTTTTTTATTGTTCTTGCTAAGATACCTCACATGCGTAACATGACCATTTTTAAGGCAACAAAATGGAGTTAAACCCTAGAGGTGCAAAGTGTGCAAGTGTTTTGTATTTCATGGTTGATTTATCTTGTATTAGGGTTTTCTAAGTATTGATTTTATCTTTCCATACAAACCCAAATTTACTAGCAAGTAAAAGTCCTACGTTATTACTTCATTTGGGGATGAGGTATATATATTTACAAATGGGGATTGCAAGAAAATTAAACCCTAATTCACTATTACAACCATATAGAATATATTGTATAAGAAATGAATAAATGAACATAATGTACAAGGATAATGGAAAAAGAAATGAATTTATTTGGTTAGATTTTGTTAAGAAAAGATTTTGACCTAATTAACTAAATGAGGATAATTAATTAAAATAGGAAAATTGAACTAAGTTTAAAATGAAAAGAAATGAAATTAAACAAAGGAGCATTTTTTAGGGTTTTTTGTATGAAAAGAGTTTTAATTCTAATTAAATTAACATAAAAAGAAATTAATTAATTAATTAAAAAAAAGAAAACTAAATTCTAAGTTAATTTTAAATTAAATAAAAATAAATTAAACCCTATTCTAAATATTAATTGATTAAAAAAAAGAAAATAAATTTGTAATAAAAATGTTTTAGTGTTTTTTGTCTTAAAAAATAAAATAAGTATATAGTATGATAAATAAAATATTTCTTGTCTTTGTTATTAATAAAAAATTATAAAAAAATTATAAAAAAATTAAAATAAAATAAAAAAGGTCAAGGGTGTAAAATGGGTTTGGAGTGTATGTTAGAGAAAAAAAAACAGTTTATTTGTTGTAGGCCCAAAAGCCTGTTTTTTTGTATAATCAGAAAATAAATAAATAAAAATGTAAAGGGACTGCGTGTTATGAGTGAAACTGGGGGGGGGGGGGGGGGGGGGGAGGGTGGGAAGTTAGCAAAAATCCCAGGCCAAATATCTCTAGGCCCATGCGCGCTAGCTGGAAACAAAAAAAAAAGAAGAAAATGTTAGTGAAAAATGAAAAATGGCAGCGCTGGGGCTCGAACCCACGCCCTCAACATAATACACGTGCTATCTTACCAACTGGGTGGCTATACATCTGGTGTATAAAACAAAACCATAACAATATATTATAAAAACAATTCCATGGTCTGAACTTCATCTTCAACCTTGCGCCAGCCAAACCATCTGTATCTCATTCATTTCTCAATAAAAATGGAAAATGCAAACATGAAAGTCGTAGCAAACTCTATCACGATTCTAGAAATATAAATCACTAAAACTATAAATCAAAGATGAATGAGAATTTTGTTGGCCCTAATCTGAATCCTAATTTTTCCAGAAATTTTAAACTCAAAATTCTCTAAGCTCGGGCAATATAAATGAAAACTATGGACATAGTTAACTTCAGGGCAATGATATCTACATTTTGTCTTTGAAAATGCAAGCCTAACAATGCCTAAATAATGAGATGAAAAGTCAGAAAACTCACCTTGAAACTGAAGATCGTGTTTTGAGTTAGAGGTTGTTTCAAGTGATGGTGATGATCAGGTTAGCTTCCTCAAGTTCCCAGGAAGCAAATGCAACCCTTACTTGATGTTGGGAGTGCCTGAGTCGTGCTAGAGAAGTCCAAGTGCAAAGCTCTGTTTTTGAAAATGGAAGACGGTGTAAATGGTGTTACAGTTTACACACAAGTATTGGGATAGTTTGTGTATGATTTTTAGAAGCTTTGTGAATAGTTTGGCTAAAAAACGCACGAGGGAATTATGAGTTGGGTGTTAAAAATCAGAAATGATACAAAAATGGAGGTTTTGTTCAATTTCTGGCTTGGGGAATTTTGAGGGAGTTTTTGGGGCTTGTAACTCGTCTCCTAAGTTTCATATTAGTGTCTTGATATATAGGAAATGGTTTGTAAAGTTGAGATTGTCAGGTTACCAAGATCACATGTTATGGCATTTTGCTTGTTTTTGAAGCAAAGTGGAAACCAAAATCACAATGCATGGTACAAGCTATGAAGAGAGGTTGAATTACTTTAAGCATGCCTCTTATGAGTTTCTATGTTGAGTGTATGCAGAAGGATCCACTGAGAGGCTCAAGAAGGGTTGACATTTGCAAAAGCATACTTTTCCAAAATCGAAGTCTTGCCTTTCTTCCAAAAAGGGAAAGTTAACTTAGATAAATCTTGGATTTAATGGATAATAGCCATAAAGTTTTTGTAATCTTCTGATTATGGAGAGATTTAGAGACTTGGAGGCATGAAAAGCAAGATTGCAAGGCATGGCTAAGAGATTTGAATTCTTGTTCATCATGGAAATGGCCTATAATTCAAGAATGAATGTCCAACTTATTGTATTCGATTCTCTTAGCTCAAACATGATCTCTATTAGTTATTGGACATTTTAGAAACCTTGCAACATACTCTACAACCTTTAAGTTGGACATTTTTGAAGAATCACTTAAGAACCATGTTAAACTTGGCCAAGAAGTTAGGTCAAAAATCTGCCTAACTAGGGAAAAATTTCACTAAGTGTTTTTGTTTCATGGACATGTCTTTATGAATTTATAACTTAAAATCCAAGAATTTCTAGAAAACATTATGTCCTACAATTTTTTATAACTCATTGAGATCTACAACTTTCATGTTGGAAATTTTCCTTGAATCATCTTGCATCATGGTGAAAATTTAGCACAAAGTCATGAAAAAAGGTTAACTTTTCAACACTTAGAAAAATTTCTAAGTCTTAGAATTTTGACTTTTCAAAGATAATTTTGACTTTTTAATTTCTTGATGAAAAATCTTCATATTTTGAAATTTCTTGATGAAATATGATTTTTGAAACTTAATTTTGATCAAAAAGTCAAAGTTTGACTTTTCAGTGTACAATTGACTTTTTCATCAGTTGACTGAAATTCATCTATCAATCCAATAGATCATGAGAAATGTTTTGAACCATGTCATTAGGTCAAAATGATGTATTTTAAATATTTATATCATATCTCAAACCAACAAGTCATGCATTAGGCCAAAAATAAAAAATTGAGCCTTCTTAGTCAAAACATTAATTTTGACCATTTTGACCTTTTTGGTGATTTGATCAAATTTCTTGAGGAATTATGATCCAAACTTGACCAGTTGATATTTATGAGTTTAAAATGTTGATATGGATCAAAAATTATGAAGTTTGACTATAAATTGACCAAAATTGACTTTTTGCCCAATATAGTTGATTTTAGGTCAATTGATCAATTGACTGAGCAAAAATGTGATCTAAAGCTTGAAACTTGACATGAGCAATATTGAGAGTCCAAAATGATCCATGAAAGTCATATGGGGCATTAAATGTCCATTTTTCCTTGGGAAAACTCAAACCCTAATTTGAGTCATCAGTGCTTGAGAAGGTGTATTGAGATGATCCATCCTTGTGCCTTCATGAACCAATGGACATCTTGTCAGAGAAATATTGAGAAAATGAGAGGGAAAATTTTGGGGTACAATAGCTGCCCATGTTCAATCTTCTTAAACCTGGAGAGTTAGATTGGCGGATTCGCCATTCGTGGCTTGAAGGTGAAAGATGATTGAACACTAAGGTGCCCAGAAATTTGCACTCGATGATGTATTGATTCGGGAATGGGCTTATAGATGCCATTTTGGAGAGATGATGGTAGAAACTGGGAGAAACATCAGCATAAATCTTTGGTTGCTTCGTGCTGAAAACTTGGTGTCTTGCATGTCTTTAACTGGAAGAATTAATTCTGATCCAGAAGAGGTCTTTGGATCAATGACTTTTTTTTCTGCAAGGAACAAAGGGGTTGGTTGTATGCGAATGTATGCATGGTGTAATGATGTTCTCAAAATAAATTAGATTATGTTTTATGTATATGTTATGTATATTATATGATGTATGAATGTGACATGTTGTCGAAGCGTATCCTTGACAGATACTGGGGAGTTTTGAGAAGTTAAATCTCAGATTACTGTTGGAGATGAAGAGTATATGTATCTTCAGATTTTGTTAAAAATGCTTCTGTTGGGGATTATTTCTTTATTAAGAATAAACTCCGCTAAGGAATATTGACTTTGCTTGAGAAGACTCTGTATAGAGTGTTGATTTCTGCTTGGGGACCAGAATTTAGGAGTTTTAGTTGTCCATTTCTCTGGTGGGGAATTATCTCTTGAAAGTTAGCTGTTATCTGGTCAGATTCCAGGCTTCACAATAACTTGTTGGGGATAAAGAAGTTAACAGTTATCCGGTCAGATTGCAGGTTTTACAGTAACTCGTCGGGATAGTGGAAAACTCTACTAGGGAAGAGAAGTTTTATTAGTGATATTTAAGAATTAAACTGTTATCTGGTCGGGTCCAGGTTTCAACAACTCGAATTGTTAACTGGTTGGGTCCAGGCTTTGTAGCAGATGGAGAAGTTAAGTTACTATCTGGTCGAGTCCAGACTCTAGCCACTTGAAATTGAGGTATACTGTTATCCGGTCGGGTCATGTCTTCAGCAATTTGAACTTGAGATCAACTGTTATCTGGTCGGGTCGAGGTTTTAGTAACTCGAACCGTTAACTGGTCGGGTCCAGGCTCTGCAGTTGAAGGAGTTAAACTAATATCTGGTCGGGTCTAGGCTCTAGCAACTAAATTTGAGATTTTCTGTTTACTGGTCGGGTTCAGTTTCAGAAATTGGAGTTGTTATCTGGTCGGGTCCCGGCTTCAGAATTTTTAAATTGTTAACTGGTCGGGTCTAGGCTTCAGCAATTTATGCTTTCAGGTTAACTGGTATCTGGTCGGGTCCAGGCTGAAGAAGTGAAAAACACAAGAAGGGGGTTGAATTGTAAAACTTGAAATCAAATGCAGACAACACGTTATTTTTATCCTGGTTCGTTTGATCTCAAACTAGTCTAGTCCACCCGTCAAGGTGATTTCGCCTCTCTCCAACGAGGTCTTAATCCACTATATTCAACTGAATACACAAACTGCTTTAACAACTGTCAAAGCCTTCTTGAGTCTAACCACAGACCGGTTTATCTCAAGGTAATTCTTTTACAGACAAATGAACAGAATGTGTGTTTGATGTTTTCTAGAAAAACTATATATCACAACTGTGATAATACACAATATAAAGCTTATTAAGAACTATACTGCTAATGCTATTGAGTAGGCGTGGTTGAAAGCTTTAGCAATTTGAGTGAGAGAGATTTCTTATGCGTGCGTGCGTGAAAGAGTATTAGCCAATTCTTTTCTCACTGACTTGTTTAAATAGCATGGAATAGATACGTTGTTGTCCATAATTCCATTTCAATGCTCATAACGTTCTTTCCTTTTTGAGAAGATCTTTGTCTTTGATAAAGCCGTTGGTAATTAATCTGCCTTGAATGCATAGTAACGTTGACACTTCAGAATGTTCTGCTTAATGAAAATCAGAGTGTTCTTGGCTTTAGCTTATTCTGGCATTCCTGAGTGCTGATGACATGGTTATGATCTTGATCAGAGTCAGAGTATGTTAAGCGCAGATTCTGTTCATCAGGATTCAGCATAGCACATGAATTGATCTTCTGATGCTGATGTTGATACTGATATTCTGATGCTGATTCCATCAGAGTTTTTGCAAATACACAACATAATTTTTTAGTAGCATATATGTCTTATATAAATCTCATAATTCATTTAATCTTGTATTTTGTAATCATTAAAACTCTAACTGAGGGTTGTAGAATCAAACTATGTTCTAACAATCTCCCCCTTTTTGATGATGACAAAAAACCAGATTTTTTCAATTAAAATAAAATGATGAAAGTTATTAGAGATTAAGGATAGAGAGGAATTGATATCAGAGATAATCAATTAACGAATATAAGGTATCAAATATAAGAAGATAAGGAATAGAAGTATCAGAGTAAACAGACGAGGAATAAAAGGTATCAGAGTAATGAAAAGAAAAACTCCCCCTGAGTTGATTACTTCCCTTTGATTCCTTGAGATCTTGAGCATCAGAACTTTACTTGAACTTTCTTTGAGCATCAGAGTGTTACTTTATCAGAGTTCATCAGATTCTTGTACCTGTAAGCTTTTCAGAACAAAGAAATTCAAATATATAAGAATGTTAGAATGTTTGAGACTTTTGTCTCAGTAATCCGTTATTGAAAAATATCATTCTTTCTCCCCCTTTTTGTCAATTATCAAAAAGCACGAATAATCAGAGTTAAAATGATCAGAGCAAAAAAAACGTTTGTATTAAAACAGAAGCAATGTCAGTTTAGAACAAGTAGAAATATTACAGACAAACATGTAAAGAAAACAAGGAAAACACAGTAAAATTCTAAGAAGAAGGAGGAAGTCGTGTGAACAGAGCTTCCAACATGCTCTTGATTTGATTGCTGGTTTCCTGTTGCTGAGATACCATGTTTGCTATAGAGTCAATCTTGATATCCTGCTTGTCCATCCTTTCATTCATCAGCATATCTGATCTCTTCAAATCCTCCAGAGCCTGCCTGTCAAGAGAGGAAGCTTGAGGATCTTTAGATACAGGCTGCTTCTCAGAGCTTTCTATAGTTTCTTCTGCGTGACCCAAGTCTTCATCTTGAATTACCTGTTCTTCTGCAGGTTGAACTGTAGATGCTGGACGCTTTTCAAACCAAGGCTCAATGTCCAGATGGAGAGCTTCTTCCTTCAGTAGCTTGCTCAGAACTAGACCTTCCATTTCCTTCATCAGATTGTTGAAGTTCTGTTGAGCCTGTCCATAGCTCTGGTCTTGCAGCTTGAAGGTTTCAGCACAAACCCATCTTCTGAATTGTGTCCAGAGAAAGTCTGATACAGCAGGATCAACCACTTCCAGACTTGCTTGTTTCAAAGAAGTGATCCACTTCTGCATATCTGTTTCAAAGTTCAATATACTGGAACCAACATCTGGTTGTTTCGGTTTAGGAATGGCTGTTTTCTGGTTTATTGCAGCAAGGCGTTCAAAGACTGTTAGATCAATGACAGTCTTGCTGTGGTTTTCTGTATTTTTCTTAGGTGAGGTAGTGGGAGAGTCAGAAATGACGATTGGACTTAATGGGGTATTAGATGGAGTTGTTTCTGGTGAAGATGGTAGTTGAGACATGTTCACAGTGGTACCACAGGGCAATTGAATGGCCAAAGGTTGTGGTTCAGGGGAGTCAGAGGTTTGAGCCTCAGAGGATTGAGTCTCAGGTTGTGGCGTTTGTGCATGTTGAGGAGAGGGTGGATTAATATCTGGTTGAGGAGAGGAAGGTTGTGGGATTTCTGGTATGGGAGAGAGTGGAGTTTCTGGAATTGGTGAGATTGGAATTTCTGAGTTTGGATTTGGATTTTCTGTTTGGGGAGCGGAAGTATGTTGGTCTATATCAGACAGAACTTGTGCAAGTTCTGGTTCAGGTATGGTTGCAGTGTTTGGATTTTGTGGTTTGGAGCGGGATCTTCTGAGGGTTAATGACTTAGAAGGTTCAAAGTCAACTTCAAAATCATCATAGGTTTGTGGTGTTAGGATATCAGCTGGAGTTGGAATGGGAGTAGGAATTGATGTGGAAACAGCAGTTGAATTTAAAACAGTAACAGAAACAGGATTACCTCTTTTCTTTGGAGTCTGTTGTGATGGTCCTTCTAGAGCAGCTTTTCTCTTCTTCGTCTTCTTCAGAACTACCTCTGGTGCCTTCTGCTGAAGATCTTGAATGTTCAGATTAGGTGTTGTACCATCAGCTTTACACGCATCCAAATATCTCAGAATGATTTGAGGCTTTGAGTCAATCTCTGAGAACATAGGGAAGTCGTCCAGAGGGACTCTTCTGCTGGAGATTTCAGCAAAAGGAGTGATGTTGGGCTCCTTCTTAATGTTCTCTATCAGCTTCATTTTCTTCAGATTTTTGGCATTCAGCTGCTTGCCAACAGAAGGTTCCAGGGTGTTGATCTCTTGTGCCTCTGTCAAATGTTCAATCAGCCTATTCTCAGTCAGAATATCTGATATCAATCTTCCCAAGGGTATCCAATCCCTTTTAGTACGTTCATCTTCCCTTGTCTCCTTGACACTTGTTCTGAGATGGTTGAACAGAAGATGAGCTAGATTGATCTTGACCTTCTGAGCGATAAAATAGATCAGAAACTGCTGATCTATGTTTATGCAATCAGGAGAGCTGGTAGGCTTCCTGTGGTTGAAATAGCCCAGAATAATCTTTTCCCAAATTATGTGCTTGTCTTTCAAGTCCCTTATCTTGCTGGAGGGAAGCCCCAACGTGAAAATTTCCCTTGCAATTAGGGCAGCATCTTGACATCTTTCTGCCATATTAATACAGCGAATACCACCTCCATTGTAGCCTATCAGACGAGCAATCAAGTCTTCAGTAATCACAATCTTCTTCCCCATTATGTAGGATGTGACTTGGTGATTTGAAGAAGAAGCGTGAATCCAAAATTCCTTAACCAAAATAGGAAAAGTTGGACCCACCAGCCTATCAAAGTATTTCTCCCAACCTTGAGCTTGAATCTCTTCTGATAAGTCAAAGCCATTTTCCTTGAGACTGTTGAAATCAACTATAATTTTTGACAGAACTTCAAGATTCTTGATAGGAGTGAGAAGCGTTCTGAGAGGAACTTCATATTGCTCAGATGATGCATCTTTCTGGGAACCTGATGAAGGATTGCTGGAAGAAGCCATGTTCAGACGAGGATTTTTTGAAAAAGCTTTGAAAGGTTTCTTGAGAAAGTAAGAACACAGACAACAGAAATATTGATAGCAAACGAAGATGAAGGTAAAAGTGTGTGAATGGTGTGAAGAGTGTTTAAATAGATTTCTAAAAAATTTTTGAAAACATAAACGTTTAAGAGAGAGAAATAAATCATGATTATTAGCATTTAATGTTAGCTAATTTTAGGGGATTCAGAAAGATACTTAAACGGTTACCCATGACATGTGTCTCAATGCATCCAATCAGCGCTTTGCCTTTTCAGAAGCGTGAATGCGTGTTCAGCCTCAGGAAACAGCTGATGCCTGGATGACATTTGTTTGCTTGAGTGAACAGCACATCTATATCTTGAACTGAAGAGCTCAGATCTTCATGGATAGATTCTGATACAATATGCATTTCTAAAATTCTGAAAGAGGATTGATCAGAAGTTCACAGGGAAATAAACACAATTCTGAAGGTTTAATATATAAAATTAAAACAGTTTTATTCTGGACAGAGCTTCATGCTGAGATGTTTCAGAATGAAGTTGAACCTATCTTCAAAAAGTGGTTTTGTGAAAATATCAGCCCAATGATGGTCTGTATCAATAAATTTTAAGTTTAAGATTCCTTTCTGAATATAGTCCCTAATAAAATTATGTTTTATTTCTATATGCTTAGCCCTAGAATGAAAAATTGGATTTTTACTTAAGCAAATAGCAGAAGTGTTATCACAGAGGATAGGAATGTTACTCTCATATATCTGGAAGTCCTCAAGTTGACTTTTCATCCAGAGCATTTGTGTGCTGCATCTAGCTGCTGCTATGTATTCAGCTTCTGTTGTTGATAGAGCAATTCTGGATTGTCTTTTGCTGGACCAAGAGATCAGATTTTCTCCCAGAAACTTGAAGCTTCCAGAAGTGCTTTTACGCTCTACTCTGTCTCCAGCAAAGTCAGCATCATAGTATCCTACTAAGCTGTAATCACTTGATTTTCTATAAAATAGACCCAGATTAGTAGTACCTTTCAGATACTTGAAAATTTGCTTAACAGCTGTTAAGTGAGATTCTCTAGGATCTGATTGGAATCTTGCACAAATGTATACACTGAATAAAATATCAGGCCTTGAAGCTGTAAGATAAAGAAGAGAACCAATCATACCTCTGTATACCTTCTGTTCTACCTTTTTGCTTACCTCTTCTCTTTCCAGAATGCACGTGGGATGCATTGGAATCTTTGATGGCTTACATTCTGAGAGATCAAATTTCTTCAGAAGTTCTCTGACATATTTGCTTTGATGAATGTAAGTTCCTTCTGGGGTTTGATTGATCTGAATGCCGAGAAAGAATTTCAGTTCCCCCATTAGGCTCATCTCAAATTCTGCCTGCATACTCTTAGCAAACTCTCTTCCCAGAGAAGATTTAGTAGATCCAAATATTATATCATCAACATAAATCTGACAGACTAGAATGTCATTCTTAACTGTCTTACAGAATAAGGTTGTGTCCACCTTCCCTCTGGTGAATTCCTTTTCTAACAGGAAGTTACTTAGTCTTTCATACCAAGCTTTGGGAGCTTGTTTCAGACCATACAGTGACTTCTTTAGTTTGAAAACATATTCTGGGTTTTTTTGAACTTTCAAAACCAGGGGTTGGTGCACGTATACCTCTTCTTCTATATAGCCATTTAAGAATGCACTCTTAACATCCACCTGATACAGAGTGATGCCTTTATTAACAACAAAAGAAATTAAAAGTCTGATAGATTCTAACCTGGCGACTGGAGCAAAGGTTTTTGTATAGTCTATCCCCTCTTGCTGACTATAACCTTGTGCTACCAATCATGCCTTGTTTCTGATGACTTCACCTTGTTCATTCAGTTTGTTTCTGAACACCCATTTTGTTCCAATGACGTTGAATCCTTTTGGTTTAGGAACTAGATCCCATACACCATTCCTTGTGAATTGATTCAGCTCCTCTTGCATTGCTAGAATCCAGTCATTGTCCAGAAGTGCTTCATCAATTGTTGATGGTTCAATTAGAGAAACAAGTCCCATGAGGGATTCTTTAGAGTTTCTGAAGCTGGCTCTTGTTCTGATTGGATCTTCCTTTCTTCCTAAGATTGTTTCTTCTGGGTGATCCATACTGCTTCTGGATGGTCTTTTCTGAGGTAGATCAACAGAAGATGCTGGATTGCTTGCAGTGCCTCTTTCTGATGTTGAGGGAGTGTCTCTGTTAAGAGCTTCTGATGACTTGTCTTTAGTACCTGTGAATTCAACTTCCATACCTGCAAGTAATTCATTCTACTTTGACTTTTGAGAGTCAAGCTTATCATCAAAACGAACACTGATTGATTCTTCCATAATTTGTGCTTCTGTATTGTATACTCTGTACCCTCTTAAGCGTTCATAGTATCCTAACATAATACACTTTTGTGCTTTAGAGTCAAACTTGTTCAAATAATTTTTAGTATTCAAAATAAAGCAAGTACATCCAAATGGATGAAAATAAGAAATGTTGGGCTTTCTGTTCTTCCACAATTCATATGGAGTCTTTTCCAGAATATTTCTTATAGAGATTCTATTCTGAATGTAGCACGCTGTGTTTATTGCCTCTGCCTAGAAGATCTTAGCAACGTTAGTCTCGTTGATCATGGTTCTGGCCATTTCTTGCAATGTTCTGTTCTTTCGTTCTACAACTCCATTTTGCTGGGGAGTTCTAGGACAAGAGAAATCATGCATAATGCATTTGTCATTAAAAAATGATTCAAAATCTTTGTTTTCAAACTCTCCACCATGATCACTTCTGACTTTGACGATTCTAAGATCCTTTTCATTCTGAACTTGGTTGTAGAAGGTGACAAACACAGAGTGTGACTCGTCCTTGTGTCTTAAGAACTTTACCCATGTCCATCTGCTATAGTCATCTACGATTACTAACCCATACTTCTTGCCACTGACTGAAGTAGTTTTAACTGGTCCAAATAAGTTAATGTGCAGAAGTTCTAATGGCTTAGAGGTGGAAACAACGTTTTTAGATTTGAAAGCAGGTTTTGCAAACTTGCCTTTCTGACATGCTTCACACAGAGCATATGAATTGAACTTCAAGTTAGGAAGTCCTCTGACCAGATTGAGTTTGTTAATCTAAGATATTCTTCTCATACTAACATGCCCCAATCTTCTGTGCCAGATCCATTGCTCATTGTTAACAGACAGAAGACACTTTACATTCTGACTTTTCAGTTCAGAAAGTTTTATTTTATAAATGTTGTTTCTCCTCTTTCCATTAAATAGGATAGTCCCATCTTTCTGACTAACAGCTTTGCATGAATTTTGATTAAAGATTATATCATAACCATTATCACTTAATTGACTTATGGATAACAGATTATGCATTAATCCATCTACTAATAAAACTACTTATAGAGGGAAGATTTCCATTACCTACTGTTCCAGAGCCAATGATCTTTCCCCTCTGATTGCCTCCAAAGCCTACGTGGCCTCCAGGCTTAAGTTCCAGGCTTTGGAACATATGCCTTCTTCCCGTCATGTGTCGTGAGCAGCCAGAGTCCATGTACCATGACTGGTGTTTCTGCTTTGTTGCTAAAGATATCTGCAACATGTATTATTTTATCCTTAGGTACCCATATTTTCTTGGGTCCTGATTTGTTAGTTTTACCAAAACTCTGGTTGAATTTTGGTTTGACAGAATAATTACTACTGGTATATTTAATGTCGTGTGTGTGCCCATATACAAAGTGAGAATCAAGAGAAGTGCGTTTTATCACTAAATCCATGGCATTCCTGGGTGTAGGTACCTTACCTTGGTATCCTATTCCTTTTCTGCCATTTCTGCTAACTCCATAGATCATTGAAGCCATTTTGCTTCTATCTATGCTTTTAGCAAGAAACTTCTGAAAGTTGTGATCATACTCCTTGATAATCTCATCAGCACTACTGGGAGTTTCAGGGATTGTTTCCTTCTGAGAGTTTTGTAAAAGATTATCTAATTTTGAAATTTTATTTTTCAACTCAGAATTCTCCAATTTGAGACTCTCGGATTTATCAGAGTCAGAAGCAAGATTCCTTTTCAGGTTTCAGAATTTGACTCTGATCTGCTGATATCTTTCCAGAATCTCATTAAAGCTTTCAGCTAGTTCAGCCTTAGTAAAGTTAATAGCAAAGTCAGGAAATACCTCTTTTGTGTCTGATTCAGAGTCTGATTCAGAAGCTTCACTGTCTTCTGATATGTTTGCCATGAGAGCTATGTTTGCTCTCTCATCATCTGATTCTGAGTCAGCTTCAGATGTGTCAGAGTCATCCCATGTAGCCATGAGACTTTTCTTCTTTTCCTTTCCAAACTTCTTTTTGGGCTTTTCCCTCTGAAGCTTTGGGCAATCACTCTTGTAGTGTCCTTGCTCGTTACATTCATAGCAGATGATGTCTTTTTTGTTTGGCTTTCTGCTTCCTGAAGAGCCTTCAGATCTTCTGTATCCAAAGGAGGGTTCTGACCTTCTGTATCTGGAGGAGGATTCATTCTGATTATCTGATCTTCTTGGATTCATGAACTTTCTTTGCCTCTGCTTCCACAGTTGGTTCACCCTTCTGGAGAGGAGAGACAGTTCATCTTCTTCTGATGAGGACCCATCAGAGGTTTCTTCTACAGCCTGCAAAACTTTGGAGTCAGATTTTCTGTTAGATTTTAAAGCTAATGGCTTACCTTGCTTTTGAGGTTCATCAGCTTCTAGCTCTATCTCGTGACTTCTAAGGGAGATGACAAGTTCCTCCAGAGAGATTGTGTTGAGATCCTTAGCTAGCTTCAGCACTGTGACCATTGGCCTCCACTGTTTTGGCAAGCTTCTGATGATCTTCTTAACATGATCAGCAGTAGAATACCCTTTGTCCAAGACTTTGAGACCAGCAATCAGAATTTTAAATCTTGAGAACATTGTTTCAATGGATTCACTTTCTTCCATCTTGAATGCCTCATACTTCTGAATGAGCGCAAGAGCTTTAGTTTCTTTAACTTGAATGTTGCCTTCATGCGTCATTCTCAGAGAATTAAACATATTCTTTGCAGTGTCTCTGTTTGAAATCTTTTCATATTCAGAGTAGGAGATGGCGCTGAGAAGAATTGTTCTTGCTTTGTGATGATTTCTGAAATCACGCTTTTGTTGATCAGACATTGCTTTCCTGTCAATCTTCTGACCACTTGCATTCACTGGGTGCGTCTACCCATCAGTCACCATATCCCACAGATCAGCATCGTGGGCCAGAAAGAAGCTTTCAATTCTGTCTTTCCAGTAATCAAAGTTCTCTCCATCAAAGACTGGAGGTTTGCCACTGAATCTGTCTCTTTCTTCATTGTTGTCATTGCTGATGTTTTGATGTTGTCCTGCCATAGTGTTTTTCTAACACTGGATCTTGTACTGACACGGATAAGTGTTATAAGCTCAGAACCAGGCACTCTGATTCCAATTGAAGAAGTGAAAAACACAAGAAGGGGGGTTGAATTGTAAAACTTGAAATCAAATGCAGACAACACGTTATTTTTATCCTGGTTCGTTTGATCTCAAACTACTCCAGTCCACCCGTCAAGGTGATTTCGCCTCTCTCCAACGAGGTCTTAATCCACTATATTCAACTGAATACAAACTGCTTTAACAACTGTCAAAGCCTTCTTGAGTCTAACCACAAACCGATTTATCTCAAGGTAATTCTTTTACAGACAAATGAACAAAATGTGTGTTTGATGTTTTCTAGAAAAACTATATATCACAACTGTGATAATACACAATATGAAGCTTATTAAGAACTATACTGCTAATGTTATTGAGTAGGCGTGGTTGAAAGCTTTAGCAATTTTAGTGAGAGAGATTTCTTATGCGTGCGTGCGTGAAAGAGTATTAGCCAATTCTTTTCTCACTGACTTGTTTAAATAGCATGGAATAGATACGTTGCTGTCCATAATTCCATTTCAATGCTCATAACGTTCTTTCCTTTTTGAGAAGATCTTTGTCTTTGATAAAGCCGTTGGTAATTAATCTGCCTTGAATGCATAGTAACATTGACACTTCAGAATGTTCTGCTTAATGAAAATCAGATTGTTCTTGGCTTTAGCTTATTCTGGCGTTCTTGAGTGCTGATGACATGGTTATGATCTTGATCAGAGTTAGAGTATGTTAAGCGCAGATTCTGTTCATCAGGCTTCAGCGTAGCACATGAATTGATCTTCTGATGCTGATGTTGATACTGATATTCTGATGCTGATTCCATCAGAGTTTCTGCAAATACACAACATAATTTTTGAGTAGCATATATGTCTTATATAAATCTCATAATTCATTTAATCTTGTATTTTGTAATCATCAAAACTCTAACTGAGGGTTGTAGAATCAAACTATGTTCTAACACAGGCTTGAACCGTTGACTGGTCAGGTCCAGGCTTAAGTAATTTGAGAATTTAAACTAATATTTGGTCGGGTCCAGGCTTTAGTAACTTGGAATTGAGATTTACTGTTATCTGGTCGGGTCCAATCTTCACAGTAAGTTGAAAGTAGGATGAAGTTGAACTAGTATCTGGTCGGGTCCAAGCTTCATAGTAAATTGCTTGAAAGGATGAAGTTGACCGTTATTTGGCCGGGTTCCAGGCTTTACAACAACTTTCGAAGATGACAATGACTATGTTGGCGACTTCACTGGGGATTAGGGGTTGCGGTCCCTTGATTTGTAATAGTTTAAGAGGCAAACTCAAGCTGGGGAATCTTTGGTTTGTTGGGGAAATAAACCATGTTGAAGAGGATATTTGATGAACTGATGGGGAGGATATTTTTTAGGAAGAATTCCATAAGGCTTCCTTTTAATACCAAACTCACGCTGGGGAGAGGATCTTTCGGAGATTGAAACTCTGGATGGGGAGTTTATGAATCCAAATTTGTGGGGATAATGTTATTCAAATAACTCTGGGGGGATATCTCAAATGCATTTAAGGAGATGTTTGTCACTGTTTTTAAGCATACGTTTGTTAAAAGTTTAATCATGTTCATATGCATATGTTCATTCAATTTTAGTCATTGGACACTTTTGCACTCAAAACAGAAAAAACAGAAAGTTTGCACTTCAAAGTATATTTGTATTGATGTTTTGCCCATGAATAGGCGTTTTTGTACAAAGAGACCGAGATCCTAGTAAGAGGAAATCTTCGAAAGAATGGAAAGAATACAAAGTGAAAACAAAAAATAATAGCCATGTGAAAGTGATCTCATTGTGTTCCAAACCCACTATTGCCCCTATGTCTTCGAACATTATTCTATGTCGTTGAATATAAGTTGATTGGATTGATGTTGAACCATTTGAACTTGGACTTTGGCAATAAGGCTGGTTGTAGAGACTTTACGGGACATAGTCATACGCTTTAATCCTTAACTTTTTCCTAGACAGCCCTTTCGGGTTTTCAGCCCACCAGGATATCCATTTTTTCCCAAGCCGCCCTTTCGGGTTTTCGACTTGTCGAGTGTACAATCTTTTGCATATATCCCTAAATTTTTCCAGAACCTCTTTGGTTCACCAGGATGCCCTTATTCTTTCCTAGGTATGTCAACCTAGAGGGTCGTTTTATGTGTAGTATTTTTTAACTATGTCCGCGTTCACAGGGTGTGGGAAATCTTCGCCATCCATAGAAGTCAGCATCATGACACCATGAGACAACCAGTTGAACAATCATTTGATAATAAAATCAATGAAGTAGCCATCAAACATCTTTTATCCCAATAGGAAGGGAAAGGTAGACATCGAGAAAACCTGAAGGGGTAAAATCACAGTCTTGCAACCGAGAGATCGGGTAAGGGAGCCTGTTATGCAAGGGGAAGGTATTAGCACCCCTCACACCCGTAGTACTCTAAGGTATCCACTCGTGTTGTATATCTTATAGGTGTGTTAGGATCTATATCTAGGCTTAAATCTAAAAAGTAAATGTATGCAAAAGAAAATAGAAAATAATGTAGGGAAAATAAAAGTTGTGCTCGTTCGGGCCCTACCCCAATGCCTACGTATCCTTGTTAAAGAATCAGATCAGTCGTAGTTCGGCTCACATGTTTCTATTTGTTTTGTGTTTTTTAATTGAACAATCTTAGGTTCAAATCAATCCACCGCAAGTCGACCTTTGGAGACTCACGACCTGTAGCGGAAGGGAACTAACATGTTATTAGAAAAGAAATGTTGATTGGAAAAAAGAAAGGTGTTGGTTTGTATTTTTTACCTTGAGAAAGGATTTGAAAGTTTTAAGTGTTTTATGATTTGCAAAGGAAAAGAAAAGAAAGGTATTTATTTTATTATGCAAAGGATGCAAAATAAATAAATAAAATCTAAGGGAGACTAACCTAAATCTATCCCTAACGTTTTCACACAAATGAATGACCCTAAAGTTGAGTTTTGAAGTAGAAACTCTAACCTATGTTGACATGCATGGATAACAATCCTAATGTCTATCTCAAATCATCATCTATAGATGAATCAAGAAGTCCTAAAGGAGCATAGTAATGGTCTATCATCTAAACTATGTATATCTTGAATCATCATCTATAGTTGAGACGAGAGCTCCTAAGGGAACATGCCGAGGGTATATCATCTCAAAACATACACACAAAGATGAAATCAAGCAAGCAAGCCAACAAGCCCAAGAGAGCATAAAAAATATGTCGAGAGCAGCACATGTTAACTCAAGTCAAATGCCTAACCATGATATAGACGATCAAGGTAGGTATAAAATCAAGTATGGATGCTCTAGCCAAGGGGTCATATCAATCGAGGCAAACAAGCGGGGAGAGGATAGAAGAAAATAACACGAAGCATCAACGCCGACCAATGCTAGCTCAAGAAAAAATGTAGGGGATTGAATACAGATCCCTTTTCCACTTGACGACTCGATAACCATGATATGCACAACTCCGAAGCATCGACGTATAACGTGAGCTAAGGATGACACATATTAGAATGTCAGGGGGTCGATTGCGGACCCTCCCCGCTTGCCTACTTTTGAGGACTTATTATTTATAATATAATGCTGGCATAAATGTAAACACATGTGTAAAATACCTACTTCAAAGGTAGGATTTTAAACAAACACAATTAGCATACAGAAAGAAATACCTGCTACAGGTCTTTAAACAGATACTTCGAGTGCACGCTCTTTATTTCCTGCTTCCTACTTCTCATGATCTCTAGAAAGCAATAAAGAA
Organism: Vicia faba; assembly: GCA_948472305.1. Classification (NCBI taxonomy): domain Eukaryota; kingdom Viridiplantae; phylum Streptophyta; class Magnoliopsida; order Fabales; family Fabaceae; genus Vicia; species Vicia faba. Next base: position 455,456,130 of record OX451735.1, on the reverse strand, counting down.
TTCGATAACGAATGCGGTAAAAAGGTATGAGAGAAATACCAAACGGATGACAATCCATATCAAGCAAGCAAAAATAAGAAACCCGAAAACTTCGAGCAAACTATCATCAACAAAGAAATTCAGTGAGAATATGCGTCGAGGCTTCAATAAGTAAGATCATAATGTGTAGCGGACACATTCGTATCACGAATTGCTTGCATAAAATACAATTATACAAAATATGGGGCAAAAAACAAAGGCATGCGTTTCGAACGCAAAATCGGACCACAAATCGAAAGTCCAAATAAGTTTTCTGATCAAATAATCGAGTAACAATTACATGATCGGAAACCATCCAAATGTACCTTGCACAATCAACACACATGTTAAAAATAACAAGGAAAATTAAAGTATAAAAGAGTAGGAAGAAATTTGGAGAAAACAAGGCCAAATCAAGGAAAAAGATACGGAAAAAAAAAAAGAAATGTTGGTAGTTTGAGTCGACTCAAAGATGGGATGAGTCAACTCAAAAACATGAGTCGACTCAAAGGGTCAGCACGACACTTCCTGCAAGGGGCCAGAACTATTTGCGTCGACTCAAAAAGGCTATACGTCAACTCATGCCCAGGATTTTATCAGTTTGCATCGACCACTGGGTCGGCGCTACACTTCCCGCAGGTGACCAGAACTGTTTTTGTCGCCTCAAAAAAGCTATGTGTCGACTCAACTGCAATCTTGTTCAATTTAAACTTTGAAGCAACATAACTTTTGCATCGAGTGTCTGTTTTGTGCATGGTTTGAATCGTTGGAAAGCTTGAAAATCATAGAATATCCACGACAAAAAACGGAAACCAAAACAAAAAAAATTATACGACAAATTCCCCAATCTTAGCATGATCGACATGTGAATTCATGATCCAATTTCATGAGTTTCGACGCAATTTTCATCGGATCAAAAACCAAACTCACATCAATTATGATATGACCAAAGCACAAGGAAATTTGTATGTAACCAAAAATCAATTTAATCACACGGTAAGATCAAGGCACAATGGCTCAAGCATTTTAACAAACACATAATCTCCGAAATTCAACTCATAATTTTTGCATAATTAGAGATCCAAATTATATCACACATAATCAATCAAAAATCATCAATTAAGCTTCAAACAACTTCAACATTTTGTTTTCTCAAATAAGCACTTTCATGAAAATCAATTAAATGAATAAGCACTTATTTAATCATCCAATTTCGGATTTGCACCTCATAATTCAAGATCAATTCACATTTTTATAATCGAAATCACTTCCACAATTCAAATTAGATCAAAGTTCAATTTATTGATCCACAAAAGTGCATATTTAAGAATCACTTATTTGAAAAGTGCTTAAATCAATAAAATCTTACCGTGGAATTGAAGAGCAAGCTTAGGTATAGAGATCGCAACAATCAGATTCGAAATTGGAGAAGAATTGAGCTTCTTTGACTTTTGGGTCTTGAAAAGTTGTTGGAAAAGTTGTTGGTGTTCTTGATGAAAATGAGAGAAAGTTGCTCTTTGATCCTTGAGCAAGATCAGAGAAAGTTTTTGAGTGTTTTTGAGAATTGGTCAATTATGAGAGTCCCTTTTGAAAATTGGAGTGAATAAGAAAATATAGTGTGCCTTTTTTTTTAATGAATGAGCCTGCAATAAACACAAGCAAATGTGCAAATTTTCAGTTCATCAGAGTCTGACACCTTAAGGTCAAATTCGTAGGTCTCTCGACGTTACTTTCGAAGTTGAAATGTGAATATAAAATGTAGCCAACGTCGAGATCAACATCGTGTCCGAAGATAGGCTCAATCGGATAAATAGTGATTTAGTTATGATTTTTTGAAGTTTCGTCTCAGATGAATATATTTCTCGGTTTAGGATTTTCAAGTGTGTTGCACGTGTTTTGGACTAAAAACGAAGGCCTTTGGGATACCGTTCGATTTGGAAAGCTGAAATAAATATTTAGCTAACTCAATTTATGAACCAATGCCACCGAAACCAGCTCTATATGATAAGAATCGACCGAGTTATGGTTTTCTGAAGAAGAAGCATATGAACATTTGTCACAATTTTCTTGTGCAAACACATTTGATAAATTCATATGTTCAAAGACACTCTGAGTAGAACTGGCTTTCGACCATGAGATACAAAATGTAGATGACATCAAGAGGAACATTGGCCACCAAAACAGGCTCAAAACAATGAACGTTCTTCGAGTTATAAATTTTCTAGTGTGCCAAAACTGCACTTTCAGCGTCTTTTCCTCTGTATTTTTCTCCATATAACTTCCAAAAGAACCGTGTATTCAGAGACTTTCCTTTAAGAATTAGCTTTTGGTCCGAACACAAAAATTTAAGATAACATAGAGACAGTTTTAAAACCTCAAGAATCATCCGAAAGCACCATTCCATGCTAGAGATGAGAATTTTCAAACTCAGATCAGTCAAAACACTATTTCCAATTCGCGCGATTTTAAATTCACCAAAATCACCCAAACCTTCCACAACTCAAACATGCGTTGAAAAATTATGAGAGCTTTGTTGTGTTGATAAAATACCATGACCCCGTGATAACAGAACCAATGATATGCATGCATGTGTATATGAAAACAAAGTATAAGCCGGTCAAAGTTAAAACAAAGAGGGTAAATTTTAGGGTGCAACAGCTACCCCTATTTAATCGTCTTCAACCTGAAGGTGAGATTGGCGCCAGCCTTTCGAACTTTCAAGGTGGAAAAAGATTAAATACTTAAAAGAACCCTAAAATTTGCGCTCCGAACCCAGTCAGGTATTATTATATTTTTTGTTTTTTTCTATTTCTATTTTTTACTTTTTTTTGTTATTGCAGTAGTTAGCTGAGTAAGTCTCTTGGATGTCAGGTCAAGGTTAGACATACACAAGAAAGAGACCGACCGAAGAAGACTCTAACGAAGGAACGCCAATCGAAAGCGGATTTACTGGGTACACAAATAGACATTGACTCTAAATAGAACGTCGATCAAAAGAGAACTTACAAAGAAAAGACACCAGCCGAAGGGGACTCCTAACAAATGATACCAATCGAAGGTGGATTTAAAGGGGAAGAACGCCGATCAAGGGAAAACTTACAATGAAAAGAGATCAGCCGAAGAGGACTCTTACCAAATGATACCAGTCGAAGGTGGATTTAAAGGGGAAAGAACACCGATCAAGGGCGAACTTAAAATGAAAAGAGACCAACTGAAGGTGACTCTTAACAAAAGGTACCAGCCGAAAGTGGACTTTAAGGGTAAAGAAACCAGTCGAAGGGGAATCTTTAACAAGGAATACTATGCCGAAGGTAGATTCCTATGGAAAGAACACCGATCAAAGACGAACTTACAAATGAAAAGAGACCAGCCGAAGGGGACTCTCAACAAAAGGTACCAGCCGAAGGTGGATTTTAAGGGTGCCAGCCGAAGGTGGACTTCAAGTTAAAGAAACCAGCCGAAGGGGAATCTTCATCAAGGAATACTATGCTGAAGGCAGATTCCTAAGAAAAGAACGCCAATTAAAGATGAACTTACAATGAAAAGAGACCAGGTGAAGGGGGCTCCTAACAAAAGGTACCAACCGCAGGTGGATTTTAAGGGTGTCAGCCGAAGGTGGACTTCAAGATAAAGAAACCAGTCGAAGGGAACTCTCAACAAAAGGTACCAGCCGAAGGTGGATTTTAAGGGTGCCAGCCGAAGGTGGAATTCAAGATAAAGAAACCAGCCGAAGGGGAATCTTCATCAAGGAATATTATGCCGAAGGTAGATTCCTAAGAAAAGAACGCAAATCAAAGGCAAACTTACAATGAGAAGAGACCAGCCGAAGCGGACTCCTAACAAAAGGTACCAACCGAAGGTGGATTTTAAGGGTGCTAGCCGAAGGTGGACTTCTAGATAAAGAAACCAGCCGAAGGGGACTCTCAACAAAAGGTACCAGCCAAAGGTAGATTTTGAGGGTATCAGCCGAAGGTGGACTTCAAGATAAAGAAACCATACGAAGAGGAATCTTCATCAAGGAATACTATGCCAAAGGTAGATTCCTAATAAAAGAACGCCAATCAAAGGCGAACTTACAATGAAAAGAGACTAGCCGAAGGGGACTCCTAACAAAAGGTACCTGCCGAAGGTAGATTTAAGAAAAGAACGCCAATCAAATGCAAACTCACAGGGGATAAAGATATGCATATCTGGTCAGAGTTAGACACACAAAAGCGACATTGAGCATTAAGAATAAATCTTCGGAGTTGATAGCAAACACAAGAACGAGACTAACCGAAGAAAGCCCCAACAAGAAAGGACGCATTCTCCTAAACAAGGACGCCAGACAACTGGACTTTGAAGAGACACTGAAGGACTCTTAACAAAAAAGGTTAGCTAAGCTAACGAAAGGAGAACTCGAATAACGCGAATAAACTGAACACAAGGAACCGACTATGCAGGACCTTCAGGGAGCACCAATCGAAGGTGAACTCGACAAGAGAAAGAGACTGGTCAAAACATACTCTAACAAGGATTTCCAACACACATAGGGCTTTCGATAGGTTGCAAATACGCAAGAACTACGAAATCCCTCAGGCCAAAGGCGGGGTGTAATTATTCAAGAGTGACAATCATTTGAATTAACACACACCAAGTATGGATACTTAAATACTTGAGAAGCAAGAAAGGATATACACTGACTCTTACTCACACTCTAACGAAAAAGCAAACACGAGTAAAATAACCAAAGGCTTGCAAGGGCAAGCGTAAAACACAAACTTACTGGGGATTCCCATATGTATTGAACCTAAACAGAACATCGGTCGAAGGCCGAGTTGTGATTAAAAAAAGAGACCAACTGTAGGGACTCTAAATAAGTATTTCTAACACGCGTTGGGCTTTAGAAGTTTGCAAATACGCAAGAACTACAAAATCCCTCAGGCCAAAGGCGGGGTGTAATTCTTCAAGAGTGGAAATTATCTTAATTACCACAAACCAAGTATGGATACTCAAATACTTGAGAAACAAGAAAGGCTATACACCGACTCTTACTCGCACTCTAACGACAAATCAAACAAGGGTAAAATAACCAAAGGCTTGCAAGGCAAGAGAAAACCACGACTTACTGGGGAAATGGAGAAATACCAAAGACTTGACTAGTGGTGAATTAAAACAAACTCTGTTGGGGAAACATAATAGGATAACCCTGGGCTTGCTGAGGAGATAATTCAAATCAGAACACATAACAATTTGGTTATTGCAAGTAAATATAATTGGCTTTTACTTATGCATGTTTGAATTTTGTTTATAGCGTAAGGCTCCATACAGTGGAAATGCTACGCGTTTTGGTAGATGCAATGTAATGATGCATGTTTAGTAATGCACTGGGGAAATCACATCAATAATCGGCTGCTGAGAAGACAATGAACTTCCGAATGATTATTCTTGCACATCTGATCTTTGGTAGATAAAAGGCAATCTGAACTTCAATGGGGAAACGAGATTCGGAACCACCAACCTCTTAAGATCGATACCACTAGGGAAGTAACTTCCTGGAGAGCAATACTGCAAAAATAAATTGCAGTTTCAGAGAAAATCTTGAATTCTGGTCAAACTCCCAACTTCCTCGGGAACAAATTCTTTATCTTTTTTTAGAAAGACGAGAGCTTCGTTGGGGATGGAAACTTCTGGACGAAGATAACTTCTACTGGGGAGTATGGAAATTCTTAAATAAAAAGAATTCTACTCAGATCACACTAGGGATAACATCATCAGGGGGGTAAGAGATCTTCACTTGGGGAAGAAACAAACATCTCGGGACAAACTCCACGGAGGATGTCTTCAACAAAATATTCTATCACTGGGGATGAGAGAGTTATGAATGGCACTCCTATACATACCTGACTAGGGAGACAAAACACTTGCTCTACTAGGGAAGAAGAATTCGCTCCACTGGGAAATAATAGATAAGTTACTCTGGCAGGTCCTCGAGATTCAGCTTCGACTGGGGACAAAGACTACCTCATACACCGGGGGCCAAAGCCTTTAGATGATAGCATCAACAATATTTGGTTGCACTGAGTGTAGCCATTTCTGCAAGATTTAAGCTGGAAAGAAGTTCTGTACCGGGGAACATAAATCATTTCATTGCGGATGATGGTCGTCCTCATGAGGATAAAAAATTAGAATCTCCCATGGGTAAGCATGAGTCTCTTCAAGAACTCTAATATAGCAGGCCGCATTAGAGAGAGAGAGAGAGAGAGAGAGAGAGAGAGAGAGAGAGTGCATCTCTCATTGAGTAGGAGAATGCATACTTCATGGGGATAATGAGTGTGAATCTCATTAGGGAAGCCATAGAATGCCGACTTCAAGGGGAGTATACCAAAAATCTCCAGTTGGTGAATAAAACGATTCTTCCGAGAAAACTTGGAAAGAAATAGGCTCCACTGAGAAAGATTGATACTCAAGCGAGAGTACACCTTTACTGGGGAAATACTGCAAAAATAAATTGCACTTCAGAGGAAATTTCGAACTCCGATCCAAATCCCAACCTCTTGGGGAAAATCTCGAACATTTCTTTCTAATGATAAAGATAATCTTGCTGAGAACTTGGATCTTCTGATATAAATCCTTAATAAAAGTGACTTCGACTGGGGGATCAATGAAATTCTTGAATAAAAGAATTCTACCCAGGCCACACATGGAATACCACCATCGAGGGTAACAATATTCACTTGAAGAAGAGAAGGGCGCCTTTGAACCATAAGCTTTGAGGTTCAGAACTCCACCGAGGAAATATTTCACCAATACTCCATCACTGTGGATAAAAGAATTCTAAACAGCATTCGTCCATGCACATTGCCCCAGAAAAATAAGAGACCTGCTCCACTGGGTATAACAAACATGTTAATCAAACATCTCCTCAAGAAAACCTGACTTAGGAAAACTTCCCTAGGGAGGAAAGATATGAACTTCATAGAGACGATGGACGATAACCTCACGAGGGGGATAAATACAAACCAGAGTCGCAGAGTATCAACTTCAAGGGGATATAACAAAGGTATACAATCCAATGAAATGATCTTTCCCATATTTTTCGAAGCAAAGTAGAATACGATGAAGAAGAATATTATACAAGACCTGTTGAAATGCACTTCTTTGAAGATAAGCCCTCTGGAAGGGACAAACTCTTAAACAAACTCTCAACAAGAGTGATGACTTCAGTGGGGATTATGCATGGATATACTTTCAATGGAGAATTCTGTCTGGGTGAGAGTACGCCTTTACTATGGATGAGTGATTATGTTTTGAGCAGAGGTGAGCATTCACTAGGTAAATTGGATCCTATTCTACAGAAATCCTCGTGTTGGTCGCATATAGACCCTTCTTGATTCATTTGCTTGTATGCTTCTTGTCATAAAAGACCAAAGCCACTTGCAAAAAGATAAATTAAGGCAATATGCCCCGTGTATGGAATGGCAACCTTCACTGAAGAATAAAAAATTTGAACTACCAACCACTGGGTAAAAACTGGGATGCAAATTACCATTTCACCATGTCAGTACCGAGGAGGAATTCCACTAAAGAGTAGACTTTGGAGAAGACTCTGCAAAAATAAATTGCAGTCCACTAAAAAGAAATCATCTTGACTTCAAACAACTTCTAAATTTCTGGGGATAAAATCCATTCTCCTCCTGCAGAGAAATGAGGAATGCTTCGCTGGGGAATAAAGATCTCGGAAGAGAAACCCCTTAGAAAACAGACCTTTGTCAAGTAGCAATGGATCCTTTATTGGGTAGAGGCGTCCTCCTAGGGAATGCCATTTCCATTACGTCTTGTACGAGCAAACAACCTCAAATGATCTTTGCATTACTGATTGTATCCTACTGAGGATGACAATACAAACTTCATCTAGAGATAATGATCCTTACTTCTGATGAAGGAACATCACTAAATGAACTTAAGTCTCTGATGAGCCGAGGATAACGATCCTGACTTCTCGACATGCTCTTCAAATTCATGAGTCATTTAGCCTGTTCATGGACTCTATCTGATCAACCCTTGAAGACAAGAAAATTCCCCTGCATAATTCCTTGCCCCAACCTATAGTTCCTTTAAGAAAATTACTTCGAGGGTACTTCATGAGATTTGTACCATAATGATAACCTGCCTCAATATTATGAACTTTGGAACACGGATTCTGGCTAACAAAAGTTGGAGATTGTTTCAACCTACTTAAGTGAATGCCCCTACATCTTCAAATTCTAAAGAGATTCTCCTCTAATCAACGCATTCTCAGAGAGATTTTTCAAATATCAACATAACTGCCCAAATTTGACTGCACTTTGAGGGATAAAATCCCGATTCGAATGCCTCAAATTAGCTGAACACCTACTCGACGTAGTATATTCAACATGCTTTCCCCTACTCAACAAAGTCTCGACAAACCATTTCCCTTACCTCATGCTCACGGAGGGATAAGAAACTTGAGGATTTTCGAAGATAACACAACCTTAGGGTGGCTGGCTTATGTGTTGTACCCCAAAATTTTCCTTCTCATTCCTCAAGGCATCTCTCACAAGGATTCTCAAGATTCAAGCTTGCACAAGTACAATTGGATTTTTCAATATCAAGTTAAAAAGGAAGCTGTTAAAAAAGGGGAAAGTAGATAAAATAATATTTTTGACTAAATTGGAGAAAAACAAGCCTTTTTCAATTCAACTCCTTCGATTGGCCTTTGGCCTCTTTCAATGTAAGCTTGGCTTGCATCCTTCGGCTGGGTGCTGGCCTATGACACGCTGGATTTGATTTACAAGGCAGGAGCTCCCTGCATGCATCCTTTGATTGCATCTTTGGCCTCACAGGGTTCACAATGCAATGGCTACCTATGTGCCTGCTTCGATTGGATGTTTGATGCTTGCATGCCTGTGAAAGCCTTGACCATACGTTTTTGGTACATCTGACCATGACAAACAACAGCCAGTCGCTTCTCGTCAATCAAGTTCAATTGATCCAACCTAGTCTGAATCCATTCGTCTTCATCTAAATCTGCTTCCTTCATTATCCTTAGAGAGGGAATCTGAACTTTGACAGGTAGAACATCTTCCATGCCATAGACCAAGGAGAACGGGGTTGCCCCAATTGATGTTCGAGCTAAAGTACAGTAGCCATGGAGAGAAAACAGTAACATCTCATGCCAGTATTTATACGTTACCACCATCTTTTGCATAATCTTCTTGATATTTTTATTGGCAGCTTCCACTGCGCCATTCGTCTTGGGTTTGTACGGAGAAGAGTTGTGATGCTTGATTTTGAGCTGGGTATAAAGTTCCATAATCATGGCCTTATTAAGGTTGGTTCCATTGTCAGCGATGATCCTTTCGGGGATACTGTAACGGTAGATGATGTTATGCTTGATAAACCTAGCTACAACGTTCTTCGTGACTGAGGAAAAAGAGGCATCTTCAACCCATTTGGTGAAGTAATCAATAGCGACAAGAATGAAATGATGTCCATTGGAAGCAGTAGGTTTGATTTCTCCAATCATATCAGTTCCCCACATTGCAAACGACCACGGAGCGGTCATGACATTTAGAGGAATAGAAGGTATATGGACCTTGTCAGCATAGATTTGACACTTGTGGCATGTCCTTTAGTGATGATGACAATCAGTTTCCATTATGGACCAATAGTAACCAGTCCTCTGGATTTTTTTGGCCATAGTGTGTCCAATAGAGTGGGTCCCAAAGAGGCCATCATGCATGTCTTCCATAATTTTCTCTACCTCCTTCTTGTCCACACATCGGAGTAGAGTAGAATCATGGTTGCGCTTGTACAGGATTTCGTTTCTTAGAAAGAAATTGGCTGAAAATCTTTGCAAGAATTTCTTATCATTGATGGAAGCTCCTTCAGGATATTCTTGTGCCTCAAGATATCTCCTCACCTCAGAGTACCATGGTTTCTCTTGTCAGTGTCAAACTCATAGCAGTGCGCAGGTTCGTCAAATCTTTCAATTGTAATCATAGGAGCTTCGTTGTCCCATTTGACCTTGAACATGTAAGACATTGTTGCCAAGGCATCGGCTAACTGATTTTCTCTCTAGGGAAGTGTTCAAAGGTGATCTCTTTGAAGCATGGAATCAGAGTTAGCACAAGCTCCTTGTAAGGAATCAGGCTGAGATGCCTAATGTCCCATTCTAATTTTACTTGGCTAATCACTAGAGCAGAGTCTCTGAATACATCCAAATGCTTGATCCTTAAGTCAATGGAAGTCTTTAAACCCAAGATGCACGCCTCGTACTCAGCCATGTTATTCGTACAATCGAAGCACAATCTAGCAGTGAAAGGAGTATGACAACCTTTAGGAGAAATTATCACAGCACCAATTCCATTACCCAGAGCGTTGGAAGCTCCATCAAAAGCCGTAGTCCATCGAGATCCTTGTTCAGGTCCGTCATACGGTCCAGGTTTTGCACAGTCAGTCACTAACATGATATTCTCATCCGGGAAGTCAAAGTTCATAAATTGGTAATCATTAACAGCTTGATGGGCCCAAATGATCTGCCAATACGCTTCCTTTAATGGCCTTTTGTGTTGTATATTTAATATAATATTCAGTCAGAATCATTTTCCATCTAGCTATCCGTCCGGAGAGAGCAGGCTTCTCGAAGATGTACTGGATAGGGTCCATTTTCAAAATCAACAAAGTGGTGTGAGTTAACATATACTGTCTTATCCGGCGAGCAGCCCATGCCAGAGCGCAACAAGTTTTCTCGAGCAGTAAATATCTGGTTTCACAGTCGGTAAACTTTTTTCTCAGGTAGTAAATTGCATGCTCTTTTCGGCCAGACTCATCATGTTGGCCCAACACACACCTCATATAATTCTCTAGCACAGTCAAGTACATGATCAATGGTCTTCCTTCCGCTAGAGGCATAAGGATAGAAGGTTCTTGAAAATATTCCTTGATTTTGTCGAAGGCAGCTTGACAATCGTCATTCCATCTGACTACTTAATCTTTCTTCAAGAGTTTGAATATTGGTTCACAAGTAGCAGTTAAGTGAGATATGAAGTAGGCAATGTAGTTAAGACGACCTAAGAATCCTCTAACCTCCTTTTTAGAACGGGTAATTGGCATTTATTGAATGGATTTTACCTTTGCAAGATCAACTTCGATGCCTTTACCACTGACGACAAAACCTAGAAGCTTTCCAGACCTTACTCCGAACGTGCATTTATTAGGGTTCAACCTCAACTTATACTTCCTCAGCCTCTCAAATAGCTTGTGTAGGTGATCGAGATACTCTTCTTCAGTTTACAACCTTGCAATCATATCATCCACATAGACTTCTATTTCATGATGGATCATATCATGGAATAAAGCTACCATATCCCTTTGATATGTTACCCCTGCATTCTTTAATCCAAACGGCATGACCTTGTAACAAAAGGTGCCCCATTGTGTAACAAAGGTGGTCTTTTCCATGTCTTCGGGAGCCATCTTGATTTGATTGTAGCCAGAAAATCCATCCATGAAGGATAAGACTTTATGTTGAGCGGTATTGTCAACCAAGACGTCAATATGAGGCAGAGGGAAATCATCTTTGGGGCTTTCCCTATTCAGATCCTTATAATCTACACACATACGAACCTCTCCATCTTTCTTTGGCACGGGAACAACGTTCACGACCCATTGAGGATAAGATGTCAAAACTAGGAAACCTGCATTGAATTATCTCATCACTTTAGCTTTTAACTTTTCATACATCTCAGGCCGCATGCGACGGACTTTTTGCTTAACAGGAGGACAATCTTCCTTCGTTGGCAGACGATGAACCACAATGTCGGTATCCAACTCGGGCTTATCTTCATACGACAAAGCAAACACTTTAACATAGTAATGTAACATTTGAACCAATTTGCTCTTGATACCATCTTCTAGGTTGGCGCCAATCTTGAATTCTTTCTAGTTTGTCTAGGTACCTAGGTTGATAACCTCGACTCACTATTCATGAGGTTGAATAGCTTTCTCCTCTTGCATCAGCAGCGTGGCTAGTTTTCATGGTATTTCACAATCTTCTCACCTTCATCTTCGGCTTGGTTAATTGGATGTTCGAAGTCATAACTGGCAATAATAGAGTCGTTGGCCATGAGATCCGGAGTGGATGGGGATCTGTAAGTGTGTGTGTGTGTGTGTGTGTGTGTGTGTGTGTGTGTGTGTGTGTGTGTGTATGTGTGTGTGTGCATGTGCATGTAAGATACATGGCTATTGAAAAAATTCAATAAAGAAAAGGAAAGACAAATGAACACAAAAGTTGAAAGCAAAAGGTCCAATGGTTTATATTAAATGATCATATTATAAATAAATATGAACAAAACCCTTACCAAATGGACCATAGTACCCCGGGCAAGGCACATGGCTTAAAAGTCATTGTTTGAAATTAAGATTACAAAACAAAATTTCTTGAATTGATAGAAAACAGTAAATAGTAATTACTCCTCAATGAAGGAGATGGGAGTGAAATCCTTTGCATGCTAGTTGTTGAGATTTCCTTCGGCAGTAAGGTATATCCATTCTTCAGAAGCGCATTCATCATCAGAGTCTTCCATAGCCTTTACTTCATGACTTCCGATGCAGAGAAGTAGCTTTTGCATGCGAGCGCGCCTAACTTCTTTCTGAGCTTTGATGGTGAAACCCAATCCAAATTTCTCTGCTTTAAACGGAATGTTGGAGAGTTGTCCCCAGATAGTAAAACCTCCATCTTCGACCACGGCACGAGCATCTTTAAGCGAAATTGTTCTTGGTACAACTTCATCAGCTTTTGATATGTCGGAGGAGATTTTGGTGGCGGAAACCATAGGTGGAACAATTTCGAAATCCTGGCACGGAGTTTCTATAAACTCACCATCCATTTCCACATATTTGAAGGAATTGAGGTAGCTCACCATAAATTCTTCTTCGCTGTAAACTGTAACGATCTTCCCTTTGACTGGATATTTTAATTTTTGGTGAAGGGTGGATGTTACCGCCTCCGCCCCATGGATCCAAGGGCGCCAAAGCGAACAAGAGTAGCTGGGACAAATGTCCATTATATAGAAGGTGGATTTGAAAATCTTCGAGCCAACTTTAATTGCTAGATCCACCTCTCCATGAACCATCCTTTTAGATCCATCGAAAGCCCTTACAACAATATCGTTTGGCTTCAATACAAGTCCTTCACAATCTAGCCGGTCCAAAGCACCTTTGGGTAACACATTTAGAGATGAGCTACTATCAATTAGGACATGTTCCAGGGTGGTTCCCTTGCATTCAATAGAGACATGCAAGGCTTTGTTGTGGTTCCTTCCCATAGGAGTCAAATCAGTGTCGGAGAACCCTAATCTATTGTCAGTCGTTAAACTTGCTACACAGTTATCGAACTGGTCAGTTGTGGTTTCTTGGGGTACATGGGCTTTCTTCAAGAACTTGATTAAACCTTGGGCATGAGTGTCCGAACAGAGTAACAATAACAGCATGGAGATTTTGGAGGGGGTTTGCCCCAGTTGCTCAACTATTTTGAAGTCACTCTTCTTTATGATTTTCAGGATTTCCTCCATCTCTTGAGTGGAGGATTCTTAAACATCAATATCTTTGGTAGGTGCCTCTATCCCAGCAGGCTCACCTTCTTTCTCTTTGCATCTAGTGTTGGAAATAGACTTATCATTGGTTATACGGACAAGAGTTGTTGTAGTAGTGGGCGGTGAAATATCAAGGGAAAAGATCCTCCTTGTTCTTGTTACTTTACTATAGAACCTGCAATATTAGTAACATCAGCTTCATCTTTGTTGATCCAAGAATCTTGTTTTATCCCATTATAATAAACCTCGGCACCATAGTTCCATGGAACTTCTTTGTCAGAGGAGTAGGGAATAGGCCCAACGGTAGTGATTATTAGAGGAGCAATGGTTGGTTCATTTGAAATCCTAATAGGACCCTTTAAGGGGATCCTAAGAGGCTTGTTAGAGATGGTTATTATGGACAGATCTTCAGTTTTGTTGGTTAAACTTTTGATGGTAGGAATCTTCTCAAACAGAATCTCGCGGCTATTTATTAGGTGTTGCACACCTTCCTTCAGCCGCTTGCACCCATTTACTTGTTGATCACAGCAAACCAATCTTTAGAACAACCGGGGAATACCCTGACTCTCAGAAAATTATCCTTCACATTAGTTAATGGAGTTGTTAAATCCTCAATGGAATAAAAAAATTAGTATCATCAATTGTATTAACACCTTTGCCATAGTTCAGCGTTGGTGCGGTTATCACATTTGGAGTAGCAGGTGGATCAAATTCAATTGTTTTGTCGTCTATCAGATCTTGAATCTTATTCTTAAGATCCTAGCATTGATCAGTTTCATGCCCAGGGTTGTTAGAATTATACGCGCACTTGGCATTTGGATTATACTTAGGTGATGAAATGTTTGCATTGGATGGTGGATCGCGCAATGTCACTAAGTTAGCCTTCAACAGATGGTGTAAGGCTTGGTACAGTGACATGCTTATCCTCGTGAACTTTCTTCGAGGAACTTCGGATCGTTGATTGTTGGATGACTTCCTTTGAGCAGATGGAGGGTTAGAGATTAACACAACATTAACAGAGGGTTAGTGATCCTTCTTGGTATGGGCCCTTTCCCCCATACACATCATTTATTTCCTTCTTTCCAGGGAAGGGCTTCTTTACATTATTGGATGCGGAAGCAGATGTCATGGGAATTTTACCACTCTTAATACTACTTTCTACCCTTTCACCAGTTAGTATCAACTCGGTGAAACCAGACGAAGAACTCCCAATCAATAGGTTGAAAAATGGGCCAGTTAATTTACCCATGAACATGTCAACTAGATCTCTGTTAGTTAGTGGTGGTTGGACCCTACCAGCAAGATCTCTCCATTTTTGTGCGTACTCTTTAAACCCCTCATTATTACCCATTGTCATACCTTGAAGTTGGACTCTGGTTGGCGCCAGATCGGCATTGTATTGATACTAATGATAAAAAGAAATGGCTAGATCTTCCCATGTGTGGATGCGGGAACCCTCCAATTGATAGAACTATTATAGTTGAGTCCCTTCCAGACTCTCTTGGAAGAAATAGACCCAAAGCTTTATGTCGGTAGTGTGTGGCTGTATCTTGCGCACGTAAGACCTTAGATGAAGTTTCGGGTAGGAAATCCCGTCATACTTGGTGAAGACCTGTATTTTGAACTTATGGGGAATGACGACCTCAGGTATTAAGCCTAACTCACTAAAATCTAAACCAGGCACGGCTTGAATTTCAACGGCATTTAGTCTATCCTCCAACTTCTTGTATTTACCCTCAGTCGGAGGATATTGCTCATCAAAGTAATCTTCATCTTCGGAAGCTTGATTATTGGCACCCCTAGCACGGGTGCTCCTTGCCTCTTCGTCTTGATTTTCATCCTCCTCAAACGAATCTTCGACTATTTGTACCTGACGAACCGGACCTCTGAACCTCTTACCCATGTTGATGAAGGCCTTCTTTTTGGTTTTCTTCTTGGCTACTAGCATAGTCATCATCTCTTGTTGCCCCTTAGCCAGGGTCAGCAAGGTCTCTTGGAACTGGGAATTATGTGCTTGCAAGTCTTTCACTATTTGTTCGATATCCATCTTACTGAAATAAACAGTAAAAAGATAAGGAAACCTGTTGTGGAAAACCTGTTTATGTTAGGATGCAAGAAAATGCATATGCAAATGATTTCAAGGTATTAGAAGATTCAAATTGATTACAACATGCCTCTTGGGATTACATTGAAACAAAAACAAAATGAACTAAAATATAATGGCTCAAATTTCCTATGGATGCTTCCTCTTTGGAGCAATATAGGCATTCAGGCTCCTCTCCTCATGAAGTTGTCTCGTGAGCTCCAATGTCTTCTTCTCGCTTGCCTAAAACTGGGCTTCAAAGGTGTCTCACTCCCCCTTTAGATGAATACAAGCTCTTTGCAAATATTCAAGAGAGGTAGGCATATCAGGGTAAAGGACAATATTTGGAACATCTTCTTGGTCAACAAGCTCCATGATGATAGGTAGGATGGCTTTATAAGTCATCATGAGGTTTTGGGCGCGAGTTCGCACCCACTTGAGATAAGGCTCCAAAGGAATGGAGTTCTTATTCCCCAACGTCTTGCTATCAACCTTGTTAACCATGCCCCAAGCTCGTATGAATCTCAGACGATAACCTTGGACATCATTCTCGTAGTCGAATGTGATTCCTTGGACAAGTGCATCATGAGGGCCATCCCTCCTAGCATACCCAAACTGTCGGAAAGCCAAACAAGGATTGTAGGTAATACCTCCCCTAATGCCAAGTAGAGGGACATTAGGGAATTCCCCACAACGATCAATAATAGTAATGTCATCCAAGGATCGAGAACACCAATGAATATCGGCATGCGTGAGTGACATCATCATTTGAGACCATTTCATGCCTTGCTCATTCTTCACAACAAATCAGGGTAGGTGTGAAATAAACCACCTAGCCAACAGAGGAGTGCAATACATAATAAGTCCTCTTCTCTTCATGGTACGAGAGTGAAGAGAATAACAGATATCCCCAAGTAAAGTAGGCACGGGATTGCGAGAGAGAAAAATTTTGATTGCGTTCACATCTATGAGTTGGTCAGGATTGGGAAACAGTACCATCCCATAGATGAGAAGATCCAACACTTCTTAAAAGGCTTGTAAATCTAGAGCATCCCAAAAATCTTGAGGCTTCTCCAACAAAAACTTTGCTAGAAACCCTTTGACACCACTTCTTGTTTCCCAATTTGCCATAATGTCGGATCGTTGCAAATGTAGAGATCGAGCAATCTTCTCAGGTTTTGGATCTCTTTCAATACTGTTGAAGGGTAATTGACCAAGAATAGGAATTCCCAAGAGTTAAGGGAATTCTTGCATATTATGCACAAGTTGGTACTCATAAAAGGTAAAGCAATGGTGTTTAGGGTCAAAGAATTGGAATAACACATGTACCATATCCTCTTCAAAGTTTGTTGTAACCAAGTTAATGAGACGACCATATTTCTTGGCAAATGGAGAATCGTTGGGAACCCTTGATGCTAAATCCTTAAGTTGAGGAGGCACTTTCACAAGGTTGATTCGGATAGTGTTTCTTCGTGCGAGCCATATCCTAAAAAATAACACAAGGATAAATCCCAAAGTCCTTGAAATGGTTAGTACAAATTCCATGGTATGATGTCATGATGTTATGTACATACACAAGCAAAACAAACAAATTCTTAGGTTTAGGATTTCATGAGGTTTCATTGGTAAATAACCTCTTGAAGTTTAGTTGGTTCAACCTATCCTAGAAAGTAATCGGGTTATAGTGGATCTCAATATCATTGATCTTTCTTCATTGGGCATTTTTTCAGTGCAAGCCTCTTTATTGGCGACCAAAATATCCCAAAATTCAGATCTCAATAAGCATAGTATTGAGTATCAACCAACTTCTAACTGCACCAAAGCCGGCTAACTCACTACTTCCTAATGGACAAGTTGTCTAATTAAAGATTATAAGGTTCTTTAGTGCTTCATGACATCACTTAGTGGCCACATATTCTCCTTAATTCGCCATAAGGGATACCGGTACCCACAAATATGTCACACTAACATAGCTATTGTTTCAACCATATCGGTCTACTTTGTACAGTCTCCACAATTTTTGCTATTTACCTAATGGTGTTTCCAGATCTAGGTAGAGGATCAACAAAAACCCAAACAAGGACCCACAAATGTAAAGCAAACAAATCAAAGAATGAAAGCAATTTAAATGTGACCTAGCTCTAAGGTAACCCCACTTTTAAGTTATTCCCCAACAGAGTCACCAATTCTGTAATATGGTGGGAGAACTAACTTAGTATGTTTTGCATTTGATCGCAATTGTTGCGGATAGCAAGAGTCGCAAATGACTTTTCTTTTATCCAATAAGGAAAGGGTGAAAAGAACAGGAAATTCCTTTGAGATATTTTCTTGAGTTCGGGGAGTAGGTTATGAAAAGGGAAGGTGTTAGCACCCTTTTCATCCATAGTTATCTATGGGATCTTAGTTTCTTGCTAGATCACTTTTAAAATTGCATTGTTTGAAATGTGTTTGTGGTGGGTTTTGAAAGTATTTTTGAAAAACGCCTTCGTTTAGGCAAACGTTGTAATGATTCTCGTCTCTATAAGAATGCATACAAAGTGTTGGACTTTTTGAAAATATTTCATGTTTTGAAAGTGTTAGGTGTGTTTGAAAATATGTTTTATTTTTGAAGATGGATTGTGAGCAAGCAACCAAGAACGCTCTACCTACTTAAAAGTCTTTTGTTCATTTATCTCTTCCTTTGATATTGTTATCTCACTATTGATTGGTAAGTAACCCTATCTTTGGATGTGAAGGGACGGGCGTGGGTCATCGTATAGTCATAAGATGCAATGTTTGTGAGATACCTTAGCATTTTTCTTAAGAGTCTAAGATCATTTTGAAGGCAACATTCGAAGCGCCATCGAGGGACTATGATCTTGTATTTTTTATTGTTATTGCTAAGATACCTCACATGTGTAACATGACCATTTTTAAGGCAACAAAATGGAGTTAAACCCTAGAGGTGCAAAGTGTGCAAGTGTTTTGTATTTTATGCTTGATTTATCTTGTATTAGGGTTTTCTAAGTATTGATTTTATCTTTCTATACAAATCCTAATTTATTACAATTTATATGAATGCGATAAATTGTGAAAAGTAAATGTCCTACACTATTACATTATTTGGGGATGGGGTATACATATTTACAAATGGGGATTGCAAGAAAATTAAATCCTAATTCACTATTACAACCATATTGAATATATTGTATAAGAAATGAATAAATGAACATAATGTACAAGGATAATGGAAAAAGAAATGAATTTGTTTGGTTTGGATTTTGTTAAGAAAAGATTTTGACCTAATTAACTAAATAAGGATAATTAATTAAAATAGGAAAGTTAAACTAAGTTTAAAATGAAAAGATAAGAAATTAAACAAATGAGCATTTTTTAGGGTTTTTTGTATGAAAAGAGTTTTAATTCTAATTACATTAACATAAAAAGAAATTAATTAATTAAAAATAAATAAAACTAAATTCTAAGTTAATTTTAAATTAAATAAAAATAAATTAAACTCTAGTCTAAATATTAATTGATTAAAAAAAGAAAATAAATTTGTAATAAAAATATTTTGGTGATTTTTGTCTTGAAAAATAAAATAAGTATATAGTATGAGAAATAAAATATTTTTTGTCTTTGTTATTAATAAAAATATATAAAAAAGTAAAATAAAATAAAAAAGGTCAGGGTGTAAAATGGGTTGGGAGTATATGTTAGAAAAAAAACAGTTCATTTGTTGTAGGCCTAAAAGCCTGTTTTTTTGTATAATCAGTAAATAAATAAATAAAGTAAAGGGCTTGCCTGTTATGAGTGAGACTGGGGGGTAGGAACTCAGCAAAAATCCCAGGCCCAAAATCTCTAGGCCCGGGCGCGCTAGCTGGGATCAAAAAAAGAAAAAAAAATGTTAGTGAAAAATGAAAAATGGCAGCGCTGGGGCTCGAACCCACACCTTCAACATAATACGTGTGTTGCCTTACCACTGGGGTGGCTATACATCCGGTAAATAAAACAAAACCATAAAAATATATCAAAAAACACTTCCATGGCCTAAAATTCATCTTCAACCTTGCGCCAGCCAGACCATCTATATCTCATTCATTTCTCAACAAAAATGGAAAATGCAAACATGAAAGTTGTAGCAAATTCTATCACGATTTCAGAAATATAAATCACTAAAACTATAAATCAAAGATGAATGAGAATTTTGCTGACCCTGATTTAAACCCTAATTTTTCTAGAAATTTTAAACTCAAAATTCTCTAAGCTCGTGCAATATAAATGAAAAGTATGGACATAGTTAGCTTCAGGGCAATGATATCTATATTTTGTCTTTGAAAATGCAAGCCTAACAATGCATAAATAATGAGATGAAAAGTCAAAACTCACCTTACAGTTGAAGATCGTGTTTTGAGTTAGAGGTTGTTTCAAGTGATGGTGATGATTAGGTTAGCTTCCTCAAGTTCCCAGGAAGCTAATGCATCCCTTACTTGATGTTGGGAGTGCCTGGGTCGTGCTAGAGAAGTCCAAGTGCAAAGCTCTATTTTTGAAAATGGAGGATGATGTAAATGGTGTTAGAATTTGCAAACAGGTATTGGGATAGTTTGTGTGTGATGTTTAGAAGTTTGTGAATGGTTTGGCCAAAAAACGCGTGAGGCAATTATGAGTTGGGTGTTAAAAATCAGAAATGACACAAATATTTATGCAATTTCTGGATTTGGGGAGTTTAAGGGAGTTTTTGGGGCTTGTAACTCGTGTCCTAAGCTGCATAAGAGTATCTTGATATATATGAAATGGTTTGGAGAGTTGAGATTGTCAAGTTACCAAGATCACATGTTATGGCATTTTGCTTGTTTTTGAAGCAAATTGGAAAACCAAAATCACAATGCATGGTACAAGCTACGTAGAGTGGTTGAATTACTTTAAACATGCCTCTTCTGAGTTTCTAGGTTGAGTGTGAGCAGAAGAATCCATTGAGAGGCTCAAGAAGGGTTGACATTTGCAAAATCATACTTCTCCAAAATGGAAGTCTTGCCTTTCTTCAAAAAATGGCAAGTTAACTTAGATAAAATCTTGGATTTAATGGATAATAGCCATAAAGTTTGTGTAATCTTCTGATTATGGAGAGATTTAGAGACTTGGAGGCCTTCAAAGCAAGATTACAAGGCATGGCTAAGAGATTTGAATTCTTGTTCATCATGGAAATGGCCTATAATTCAAGAATGAATGTCCAACTTCTTGTCTTCGATTCTCTTAGCTCAAACATGATCTTAATGAGTTCTTTTACATTTTGGAAATCTTTTAACATCCTCTACAACATTCATGTTGGACATTTTTGAAGAATCACTTTGGAACCATGTGAAACTTGGCCAAGAAGTTAGGTCAAAAATCTGCCTAACTAGGGCAAAATTTCACTAAGTGTTTTTGTTTCATGGACATGTCTTTATGAATTTATATCTTAAAATCCAAGAATTTATAAAAAAAAAGTTATGTCTTACAATGTTTTATATCTCATTGATATATACAACTTTCATGTTGGAAGTTTTCCTTGAACCATCTTACATCATGGTGAAAATTTGGCACAAAGTCGTGAAAAAAGGTTAACTTTTCAACACTTAGAAAAATTTCTAAGTCTTAGAATTTTGACTTTTCAAAGATAATTTTGACTTTTTGATTTCTTGATGAACAATCTTCATATTTTGACATGTCTTGATAAAATATGATTTTTTTAAACTTGATTTTGATCAAAAAGTCAAAGTTTGACTTTTCAGTGTACAGTTGACTTTTTCATCAATTGACTGAAATTCATCTATCAATCCAATTGATCATGAGAAATGTTTTGAACCATGCCATTAGTTCAAAATTATGTATTTGAAATCTTGATATAATGTATCAAACCAACAAATCATGCATTAGGCCAAAAATCAAAAATTGAGCCTTCTCAGTTAAAACTCTAATTTTGACCATTTTGCCCTTTTTGGTGATCTGATCAAAATTCTTGAGGAATTATGATCCAAATATGACCAATTGATATTTATGAGTTCAAAATGTTGATATGGAACAAAAACTATGAAGTTTGACTGTAAATTGACCACAATTGACTTTTTGCCCAATATAGTTGATTTTAGGTCAACTCATCAATTGACTGAGCAAAAATGTGATCCAAAGCTTGAAACTTGACATGAGAAATATTGAGAGTCCAAAATGATCCATGAAAGTCATATGTGGCACTAAAAGTCCATTTTTCCTAGTGCAAACTCAAACCCTAATTTGAGTCATCAGTGCTTGAGGAGGTGTATTGAGCTGATCCATCATTGGGCCTTCTTGAACTAATGGATATCTTGTGAGAGAAATCTTGAGAAAATGAGAGGGAAAATTTTGGGGTACAACAGAAACGTTAGAGGTACAGTAGGGGGAGACCTAGTTTGTACCAGGTTCTTCTGGATCAAAGTTGACAACAACTATGCATAACTCATCAGAATAGGACCAAAATCTTCTCTTTTTTGACCCTGCCCTTGATTACCTTGATAAGGTGTCTTCTGATACGCAACTGCAGTCGGAGCTACATTGAAAATAGAAGTTATTGAATCAAATTGTTGTTGATGCTGATGACGTCTTCTTGGAGGTCTAATTCTTCTCTCTTGAATAACAACATTCATATCTCCCTCTTTCTTTCTAGAAAACCCATATGATGGCTTCTCTGTACCACTAAAACTTTCATCTTTCTACAATCGTCCTTCCCTGATGGCTTCCTCTAGATGGACGTCCATACTTACCATTTTAGTGAAATCACTTGGTGTAATTGCCACCATTCTTTCATAATAAAAAGAATCAAGGGTTTTAAGGAAAACCTTAGTCATTTCTTGCTCTTCCATCGGAGGTACCACTTGGGCAGCAACCTCGCGCCAACGCTACATATACTCTTTAAATGATTCCTAATATTTCTAAGCCATTGCTCTCAACTGGTCATGGTCAAGCGCGATACACATGTTGTACTTGTATTGTTTCACAAAAGCTTCACCCAAGTCATTGAATGTATGGATGTTGTATTGTCCAATCCCATATACCATTTCAAGGCAGCGCCAGTCAAACTATCCTAGAAGAAATGAATAAGTAAGCATTGATCATCACTATGAGTGGACATCCTTCTGATATACATCACCAGGTGGTCACGGGGGTAAGTGTTTCCCTTGTACTTCTTAAATTCTGGTACTTTAAACTTTGTTGGCACTTTCATATTAGGAACTAAGTAGAGATCACTGGCATTTTGTTTGAATAACTCTTTCCCTCTTAGGGCCTTCATTTCTTTCTGCATTTTATTGAATTGATCTTTAAATTCGTCCATTATGTCATAGAAGCCCAATGTTTCACTTGATGGAGGAGCAACATTATAAATCTCATCATTAATTATAGGAACAATATTCACCATAAAATGTGTAGTAACAATGACAGGTTGAACAAGTGGAGTAACTTGAGCAACAGGGTTGTATCCTTCTGGCATGTAACCTTCAGGCATTCCCCACAGATAACCAAGAGGCATACGGTGTTGAGCAATAGTAACAACTGGAGTAGCAGAGACAAAAATGGACAACACTTTAGAAATGACAGTCGTCTATTGTGGTTAAGCCACAAAAGGATGAGAAGAAGGTGGTGGCTGATTCTGAGCTGCCACCAACGATTCCACCAAAGCAGTAAATGTGGCCATACCAGTTCTCAAAGAATTCACTTCCTCGCGAAGCTCGCGATTATCTTGTTCAAGGTTTTCCATCTTCCTTCTAGAATTGACACGGGTGTTGTACTGGTGAGACAACTTACTAAATGAAGCAGAGAAACAAATAAGACACCTAGAAGAAAACAAGAATGCAAAACTATGTGCGAAATGATGTGTGACATGCAAAGCACATAATTTATTTTGCTTATTTTAGATTTTCCAAGGAACTTAAAGAACAATTGCAAATATCAAAGAAGAAACATATTTTTTGGCAAACCGAATAAACTTGTTATATTAATAACTTTGGAAGGGATTACGACTTTTCGTAGAAGTTTCAAAAATCCTGAATACAAGAGAAATAAAGATAGAATCTAAAAAATCTAAGAAGCTAAAGCTGATGAAAATCCATCCACGCGCTGACGCTTTCCTTTGAGTCTCTCTATTTGGCCCTTCAATTGCTTGTTCTCTTTTGCATACTTGCTGGCGACTTCCTTCCATCCACTAGAAGTGGGAGATAAGTGCTCAACAGGACCTGGCTGAGTGCTAGAGTAAAACAAATCCTCTTGCTTCTCCATCATCTCAATGGCATGTGTCTCAATAATCTCAAACAAATCATCCTTCTCTTTCAATTCCGTGGAGTATGACACTTCCAAAGCCTGATACCTATTCTTCCATGCTTCTCTCTCTTGTTGCATTCTGACCAAGGAAAGTTGAAGTTTTATCCAAATCGTCTAAAACGGGAGGAGTAGTCGTCATAAACATGTCAGCTAAAGGTTCTTCACGAGAATAAGGCATCTTCAACTGAATTGACCTTGTTTGTACCCACCAGAGATGAAGCTCTAAGGAAATATCTCCTCTTGGTCCCAAATATTTTCTACCCTTTCTATGAATATGGGCTAAGCTTTTTCAATCTCTTTCTTAGCTTCTTTGTGATCTTTTTGTTCTTGGAGAAAGAAACCACTCAGATGAATGTTACTTGGCTTGTCTCTCATTGGATATCCAAGTTGGAGGCGTGCAAGAATAAGAGTGTAGTTAATTCCTCCCTTTGTACCAAGAAGAAGCAAATTGGAAAAACACCACAACTATCAATAATCTTTAGATCATAACAAGCATGATGATACCAATCAATGTCAGGATGAGTGAGAGCCATAATCTTTGGTACCCAACATGGTTCCTTCTTGATATCCCAAAAAGCAGCGGCCCGGGGCAAGTGAGAAATAAACCACTGGTATAACAATAGTGTGCAATAGATGATTATCGCTTCTTGGTATAAATTCCAAAGATGGATGGAATAATAAGTATCTCCCAGCAGTGTAGGGACTGGATTCCCAATCATAAAGATCCTAATGGCATTAACAAGCACAAACTTGTTGATGTTAGGAAATAAGAACAAAACATAGGCAAGCAAAGAAAATATGGCTTCAAAGGCAACTGTGTTCTTCATCCTGGAAAAGTAACGAGCTTTCTCCAATAGAAACTGAGCAAGTAAACCTCTGATTCCTTCTTTGGTAGTCATGTTAGCCTCAATCTCAGAATTCCTCAGGTGAGTTATGATGGCAATCTCATGAGATTCGGGCTCCATTCCTAAACCAGAGAAAGGAATATGATCGATGATAGGTAGACGCTGAAGCGGTAAAGGGACAAGCAAAAAGTAAAGTATTATTTTAGCGAGTGATATTTAGGTTATATCATATCTTGTCTACAGAGATTGGTTATCGAGTTGCCATTCGGCAAATCATTCGTTAATGAGTTTGGGGGGTTTGAATGGAAAGGGTAAATGTTATCAACAGAAAATAAATGTAAACAAAAATAAAAGAAAAAGGAATAACTTATCAAGAGTGCATATATACTAATCCTCACAGACTAAAACCTATCGACCAATTATACTCAACCTACAATAATCATCAATGTCACCATGTATCACTCACAACCTAAGTCATTTCTAACCCAAATTGAGAGGCTTATTGTATCACCTCGGTAGCAATCTCTCAACCACCTCAATAACACAAAAGTCTACCTTGCTAATCGCGTCGATGATCTCTCAGAGTGACCCAACCAACACAGAGGCATTAATCACAGAAACCCAAGTGAATGTCAACTCTAAATTTATCTCTAGAGTCCAGAAACTAACAGACTATCATCCTAGATAAGAATTCAAGTAGTATATGTCTATAACAACCCAAATCCAAAGCACAAAGAAAAATCCAAGACAATACTCGACCAAGATTTATAAAGAAAGTTTTATTTAGCACAATGGGAGACAAATGTATATGAGTTCAAAGTAAATATATGTACAAACTTAACTATAAGAGAATACACAAAGAAAAAGAGACATGAACCAGAAATCTACTAATTTGTCAACACCGATCGAAAAGCAATCCACCCCGGATCATCCCTATGCAAGCTCCATAGTTTGTATCTAAGCTAATCCACTACAAAAATGATATTGATGGAGTTGTGAAATCAAAAACCACACCCAAAACCATCACCGTGCAAAATGAAATGAAAATGAAATATAAAGAAAATATGTTCCGCGACCATCGCCCGACGACATAAACACGTCGCCCGACGATGCTGCCTAAACTATTGTCCCAGACTACGCCATGTAGGCAACTGGCCACAAATATCTTCTTTCGCCCGGTGATAGACTCACGTCGCCCGGCGCTACTATTCTTCCTCTCCCAGTGACATAGCAGTGGAGCAAGGCAGACCCAACTGGAAAATTGACTCCAACCTAATGCTCCATTGTCTCCTGGTGACGCAGACACGATGCATCTTGCTCGGCCATCACCCAGCGATACACACCAGTCCCACAACATTTGTTGCTTTCTTGGCACAACTTCAATTGGCTCTCTCTTCTTGGCCTTATTTATTTATCGATCCGAAAATGCATCTTAGAGCTTTTATTCCTCTTTATCCAACAATGCTCAAATACTTACAAAATGAATATACTACTATAAAACGATACATTATGTACATGTAAACACAAATATATACGAACTAAATAAATTTACACAAAAGTTGGGTTTATTCAACCGATATTAACCACAAAGAGTCGATAAGTGCAACAAAAAGTATAATACAAAAATAGCTACAATTTTCACTTATCAAACTCTCCCCATCTTGAACTTGTTTGTCCTCAAACAAGAAACAAACAACTCGAAGAAACAAAAACCATCAACCAAAGAATCACGAATCGACAGGTTTTAAAAACGGAGAACAAATGCAATGGTTCAAATGAAAAATAATACACACAAAGTAAACACTTACCACTAAACTACGACTATAACATAAACACGAAACAAATGCTAAATACAAAAATCGTGCCAAACATTCTAAAACAACACTAGTTGACAAATGAATCACACCTAGTAAAATCAATCATAGGTAGATAACAAACACACAAAAATGATGTATTTTCACTCATCCAACAACCTTTCAAAAAAAGATTAAATTATGCACTCATCCAAAAATTCATGTTGAAGACATAAAAGTAAGAACCACAAGGGCTTTTCAAGGTTGTAATGTGGCTTGGTTAAAAAACAAGGGATAAGTCCTAAAGCTAATCGAAACAAAAACTTTCCTTAACCTAAGGGAGTGATCAACTCACAAAGACTCAAGCAACACAATTTCAATTAAACTTCTTCTTCATTCCAAATTTCTCAAACCAATCACAATACTTATTCGCACAATTATTCGAACTTTTTTTGTTTTTCTTTTTTTTCACATCTTTTTCAATTATTTTCTTTCTTTTTCTTTTCTCATAAATTTGTTTATATTTACAACCTCATAGAAATTACAACATAAGCACATAAACATTTCTCTCCCCAACTTGAATTAAACCATCATCATAATATGAATACTCCCTACTTTCTAAGGCAAGGCAAAAATTCAAACTATAAATCATAGTTAAGGGTTCAAGAAAATAAAGAATCAATATGCATTCAGAAAGGAAAACCAAAACTCATAGATAAGCATTAGGTTCAAAAACAATACAAACGTTGACAAAAAGGCTAAAAATGGGTTATAAAAGTCCACACACTCACAAGGTGAATCGACTATTTGGCTAGGTAGTTATGCTCAAAATCAAACAAAAATGCCTTGATCCTTTTCATGCATTCATACAATCAACACAAAATAAAAGATTCAGCATAATAAAATCCAGTTAAAACAAGAATTTTGGTCTCCAGCATATATGAACAATGGAAAGCTACCTTACAAAAAGGGTAGGAACTAAAGTGATTCACAAATGAACAAGTATACAAAAGAATGAATGGTATAAAAATTGTAAAAATACTAAGTATCATGAATATGCTAAAGTATATAAAGCGATAAACACATACCTCGAACATGTACAAAACCTTAACAAAATCATTAACACGCGTCTGAGTGCAGCATCGTGTGATAACTACTTCCGGGTTGCTCCGTCATAGTATTTACACTACACCTAAAAGGCCAAGACTGGTTAAGGGTTCTACATTTCACAGCTTCATTGGCTCCCAGGTCGAAAGCAGTAATGTCTTCCCGATTGCTTGATAAACAAATACTACAATCAAAGGGATCTTCATTGAGTGGGGGATTGCATGTCTCTTTTTTTAAGATTACTCCCTCAAAGTTAACATGACTATACCGCCTGTGAATCTTCAATCTGTGACATATACACAAGGATAGAGTCGTAACACGATGTCAGCCTCAATATTTTTCGTGTATTTCATGACCGGACACGGCATCCCAACAAGAGAAAATTTAAATTCGGGGAGCTTATGTACATCCCAGAAATATTAACCCCGACCAGATTATAAAGTCTTCTAAAAAGAGGACAAGACTAGTAAACCAGCCCATAATAGGGAAGAAGTGTCCGGGGGGAGGTGCAACTCGCCTTTACAGTCTATGCGATCATCACCTCTGGATAGCAGCCCACATGTTCTACTTGCTCGGATGATACTACTAACCAGAGCTTACTTACCCATAAATCGGACAATAACTCGACTTATTAATAATTGTGACCGTCGCTAGCGCATTATAGCCAATGTTACACAGCTTTGAACACCTTCATTCATGGTGACGACGATTGTTATGGAGTTACAGGGCCCAAGGGCCATACCTTGATTAAGGCTCTTAAATGATGCTAAATGAATACTATATAATGGGCTCTCGACAGAGGGATAAGTAAGAAAATTTTCTTGGGAAATATGCACTACTAGCGTAGCTCCTACATCCCCATACAAACGACAACAAGCTACCTTTGAGGATATCCTTATTCATATAATGAATTCAACCATATATTGTTCCTATGCAAGAACAATATATGTGTTTGGTTCTTGAGTGCATGACTAGATTTTTTTGTTAAGTTTATAGCACCAGTGTTGTCACATTTCAACAAAATGCCTCTAAGATTTATATTGTAGTGGCTAAGTTGTTTCCTTTACCAAAGGATTTGTGCATAATAAATTCTTGTTGTAATGTACTATGCTTTAGCTGTACTGAGAGCCACACATGCTTGCTTTTTGCAGGACCACGATACAAGAGTGTTTCCAAGAATATGACATGTACCGCTTGTGCTTTTCTGGTCAGTTTTACAACCTGTATAATATGAGTCAGAATAACCAAGTAAATAACATACACTACATTTATGATACCATAGACCTACGTTTGTTATTCCTTTAAGATACTTCATGATTCGCTTCACAGAGGCAAGATGTGATTCCTTTAGATTTTCTTGAAATCGAGTACAAAGGAAAACACTAAACATAATGTTAGGACGACTTTCCGTCAAATATAACAATGAACCAATTATTCATCTACTTTGTAATATCAATTGAAACACCAAATTCATATTTATCTACGTATGTTCCGGAGCCCATTGGAGTAGTCATTGCTTTGAAATTGTCCATATCAAATCTTTTCAACAATTATTTGCAATACTTGAATTGGTTGATGAAGATGAAATTATTTAATTGCTTAATTTATAGTCCAAGAAAATAATTCATCTTACTCATCATAGACATCTCGTACTCTCCATACACCATCACTGGAAATTCTTCACAAAGATCTTTATTTGTTGAACCTAATATGATGTCATTAATATAGACTTGAACCAATAAAGTATGCCTTTTGATTTTATTAATAAACAAAGTTTTATCAACATTACCTTTTTCAAGTCCTCTTTCGCATATAAACTTTATAAGTCTATCATACCTTGATCTTGGTGCTAGCTTTAAGCCATAAAGAGCTTTGAACTTGAAAACATGTGAAGGATTCTTGAATTCTTCAAAACCAGGAGGTTGTTTGACATAGACTTCTTCATTAATGTATCCATTCAAGAAGGCACTCTTGACGTCCATTTGGAAAAGCTGAAAATTTAATGAACATGCATAAGCAAGTAATAAACGAATAACTTCTAACCTAGCAACTGGAGCGAATGTTTCTTCAAATTAGGTTCATTTTTCTTGATTATAACCTTGAGCCATCAATCTTACTTTGTATTGAACTATTATACCATTCTCGTCAAGTTTGTTCTTAAACACCCATCTGGTACTTATGCTGTGTTTATCAATTGGCCTAGGAATAAGTTGCCAAACTTGATTTCTCTCTAATTGATTTAATTCATCTTGCATAGAAATCATCCATTGGTCGTCTCCTAATGCTTCATCAATCTTGGAGGGTTCTATTTGAGAAACAAATGCCATATTCAAGCAAGCATCTTTGAGATTTAGTCTTGTTGGAACGCCTTTGCTTATGTCACAAATTATTTTGTCAATTGGATGATCACGATGGGTTCTCAATTCTTGAGGAAGATCACTTTGATTTGTCTCTTATTGTGAAACTTAATTTGGTGTTTCGGTTGATTTACATTGTTATCTTTAGCAACTTCTTCCAAAGGCATTTCTAAAGTATCATAATCATCACAAGCAACTATATCCGCCTTAGAGGTGGTAGATTCATCAAAGGAAACATGCATAGATTCTTTGGTAGTTAAAGTTATTTTATTATAATTCTATAAGCTTTACTAGTGAGTGAGTAACCTAGAAATATGCCTCCTTCGGATTTCTCATCAAACTTACCGAGATTTTTTTTGTCATTGTTGAGGTCAAAACACTTGCATCCAAAGATACGAAAGTGAGCAATGTTTGGAGTTCTTCCTTTGAAGAGTTCATATGGAGTCTTTTTCAAGATTGGTCTTATATAGCCTGATTACTTACATAACATGTCATACTAACTGCATCTGCCCTAAAATAATTTGGTAGACTTTAGTCACTAAGAATTGTTCTGGAAAGTTCTACAAGAGATTTATTCTTTATTTCTATAACTCCATTTTGTTGTGGAGTCCTTGGTGCTGAAAAATTATGAAAGATACCATATTCTTCACAAAATTATTCAAACAATGCATTTTTGAACTCCCCGTCATGGTCACTTCTAGTTGATGCGTCTTCAATGACTTTTCATTTAGTACTTACTTTGTATACTTCTTAAATTATTTAAAAGCACCACTTTTCTGCACTAGAAATAAAGTCCACAAATATCTAGAATAATCATAAAAATGACGGATACATATACATTACCTCTGAAGCTTCTTATTCTTGAAGGACCAAACAAGTCCATGTGCAACAATTGAAGTGGCCTTATTGTTGATACCATATTCTTTGGCTTGAAAGTTAATTTATTTTGTTTTCTCTTTTGACAAGCATCACATAATTTATCTTTGACAAACTTTATCTTTGGTAAATCAATGACTAGATAAAGTTTGGCTAATTTGTTTAAATGTTCCATATGAATATGGGCTACCCTTTTATGCCAAAGCCACACGTCATTGTTCTTTACCAAGAGATATTATATTTTCAAACATAAATCATCTAAAGGCATCATAAAAATATTATTGATTATTTTACCTTTGAATTTTACCTCATGAGTGGCCTCATCTTCCATCAAGCATTCATCTTTGGTGAACTTAATTTTGAAGCCTTTGTCACAAAATTGGCTTATGCTTGGAAGATTATGCCTTAGTCCTTCAACATAAAGTAAATCTTCAATAGTTGTGAGAGGTAGTGCTACAACTTTACCAATGCTAAAAAAATTTTCCTTTGTTGTTGTCCCTATATGTGACATAACCCTTGGCTTTAAGCACTAGATTTGAAAATTTACTTATATCTCCCGTCATAAGCTTTGAACAACCACTATCAAGATACCATAGATTTTTAGTGGTCTTCAAGCAATCCTACAAAGCAAATCAAGTTTTTCTAAGTACCCAATATGTCTTGGATCCTTCTGAATTAGTTTCTTTCTTAACCGACACATAATTCCCACTTTCCACACTAAAGTTTCTAACATAACAAGAATTAGTTGTATGGCCACTTATACCACAATAGAAACATGTTATAACAAAATTAATTCTATATCTAGAAGCATAATATTTATTTTTAGTAATTCTCTTCTTAGGATGATGATTAACTTTTTGTACTTTATTCACTTTCTCTTTGGTGGATCGATCACTTTCCTTAACAAAGATAGTTTTACTAGTGCTTGGTTTATTAAATTTGTAATAACCAAGTTCATTTTTATTATTGGAATATCTTTGTTGACTAAGGACTTTGTCTAATCCAATTTTTCCTTTTTCATACCTTTCAAGACTCTTTTAAATTAGACAATTTGAAAATAAAGTGAATCACACTCTTTGTATGTAAATTTTTGTTTGTCTTTTTCAAGAAATTTTGTTTTTCTACTTCAAAATATCTTTATATGGTGTCAATCCTTTATTTAAGAGATAAAATTTGTTTCTTTTGTGTGATACCGTTTTATATAGAATTTTACATTCATTGAGTAATTCATCAATAACACATTGTGCATCATCATTATAAGATGATTCATTACTAACCTCTTCTTCTTCATCATCATCAAAATGGTGTGATACCATCAAGGCAAGATTTACACATTCTTTGCTTTCCGAATTTATGTTATTATCTTACCATACAATATAGGCTCTTTTGGACTTTGACTCCTTTCTTTTTTTGAAACTACTATTCTTTGAAATTTTTGGATAATCTTTCTTTATGTGTCCTTGCTTCCCATATTAATAGCAATTGATATTTTTTGTTGATGTAGAGGTTTCTTTCTTGTTAAACAATTTCTTCTTTTTCACAAAGTTAGAATTATCATTACTATCAAAAAATTACCTAACCTTTTTACAAGAAGCATCAAGTTCTCATCCTCTTCCAGATTATCTTCTTTTTCAACTTCCTTGGAATCAAACTTTAATGCAACGCTTTTGGATTTCTTATCTTTATTGTCATGCTTTTCTACTCTTCCAAGTCATGTCTCATATTCTTAAAGTTTTCCAAATAACGTTGCAAAATTCATTATGGATAGACTTTTCTTTCCGGATATTACCGTCACTTTTGGTTGACATTCCCTGGTTAAAGTTCTATGAACTTTAAGATTAAGTTCATCGTTAGTAAGAGTCTTAACAAGTTCCTTTAAATCGTATTTCCAATGCAAGAATCTTTTCTGAAAATCGAGGATTCTCCGGGCTACATTCTGAATAACTCATACTCTTGACTCAAAGTGTTCAATCTAGATTTTTTAACTTCAGCAGTTCCTTCATGAGTTTCCACCAATCTACCCCATATTTCTTTTTCTGTTGTGCATGTTCAAATACAAAAGAACTCATCCATGATAAGTTCCCCTTAAAGAAGATTGATTGCTTTCTTGTCATTTAGAATTTTTTTCTTATCCTCTTCATCCCATGAACTTTTAATTTTGGGTGTGCCTACACCATTTACAACACTCTTAGGCAAATATGGGCCATTGATAACAACTTTTCATATTTCTTCTCATTATGTCTCTAGATGTGTCTTCATATAGATTTTTCAAAAGTCGAAGTATTCACTACAAAACAATGGAGACTTGTTATTGCTACCACCATCTCTAAAAATTGGATTTGCATTTGTGGAAGCCATTCTGGATCTTTAGAGGTTACTTTGGAAAGAAAAAGATCTCTATAATCTCCACAGTTGTCCAATTCATGAGTTCTTTTCATGGGGCACATTCATGGATGAAGTTAGATTCCCTTTTGATGTTGCTCTTGTTATATATCATTGCCATTTGTCCGCCATGCTCTACTCCTTTGTTGACGAAGGTCTCCTGGATGGGAGGAAACTGTGTTTTGCCTTTTGGAGTAACCTTTGATAATTTGTAGCCCAAACCAAAATTATTATTCTTCTCGGGTATTTTCGTGAATTTACCCCAACCTTTTGAGGTACCATTTTCCACAGCTATTTTCAAATCTCTCCATGAAGTCACAATAGGTTTCTTGATTTTTTTTTACCGGTAGGGTTACCATTGAAGCAACCTCAAAGAATTGAAATGGTGTTGTTATGCAGTCTTCGTCCATACTGATATGTTTGTAGGACTCTATGTGACTTACAAAGATGTCTTCTTCACCATCGATTATAACCAATCTTCCTTTAACGAGGAACTTCAATTTCTGATGTAAAGTTGAAGTGACTGCCCCTGCTGCATGAATCTAGGGTAGTCCAAGTAAACATGTTTACGTTGGTTCTATATCCATGACATGAAAAGTGATATAAAACATATGCGGCCCGATCTTGGAAGGAAGTTCCACTTCTGCAAATATTTAACTTTGAGAACCATCGAAAGCTTTAACTATCATAGAACTTGGTCTTATAACAACACTATCTAGTGTTAACTTCATCAAGTTGGATTATGGTAGCACATTAAGGGCAAAACCAGTATCGGTGAGTACCCTAGACAGGCTTGTAGTACCTATTTGAATAGAGATGTGTAATGCTTTGTTGTGAGCTCGGCCTTGTGGAGGCAACTCACTGTCATTAAAACCTAGATATGATCCAAATGTTAGATTTGCCACAACATTGTCAAAATGATTTACTGCAATTTCTTCTGCGACATAAGTAGAACTCTGAACCTTCATTAGAGAGTCTCGATATGCTTCTGAGATGAGGAGCAAAGAGAGTATTTAAATCTTGGTTGGGGTTTGGTAAAGATGATCCACCACCTTATAATCACTTAACTTGATTATTTTTTCAATAATGCTTCCGCCTCTTGGTCAGTAAAATTCTTGCTTGGAGGTTCTTGTTCTTGACTTTCCTCCAACACAACTTTTCCTTTATCTTTTACCAAATTATCATTCTTATTTTTCACCACATCATCATTCTTATTTTTTTATTCGAAGCTAAAGATTCGACCACTGCGAGTCATGCCCTATGTTCCTACTATATCTGAGATTGCAGGTCCTTTACTTGTCGATGGCTCACATTCTTGCTTCAAACCATTGACGTATATAGTATAATCATAACTATGTGGTACTGCTTTATCACTTCCGTAAGGGGTGGGAGATGGTACCCTAATCACCATTGTAGTCTATAGAACCACTAGTATCCATAAAGTCTATCTTGGTATCATCACTGGTGCTTCTGTTGACTCTCCCCATGGAATCACAAAAGTTTTCTTATTAAGTTCCGGCCCTTGGCAAGGAAGTACCAATGGCTTTTTTGCACTTCCATTGATTGCAGCTACATATTCTTCTTTAGGGAATTGCCCAAATTGGACTATCCCTTGATCCACCAATTTTTGTAACATTTTTCCAAAAGATTCATTGTGTTCCAAGAGGAATCCACACTCCAACAGATATTACTTCAAAAGGTTTATCGGGGCCTTTACTTGTCTAGCTTCCCTAAAGTCGGTGACTACTTCAATTTCATTTACTGCTGGTCCACCATGCGGAGGCATGGGGTTTATTTTGATGTTCGGCTTATCAAAAGTGATATCTTGAGAATCCAACAAATCTTGAACCTTATGTCTGAAGGCCTAACATTTTTCTATAGTATGCCCGAGAGAATTGGCATGATACTCGCACCTGGAATTGGCATTGTACCTCAGTGGGAGTTCCCCAATTGGAGGAGCTAGAGGTTTTAGATCTACCAAAGATGTCTTGACTAAGTGTTGAAATAGTTGACTGTGTGGCATGGGGAGAGGATCCAAATTTCTCGGAGGCCTTTCAAACCTGTTTTTTTGTTGTTCTCGTGGAATCACTAATGGTTATTGTTCCCTTGGGTGTAATGCTACAACATTAATTTCCCCTTTTTTCTTTTTCTATAAGTTGGGAACATGTCTTTTTGCATTATAAGGGGTACTAGGTAATGCCCTTGTATCTTCCCGCTCTTTATACCAGCTTCAATTCTTTCACCAATGGTTACCAAATTAGAAAATCCAGGAGAGAAACTTCCTACCATTTTATCATAATACAACCCTTGTAAAGCACCCATGAACATATCGACCAATTCTTTCTCCAAGAGCGGTGGTTGTACTCGGTCTTC
Source organism: Vicia faba (assembly GCA_948472305.1). NCBI lineage: Eukaryota > Viridiplantae > Streptophyta > Magnoliopsida > Fabales > Fabaceae > Vicia > Vicia faba. Next base: position 455,420,391 of record OX451735.1, on the reverse strand, counting down.
CATTTCTCTCCACTTTTAAGCATACTCCTTGAAAGACTCCTGCTTCTTCTGAGATAAGTTTTGGAGTTGCATGCGGTTAGGCGCCATGTCCAAGTTATACTTATACTGTCTCAAGAAAGCATTGCCAAGGTCTGCCCATGTATGAATATGAATTCTCTCCAATTGTATGTACCAATCTAGTGATGCCCCACTTAAACGGTCTTGGAAACAATGGATCATCAGCTATTGTTCTTGAGCATATGCATGCATATTTCTTCAACACGCGCGTATATAGTTTCTCAGACATGTGAGTCCCTTGTATTTTCAAAAGTCATGTACTTTGAATTTTGGTGGGATCACCACATCAGAAACTAGACCCATCTCGAGAGCGTCGACATCAAAAGCACTGTAACCCTCCACAGCTTTTAACCTTTCTTCAAGAGCTTTGTATTGGTTGAACGCCAATGGATTTTTAGTAACATGTGTATGGGTCGTCCTTTGGGGTGCTTGGTTAACATCTTCTAAGTCATGGTCTCCATACTGAAAAACTATGTAGTTATCCGTGTTGTTGATCGGGATCTGCAAGGTATGAGATGCCCCTACCTTTGGTGGAGGTGGGACAAACCCTTTAGTATCCACTTTCCTGACTTCTTTTTATGCTATAGTGGAATTTAGAGGTCTTGATTATGGTTCTCTTCTTGGTTGGTGACCGTTTGATGCACCAATGGTTTGGGCTACTTCTTCGAAGGTTGCCTTAGGGATCTGCTCTTGCTTCTCGATGATGTTCTTTAAGGCTAGCAGAACTTGACTCATGTCTCCATTCATCGAGTCAATGTTACACTTGACTTGCTCCAAATCCTCTTTGAATGCAACTTGATTTTCTTCAATGAGTTTTTTAATCAATTTATGAGATGTAAATGTTCGTGAATTCATGAATGCATATGAATATTGTTGTACCCCAAAATTTTCCCTCTCATTTCATCAATATTTTCTCACCACAAGACCCTTGGAGCTCAAGATCAAGTTAGAGTTGGCTCTGCTCAAGACTCCTCCTTTCACTGTTGACCCAAATTAGGGTTTGAGTTTGCACAAAGATGTTTTGACTTAAAATGCCCAAAGTGACTTTCATGCCTCATGTTGGACTCACAAGTTTATCCATACCAAGTTTCAAGCCTTGATTTCAATCTTTGCCCAGTCAATTGGACAGTTGACCTAGAAATCAGCTGTATTGGGGAAAAAGTCAATTGTGGCCAATTGACAGTCAAACCTCATGATTTTTGACCCACCTCAACATTATGAACTCATATGGACCATTTGGTCAAGTTTGGATCACAATTCCACAAGAAATTTGATCAGATCACCAAAAGGGCAAAATGGTCATTTTTAGGGTTTTGACTGCACAAAGGCAATTTTTGACTGTTTGACCTAGCCAATGGCAAACCAAGCTCACATATGGACTCAAGGACTCAATGGCATGGTCTTGACACATTCAACAAGTTCAAAAGGTCCCAAATGCACAGGATTGACAGATGAATTTTCCAGTCAACTGATCAAAATTTGACTGTATACTGAAAAGTCAAACTTTGACTTTTTGGTCAAAATCAAGTGCCAAGATTCATTTTTCATCAAGACGTGTAAAATTATGAAACTTGTTCATCAAGAAATCCAAAATTTCAAATTAGGGTTTAGAATGAGAAAATTTCATAACTTAGAATTTTTCTAAGTTATGAAACTTCCTTATTTTTTCCTAACTTTGTCTCATTCTTTCATCAAGATGCAATTGGATTCAAGCAAAACTCAAAACACGAAAGTTATAGTCCATTTCAAAATCTACAAATTTTATTCACAAAGATTCCTCAAAAGAAGCTTGTAGCTCAAGTTATGATTTTTCGAACAAGGGTGCAAAACATTCTTAACTTAGAAAATTTTTGACCTATTTTAGGCAGGATTTTTGCCCAACTTCATGGCCACTTTTCACATGCTTCCACTTGGAATTTCAACTTGCATTACAAATATGGATTATAGTACACATTCCAAGCTTTCCAAATTGTCCAAGAACTTCTCAAACACCCTTGTGGTTAGGGAGAATCGAATTTGCAAAGTTGGGCAAAATCCACTTTTGTTCTTGACCAAGGCATGTTCATACACTTTGCATTTTCAAACTCATCATGGTTCAAGCTAGATTGCAGGCCTCTAATCCCATTCACACTCAATAATTAAATGCCAATCCATTGTGTTCTAGCATTATTTTGTTCATATAATCATTACACAAAGAATTAACCTTTAAATGGAAAAAGCAAGTTTGCCATTTTGAAAAAGCAATGCTTTATGTCAAAGTCCATATCTTGGAAGTACAAGCAGATCTTAGAGGCACAAGTTTGTGGACAAATCCCTCTGATCAAGAATAGAAAATGCAGCATGCTTGAGGGGCCTGCATTGGCCTATAACCCAACTTACATTTTCTTTGCTTAGATAAGAAGAAACATTGCAAAACATATACCACATTCACTTCCTGCAAGCAAAAGCCTAAGCAAACTTTGTCCACATCTTTCACACTCCCTAACTGACCTAAAGCACGACCAAACTACCCTCCATCCCTCCTCATACAGAAAAGCACAGTTTTTCTGCAAAACAGAGTCCCTTCTGCAACTTGACTTCTACAAACCTTTCCACTCGTGCACTTTGGCCAAAAAGGGTTCAAACATGTTCCATATCACCCACTGAAGCTATCCCAAGCATTGAACACAAACTGTAACATCGCTAACATCACTTGCCATTTTCAGTTTTCAACTTTGCAGGTGGACTTCCATAGTTTGATTCAGAGAGATTCAAGGCACACCAAGCATAGAGGAAGCATCCTTGGACCTCAGGCAAGCTGTACAAGTCCTCAAACTCCATTGAAGATACCTCCATTGCTGTACACGACTCAAGCTGAACAGGTAAAAATTTGAACTTCTATCTTTTTATCCAGGCATAGTTAGGCTTAAGTTTGTGAAGAAAGCATGTTCTAATCATAGCCCTGAAGCCATCCATGTAGTTACTTTTCATTTATATTGTGTGTGCTGAGAGAATTTTGGACATGAACATTGGAAAAAACTTAGGTCAGAAATTGGGGATGAAGAAATTCTCCCTCGTTTCATAGAGTTAAGTCAAGTTTTTTATATGTCTGGATTCGTCTCTTGATGCTCTACATTATTGGTGTTATGAGTTTTGCATGAAAGTCCAGGAATCAGGAGATAGGAAGCGCGCGTTCTGGCTTGTTCAAACAAAGCTGGAGGTTGAAGATGACTGGCTTGGGCTGGGCCTGAGTCAGTTTTGCTTTTTGTACCTTTTTTTCTCATTTTGCACCCCCCCTGTCCCATTGTGTGATTTTTTAATCATTTTTGACTTTTTATTTTTTTTTTTCTGACTTATTATTTTTTGTCAAAACATAAAAAATATTAAAAATATTTTTCCACCCATTTTTGCATTTTATTTGGATTTTATTTGTTTTATTTGAACTTGTACATATAAATAAATATAATACTTTTTATTTTAAATATTAAAAATGATACAAAAACATGTATATTTTCAGTCATTATTTTTTATTTACATTTTGAAAGCATTTTCTAAAATATACCATTTTTGCAAATAATTAATATTTTTATTTTTGTACATATTTAGTATATTTAAATATATAATATAAATACTTATACATATTTTAGTAAATATTTAGGATAAAATGTAAAAATAATACATTTTTATTTTTATTAATATATGACATCAAAAATACTTTTTTTTCACAATATACTTCTTTTTTTATTGTTTGTATATAATTAACAAATATTGTATATAATATAATTAATAAATACTATTTATTTAGAAAACTAGGGTTTTGCCCTAAACTATGAAAATATCAAAAATTGACCCTTTTTTTATTTTGTTTATATTTTACATTAAAAAATACTTTTACATACATAAAAAACCATTTTTGTGCATAATACATTTTGCATATTTATTATATTTGTCTTAATATTGTACAATTTTAATATTTGTATATTCAATATGGATGTAATAGTTTTAGGTTTAATTTCTTGCTAAATATCCCCCATTCAAACATTTGTACCCCCATCCCCATAATTATGTTGTAATAATTTAGGACTTTAAATTCCGCATTTTAAAGCTTTCTAATTATGCCATGATAGACCTAGGGTTTGTACGCAAAAATCAAATAACAAATAGTTTGACTAATACAAAGACAAAAAAAGCATGAAAATGGACAACACTAATCACACTTGCACCCTTAGGGTTACTCCACTTGTTGCCTTCAATAATGTGCCATGTTGCATGTTGAGTGTCTTTGGCAAAACAAAAACAAATCAAAAATGATCATAGTCCCTCGATGACGCTTTCTCAAGTTGTTTAATAAATGATCAAGTCCCTTGAAGGAAAAATTGCCAAAGACACTTGGCACTATTGCATTCATGGTCTAAACGATGACCCGCGCCTGTCCCGTTAACATCCTAACACAAGATTGTCCACCAAATACAATGGTGGAACAATACTGTTAAAAGGGTTAAAACATAGGAAAGATCTTTGAGAAATTTAGGGGTAGATAGCTCTTGGTTACTTGACCAACTTGCAAAACAAATCCTTGCCATTTTTCAAAACACACTTCACAAACACAACTTTCAAAAACAACTTTCAAAACCTTGAAACATCTTTTCAAAAAGACAAACACCTTTTGTAAAACATTTGAGTAAAGAATTGTTACAAGGGTTGCCTAGACAAGGCATCTTTTTCAAAACATTTTCAAACACACACAAAGCACCATTTCAAACAATTGAAAATTCAAGGCAAGTGATCTAAGCAAGTACCTAAGAGCCCATGAATAACCATGGATAGAAAGGGTGCTAATACATTCCCTTTCTATAATCTACTCCCCGAACCCATGAAAACATCTCAAAGGTTTTTCCTGTGCTTTTTAACCTTTCCTTAGAATAAAATAAAAATTCGGTGGAGACTCTTGCTAAACCGAAACATTTGCGAAAACAAACGCAAACCTCAAGTCAGTTCTCCCACCGTATCACAGAACTGGCGACTCTGTTGGGGAGAATTTAAAAGTGGAGTAACCTTAGGGCTTAGATCACCCTTTTGCATGACTAATTGTTTGCTTTGATTGCTTTACATCTTGGTTCTCTTGTTTGGGCTTGAAATCCTACACCCGGATTTGGGGAAACATTCATTGATAGCAATACATTGTGGAAACTGTGCGGGGTATACCAACACGGTTGAAGCAATAGCTATATTAGTGCAACATATTTGTGAGTACCGGTAACCCTTGAGTTCAATCAAGGAGAGTACGGGGCCGCTGAGTGATGTCACTAAGCACTAATGACCTAGAACCTTACTTGACCATCTTGGCCTTTTATTAGGGGTAGTGAGATAACCGGCTTTGGTGCAGTCCGAAGTTGGTAGATACTCGATACTACACTCATTGAGGGTTGTTTTCTTGGAATATTTTGGTCGCTAGTTAAGTGGCTAAACCAAAACAATGAACATGGAAAACAATCCAATGATATTGAGCTCCTTAGAACCCGGTTACTATTTATAGGACAGGTTTTTAAGCCAACTTCACTCAAGAGGGTACTTACCTATGAAACCCCATGCAAGCCTGAAACTAGGGTTTTGTGTGACTTGCTTGTACATATGTTTGTGCATACATCATGAACATCATATGCATCCGCTAACCATTTCAAGGGTTTGGATCTTCATCTTTGTTCTTGTTTTGTAGGTCATGGAAATTCTTCGCAGGAAAACTATCCAAGTCAACCTTGTGAGAATCCCTCCTCAACTCAAGGAGCTCACATCCAGAATTCCAGAAAGCTCTCTCTTCAGTGAAAGACATGGTAGACTGCTCAGCCTAGTCAACACCAACATTGAAGAGGACATGGTGAAAGTGTTGTTCCAGTTCTTTGACCCCCTTCACCACTGTTTCACATTCCCTGACTACCAATTGATGCCCACTTTGGAGGAATTTTCTCAACTCCTGAGAATTCCTATTCTTAATCAACTACCCTACAACGGTACGGAAAAAGAACCAAAGCCTGAAGATGTTTCTCAAGCACTACACTTGCAACCATCTGACATCAAGGGGCATTGGGAAACTAGAAGTGGTGTCAAAGGCTTCTTGGAAAAATTCTTGTTTGAGAAGGCACAAGAGTGTTGGAACTCCTTGGATCTACAAGCTTTTGAAGAAATTGTGGCACTCCTCATTTATGGGTTGGTCTTGTTCCCAAATCCTGATCAACTTATAGATGTCAACGCTGTCAAGATTTTCTTATCCAGGAATCCCATACCAACATTGCTTGGGGACATCCTCCACTCATTTTACACACGAACAATGAGAAAGAGAGGTGTTCTCATGTGCTGTACTCCTCTCCTTGCCAGGTGGTTTATTTCGCACCTTCCAGAATCTGTTTTGAAGAATGACTAAGGCTTAAGGTGGTCACAACGATTGATAACCCTCACACATTCAGATGTACATTGGTGCTCTCGGTCCAGATAAAATGTCATCATCGTCGATCTTTGTGGAGAGTTCCCTAATGTTCCATTACTTGGCATTCGGGGAGGCATTACCTACAACCCTTGTCTAGCTTTGAGACAATTTGGATATGCACGGAGGGATGGCCCTCATGACATGCTGATTCCTGACCTAGTTTTTTACTTCGACAACGATGTGCAAGGACTTCGCCAAAGATTCATCAGAGCTTGGAGGATGCCTAACAAGGTAGATAGCAAGACACTGGGGCACAAGAACTCCATCCCCCTTGAGCCTTATCTCAAGTGGGTAAGGACCCGAGCCCAGAGTCTTATGATGCCTTACCCTCATGTTCTCCCTTTGATTAAAGAGCCCGTTAAGGAAGGAGAGGTCCCCTACACCATCCTATATCCTGACATGCCAACATCATGGGAAGAGATGCAGAAGAGTTGGATCCAACTCAAGGAGGAACGGATTACTTTTGAAGCCAGCTTCTACGCCAGTGAGAAGAAGGTTTTGGAGCTTACCCGCCGGCTCCACGAGGAGGAGACCCTCAACACTTACATCGCACCAAAGAAGATGCGCAACGTCTTTTTACCTTGAGAAGTTTTTGTAATATTTGGCCCATGGGGCATTTATGTATTGACAAAATTCCTTCTTATTAATATGACGTGTGTTCTTTTTGTCTGCAACAATTTTGAATTTCTAAATCCTTGAATGCATTTCATAAATAAACATATCATTCATCATGTGCATAAACAGGTCTTCACACCAGGTTTCCTTATCTTTCTGCTGTTTATTTCAGTAAGATGGATCTCGAACAGACGGTCAAGGACCTGCAGTCACAAAATTCACAGTTTCAACATCTCCTAATGACCTTGGCAAAGGGTCAGGAGGATCTAAAAGCACTGCTTGGGAACAAAGAGCAAGAAAAAGTGAAAAAGAAGAAGAAAAGAGTCGGGGTGGCTACCCTGGAAGAAGGTTTGAGAATGAAGCCAGAAGAGTTCTTTAATTTCCCTCCGCATCTGAAGAGGGAACCAGTAAAGGAAAAGGGGCCGCACTACCTTCTGAATCAGAAGCTGAAGAGGAAGAGGCTGGAGAAGATGAAGACTACTCAGAGCAACAATACCCGCCAGCGGACGACAAATACAAGAACCTGGAGGTTAGGCTGGCAGCTATGGAGCTGCAAAGGGTTCCCGGGTTAGATTTCGAGGATTTGGGATTAATTGTTGGAATTGTGATCCCTCCAAAGTTTAAGGTGCCAATTTTTGCAAGGTATGACGGGCTGTCTTGCCCGAAGATGCACCTAAGGTCGTATGTCCGAAGAATTCAACCTCACACATCTGACAGAAATCTTTGGGTACACTTCTTTCAAGATAGCCTGTCCGGTACACAGCTAGACTGGTTTTACAAGCTTGAGAGATCAGAGGTACATAGTTGGGAAGACTTGGCAGCTGCCTTTTATCGCCAGTATCAATATAACTCTGATTTGGCGCCAACCCGTACTCGGCTACAGAGTATGGGGATGGCCTCAAATGAAGGATTCAAAGAATACGCCCAGAAATGGCGCGATTTGGCCGGGAGAGTGCAGCCACCTCTTTCTGATAGAGAACTAGTTGATATGTTCTTAGGAACCCTATCTGGCCCATTCTTCAACCATTTGATCGGGAGCTCTTCCGCAGGGTTTACTAAATTAATTTTGACTGGCGAACGGGTGGAAGCCGGTATTAAGAATGGGAAGATTCAAAAGGATGCCTCTGCATCTACAACTGTTAAGAAATCATTTCCGGCTAAGAAAGAAGCAGTTGTCATATACTCTCAGAAAAGATCGGGAAGAACTGAGCGTCGGCCGACTGTGGGGGCCGTGATGATCCAAAATCCATCAAATGATCAGCCTCGTTATAATCAGTCCAGACCAAATCAGCAACGGGTGGAACGGCCACAACGGCAGTTCACCCGCATCAATATGACGCCCGCACAAGTTCTTCCCCATCTGTTGAAGTTGAATCTCGCCACTATCAAAGAGGCACCAAAAAATGTGAACACATCTTCCCCGCATTATCATCCCAATGCTAAATGCGCCTACCATTCTGATAGCGCTGGACATGACACCAACGATTGTTGGGCGCTTAAGCATAAAATTCAAGACTTGATAGAGGCGAAAGAGGTTGAGTTCGATGCTCCAGAGAAGCCAAACGTAATATCCGCTCCAATTCCGAAGCATGGTCGAAATGTCCATGCTATTGAAGAAGATATGTATGTTTTTGATGTTGATGACCTGATGACTCCACTGTTGACGATGAAGTTGAATCTGTTAAAAGCTGGGATATTCCCAGGATGTAAAGAAGATTGCTATTGTTGTTCCTCTCTACCAATCGACTGTCCGTTGCTGAAGAAAGGCATCCAAGGCCTGATGGACAGTCAACAAATTCTGTTCGAAAAGATTCCTGCTATTCCAACCTCTATCGAAGATGTTTCAATAATCACCATTTCCACCAATCTTTCCAAGGCCGTCAAAAAGCCTGTTAAGATTACATCCTCTACAAAGATTGTTCCCTTGAAAATAACCATGCCAGGGCCTGTCCCCTTCATTTCTGACAAAACAATACCATGGAATTACGGTGGAGAAATCTACTACCATGGTGTTAAACAAGTTGAGATAACCGAAGGAAGCTCTGATGAAGAAGATGTCAGCATTGGAAACATTGCCGGTACAAGCAAGATCACCCGAAGTGGGAGAATATTTTCTCCAGAGATTTCCCCCCCAAAGGCAATCTTTGGACCCTCAGCTGCTGCCAAAGTTACTCCTGCACCGATAAAACTTTCCGCAAAAATTCCGTTGATTGAAGAAGCTGTTATTCCAGTTGTTGTCCCTCCTACTTCTGCTGATAAGGGGAAAGGGATCCAAGATGAGCTCGTCAGGACGAGGGCTCAACCTTTGGTCATCCCCGAAACCTCTAAGAAAGAGATGGAGGAGATTATGAAAATAATTAAAAAGAGTGATTATGACGTGGTAGAGCAACTGGGGCAAACCCCCTCGAAGATCTCCATGTTAGCATTACTGCTTTGTTCAGAGGCGCATGCCAAAGCATTGATAAAATTTCTGAAGACAGCCCATGTGCCCCAGGAAACCTCAGCCGACCAATTCCAAGATTGTGTGGCCAGCCTTACCGCAGACAACGGCCTAGGTTTCTCTGATGCTGACCTGACTCCAAAAGGAAGAAAGCACAACGACGCATTACATGTGTCAGTAGAATGCCAAGGAACTACTCTGGCCCATGTTTTGGTCGACACTGGTTCTTCTCTGAACGTGCTGCCTAAGAAGGCTCTCGACCGATTGGACTGTGAAGGCTTGGAGCTAAAGCCAAGTAATATCATTGTAAGGGCATTTGACGGGTCAAAGAGAATGGTACATGGGGAGGTCAACATTCCCATTAAAGTAGGCACTGAAGTGTTGCCCTCAACTTTCTATGTGATTGACATCCGTCCGTCATACTCTTGCTTGCTAGGGAGGCCATGGATACACAATGCTGGCGCGGTCACCTCCTCCCTACATCAAATGCTGAAGTACCCTGTCAAAGGAAAAATCATAACCGTGCACGGTGAAGAGGAATATATGATCAGCCACTTGAACTCCTTTCGGTATGTAGAGGTGGAGGGTGAATTCATTGAAACACCATTCCAGCACTTTGAGGAAGTCTCTCCTGAGGTAACAGTAGCAAAAGTGATAGCTGAAGTACCCAAGCAGGTGGCCAGGATGGCATCTCTAAAAGACGCGAAGGCTGCGATGAAGAAAGGGAAGAGCTCAACATGGGGGCAGTTGCCTAATATTCCTCACAAAATAGATAAGTTTGGATTAGGATTCACCGCTGCGGGGAAGAAAGCTATGCGCCATTCAAAAGTTAAAAGAACACCCATCAAGATTTCTCCTTATGGAATCAATGCTTTGGAAGGTGAAGACGAAGAGGCCAACATTGAAGACTGGATCTTCCCAACCATCGGAGAGGGACTACACAACTGGGAGGCGAAAGACTTCGTCCCCATTACGTTTATTAATCAGTAATTATCTGTCAAACATTTCCTGTGGTCTGTAATAATTACTTTTGAACAATATGCACGCTACTTTTTCACCTCATGCCTTGCCCGGGGCATGTAGGTCCATTTGTAAGGGTTTTGATTATCTTCATATCCATATGCCATGTTTAATGATTCGTTGGACGTTTTTCATTGATAAACTGTTGTGTTCATTTTCTTTCCTCTTGCATTTTTGTTTGTTTAAGGATGGATATCCCTTACACACACCCACACTCACAAATGCAGGTACCCATCCACTCTGGATTCTATGGGTGACTATTCTGCTATGTCCTTCAATAACTCTGAAGACCTGGTCAATCAGGCTGAGTATGAAGATGACGAAGATTGTGAAGTGCCAGGGGAGTTGGCCAGACTTCTACAACAAGAAGAAAGGGCCATCTTGCCTCACGAGGAGTTGTTGGAAACTATCAACTTAGGAACAGAGGAAGACTGGAAAGAAGTACAAGTGGGTGCCAATCTGGAACCGAGTGTCAATGAGCGCTTGATACAACTGTTGAATGAATACATTGAAATCTTCGCCTGGTCTTATGAAGACATGCCGGGTTTAGACACAAATATCGTGGTTCACCGTCTCCCTACAAGAGAGGATTATCCACCGATCAAGCAAAAAGTCCGCCGAATAAGGCCCGACATGTCTGAGAAGATTAAAGCAGAAGTAATGAAGCAATTCAACGCTGGCTTTCTGGCTGTTACATCCTATCCACAATGGGTTGCTAACATTGTGCCAGTACCTAAGAAAGACGGCAAGGTCAGGATGTGTGTGGACTACCGGGATTTGAATAGGGCTAGTCCTAAAGATGATTTTCCGCTACCGCACATCGACATTTTGATTGACAACACAGCTCAGCACAAGGTGTTTTCCTTCATGGATGGATTCTCGGGCTATAACCAGATCAAAATGGCCCCCGAGGACATGGAGAAAACAACCTTTGTTACACAATGGGGTACCTTCTGCTACAAAGTGATGTCGTTCGGACTGAAGAACGCAGGGGCAACTTATCAGCGCGCCATGGTAGCTTTGTTTCATGATATGATACATCATGAGATCGAAGTTTACATAGACGATATGATAGCTCGATCACAAACAGAGGAGGAACACCTTGAGCATTTGCAGAAGCTGTTTTTCAGGTTGAAAGAATACAAACTCAGGCTGAATCCAAGTAAGTGTACTTTTGGAGTTAGGTCTGGTAAACTTCTAGGATTTATTGTCAGCAACAAAGGCATTGAGGTTGATCCAGCAAAAGTGAAAGCTATACGAGAAATGCCTGCTCCCCGTACTGAAAAGGAGGTTAGAGGGTTCTTGGGGCGTTTGAACTATATTGCCAGATTCATCTCTCATCTGACGTCTACCTGTGAGCCAATTTTCAAACTATTGAAGAAAGATCAGGTAGTCGAATGGAACTACGATTGCCAAGTTGCTTTTGATAAGATCAAGGAGTATTTGCTAGAACCTCCTATTCTGATGCCATCCGTCGAAGAAAGGCCGCTGATCATGTATCTGACCGTTTTGGATAACTCAATGGGGTGCGTGTTGGGTCAGCATGACGAGTCTGGTCGAAAAGAGCATGCCATTTATTACCTTAGCAAAAAGTTTACCGACTGTGAGACTCGCTACTCACTGCTCGAGAAAACTTGTTGCGCTTTGGTATGGGCTGCTCACCGACTAAGGCAGTATATGCTGACTCATACCACTCTGTTGATTTCCAAAATGGACCCTATCAAGTATATCTTCGAAAAGCCTGCTTTGTCTGGAAGAATCTCTAGTTGGAAAATGATCCTGACTGAGTATGACATCTAGTATACCACCCAAAAATCTATAAAAGGGAGTGTACTAGCTGACCATCTAGCTCATCAAGCTATCGAAGATTATCAATCCATGAGATTCGACTTCCCGGACGAGGACATCATGAGCTTGGACAACATTGAAGGTAACGGACCGTATGACGGACCTAAAAATGGATCCCGATGGACCCTGTACTTTGATGGTGCTTCAAATGCACTTGGAAACGGTATCGGTACGGTACTCATTTCCCCGGAAGGTTGCCACACACCTTTCACGGCCCGACTTTGCTTCAGCTGCACCAACAACATAGCTGAATATGAAGCTTGCATCTTTGGTCTCAAGGCTGCTATAGACTTGGGGATCAAATCTTTGATCGTATTTGGGGACTCGGTTTTGGTTATCAGTCAAATCAAAGGAGAGTGGGATACCAAACATCCTAATCTTATCCCATACAAAGAACATGTCCTGACATTGTTGCCTTATTTCGAGCAAATTACCTTCGAGCATTTCCCGCGAGAAGAGAATCAGCTAGCAGATGCTCTGGCTACAATGTATTCCATGTTTAAACTCAACTGGGATAACGAGGCTCCCCAAATCACCATCGAGCGAATGGACGAACCTGCGCATTGTCATGAGATTAATACCGAAGAAGTAGTGGAACAACCCTGGTTTCACGAAATCAAAAGGTATCTCCAGACTAGAGAATATCCCGAAGGAGCTTCCGTAAATGACAAAAAGTTCCTAAGGAAATTTGCTTCCAAGTTCTTCCTGAGCAACGGCATCCTCTATAAGCGCAGCCATGATTGTGTTTTACTCCGATGCGTAGACAAAGCTGAAGCAGAGTTAATCATGACTGAGATACACAGCGGTACATTCGGCACCCACTTGAGCGGGCATACAATGGCTAAGAAGATCCTAAGGGCAGGCTATTACTGGTCTACCATGGAAGCTGACTGCCATCAACATTCCCGTACTTGCCATAAATGTCAAGTCTATGCTGACAAGATTCATATTCCTCTGGTTCCTCTCAACGTTCTGACAGCTCCTTGGCCATTTGCAATATGGGGCATTGACATGATTGGAGAGATCAAGCCCACGGCATCCAATGGATATCGCTTCATACTGGTGGCTATTGATTACTTTACCAAGTGGGTCGAAGCAACTTCCTTCGTCTCTGTTACTAAAAATGTGGTTGCCCACTTCATCAAGCAGAACCTCATATGCCAGTATGGTGTTCCTAACAGAATCATCACAGACAACGGTACAAATCTGAACAATACTATGATCACCGCATTGTGCGAACAGTTCAAGATTTATCATCACAATTCATCTCCCTATCGGCCGAAGATGAACGATGCTGTTGAAGCTGCGAACAAAAACATCAAGAAGATCATTCAGAAAATGACAGTCACCTACAAAGACTGGCATGAGATGCTACCGTTTTCTCTGCATGGATACCGTACCACGGCACGTACTTCAACAGGGGCAACCCCATTTTCTTTGGTATATGGCATGGAAGTTGTCTTACCCATGGAAGTTCAGATTCCTTCCTTAAGGATTATGAAGGATGCAGGTTTGAATGAAGATGATTGGATTCAGACCCGACTTGATCAACTCAATTTGATCGACGAGAAACGACTCATTGCTGTTTGTCATGGTCAGACGTATCAAAAATGGATGATCAAGGCTTTCAACAAGAAAGTCAGACGTCAAGTATATCAAGTCGGAGATCTCGTAATCAAGCGGATTATCTTACCACAAAGTGATCCCAGGGGCAAATAGACTCCTACTTACGAAGGACCATTTGTGATCAAGAGCATATTTTCTGGTGGTGCAATGATTCTGACCACCATGGACGGTGACGATTTGCCGCACCCTGCGAACGCAGACATAGTCAAAAGATACTACGCATAAAACAACCCGACAAGTCGAAAACCCGAAATGGCGGCTTGGGCAAAAATGGGCATCCCGGTGAACCGAAAACCCGAAAGGGCGGTTCAGGCAAAAATTAGGGATAAAACAAAAAAAATATGTACAACCGGCAAGTTGAAAACCCGAAAGGGCGGCTTGGGCAAAAATGGGTTTCCTGGTGGATCGAAAACCCGAAAGGGCGATTCAGGCAAAAGTTAGGGAATTAAAGCGTATGACTATGTCTCGTCAGATCACTTTAAGGACAATCTCTTCATCAACCAGCTCCAAGCTTCTGATCAATCCAGTCACCGGCAGACGAAGCATTGAATGGACAGATATTCAGAGTTGTGAAGGCTATAGCAGAATGTGGAATCCCATGGAATTGTTTCACATAGCCATCTTTCTTTTGTATAAATTTTTCAATTTTTACGACGACATCCTCTTACTAGGATGGATGTCTCCTTTGTACAAATGTACCCATAGAAAGTTAATACAAATACTTTTCCAAATACAGAAATTTGCTTTGTCTTCCTTTTCTTTTTTCTTTTGCACTTATGTTTTATTTGAGAAACGTCCAGTGTTTTGTTAAATAGGCATATGCATTTGAACATAATCATTTTCTTACAAATCAAGAAAGATGGTTACTGATAGGTTGAGGGTAAAGGTAGATATCTTGATGCCCTTTCAGAAGGAATCCTCAGCAGATTTAAACTCCAAATTTCTCAATAAGGTTAAAATCCAGAATTTAATTCCCCAAACAGAGTTAAACTTCAGGATCTTCAGCAGAGCAAAAGCTTTCTCAAAACTGATCTCCCCAGCCAGAGGGCCTTCCAGAACTCAATTCCCCTCAGAGTTAAATTTTAGTATCCCCAGTGGAGCCTTAGAAATCTGAAAATCCAATCCCCAGCTGAGCTAAAATTTCCAGCTATCAATCCCCAACGGAACCAGACTAGTGAACCTTCTTCCCACAGGGATACTTCCCACCAGACTAAGGATTCTCAATCTTACTTCTCCAGCATAAGTCTACCAGGGTCTGGACGCCCCAGTAGAGATCATCAGAATTCTCTTACCCCGCAAGTCACCAAGGAATTCCAATTCCCCGCAGTGGTCCTAAGATCCCTCAACAATTGAAGATCTTGCATTCCCCAAGCAGAATGAAGACTCTCATTCTCTGTTCCTCGCAGGGTATTCAGATATTCTCCAGTGAAGATCTCCTCAGGACAGGACTCCCCAGTAGATTGGCATATAACCCAAGCTCTTGATTCTCCAGCAGTAGTCAACAAGGATATCATCTTCAGCAATCAAAGATTCTTGCAATCCCCTGCAGCAATCAAGGACTCACTTTCCCTGGCAGCAGTCAAGATTCTTTTATCTCCAGTCATCCAGGATTCATCTATCTTCAGCAAGACAGCTCATCAGCTTACATGCGCATTCATTACATTCATATCATAAACATTGAAATAACATACATTGCATCATGCATCATGACATTGCATACAACTAACTCTTTACCTTTTCAGGAAGGATCAGTCGACAGACAAAGATCATCATCTTCTGAGAAGCTTTCTAGAAATAGTTCAGATGTGACCCAGACATGGAGACATTCTGATACTTATCCCAGATTCATCCAGATGCAGTTTTACACGGACTCATCATCAGGCAACCCTACACCGGTTCCTATTCAACTACAATACTTCTGAAAACAGTTCACGGGTTCTCCAGTAACGGATGTTAACCTATCGCTTGTTCAGATTCTTCAAGACTTTTGGAAACAGTTTACAGACGCTTCCCAACAACGGATGTTGCTCTATTCTTATTCAACTTCAAGACTTCTGAAAACAGTTCACAGGTTCTCCAGTAACGAATGTTAACCTATCGCTTGTTCAGATTCTTCTCAACTTTTGAAAACAGTTTACGGACGCTTCCCAACAACGGATGCTGCTCTATTGCTTATTCAACTTCAAGACTTCTGAAAACAGTTTACGGGTCCTCCAGTAACGGATGTTAACCTATCGCTTATTCAGATTCTTCAACCTCTGAAAATAGTTTACGGATTCTTCCCAACAACGGATGTTAATCTATCGCTTGTTCAGACTCAACTTTTGAAAACAGTTCACGGACGCTTCCCAACAACGGATGCTGCTCTATTGCTTATTCAACTTTAAGATTTCTGAAAACAGTTTACGGGTCCTCCAGTAATGGATGTTAACATATCGCTTGTTCAGATTCTTCAACCTCTGAAAATAGTTTAAGGATTCTTCCCAACAACGGATGTTAATCTATCGCTTGTTCAGACTCAACTTTTGAAAATAGTTTACAGACGCTTCCCAACAACGGATGTTGCTCTATTGCTTATTCAACTTCAAGACTTCTGAAAATAGTTTACGGATTCTCCAAACACGGATGTTAATCTATCGCTTGTTCAGATGCAACTTTTGAAAACAGTTTACGGATGCTTCCAGATACGGATGCCAATCTATTGCTTATTCAGACCCTCAGTTCAGAGATGTCCCAAAACATGGATACCTTTCTGATACTCACCCACTCACCAATGACATACAGTTCAACAAACATTTCCAGGTGGCATCTTTAAGCCCATCCCCGACAAAGTTCCTTCACCCCTCTAGATGGCATCTTTAAGCCCATCTCCAAATGGCATCTCTAAGCCCATTCCCGCATCCATGTCTTGACGAGTGCAAATTTAAGGGCACTCTAGTGTCCAATCTCCTTTTACCTTCGAGACGCGAAAGGCAAACCTGCCAATCTAACTCTTCAGGTGCAAGAAGATTGAACAGGGGCAACTGTTGTACCCCAAAATTTTCCCTCTCATTTCATCAATATTTTCTCACCACAAGACCCTTGGAGCTCAAGATCAAGTTAGGGTTTGCTCTACTCAAGACTCCTCCTTGCACTGTTGACCCAAATTAGGGTTTGAGTTTGCACAAAGATGTTTTGACTTAAAATGCCCAAAGTGACTTTCATGCCTCATGTTGGACTCACAAGTTTATCCATACCAAGTTCCAAGCCTTGATTCCAATCTTTGCCCAGTCAATTGGACAGTTGACCTAGAAATCAGCTGTATTGGGGAAAAAGTCAATTGTGGCCAATTGACAGTCAAACCTCATGATTTTTGACCCACCTCAACATTATGAACTCATATGGACCATTTGGTCAAGTTTGGATCATAATTCCACAAGAAATTTGATCAGATCACCAAAAGGGCAAAATGGTCATTTTTAGGGTTTTGACTGCACAAAGGCAATTTTTGACTGTTTGACTGTATAAATTTTTCAATGGCATGGTCTTGACACATTCAACAAGTTCAAAAGGTCCCAAATGCACAGGATTGACAGATGAATTTTCCTGTCAACTGATCAAAATTTGATTGTATACTGAAAAGTCAAACTTTGACTTTTTGGTCAAAATCAAGTGCCAAGATTCATTTTTCATCAAGACATGTCAAATTATGAAACTTGTTCATCAAGAAATCCAAAATTGCAAATTAGGGTTTAGAATGAAACTTTTTCCTAACTTTGTCCCATTCTTTCATCAAGATGCAATTGGATTCAAGCAAAACTCAAAACATAAAAGTTGTAGTCCATTGCAAAATCTACAACTTTGATTCACAAAGTTTCCTCAAAAGAAGCCTGTAGCTCAAGTTATGATTTTTGGAACAAGGGTGCAAAACATAAAATTTTTTACCTATTTTAGGCAGGATTTTTGCCCAACTTCATGGCCACTTTTCACATGCTTCCACTTGGAATTTCAACTTGCATTACAAAGATGGATTGTAGTACACATTCCAAGCTTTCCAAATTGTCCAAGAACTTCTCAAACACCCTTGTGGTTAGGGAGAATCAAATTTGCAAAGTTGGGCAAAATCCACTTTTGTTCTTGACCAAGGCATGTTCATACACTTTGCATTTTCAAACTCAGCATGGTTCAAGCTAGATTACATGCCTCTAATCCTATTCACACTCAATAATTAAATGCCAATCCATTGTGCTCTAGCATTATTTTGTTCATATAGTCATTACACAAAGAATTAACCTTTAAATGGAAAAAGCAAGTTTGCCATTTTGAAAAAGCAATGCTTTATGTCAAAGTCCATATCTTGGAAGTACAGGCAGATCTTAGAGGCACAAGTTTGTGGACAAATCCCTCTGATCAAGAAGATAAAATTCAGCATGCTTGAGGGGCCTGCATTGGCCTATAACCCAACTTACATTTTCTTTGCTTAGATAAGAAGAAACATTGCAAAACATATACCACATTCACTTCCTGCAAGCAAAAGCCTAAGCAAACTTTGTCCACATCTTTCACACTCCCTAACTGACCTAAAGCACGACCAAACTACCCTTCATCCCTCCTCATACAGAAAAGCACAGTTTTTCTGCAAAACAGAGTCCCTTCTGCAACTTGACTTCTACAAACCTTTCCACTCGTGCACTTTGGCCAAAAAGGGTTCAAACATGTTCCATATCACCCACTGAAGTTATCCCAAGCATTGAACACAAACTGTAACATCCCTAACATCACTTGCCATTTTCAGTTTTCAACTTTGCAGGTGGACTTCCATAGTTTGATTCAGAGAGATTCAAGGCACACCAAGCATAGAGGAAGCATCCTTGGACCTCAGTCAAGCTGTACAAGTCCTCAAACTCCATTGAAGATACCTCCATTGCTGTACACGACTAAAGCTGAACAGGTAAAAATTTGAACTTATATCTCTCTATCCAGGCATAGTTAGGCTTAAGTTTGTGAAGAAAGCATGTTCTAATCATAGCTCTGAAGCCATCCATGTAGTTACTTTTCATTTATATTGTGTGTGCTGAGAGAATTTTGGACATGAACATTGGAAAAAACTTAAGTCAGAAATTGGGGATGAAGAAATTCTCCCTCGTTTCTTAGAGTTAAGTCAGGTTTTTTATATGTCTGGATTCGTCTCTTGATGCTCTACATTATTGGTGTTATGAGTTTTGCATGAAAGTCCAGGAATCAGGAGTTAGGAAGCGCGCGTTCTGGCTTGTTCAAACAAAGCTGGAGGTTGAAGATGACTGGCTTGGGCTGGGCCTGAGTCAGTTTTGCTTTTTGTACCTATTTTCTCATTTTGCACCCCCCTGGCCCATTGTGTGATTTTTTAATCATTTTTTACTTTTTATTTTTTTCTTCTGACTTATTATTTTTTGTCAAAACATAAAAAATATTAACAAAAATTTTCCACCCATTTTTGCATTTTATTTGGATTTTATTTGTTTTATTTGAACTTGTACATATAAATAAATATAATACTTTTTATTTAAAATATTAAAAATGATACAAAAACATGTATATTTTCAGTCATTATTTTTTATTTACATTCTGAAAGCATTTTCTAAAATATACCATTTTTGCAAATAATTAATATTTTTATTTTTGTACATATTTAGTATATTTAAATATATAATATAAATACTTATACATATTTTAGTAAATATTTAAGATAAAATGTAAAAATAATACATTTTTATTTTTATTAATATATGACATCAAAAATACTTTTTTTTCCACAATATACTTCTTTTTTTATTGTTTGTATATAATTAACAAATATTGTATATAATATAATTAGTAAATACTATTTATTTAGAAAACTAGGGTTTTTCCCTAAACCATGAAAATATCAAAAATTAACCCTTTTTTTATTTTGTTTATATTTTACATTAAAAAATACTTTTACATACATAAAAAACCATTTTTGTGCATAATACATTTTGCATATTTATTATATTTGTCTTAATATTGTACAATTTTAATATTTGTATATTCAATATGGATGTAATAGTTTTAGGTTTAATTTCTTGCTAAATATCCCCCATTCAAACATTTGTACCCCCATCCCCATAATTATGTTGTAATAATTTAGGACTTTAAATTCCGCATTTTAAAGCTTTCTAATTATGCCATGATAGACCTAGGGTTTGTATGCAAAAATCAAATAACAAATAGCTTGACTAATACAAAGACAAAAAAAGCATGAAAATGGACAACACTAATCACACTTGCACCTTTAGGGTTACTCCACTTGTTGCCTTCAATAATGGGCCATGTTGCATGTTGAGTGTCTTTGGCAAAACAAAAACAAATAAAAAATGATCATAGTCCCTCGATGACGCTTTCTCAAGTTGCCTAAAAAATGATCAAGTCCCTTGAAGGAAAAATTGCCAAAGACACTTGGCACTATTGCATTCATGGTCTAAACGATGACCCGCGCCTGTCCCGTTAACATCCTAACACAAGATTGTCCACCAAATACAATGGTGGAACAATATTGTTAAAAGGGTTAAAACATAGGAAAGATCTTTGAGAAATTTAGGGGTAGATAGCTCTTGGTTACTTGACCAACTTGCAAAACAAATCCTTGCCATTTTTCAAAACACACTTCACAAACACAACTTTCGAAAACAACTTTCAAAACCTTGAAACATCTTTTCAAAAAGACAAACACCTTTTGTAAAACATTCGAGTAAAGAATTGTTACAAGGGTTGCCTAGACAAGGCATCTTTTTCAAAACATTTTCAAACACACACAAAGCACCATTTCAAACAATTGAAAGCACCATTTCAAACAATTGAAAATGCAAGGCAAGTGATCTAAGCAAGTACCTAAGAGCCCATGGATAACCATGGATAGAAAGGGTGCTAATACCTTCCCTTTCTATAATCTACTCCCCGAACCCATGAAAACATCTCAAAGGTTTTTCCTGTGCTTTTTAACCTTTCCTTAGGATAAAATAAAAAGTCGGTGACGACTCTTGCTAAACTGAAACATTTGCAAAAACAAACGCAAACCTCAAGTCAGTTCTCCCACCGTATCACAAATATGCTAAGGGTTTCGTTTTTGAATGTCTTATTCACTTGGATATACATTTATATATATATATATATATATATATATATATATATATATATATATATATATATATATATATATATATATATATATATATATATATATATATATATATATATATATATATATATATTAGGTTTTTCTTTGTATTGTTGAGTATCTAAAAAAATACGTAAACGATATACAGAAACAAATATGTTTATTGAAATAGTAATTGTCGTTAAAAAGAATACAATTCGGATAATGAAAAATATTCAAACTTAAAATATTAAACTTGCTGAAAGAAATAATCAAAGGGAAACAAAAGTCTTCTAAGTGCGCCTTTGGATTTCTTCTCTGAAGCCATTGACCATTGTCCTACAAAGTTTTAGGAAGTCTTCGACGTCTTTTGGAAGAGGTACCATCACATTTTCTTCATCTCTCAAACTCCTAGAGATGTCGTTGATAAGATTGTTGGCCAAGAAAGTGAGTCTTGCATGCCTGTCTTTGTAGAACCGCTATTCTTGGTAAAGGTCAGGAATTATCTTATTATTATCTTCTCCTGCTTTGGCAATCTTTACATACTGCTCTTCCCAGTTTAACTTTTCAGCCCTCATCTCTATATAGAGTTTCCATTGTATTAGGAAATCCTTTCAGAGGCCTTCTAACTCAAGACACACTTGCTCGTATTCATCAGTATTTTAGGCGAGAAATCTTTCTGTCATCATCCTTTTGAGGCGTTCCCCTACCTCCTATTCTTGGCTATCTTGGAGTTTGGGGTAAGATACTTCATTTGTTCTTCTTTATCTAAAGAAGCTTGCGCCAAACTTTGGATTTGAGCCCTCAAATCTTCTTCCATCACCTTTTTGTCTTGCATTGCCTTTTCTTACCACCTACTTAGTTTCTCGATCTCGCTAGCAGCATCCTCCAACTGTTGGTTGTGGGAATCCAAGTTGAAAGTAGCACTTAACAACCCTTCAGTCGAACGCTTCTGCTTAAGACTCTCCTTTTCAAATGCCTCACGGTCTTTCTGAATCTATTGATCTTTTGATTCAAGTATCTGTTGCATTTGTCTTTTCTCCTTAGTTAAGTTATGGAGGTTAAGCTCCAATTCTTCTTTCTCCCTTTTAGCTTGTTTCAAAGCATTCTTCAAATTATCTATTTCTTCTAAGGACATGGGCGGAGAATCTGGGACATCTGGCTTATACTCAGGATCAATGTCAAATGGTAACTTAACAACTTGCACCATATCTAAAACCCATCAAGTGTAAGGCTATTTTGCCACAACATTCTTCCCTTCAGTCTTTCTTTATTAACCCTACTCTAAGCTCAGATGATCTTGTTGAGCAATTCTTGGTCGTTCTTGCCCATGTCATGAATGATCAATTGTCGAAGTTGTTCATCTGAGGGTTTATCCTCCAAAGGGTACCCCAATTGCCATAGATCTAAGGTAGGGTTGTAGTTGATGCAACCACGTGATCAAATCAACAGAACATTTGGAAAGTCTCTGTAATTATATATGATATCTCAAATGTCCAACCTCCTCGTATACCACAACACAGAATTAGCAGTAAAAGACCTTAATTTTTTAGGCCACTCGTATCTTGTCAGATTTGGAATCGTATAATCTTCCTTATAGAGATGAGTTATAAAACAAGAATATAAGAGTGAGATGCAACAGTTTAGAGTACCCCTCCCCTTTTCGTACCGAGTGTGAAGTGCATAATAAACATCAGCAAGTAAATCGGGAGTTGGGTCCGCATTGAAAACTTGTGTGCCCCAAAATACACTAATAGTTGTAGGGTCAATATAGTCCAAAGTCCAAGGAAATAAGATTACACCAAACACAAGTAACCCTAAACAATCAACACAAGACTCCCATTTTTTGTTATCGGGAAAATAAAGATCTTTTTTGTAATTAAGTGACAATTTGGGATAAGGGATTCCTAAACCATCCCCTAAGTTTTTAATGTTAATAGTCTTCCCGATTCCCACATAAGCTTTTCCCTTAGAAAAATTCAAAAGTCTATCAAATTCTTCCAGAGTCGGTGCTAGTTGAAAGTCTTGGAAGGTAAAACGCCTCAATGGAGGGTGATAGAACTGAGTTAAGGCAAAAACAACATCCAATTGTACCTCCACTTTTGTTAATTCAAGGGTATCCCCATAATAGCGAGTAAACAACTTCAAAGCTCTTTTAGACAGTTTCCCTTTGATGGTCTTGATCTTCGTCATATCTGGCTTGACAATATTAATACGAACAAGTTGTTTCCCTCTAGCATTAATTTTTTAGGGATGATATATCCCCTTGGCTAATATACGAACTCTAGGCGAAGTCGTCACATAAACTCATAGGGATGATGTATCCCCTTGGCTAATTGACGAACCTTCTTTCTAAAGTTTTTTTTAAAAAAAATATTTTTTTAAAATTAAAATCCCATCATCAAATGAATATAATATGATAAAAATAAATAATAACTGAAATCAAATAAACAAATAACAACAAATATTTAAAACATTAGAGATAAAAAAAACCTAAATCAAAGAGGAAGGCTTCTAAACCCTAGGATTGAGTCTTCAGCAGAGTCGCCAGCTGTTGTAACCGGTTTTAAGATGAGAGTCGCCACCCTAAATTTTTATCTTTAGGAAGGGAATATAAAGGGTAACTCTAATTTGGTCATAGATTTTAAGTTGTTTGACACTTTATTAGACGAAGGGAGTGTGTTAGGCACCCCTTATCTACCTTGTTCGCATGGATATTAGGGTTTAGAATTATAACTTAGGAAATAGGGTTTTAATTTTTATTAGGGGAACTTGCCACGATTTTAGTCGTATGCGTACGTATCCTCTTATGAGGAATCAGAGTCATAATTTGTAGTTCGTAGTTGTTAGTGTTTTTTATGGATTACAGAGATATTTCAGATTCCCCTTGAACCAAGTTTAGGTGTGTGAATAACGGAATTGTTAGACGAAGTTCGCAGTTGATTAAAAGTATCTCCATAATCCTTTTTGAAAATTTTCTTGGATTTTAATTAAGTTAGAAAAAAATGATTTGAAGTTGGTTAGGTATTTTTTTAAATATATTAATATATAAAAAAATATTTTTAATACATGACAAAAATAATTTCAATGCAATTTTTAAAAGTAATTAAAGAATGAGTTAGTAGAAAAAAATAAATATTTGAGTTTTATATTAATAAAATAATTTCAGAATTTATAAATATATTAAATATAAAAATATTAATTATAATATAAAAATAAAAATTAAAATTAAAATTAAAATTAATTAAAATGCAGGGGGTGTATTTTGTTCGGACTGAGTAAATCATAGGGTGTGAAAAGCAGGGCTCTGAATTCGGGCCCAAAAACAGAGAGGGGTACAATTTCTAACGTAGTAGCAAATCTGGGGAATATGTTCAGCAAGGGCCCGAGTTCAGATATTGAACTGGGCCCAAAATGCAACGGGGGGAGGGGTGTTTTTTCTAGCGTGGTAGCAAACTGAGAAAATAGGGAGGGTGTGATTAGCGATGGGCTAGGCCCAAAACAGCTACCTGATCCAATGGGCCCGGTGTGGGAGATATCACAAAATTATGATGGATGCGCGCTTCTGGGACGTCTGATGATGATCCAAGAGTTGTGATCGAAATCCCACAGTAAGGTTAATGGAAACATAAAAACATAACCAATGCGGGTTTATAAAATTACAGGCCCAACGTTTGGCCTCATTTTGATCGTTTTCTTTCTCCCTATATTCTTGTTCGCTCATCTCTCAAACAAAATTCTAGAGAGAGATGCTCTCCCATCTCTCTAAAATTCAGGTGACCGGGAATCGCCTCCGCCTTGGGCGCCACCTTCCAAAAATCGCTTCTGTCGGCAAATGAGACAAGGCACCACCCGATTCAAACACAAACTCCGTCTGGGTTCATATGAACCCTAAGGGTTCAAGATGAACCCTAACCTTAAAAATCCAACAAACTTCAACAACGATGAACCCTAACCCTATTCTTAAGAACCCTAACCCTAATTTGATGAACCATAACGTAACCCTAATTTTACCCCAGAAACCCCAAATTAAACCCCAATCATACAGTTAAACGTTAATCAGCATGCAATCAAAACCCTAAAAGTTAAGTTGTTTCAGGCTTACTCTCCTTGATGTGATTCTTAATTTTCTGGTTTTCTGATTCTCCCTTCTAATTTCTTTCTCCTCCACTTTTAATAGGTAAGATGATGATGGCTTGAAGGTGACAGTGGTGCAACACAGATCTCGGGTTTCAGATGTTGAAACCTAGATCTCAAGCAAGAAGATTGATGCGCCGCTTATGCTTGTCCTCTTCTTTTTTGTTATAATTTTCTCCTCTCCTTTCTTTATTATTTTTATGTTAATTTATAGTCTTATATTTTTAGATGAATTAGGAAATATTAGGTTAATTTTTGTTATTAATTGTTGATTAGGAAATTTAGAATATGTAATTGATTTGATTTTTTAGAAGAACCTCATATTTGATTTGATTAGAAATTAGAGATTGTATTCTTATGGTTTCTGTAAACATCAACGTATCCGACGTTTTTACTTGTATATTATTATCAATCATCAACAATGAAAAAATCTTATAATTGATTTGTTTTGATTCAATCCGGAATTATGGATATGGGCCTCTTCTTTGAGTTATTTTAGTGAAGAAAAAAAAACAGTGAGTCAGGGCGCCTCTTGTGTTTTTTTAGAAATTAGGGTTTCTCTTCTAATTTTGACCCAAAATTCAACAAAATAATTATTTCTAATAATAATAATAATGAAAAAATAATAATATAAATAATAATAATAATAATAATAATAATAATAATAATAATAATAGTAATAATAATAATGTAATAACAATAATCAGCCAGACAATTATAATGATCAAATAGGCTAAAGAAAAACGGGCCAACTTTCAGCAATTCTCCAAAAACATGGAAGAAATGCAAATGGGCCTTACCCCTTTAATGGGTTTAAGAACTAAATACACCTCCTCTTTAATTGTAAGGCAAGCCGAATGGATCATCAACTTTACATGGGTCTTTCTGATTTAGAAATCCCATAAACCCCTTTATAAATAACCCACCCCCTCTTTAAGGTTTAACCTCCCCCCCCCCCCCCCCCCAATGAATTTATCAATAGAAATCTAAATCTTATAAAGAAAATGGTAATAATAATATAAAAAAATTAGTTAGAAATTAATAGGGAAAATTTTGGATATGACAATGAGACCCCCCTCTCACTTCCCACAATCACCTTAGTGAAAATAACAAAAATAGAAGAACACACTTCCAATTTATCACATCTAGGATTTTCATCGAAGCGTGAAGGAGGCAGAAAGAAGAGTCGCTATCAATGTTATTTATCCCTAGAGATGGAAAGGAAACACTGAGTAAACCTAAAGAAGGGAAAGAACATGGTCTCATGAATAAGATAAAGGGTAAGAAAGTCGATTATGTGATGGGAAGGTATTAGAACCCCTTATGTTTGTGGTACTCCACACGATCCACTCAAGTTTGTTCTAATCAAAAGGGTATATAAAAATCTAAATCCTAATGCTAAGGGAATGCATGCAAAGTATATATAAAAATAATGGTTTTTATTATTGCGACTGCCTCGGTTGTGAACCTTCATGTCTACGTGCCCCCTCTGTGCAATTAGGGATCAAGGCACTCGTAGTTCACCTAAAAAGGTGTTTTATGTTTTGTGTGTTTTTATGAACAACGCTAGCGAAGCATATCCTTTTTGAAAAGGTTAAAGGAAAAAGTCTGAAGAGAAAAAGATTTGAATTGGTGGGTGTTTTTGTTACCTGTGAAAAGATTTTGTGATTCGAACCACACCAAAGACTATGAAGAAAGAACAAGCTTCGAGAATAGACCCACTCATCCTTTTCCTTTTCTTATAGAAGTTTGATTCTCATCATTAGTTATTAAGTGTTTTGAGAAGAAAATACGTTCTAGTTTTAACATGAATGCAAAAGAGAAAGACTAAACAAAAGGGGATCTCAATCCTATAAGTTGTCATGCTTGTGGACCTAAAGTTGGGATGAGAGGGAGATCTACCTAATTTTGTAATGCATGGATTACTAACCTAAGGTCTATTTAGTTCAAACTTATAGAAGAATGAACTAAAGATCCTATGGGGAGCATACAAAAATAAGAGCAAACAGTCACACTTAAATAAGATAATGAAAGAAAGCAAACATCACATAAGGCATTTAGACAAGGTACCAAGCAAATACCTACTTATATAAGCAAGTAAAGATAGGAGAAGAGATGATAAAATATCACACAAAGATGATAGTACGTCAAGTATCCAAAGAAGAATAATGATGGTAACACACAAAAATAGAAGATGATAAAACACCAACAAAGCAAGCACATAGGTAGATACCTAAACCAATAAGAGAGGAGATGATAAAATATCACACAAAGATGATAACACATATAGTATCAAAGATGGGGGGAGGTAGATTATAAAACACCAAGAACACATATATTAAGATGAAAAAACATCAAGTCTCAAAGAAAAGATAAGGATGATAAAACATCATTAAACACACAAGTCAATATGGTAAAACATACAAGAGATGAAACTCTCATAAACAAACTTGAAGAAGTGAAGAAGGAAAGTAAGAAAGCAATGATAAGCAAAAAAAAAGAGGAATGGCATAAAATCACATCAAGGTATAACATAAGTTCTGGTCCTATCATGTTAAAGACCTTAGACTACCCTAAACATATCAACATGGGTCAAGAAGTAGAGGAAATTACCTAAATAGGCAAGTAGAAGTGCAAGTGTGCATTTAGAAGACAAAACTTTAACACATGTCAAAAGAATCAATCAAAATGAGAGACAAGAGGTGGATACTTTATTATAAACATGCTTCAAGACATCACAAATTATCACCAAGAGATTACATGTTAACAAACATCCTCTTAAAAAAACAAGTAGGCATAGTAGAAAGAGACGAAGCCTAGATAAGTGACAAGATAAGACTTGTATTTCAAGTAATTTCAAACCATGACATCAAGAGAACATAAAGAATATGTGGAGACACCCCTAAGGGTCATGCTTCAATGGTATAGATTTAGGAACCATAAAAGTAGAACAATTAGGAAAGTACACTAGCTAGTGAAGACTTAAGAGACAAGTGCCTAACATATCATGTTATAAGGAAGTTAGGTGAAGTGAAAGGGATGAGTGAGTGTTTAATTCAGAAGTGAAAACATAAAGTATTCATTATTATCACATAAAAAAACTTGAGAGATATTCACATCAAATTCATACAAGGAAAGGATCACAATCAACCCTAAGTGGACATAAGTTCTCATGCATTACTAACAAGCAAACAACTTAGAAAATAAGTGGTAATGTGAAGAAGAAGAAGAAGAAGAAGAGGAGGTAAACATAGAAATGTTATACACTTAGGGCAAACCTCATGGTCAATAATAAGTTCAATTAGTCATTGAAAACATGTTTCAAAGACCAAGGTACACAAACTAGCATCAATCAAAGTTATAATGTGAAGTGGAAACAAGTGTGTGATCAATTGAACAAGGAATAATATGTCAAGTAAGAGATAATTAAGAAACAAACACTTAAGGTTAAAAAAACACATTGACCTATAAACATCCGTAAGTTATCACTACTAAACACATACAAAAGTTAGTGCAATATTTGGTCAATACCACACCCTAACATACTCCTAAAGGCACGTGAAACACAAGAAAGGGATAGGTGAAGAGGTAACATGGTTAGAGGGTGTTAAAGCACATAGTCCGGTAGAAAATAACCTCTAATACCATATATTTAAACATTACAAGCAAAGAGAGAAATTTGCATACATGGCACACAAGGGAAGTGACCAAATGGGACAAGCAAGTATGTCCAAATTAAACTAGTAAAGATCAAATGATGAAAGCATAATTTAAGAATTATGGAATGTATGGCTTGTTAAATAAGTTAACTCAATATTATATTCAAGAGTAACCAATGAAGAATATGAAACTTCATGTATAAACAAAGTCACATAACTTGATAATCAACATCATCTAAAGTGGATGGTACTTTTCTTAAATCAAACAATATTGATGAAGAAAAAGTAAAGGCAAAATGAAACCTTATATGTCATAGGGTAACGGATAATCCATCATAAGTTACCAATCATGAACTTAAAACTTTAAGAGATGTTAATAATATAACATACTCAAAGGTCGTGATGAAATGGCAAAGTGTAGTCCCTAAATGCACACAAGCATTATGATCTAAATAGATTAATGTTAATGTTATTATATGTTATGAGAAGTATCCAACATCAAGATACATTCATTGGACATAGCTCAAGAGCTCATGAATCAATCACTAAACAATGATGTTCAAAACACAAGTAAGAAAGAAAATGTAGCTTCTAAATTGTCATAGTGTTGGTTAGAAAATGAGTGCTTAACCAAAAGGATCATAGAAGCATGAAGAATTAAGATGATAAGAGAGGTTAAGATCAAAACTTGAACCAAAGTATTGGAACCATGGTCCTTTAGAGGATTCAAAAACCATCACACACAAACTAGGTCAAAACAAGAATGTGGCTCATATCTTGTCATCATGATGAATTGACAATGAAATATCAATCAAAGAATCAAAGGAGCTATGCATTAAATAATTTAAGACCTTAGAGGTAATAATCAAACTCAAAATATTTCAATCAATTTGTATCAATGGTACTCAAGTAGGAGTGCACAAAATCATCCTCCTAAACCATGGTCACAAAAGATGAACAAATAATTTTAAACAAACGGGAAATGATAGAGTACTTGAATGGTTCAAAAATATGAACTCAAGCCCCTAACATGTGATGATAATAAGTGAAGGAACTTGGTTCCTTATAGGTTGCATGAATGCATACCTTATATCTCAAGTTACAAAGACAAAAAGCATCCATTCACAATTTAAATCAAGAAAACATAGGAACAAGACCTTTAAAAATCAAACAAAATTATTCTAAGCTCCTAAATACTTATATAAGCCAGAATAAAACACTTAAGGTTCTTGAATTTGGAATGAAAAGTGAAAATGAAATTCAAATATCCAAACTAGTTGAGAAAACCTCAAACTAGACACCCTAAACCAAATAAATTATGGAAAATATGAAATCAAATGGGAAAATTAAACAAAATTAATTTTCATGACCCTAACACACTCAATAACCCTAAACATTTTGGTTTTAACTTTTAGAAGTTGAGGAAATATGAAAATTAAATCAAACTTCTAGCAAAAGTAGGTGAAATCCACAAAAAGACATTTATACTTCTCAAATTTTAAAATCAAAGGATATTAAATGATAAAAATAGTTTTAAAAAAACCTAATATCATCTTAGCATCATAAGGAACTCAGAACATATTTTTTTTCATTTTTTTAGGTTAATGGAAAATGGAAAATAAAATTAAAATATTAAACTAGTAAAGAAAACACCTATTTAATTACATGAATTAATTAATTAACCACAAAAATAAAAATGATCAAATAAAAATAATTAACAGAAAATAGACTTAAAAAGAGGCTTAAAATATTTTTTGTATAATTTTTGTACTAGTGAAAATATTAAAACAAATATGATGAAATTAATTGAAATGAAGAGAAAATTAAATAGAAACAGATATATTACACCTATTATATTCAGAAAGCGCTGCAAAGAGGCTTGGTCAGATTAAATTCAGAAACGACATGTGGTTGTCCCTATCAATAGGTAAAAACCCTAAACATGTCGAAAAAATATTTAAACATCATGTTTTTTAGCTATCTTCGGATCATGATATCTCTCTCATTTCTTCACGAAATCATATGAAATCAAAAGCAAAACTCAAGATCAAACAATAAGGAATATGTTAGAATCCATAGATTTTGCAAAAGAACAACAAATCAAAGAGATAAATGGAAAACAAGTTACTGGTACAAGCGAAAATTGCTAAAACTCAGAAGTTCAAAAACACAATTCAACTGTAATGCAACATAACAATCCATCTCAAACCTATTGTTTGGCTCAGCTAAGCATGCTTGACATGATTTCTAAACAATGAAATCCAAGTATGAGAGATCTAAAATTTTGATAAAACTCACCTTGTGGAAAATAAATCCACTTGTCTCCTTAAGCTTCCAAATCTAGGAAACCCAGTTGAACTTGATCTTTAAGCTCCTAAGGAAGGGAAAATGTTGAGAGAAGTAAGATGGCTCGTACCAAAACTCAAATTCAAAGAAGACTTGAAAAAAATAGAGAAATATGAAATCTGATATTATGGTGAATGAAAATATCCTACTCCAAAATGAGAGAATGAAGGGCTTGATATAAAGTGTAAAAGGTGAGTGTGATCGGTGGAAATAGAACTGACTGTTTTTTAATGCTGGTTTGCATAATGTCGCGGTAAGCAAGAGTCGCCACCGTCTTTTATTTTCTCCAACATGGAAAGAACAAAAGCACAGCAAAATTCCTTTTCGAGATGTTTCTCGGTTCGGGAGGTAGATTATAGAAAGGGAAGGTGTTAGCACCCTTTCTATCTGTGGTTATCCATGGGCTCTTAGGTACTTGCTCACTATGTTTTCAAAATGTTTTGCTTTTCTTGTGTTTGTGGGTTTTGAAAAAGTTTGTTTTGAAAACTTCTAGGTAACTCTTGTATCAGTCCTCAAGAGTGTATGAAGTATTTGTTTGAAAACTTTTGTTTGAAAGTGTAGGTGCGAAAAGTAGTTTTTGTTTTGAAAGAGCAAGTACCCAGGAGAAATCTACCTACTCTAAAGAAATTAAGCTGTGTAAATGTCCTTTAGACAGTACTATCCCACTATTGAGAAGTAGGTAGCACCGTCGTTGGAGTTATTCGGGTCAATTCGATTATAGGGACATGTGAGGTCACCAAAGCAATAGTAGGACGCCTTAGCGGTAACCCTAATGTCCTAGATCCTTTTTATCTGAGGCAACCGTTTCGAGGAAACTTGGATCTTTAGACAGGAGGGCGACCTCTAAAACACCCTATACTCAATGACCACGTTGAGGCAACCAAGTGAGGCGTACCCTAGGAGTGGCATGTGCGAGTGTGTCAGGTTTCATGTTTAAGTTATCTTTGCACATTTTTATGGTGAGCTACGAGTTGATTTTAATTTCAGGCAAGTCTTGTCAGGCATAGTTAACAGTTAATAATTTGCGGAAAGTAAATCTACGCTATTACAAGGCGTCGGATATTTACATCGCCAAAAACATAACCCTTGAAAAGTAAATGCGAGAAAATAAAGGAAGCGATAAAAAAGGTCCTAATTACGCTATTACATCCTCGGAGCAATTACATAAATATGAATAAAAAATAATATGTGCGAATGGAAATTGAATCGGAAAAAGTCTTAGGGTTTTGACCCTTTTTTGAGAAAAGAAGGAATTTCTGGTTATTTTTGCATTAAGTTAAACCTAATTCTAATTAATTAAATAAAAGAAATGTTTTTTAAGTTTTTTATGTTTTAATGAAAATAAAATAAAATAATTAAAAGTTGTCAAAAACCTAATTCTACATGGATTTTATTTATTGCAAAAAATAGTCAAATTTAACCTAATCAACTAAATTAACTTGTTAGAATTTATTTACAAAATAATAATTAAAGGTGAAATTAATAAATAATAATAATAATAATAAAAAATATTGTTTCCTGAATTTATTATGAAAATAATTAATTTGTTAATTAAATACTAATAATAATAATAATTACTAAAAGAATTAAATAGAAATTAAAATATAAAAGAAAAAAAAAGAATAAAGAAACCAGGGGGGTGATGGGCCCATTAGGAGGTGTTGATTGCAATTCTGGCCCACTAAGCACACAAGCCTGTTTGACCTTGGGGAATTGTCTACGCGTGGGTTGACCAGGAGCATGATGGTCATTCATCTTTGGACCATCAGATTCATGCTTGTGGCCACTTGGCGCCTGGGATGTGAAAGTGCGTGGTGGAACGCCTTTAAATGCCTGCATGTGAATATGGCAAGAAAAATAGAAACAATTATTTTGGGGGACCTGGGATTCGAACCCAGGTCCCAATGATCACCGTCCAGCGCATCAACCACCAGGCCATTTGCTTGCTTTTGATAATATATTAACAAACAATTATAATATATACAAAATAACAATTATGCTGGAAACAAATAAAAACGCGCGTAGTTTTGAATTGCCCAACCACACGCTTACACCTCATCATCGTCCTCCTTTGTACCTGTAAAAAACAGATAGATAGCGGGGGTTTTTAACCCCCACAACCTGCAACCACGAAAAATAGCGAATAGGCGTATGATTAATAGAAATATTTCGCGATGGTCCCCTTAGATTCGTCTGGTCTCAATGATTCTAACCATGGGTCTCTCGAGGCTTGATTTTTCCTGTACTATAAAGCCCCAATTTGGAAGCTCAAGAACCCTAGATTTTGTCAATGGCAACTTACAATTCTGCACACTATAAGTCAATTAATTTATACCATTAGTTTCACAAGGATTCAAGCAATGCAAAATGAACCATAAATCATGTTAAATGCTTATGAATCATGAGTTTCGATTATGAGAAAAAACATCAAACCGTGTGACTGTAAATGATGATTTCTGGAGCCTTAGCGTGTGGTTTTGATTGCAATACGTCTCTGACACCTCCAGCAATGTGTTTGAAACAACCAAAGTCCTTGAATTGGCCTGGAAGATAGAAAACAGTTTTCAAGTTTCTTGAGTTTTTTTCAATGTTGCTATGGCTTCTTCTGCAGCAAATTCACGTCTGCATGAATAGGGTTGGGTTGTGTACTTATATTAGAATAGAATTAGGTTAAATCTTTGCAAAGAAATCCATGGAATTGATGGTTGTATATTTGATTGAAAAATCAAATATTTTTTAATCTTTTTTATTGGAAAAACTTGCTAAATTTGGAGATTCTTGTCCCTTTGATTTGCACACGAATTTTCCAGCATATATTGACCACTTTTGCTTCACAAAAAGATTGAAAAATCAAATCTTTGTATTTCCTACAATTTAAATTAATTAAATGAATTAAAATTAATTAAAAATCCAAATAATTAATAAAAATAAGAAAAATAAGTTCAAATAAGCTTGATGGGTCGTGCATAGGTCATGGATAAAGTTTCAAGAAGAAATTTGAGGCCCATTAGCAAAAACAAAGTGTTTTGAGCAAAGTTGACTTTTGCAAATTCACAAAACTTTCCCAACTTCTCCAATGCATATCTTGCTCAATTTTGATCATATTAACATGTTCTTGGACATTTTGGAAAGTTCTTGAAGTCCTCTAACCAATGCCTTTGGTCCCATGTCATTTGGATTTACCAATCTCAAGTTATGGTCTTTGACTTAAAGTGCATTTTTGTTGACTTTTGAAATTGACCTATAATGTAGAAATTGATAACTTTTTATGAGAGCATTTCTTGGACTTGGAGTGTGAAGATAAGTTGTAGGAAATGTCATCCCCTTCAAAATGAGCATTGGATGGAATTTTTCTGATGAACCATGAAAAAGTTATGCCTTGGTAAAGATACAGTTGACTTTTCTGCTGTCCAAAAATAGTAACTTTTGCATCTTGATGATTTTTGAGCTATCCTTGTGGAATCATGATCAAGACTTGATAAAATGATGATTGTGGACTCAAAATAAGATGTTGACCAAATTTTTTGACTTTTGACTGTAAAATGACCATTTTGCCCCTGCAGTTGACTGTAGGTCAAATGGAGCTTTTGATTGTGCAATTTGGCACTGTAAGCCTTGAAACTTGGCATGTAGGTGCTTGAGAATGTTTATAGGCATATGAGACTTGATTGAACCATTGAAAACCTCAAATTCCTTGAAAGAACCAAAACCCTAATTTCAGCTGGCTTAGGAGGTAGTTTGACTGTGCAACCCTTGAGAAATCTTGGACCATTTGAGGATGATTCTTGACAAATCTTGAGGAATATGGGAGGGCAAATTTTGGGGTACAACAGTTGCCCCTGTTCAATCTTCTTAAACCTGAGGATGTAGATTGGCTTGTGTGCCTTTCGTGATCCGAAGGTGGAAGATGATTGAACACTAAAGTGCCCAGAAATTTGCACTCGCATGGTGTAGTATCAGCAATGTGATGTCGGGAATGGGCTTACAGATGCCATTTGGACATGTAATGGATGATTGGGGAGATGGGCTTATAGATGCCATCCAGGGTGATTGCTGAATTGTTCGAGCTGGTCGAGTAGATAGTTGTCCTGTCTAGTTTTAGGTATTAATCTACAATCCGTCGTCCACAGATATTTCCTGGCCTGTTACAGGTGTTGGTCTGGAACTTAAGAGAGGTCGGTTGATGAGATAGTTTTCCTGTCTGGTTTCAGGTATTAATCTCTGACTGGAGAAATAAAGATGACTTCATGGCTTGCTACAGGTATTGATCTTCAATCTCTTCATGTAGATAACTTTCCTGTCTGGTTTCAGGTATAGATCTACAATTAGTCGCTCACAGATATGCCCTGGCTAGATACAGGTATCGAATCTAGAACTCCAAAAGGTCGGTTGAGATAGCTTTCCTGGCTAGATACAAGTATAGATCTATGACCTGAGAATGAAAGATAATTTCCTGGCCTGTTACAGGTGTTGATTTTCAATCTCTTCATGTAGATAACTTTCCTGTCTGGTTTCAGGTATAGATCTACAATTAGTCACTCATAGATATGCCCTGGCTAGATACAGGTATCGAATCTGGAACTCCAAAAGGTCGGTTGAGATAGCTTTCCTGGCTGGATACAGGTATAGATCTACCATTAATCGCTCACAGATATGCCCTGGCTAGATACAGGTATCGAATCTGGAACTTCGAAAGGGTGGTCAAGATAGCTTTCCTGGTTAGATACAGGTGTAGATCTCTGACCTGAGAATGAAAGATAATTTCCTGGCCTGCTACAGGTATTGATCTTCAATCTCTTCATGTAGATAACTTTCCTGTCTGGTTTCAGGTATAGATCTACAATCGATCACTCACAGATATGCCCTGGCTAGATACAGGTATCGAATCTGGAACTTAAGAAGGTTGATCGTAATCATCTTTGGATTGACCTTTTCTTGAAAAGGCAAAACATTAGTTGTATGCAATGTCATGATGTATGAAATGCATGATGTCATGATGTTCTCAAAAAATGAGATTGTGTCGTATGCACTTTATCATGTATGTAAGCAGGAGGTATGAAATGTGAAATGTTTATGAATGTATTTTCGTCTAGGAAAATAAATCCTTGACGAGTGCCGGGAAGTTTGTTAAGTCCTGGGCCAATGTTGAAGAGTAGAGTTCTTCGTTTCCGCTGGGGATGATGAACGAAGATAATCGTGAGAATAAACCGGTAGGAGAAGATGACTCCGCTAGGGATGAACCTGGTGAAGAGATTACTCTGCGGGGAATTACTCTGTGGGAAGAGATGCTTTGCTGAGATTTTAATGATAACTCCGCTGGGGATTCCGTTGATATGCTTTGTTGGGGAATTTGATGAACTCTGTTGGGGGATAGAAAGAACTTCGCTGGGGACGATCTTTCAGCTGCAATTTGCTGAGGATAACCCAGTTAGACCCTGGTGGGGAATAACCTTCTGAATAAGGCTGGGGAGACGCCTTTGTATTCTGCAGGGGACAAGCTTCCAGAATCTACTGGGGAGGATGACTCAACTCTCCTGGGGAAACTTTTGAGGAAATGGCTCCGCTGGGGTGTCTGTATTCCGCCGGGGAACAATCTTATATTTCTGTCGAAGAATATTAAGATTGTCGGGGATGCTTGCTGAGGAATATCTGTATACTCTGCTGGAGAATATTAAGATCTTATGGGGATTCCCAACTTCTTCATGACTGATGGTAGACCAACTCTGCTCGGGGGAGAGTATTGCTGACTTGCTGGAGATACTGTGCCTTCTTAGGGCTGATGGGAGACCAACTCTGCTTGGGGAGAGTATCGCTGAATCTTGTCTTACTCTTGGGGAGTTAAGGTATCTTGGTTATATTCTTCAGCTGAACTTACCTTGGTACCTTGGTGGACAGAGCAACTAGACTGCTTAGGCAATTCTTATTGCCCCTGTTTCTGATGCCACCTGTAATTAGTCCTTTGTTTCGCATGCAATTATTTATGATCAGCAATTAATGTCAAATGCATAAATCAAAAATGAACATTGGACGTTCTTTGCAAAACAAAACAGATAAAGGAAAAACAATTGGCGATTTGTCTGAAAAATGAGCTTGTACTAATTTTGAAATTTGCCTGTAAATAGGCGTTTTGTATACAAGAGGCTGACGTTCTGGTAAGAGAACGTCGTCAAACAAAATAGAGTTTATACAATTTGAAAAGGAAACAAAACAGCTATGTGAAAAATCCCACTGGGTTCCAACTCTGCTATCGCCTTTACGTCTTCAAGCGTCTCATCACTTTGCTGCTTAGTTGGAGATGAAGCTGATTGATTGGTATCGTCCGAGCCTGATGGTCGATACCGAAGTCTGGACGCAGGGTGATCCAATGAGACATAGTATTACGCTTATCCCTAATTTTTGCCTGGACTGCCCTTTTGGGTTTTCAGTCCACCGGGATACCCATTTTTGCCCAAGCCGCCTTTTCAGGTTTTCAACTTGTCGGGTGTACAGATTTTATTTATTTATTTTCATCCCTTATTTTTGCCCGAACCCTTTTGGTTCGCCGGGAAGCCCTTATTTTTGCCTAGGCCAGTCGACCTAGCAGGTCTTTAATCATGCGTAGTATCTTTTTACTATGTCTGCATTGGCAGGGTGAGGAAGGTCGTCACCATCCATGGTGGTTAGAATCATTGCACCTCCTGAGAAGATATTCTTAACCACAAATGGCCCTTCGTACGTAGGGGTCCATTTGCCCCTGGGATCACCTTGAGGTAGAATGATGCGCTTGATTACCAGGTCTCCGACTTGATACTCTTGTCGTCTGACTTTCTTGTTAAATGCCTTGATCATCCGTTTTTGGTACGTCTGACCATGACAAATAGCAGTGAGTCTCTTTTTGTCGATTAGGTTTAATTGATCAAGCCGAGTCTGGATCCAGTCATCTTCACTCAAACCTGCATCCTTCATTATCCGGAGAGAGGGTATCTGAACTTCGATGGCCAGGACTGCCTCCATGCCGTATACCAAGGATAAGGGTGTTGCCCCCTGTTGACGTCCGTGCTGAGGTACAGTACCCATGAAGAGCAAACGGTAACATCTTGTGCCAATCTTTGTAGGTCACTGTCATCTTCTGCACAATTTTCTTAATGTTCTTATTTGCCGCTTCTACGGCCCCATTCATCTTCGGCCGGTAAGGAGAAGAGTTATGATGCTGTATCTTGAATTGCTCGCAGAGCTCAGTGATCATATTGTTGTTAAGATTGGTGCCATTATCCGTAATGATCCTTTCTGGTACGCCGTATCAACAAATCAGGTTGTGCCGAATGAACCGTGCTACGACGTTCTTGGTTACGGTGGCAAAGGAAGCTGCTTCAACCCACTTCGTAAAGTAATCAATTTCTACCAAGATGAAGCGATGCCCGTTGGATGCCGTAGGTCTGATCTCGCCGATCATATCAATGCCCCACATTGCAAAAGGCCAAGGTGTTGTCAAGACGTTCAGAGGAACTGGAGGAATGTGCACCTTATCAGCATAGATTTGGCACTTGTGACATGTCCGAGAATGTTGATAATAGTCGGCTTCCATTGTGGACCCGTAATATCCTGCTCGAAGGATTTTCTTTGCCATGGTATGTCCACTGGAATGTGTTCCGAAGGTACCTTCATGCAGCTCTGCCATGATCCTTTCTGCTTCAGTCTTATCCACACAACGCAGTAAGGTTGAATCATGGTTTCGTTTGTAAAGGATGCCATTGCTGAGGAAGAACTTTGCCGCGAACCTTCTCAGAAACTTCTTGTCATTGACAGATGCACCCTCGGGGTATTCTTGAGCTTCCAAGTACCTCTTTACTTCATGATACCAAGGTTTTTCTGTTACCTCTTCGGTCTCAAGATCGCAGCAATGTGCAGGTTCATCCAATTTCCAAATAATGATCCGGGGAGCTTCGTTGTCCCATTTGACTTTGAACATAGAAGACATCATAGCCAGCGCGTCCGCCAACTGATTCTCCTCTCTTGGGAAGTGTCAAAAGTTATCTCCTCGAAATGGGGAATCAACGTCAATACATACTCCTTGTAAGGAATCAGATTTGGGTGTTTCGTATCCCACTCGCCTTTGATCTGACTGATCACAATAGCAGAATCTCCGAAGACACTCAGAAACTTGATCCTTAGGTCAATTGCAGCTCGAAGACCCATGATGCACGCTTTATACTCTGCCATGTTGTTGGTGCAGTTGAAACACAGTCGGGCGGTAAGTGGAGTATGAGAGCCCTTGGGAGATATGATCACAGCGCCAATACCGTTACCCAAAGCGTTTGAGGCTCCGTCAAAGTGCATAGACCATCGGGATCCTTCCTCAGGTCCTTCATCCGATCCAGATACTTCACAATCAGTCACTACCATGATATTCTCGTCTGGAAATTCAAAGTTCATAGATTGGTAGTCATCCACTGCCTGATGTGCCAAATGGTCTTCCAATATACTTCCCTTGATTGCTTTCTGAGTCATGTACTGGATATCATATTCAGTCAAGATCATCTACCATCTTGCTATTCTTCCGGACAAGGCAGGCTTTTCAAAGATATACTTGATTGGATCCATTTTTGAAATCAACAGAGTAGTGTGGGTCAACATATACTGTCTCAGCCGGCGAGCAGCCCATACCAGAGCGCATCAAGTTTTCTCGAGCAGTGAGTATCGGGTCTCACAGTCGGTAAACTTTTTGCTAAGGTAATAAATAGCGTGCTCTTTTCGGCCAGACTCGTCATGCTGCCCCAGCACACACCCCATGGAGCTGTCAAGTACTGTCAAGTATAAGATCAGAGGTCTCCCTTCAACTGGTGGCATAAGAATAGGTGG
Source organism: Vicia faba (assembly GCA_948472305.1). Lineage (NCBI taxonomy): Eukaryota > Viridiplantae > Streptophyta > Magnoliopsida > Fabales > Fabaceae > Vicia > Vicia faba. The sequence goes on along the minus strand of OX451735.1, from coordinate 455,380,213 downwards.
CTCTTGGAGATACTCTTTGATTCTTTCGAAAGCGGCCTGACATTCATCGTTCCAACGTACTACTTGATCTTTCTTCAGTAGCTTGAAGATTGGTTCACAAGTAGCAGTTAGGTGCGAGATGAATCGGGCAATGTAGTTCAAACGTCCTAGAAAGCCTCTGACTTCCTTCTCTGTCTTGGGAACTGGCATCTCTTGTATGGCTTTCACTTTGGCAGGGTCCACTTGAATACCTTTGTCGCTCACGACGAAGCCTAGTAGTTTTCCAGATCTCACCTCGAAGGTGCACTTGTTCGGGTTCAACCTAAGCTTGTAACACTTCAATCGGTCAAACAACTTCTGTAGATGGTCAAGGTGTTCCTCCTCTGTTTGGGACCTTGCAATCATATCATCGACATACACTTCGATCTCGTGATGGATCATATCATGAAACAAAGCAACCATGGCACGTTGGTAGGTTGCCCCAACATTTTTCAACCCAAAAGGCATGACCTTGTAACAAAAGGTGCCCCACTGAGTAACAAAAGTGGTCTTCTCCATGTCTTCGGGAGCCATCTTGATTTGATTATAACCGGAGAAACCGTCCATGAAGGAGAATACCTTATGCTGAGCAGTGTTGTCAACCAGAACGTCGATGTGAGGCAGAGGGAAGTCATCCTTAGGGCTCGCCCTGTTCAAATCCCTGTAGTCAACACACATTCGGACCTTACCATCCTTCTTCGGCACTGGAACCATATTGGCAACCCACTGAGGGTAAGAAGTCACTGCTAGAAAACCGGCGTCGAATTGTTTCATAACCTCAGCTTTGATTTTCTCGGACATCTCTGGACACATACGGCGGACCTTCTGTTTTACCGGTGGGCAGTCTTCCTTGGTAGGCAAGTGATGAACCACAATGTCCGTATCCAACCCAGGCATATCTTCGTAAGACCAGGCAAAGATTTCCACATAGTCATGCAGCATCTGAATCAACCGTTGTTTCACACTAAGCTCCAGATTGGCACCAATCTTGACTTCCTTTCTGTCTGTCTCAGTACCCAGATTTACCGTTTCCACTAGCTCTTCATGTGGCTGAATGGCCCTCTCTTCCTGGAGTAACAGTCTTGCAAGCTCACCAGGCACTTCGCAATCATCTTCACCTTCGTCTTCGGCTAAGTTGATCGGATTTTTGAAGTCATAACTGGCAATAGCAGAGTCGTTACCAGTGAGATCCAGAGTGGATTGGGACCTGTATATGTGAGTGTGTGTAAATATAGTTGTTTTGCAATATATAATAAAGAAAGACAAGGAGCGCAAGATTTGAAATGCAAAAAACGTCCAATGCTTTTATTAATAATATATGAAAATGACACACAAAAGCTCTCACAAATGAAGCCACGGTGCCCCGGGTAAGACACTGGGCCATAAAGTTTAGTAATATTGTTTGTTTACAAATTCAAAACAAAGGAGTTCATTACTGAGTGACAAAAGTAATAGGTAAGAAGTCTTTCGCCGTCCAGTTGTTAGGTCCACCGTTGGTCGTTGGGTAGATCCAGTTGTCGAATTCAGATTCCTCCACGTCGTCTTCAATAGCATTTACTCCTGGGTTGTTGATGAACACAGGAGGTCTTCCAATCCTTGCTTTACGAGCAGCCCTCTGAGCTTTTGCAGTGAAACCTAAACCAAATTTGTCAGTCTTCTGAGTGAAATCCGGAAGTCGGCCCCAGTTTGCATACTCACCCTTCTCAATAACAGTCCGGGCATCCTTTAAGGAAGCCATCTTCAAAGGAGAATCTTCGATCACAGTTTCTGCTGACGCCAGTGCCTGAGGAACCTCTTCAAAATGTTGAAAGGGGGTCTCAATGAACTCCCCATCCATTTCTATGTACCGGAACGAGTTAAGGTGGCTGACTATATATTCTTCTTCCCCCTGCACTGTAACAATCTTCCCTCTGACCGTGTATTTCAGCTTCTGATGTAGTGTGGAGGTCACAGCCTCAGCCTTATGGATCCATGGACGACCCAGCAAATAAGAATAGGACGGTCGGATTTCCATCATATAGAACGTAGAATCAAAGACCTGAGAGCCAACCCTGATTGGAATATCAACCTCACCATGTACCATCCTTTTAGACCCGTCAAAGGTTCGACCAACAATGTTACTTGGCTTCAGCTCTAAACCCTCACAATCCAGCCTGTCTAGAGCTTTCTTGGGCAACATGTTCAACGAGGAACCAGTGTCAACCAGCACATGAGCAAGAGTAGTGCCCCTGCATTCAATGGAGACATGCAGGGCATCGTTATGGTTCTTCCCTTTGGCAGTCAGATCAGCGTCGGAGAAACCCAAACCATTATCAGTAGTTAAATTGGCCACACAATAGGTGAATTGGTCAGCAGATGTTTCTTGTGGCACGTGGGCCGTCTTCAGGAAGGAAATCAGAGCCTTAGCATGGGCCTCTAAACACAACAACAGTGATAGCATAGAAATTTTAGATGGGGTGTGCCCCAACTGCTCCACTACATTAAAGTCACTCTTCTTGATAATCTTAAGAATCTCTTCCATCTCTTGCTTGGAAGCTTCAACGGTGGTCGTCTTTGGGGCCTCCATCTGGGCAGGCATATCAGTAGCGATCCCTTTGCCCCGAGCGTCAGATGACTCGGCAGCAGGGGTAGAAACAATAACTTGGTCAGGAGGAGAAATAGGCATACTTGCAGGTGTGATGACAATAGGTCTCTGGATAGCTTGAGGTGCAATATCTGGCGAGAAGAGCCTACCACTGCGGGTGACTTTGGCAGGCCCGGTGATGTTGCTGACGCCGGTACTAGTATCAAACTCTTGTTTTACTCCAAGCACATAAACATCTGCCCCATAGTGCCACGGGACAGCTTTGTCGGATGTATAGGGGATGGGCCCCGGAACAGTGATAATTATGGGAGCAATCTTCTGAGCAGGCATGATTTTGACAGGCTTCTTTGAGGGAGCCTTAGGAGAATTGTTGAAAATAGTGACAATGGACACTTCTTCAGTAGGGGTAGCAGGAACAACAATCTTTTCGAACAAGATCTCTTTATTATCCATCAGGCTTTGAATACTTGACTTCAACAAAGGACAACCAGCAGGTGAAACAGAACATAGAAGGCAACCTTTACCACATCCTGGAAATAAACCGGCTAGCAACAAGTTCCTTTTGACAGTCAACAACGGAGTAACAATATCATCCACAGAGGCTACATACAGATCTTCCACTACAGCATTCACTCCATGCTTAGGCATGGGAGCAGTCACAACATTGGGCCTTTCGGGCGCCTCGAACTCTATCTCTTTAGCATCGATAAGGTCCTGAACCTTATTCTTCAGAGCCCAACAATCATCTGTGTTATGCCCCGGGCTGTCAGAATGATAAGCACAGTGGGCGTTGGGATTGTACTTTTGAGAGGTTGTGTTCACAATCTTCGGAGCTTCTCTCAGGGTCACCAAATTGGTTGTCAATAACTGCAGCAATATCTGGGACAAGGTCATACTGAGCCGAGTAAACTGCCTTTTAGGTCTCTCACCCCTTGGTTGGTTATATTGCTGAGGAGCAACAGCAGGCTTTGAGATAACCACCGCGTTGACAGCTTGGCGGCGTTCCGGCTTATTCTGTCTCCTTGAACCATAAATAGCACTAGATTCTTTCTTGAACGGTTTCTTCTTAGTACTTGAGGAACTACCTTTTTGTATCTTCCCAGACTTCATACCAGCTTCTATTCTTTCACCAGTCAAGATGAGGTTTGTAAACCCGGCAGAAGAATTACCAATCAGATGGTTGAAGAACGGACCAGATAGGGTCCCCAAGAACATATCCACAAGTTCACGGTCAGTTAGAGGTGGCTGCACCCTTCCAGCAAGGTCTCTCCACTTTTGAGCATACTCCTTAAATCCTTCACCCGTCCCTAGTGACATACCCTGGAGTTGGGTACGAGTAGGAGCGAGGTTGGAATTATACTGATATTGCTTATAAAACGCAGTAGCCAAGTCCTCCCAGTTATGAATGCTGGCTCCATCCAGCTGATAGAACCATTCGAGTTGATTCCCTGAAAGACTATCCTGGAAGAAGTGGATCCACAAATTCTTGTCAGCTGTATAAGGTTGGATCTTCCTCACATACGATCGGAGGTGCAGCTTAGGACAGGAAGCTCCGTCGTACTTTGCAAAAGCAGGCGCCTTGAACTTATGGGGAATCACCACCCCAGAGGATAAGCCTAGGTCTCCGAAGTCCAACCCGGGCACATGTTGAATCTCCATAGCACTTAAACGGTCCTCCAGCTGTTTGTACCTGTCCTCAGCAGGAGGGTACTGTTCATCATTATAATCTGTCTCGTTGTCGGAGACCACGGGACTAGGAACCCCTCCTTCTTGGGGACTGTCCTTCCTTATAGATGGGGTAGTCAGCTCAACCTTATTCTGCAGTGCATTCCCATATCTGCGTCCGGTATTAAACAAGACAGTCCTCTTCTTCTTCTTCTTCTTCATAAGCAGGGTCTTCAACTCCTGTTGACCCTGGGCTAGGCTCATAACCATCTCTTGGAACTGGGCATTCTGGGCCTGGGGGGCCTTGATAGCTTGTTCATTAGTAGGTTCAGAAGACATGGTGACGTGCTGAAATAAACAGGGAAGAAGATAAGTGACCTATAAAAAAAGTGTACTTGTTATGCATATGATGCATGGTATGCTATTTATGCAATGCATTCAAGGGTTCGAAAATTAAAATTCATTATAAACAAAAAGGAACACGCATTATATTAAGAAGTAAATTGTTTAGTACATCAATGCCTCATGGGCGAAATATTACAAAATACTTAATGCCAAAATACACTGCGCATCCTCTTTGGAGCGATGTAGGTGTTGAGGGTCTTTTCCTCGTGAAGTAGGCGGGTGAGCTCCAAGACCTTCTTCTCACTGGCATGTAGATTGGCTTCAAGAGAATTCCGCTCCTCCTTGAGTTGGATCCAGCTCTTCTGCATTTCTTCCCAAGACGTCGGCATGTCAGGATGTTGGATGGTGTATGGGACCTCTCCTTCCATAACTGGCTCTTTGATCACGGGGAGAATGTGAGGGTATGGCATCATAAGCTTCTGGGAGCGGGCTCGTACCCACTTGAGGTAAGGCTCAAGGGGGATGGAATTCTTGTGCCCCAGTGTCTTACTATCCACCTTGTTAGGCATCCTCCAAGCTCTGATGAACCTTTGGCGAAATCCTTGCGCATCATTGTCGAAGTCAAAAACTATGTCAGGGATCAGCATGTCATGAGGGCCATCCCTCCGAGCATATCCAAATTGTCTCAAAGCCAGACAGGGGTTGTAAGTGATGCCTCCTCTAGTTCCAAGTAGAGGAACATTAGGAAATTCTCCGCAACAATCAATGATAGTGACATTTTCTCTGGACCGAGAACACCAATGTATATCAGAATTGTGTAAGAGTCATCAATCGTTGTGACCACCTTCCCTCGCTCGTTCTTCAAAACTGATTGTGGAAGGTGCGAAATAAACCACCTTGCCAGGAGAGGAGTGCAGCACATGAGAACACCTCTTTTTCTCATTGTTCGAGTGTAAAATGAGTGGAGGATGTCCCCAAGCAATGTAGGTATAGGATTCCTGGACATAAAAATCTTGACAGCATTTATGTCTATAAGTTGATCAGGGTTTGGGAACAATACCAACCCATAGATAAGGAGTGTCACCACTTCTTCAAAAGCTTGTAGGTCGAGAGAATTCCAACATTCTAGGGCCTTTTCAAACAGGAACTTTTCCAAGAATCCTTTGATACCACTTCTGATTTCCCAATGTCCCTTGATGTCAGATGGTTGCAGACGTAAGGCTTGATCAACCTCTTCAAGTTTTGGTTCCTTTTCCGTACCGTTTTAGGGTAGTTGACTAAGAATAGGAACTTTCAAAAGCTGAGAAAACTCTTCCAAAGTAGGCACCAATTGATAATCCGGGAAAGTAAAACAGTGGTGTAAGGGGTCAAAGAACTGGAAAAGAACTTTTATCATATCTTCTTCAATTTTGGTGTTGACCAAGCTGATGAGTCTACCATGCCTTTCACTGAAGGAAGAGTTCTTGGGAATCCTGGATGTAAGTTCCCTGAACTGAGGAGGTATCCTTACAAGGTTGACCTGAATTGTCTTTCTGCGAAGAGACTCCATGTCCTACAAAACAAGAACAAAGATGAAGATTCGAACCCTTGAAGTGGTTAGTAGATGCATATGATGCGTTATGATGTTATGATGTTATGATAAAGACACACCACAAGCATTCACAAAAGGCAAACATGGTAAAGCACACAAGTCACACAAGACAGCCCTTAGAGTTTAGGCCAGCATGAAGTTTAGATACTACCCTCTTGAAGTTGGTTGGCTCAAAACCTGTCCTAGAAAATAGTAACCGGGTTCTAAGGAGCTCAATATCATTGGATTATTTTCTATGTTCATTGTTTTGATTTAGCCACTTAACTGGCGACCAAAATATTCCAAGAAAACAACCCTCAATGAGTGCAGTATCGTGTATCTACCAACTTCGGACTGCACCAAAGTCGGTCATCTCACTACCCCTAAAGAGGCCAGGATGGTCAAGTAAGGTTCTAGGTCAGTTTATGCTTCATGACACCACGCGGCGGCCTCGTACTCTCCTTGACTTGACTCAAGGGTTACCGGTACTCACCAAAGTTCCACATCAACGTAGCAACTGCTTCAACCATGTCGGTATACCCCGCACAGCTCCCTCACAGTTTGTTGCTACTTCTAAAAGGGTATCCCCAGATCCGGGTTAGGATCTATGAAACTCCGATGTAAGCCCACAATATTAAAGCAAACAAGGCATACAATTGAAAACATAGAATGATCTAATCCTAAGGTACACCTCACTTATAAATATATCCCCAGCAGAGTCGCCAGTTCTGTGATTGGTGGAAATAGAACTGACTGTTTTTTAATGCTGGTTCGCGTAATGTCGCGATAAGCAAGAGTCGTCATCGTCTTTTATTTTCTCCAACATGGAAAGGACAAAAGCACAGCAAAATTCCTTTTCGAGATGTTTCTCGGTTCGGGAGGTAGATTATAGAAAGGGAAGGTGTTAGCACCCTTTCTATCTGTGGTTATCCACGGGCTCTTAGGTACTTGCTCACTATGTTTTCAAAATTTTTTGCTTTTCTTGTGTTTGTGGGTTTTGAAAAAGTTTGTTTTGAAAACTTCTAGGTAACTCTTGTATCAGTCCTCAAGAGTGTATGAAGTATTTTTTTGAAAAATTTTGTTTGAAAGTGTAGGTGCGAAAAGTAGTTTTTGTTTTGAAAGAGCAAGTACCCAGGAGAAATCTACCTACTCTAAAGAAATTAAGCTGTGTAAATGTCCTTTAGACAGTACTATCCCACTATTGAGAAGTAGGTAGCACCGTCGTTGGAGTTATTCGGGTCAATTCAATTATAGGGACATGTGAGGTCACCAAATAAATAGTAGGACGCCTTAGCGGTAACCCTAATTTCCTAGATCCTTTTTATCCGAGGCAACCGTTTCGAGGCAACTTGGATCTTTAGACAGGAGGGCGACCTCTAAAACACCCTATACTCAATGACCACGTCGAGGCAACCAAGTGAGGCGTACCCTAGGAGTGGCATGTGCGAGTGTGTCAGGTTTCATGTTTAAGTTATCTTTGCACATTTTTATGGTGAGCTACGAGTTGATTTTAATTTCAGGCAAGTCTTGTCAGGCATAGTTAACAGTTAATAATTTGCGGAAAGTAAATCTACGCTATTACAAGGCGTCGGATATTTACATCGCCAAAAACATAACCCTTGAAAAGTAAATGCGAGAAAATAAAGGAAGCGATAAAAAAGGTCCTAATTACGCTATTACATCCTCGGAGCAATTACATAAATATGAATAAAAAATAATATGCGCGAATGGAAATTGAATCGGAAAAAGTCTTAGGGTTTTGACCCTTTTTTGAGAAAAGAAGGAATTTCTGGTTATTTTTGCATTAAGTTAAACCTAATTCTAATTAATTAAATAAAAGAAATGTTTTTTAAGTTTTTTATGTTTTAATGAAAATAAAATAAAATAATTAAAAGTTGTCAAAAACCTAATTCTACATGGATTTTATTTATTGCAAAAAATAGTCAAATTTACCCTAATCAACTAAATTAACTTGTTAGAATTTATTTACAAAATAATAATTAAAGGTGAAATTAATAAATAATAATAATAATAATAATAAATATTGTTTCCTGAATTTATTATGAAAATAATTAATTTGTTAATTAAATACTAATAATAATAATTACTAAAAGAATTAAATAGAAATTAAAATATAAAAGAAAAAAAAAGAATAAAGAAACCAGGGGGGTGATGGGCCCATTAGGAGGTGTTGATTGCAATTCTGGCCCACTAAGCACACAAGCCTGTTTGACCTTGGGGAATTGTCTACGCGTGGGTTGACCAGGAGCATGATGGTCATTCATCTTTGGACCATCAGATTCATGCTCGTGGCCACTTGGCGCCTGGGATGTGAAAGTGCATGGTGGAACGCCTTTAAATGCCTGCATGTGAATATGGCAAGAAAAATAGAAACAATTATTTTGGGGGACCTGGGATTCGAACCCAGGTCCCAATGATCACCGTCCAGCGCATCAACCACCAGGCCATTTGCTTGCTTTTGATAATATATTAACAAACAATTATAATATATACAAAATAACAATTATGCTGGAAACAAATAAAAACGCGCGTAGTTTTGAATTGCCCAACCACACGCTTACACCTCATCATCGTCCTCCTTTGTACCTGTAAAAAACAGATAGATAGCGGGGGTTTTTAACCCCCACAACCTGCAACCACGAAAAATAGCGAATAGGCGTATGATTAATAGAAATATTTCGCGATGGTCCCCTTAGATTCGTCTGGTCTCAACGATTCTAACCATGGGTCTCTCGAGGCTTGATTTTTCCTGTACTATAAAGCCCCAATTTGGAAGCTCAAGAACCCTAGATTTTGTCAATGGCAACTTACGATTCTGCACACTATAAGTCAATTAATTTATACCATTAGTTTCACAAGGATTCAAGCAATGCAAAACGAACCATAAATCATGTTAAATGCTTATGAATAATGAGTTTCGATTATGAGAAAAAACATCAAACCGTGTGACTGTAAATGATGATTTCTGGAGCCTTAGCGTGTGGTTTTGATTGCAATACGTCTCTGACACCTCCAGCAATGTGTTTGAAACAACCAAAGTCCTTGAATTGGCCTGGAAGATAGAAAACAGTTTTCAAGTTTCTTGAGTTTTTTTCAATGTTGCTATGGCTTCTTCTGCAGCAAATTCACGTCTGCATGAATAGGGTTGGGTTGTGTACTTATAGTAGAATAGAATTAGGTTAAATCTTTGCAAAGAAATCCATGGAATTGATGGTTGTATATTTGATTGAAAAATCAAATATTTTTGAATCTTTTTGATTTGAAAAACTTGCTAAATTTGGAGATTCATGTCCCTTTGATTTGCACACGAATTTTCCAGCATATATTGACCACTTTTGCTTCACAAAAAGATTGAAAAATCAAATCTTTGTATTTCCTACAATTTAAATTAATTAAATGAATTAAAATTAATTAAAAATCCAAATAATTAATAAAAATAAGAAAAATAAGTTCAAATAAGCTTGATGGGTCGTGCATAGGTCATGGATAAAGTTTCAAGAAGAAATTTGAGGCCCATTAGCAAAAACAAAGTGTTTTGAGCAAAGTTGACTTTTGCAAATTCACAAAACTTTCCCAACTTCTCCAATGCATATCTTGCTCAATTTTGATCATATGAACATGTTCTTGGACATTTTGGAAAGGTCTTGAAGTCCTCTAACCAATTCCTTTGGTCCCATGTCATTTTGATTTACCAATCTCAAGTTGTGGTCTTTGACTTAAAGTGCATTTTTGTTGACTTTTGAAATTGACCTATAATGTAGAAATTGATAACTCTTTATGAGAGAATTTCTTGGACTTGGAGTGTGAAGATGAGTTGTAGGAAATCTCATCCCCTTCAAAATGAGCATTGGATGGGATTTTTCTGATGAACCATGAAAAAGTTATGCCTTGGTCAAGATATAGTTGACTTTTCTACTGTCCAAAAATAGTAACTTTTGCATCTTGATGATTTTTGAGCTATCCTTGTGGAATCATGATCAAGACTTGATAAAATAATGATTGTGGACTCAAAATAAGATGTTGACCATAAATTTTGACTTTTGACTGTAAAATGACCATTTTGCCCCTGCAATTGACTGTAGGTCAAATGGAGCTTTTGATTGTGCAATTTGGCATTGTAAGCCTTGAAACTTGGCATGTAGGTGCTTGAGAATGTTTATAGGCATATGAGACTTGATTGAACCATTGAAAACCTCAAATTCCTTGAAAGAACCAAAACCCTAATTTCAGCTGGCTTAGGAGGTAGTTTGACTGTGCAACCCTTGAGAAATCTTGGACCATTTGAGGATGATTCTTGACAAATCTTGAGGAATATGGGAGGGAAAATTTTGGGGTACAACAGTGAGGGTAGTGAGCTCTTTGGCACCACAAAGTCGTTGGATGGTACCAATGTCAATTCTGACAAAAATGAGAATGGAAGGATGGTGCCTTGCGTTTTTTGTTTCCTAGCTGATCATGTAAGGTCGTTTTGGTGATTTGAAGAGAGTCAAGAATGTGGGAGAAGGGTGTGCTGGCATGCATGAGCACATGGGGAGAATTATGAGTGGAAAGCTTCTTTTCCTCTTTTTGAAAAAATCATGACATGGTGTGCATGGCATGTGTGAATGATTCCTGGACAAATGAAGCAACAAAATGGAATTGTATGCGTGTGAAAGGGATGTGTACAAAGGCTCTTGTAGAAAATTCTTTTCATTATGAATCAAATGCTAAATTCTGGTACATGACTGCTTGCAAAAGGAAACCATGGGTGCAGTGATACCGTATCACAATATCTCCCTCATCCTTCAATCATTTGGCACAAAATTGGTACCATTATAAAGATGAAGTAATGGAGATTAATGTTGATGTTGAAAGAAAATGGAATGGAAGCTTGCAATCCTTTGAAAACTTGGCACAAAAATTGGTGGTGATGGCTTACCAGCTTTCTTGCGCGCGAGCTTCTTTATGTCATGCTAGAAACCTAACTCCAAACATTAAAAACCTTACATCGACCTCTCTCTCTCTCTCTCTCTCATCATTGAACCAAATGTAAAAATCGTTGAACCAAAATTGAAGAGAAACATTCAATCTTAAACATTCATGTTGATGTCTCTTTGATTTGAGTTTAAATATATCCTTAAAACCGGCCATGAAGAATTCACATTTTATGCACATGACTTGAAAATTTCACTAAGTGTTCTATAATGTGCATGACTTCCAAGCTCCAAAACTTCTTCTCCCTTCACTTTTTAGACTTGAGCTCACAAGGACAAAGTTAAAGAAATTTTCTTCCTCTTTCCATGGATATAAAGTTTTCACATATTGAATCAAATATGAGAAAGTTATGATTGTTCAAAGATGGTACCAAAATGATGAGAAAACCTTGAAAACTTAGAAAATTTTCTAAGTTATTAAGGTAACTTCTTTTACAAGTTAACCTTAAAATCAATCAAACTCCTGATTTTATTTCACTAATGACCAAGTGACATCAAAATGAGAACTTTGACTTCAAATTGACAAAAAGTTTACTTGGTCAACCTTTGACTTTGGTGCTTTTGCTCAAATGACTCATTTACCCCCAATTGATCAATTGAACTTCTTCCAATCAAAATTGATGCTCAATCCTTAAACCATGGATACTTAGGGACATGTAGAGAAGCCTGAAATCAAGTGTTGCTCAAAGAATAAGAGATATATTATTTTTTAGCTCAAACCCTAATTTTGACTGGTTGTGTTATGAGGTGATGATATAATCTCAAAACCCTAATTCCTTGAAGCATGACGAAAGATCTCTTGAACAAAGATGTCTCATATGATGATGAGAGGGTATTACTTCAACAAATAGTCTCATACAAGCACCACACACTTCATCTGGCCAAAACCCTAATTTCAATAGATGAATAGGAAAAATATGATTCACTTAAAAACACTTGTAATTTTCAATCTTTTGATGAACCAATGAGACAATTGAGATATCTTGAGGTATAAGAAACCTTTGTTGCTTGAATGATCAAAAGTATAAGGATGTGGGACCCTCCTTACACTGATTGTCAATACAACCAACTTTCATTGTCTTGAAGAAGACCATGAGACCCAAAGATACATTGATCCCATCTCAAATGCATGAATGTGTATGATGAAACATAAACCATATAAGGTAAAAATAAAAGGGAAAATTTTGGGGTGCAACACAATTACAATACTCAGTTTTTCTTAAAAGCGTTTGACTGAGAACAATAAATTGACACACAATCTACTCTTTGTTTAAAAGCTCATGGGGTTTGGCAAGTAATAATGAACAATCAGTCTACCTCAATGTATCAGAAGATACATGGGTGACATACAAAAACAAACAAAGCACACTAAAAGTACTCTAAAAAACCTAAACCCTTATCTCATGTACACATGGTTTCTTGATGAAATCTCTTGCTATTTTTAGGTTAAATAAGTCCTTATATAGAGACTCTTGTAGTATGGGCTTGGAATCTTCATATAAATCCAATCTTCCAGTTGTAAATCATCTGTAAAATCTTCTCCACAAAAATAGAAACAAATCGTCAAAGTTTCCTAAAAAAGTATCCAAAATCATTTTTATGAAACCAAATCAAATTTGAAATGTTCCTAAAAAATCCTTGAGGAATAAAACAACCTTTGCACAATAAATCTGAAGAAGATGAATAAAACCTCAAATTACACAAACACAAGATACATGAAATACATGTAAACTTTGTACGAACTAAAAACAGAAAACATCAAAGATTAATGTAGCTAAAGAGAGACCCAACCTCACACACAACTCTTCTTCAAACTCCAAAAGTCTCTAGATACCAGATATTAGGACATGTGGTCTGTCATCACATCAACACAGCTAAAAAAAACTCAGCACCATAGCGCACTGCTCAACAACTTCATACAGGTCCGCCACTCCCTGTGTAACACATAATCAATACTCCCCCTCAAGGGAACATCCAAACAATCAAGTTCATACATCAGAGGCACATGTAGCAGAAGATAAAACATAAGCCTCACAAACAACAACTAAGAGAACCATAGTTCTCCATAAAAGTACTTCAGGCACGATGTCTTAACATCTGGTATGACATCATGCACACACACACACACATCAACACTAGCAACAGAAGCTAATTCACTTAAGCACCAGCAACAAGCATGAGAGACATGAATGCTCCCTCTAAAAAGTGATCAACAAGCAATGACAAAGACTACTCTCCCTAAGTAGTAGTACAATTTTGTCACAATGTTAATCAACATGTCAAGACACATGACATCAACATCAAGATAAACAAACTTCAAAGCAAAATCATTAACACTTTACTCCCCTTTTAGCAAAAAATTGAAGAAAAAAATAGAGTAAATGTACAATAACATTGGAAGCACAAAAGAAAGCGCGCACAATCAACAGATGGAACCACAAAAGAACAGTTGGAAACACACAAAATTGAATCACAAAAGCTAGATGGAAACACATAATAGTAGTTGGAAACAAACAATAGAAGTTGGAAACACACGAAGAATTCATTGATCGAAACACAAACAACTATCACTTGGTATTCAGGTGATATTCCACCTATTTACCCATGTCAAAGATCCTTATGCACTCCTTCATGCTGTCACATGTTTTAGAAGTGTTAACAATGAACTCCCTTGCCACCACCTTAGAACACGTCTCCTTCAAACCAACCTTTTGTCCTTGCAAAGATCTTTTGTTACGTCTTTTGACAGGTTTAACTCTACCAATTAACTTAGGCATATTGTAGCGGCAGAAATGTCGAGACTAAGCCATTGGATTGACTTAACTCATAAAATATCAATGAAGTTGCCACCACACTTTATTTTATCCAAAATACATGGGAAAAGAGCGAATAAACCCAAAGTAAAAAGAGAGAATCTAGGTATGGGGGTTGGTTATGAAAATGGAAGGTATTTGCACCCTAAACATCTACGGTACTCCACAGGAACCTATTTGAAAATCTGTGTATTTTGGCTATAAAAGGAGTATACAAAATAAGATGGTGGAGATGAGGAAAGAAAAGTATTTTTTTGCAATTTTTTCACCCTTCGAGGTTGCAAACCTTTAGTGCCTCATACTACCTTCCGTGCAATAGGGGATCAGGGTACTTGTAGTTTACCTCAAAAATTTTAAAACACATGTGTGTTGGTTAAGAGAAAAGACATCTCGTCATATCCGAGTGGAAAACATACTTACTATCCACAATTATGAGAAAGGAGCATTTGCATCATCCCAAGGTGGAAAACATCACTTGGATTTTAAAATCCACAAGACATCACTCAACACCCAAGTGGTAAATGTCTCACTTCACTACATATTGTAGAAGTATAGTAGTTCGCATCACTACAAGAAACAACAAGAGTCTAATCTTTTAAGAAAAAGAGTTTTAAAATCAAAATCCAAAGTGGAAAAAATAATTTGAGTGAGGTTAATGACTTTTAGTCCTGAAAAAGATGTCAAAGTATGATTGAATTGATTAAGGGGTTAATTAGAAAAAAATTGAAAATACATGGAACTAACTCCAAGTTTATTATGAAAGTGGTTCAAGTTTTAAAAACAACAAGAGTTTTAAAAAGGAGGGGGACCTTTTGAAATTAAAGAAGATGGGAGGAGATGGAGGGACTATCCTATGTACACAAAGTAAAAGCTAAGGTAAGAGCGGTCTAACCAACAAGAAGCCAACACTTGACTTAAAAAAGTCAATGTAGAATTCTCATCCTTTGGATTAAAACCAATCAAGCGTAATACTAAACCTCATATGAATACCGAGCTTCAAATGAATTAAGAACCAAGAAAAGTCTTCAAGAAAAAAATCAGCCATAGTAACAACTGTATACAGAGGAATTCCTAATCACAAACAAAGTATAGAAATCAGAATAATCTGCACACAGAAAAAATTCAAACCGATGCCTTGGAGTAAACCCCGAGGAATTCAGAACAACTTCATAAAAATACCACATTAAAGATCACATAGTTTCAAGTTCTCAAGGTTTCCAATCCTGCATCTCAAGAATCGACAACTCCACAAGGCTAGGGATAGTAACCAGATAGTCCAATTAGCTTCAAAGCTTTTATTGTTCAAGTTTATTATTAAGTGTATTTACAAAAGAAAATAAAGCTCAAGTGAGCAAAGATAAAATGACAGAAAGTAAATGCTCAAATGAGAAAAAGGCAAATAACATGAGATGTAAATGCTAAAGGTAAATGACATAAAGTTAAGACATAAAATAAAGGCATAAAGTAAAAGCATAAAGTAAAGTCAATGGTTAGAAGTTAGGGATTAATAGTTGAGGGTTGAATGTTTTAGAAGAGTTATCCATGATGATTTGAAAATTGAGCCTAGGTCAAAGTTGATGAAGACTCATCAAAGGATTGATAGAATCAAAGCCTCCTAACAATGAGCTTTCAAGGTTATTGGCCATAGCTCAATACTTAATCATCTTTAGCCTTACAAACACAAGGTTTCAACCACTAAGAATCAGTCAAATAAAAGATGAAAAAGGGAGGATTCCTAGTGATATGATTCATGATGGTTTGAGCTTGGAGCATAGGTCAAAGTTAATGAAGACTCCTTAGATAATTGATAAAATTAAAGTCTCTGAACAATGAGCCATCAAGGTTATTGGCCATAGCTTAACACTTAACCATACTTGGGCTTGCAAACATCATGTTTGGGCCACTACAAACCAATCAATAGGAAAGAAGAAAGGGGGTGAGATGAAGAGGAAAAGGTGAAATCATAGTGTAACCAATGCCTCAGATGAATTGAAATTAGGGTTTCAAATATCATCAACATCATTCATCAATTTTGGTGGATTTGTTTTTTCAACCTATCAACACCCAAGATCAAATGAGGTTGAGGAACTTGACCCAAGGGATCAACCATCACCCAAAATTTGGAATCAATCATAAAAAATAAATAAAATATATTTAATATAAAATAATAAAACAATTTTCAAATTACTAATAAAGTAGAAATAATTGATGAAATAAAAAAAAATGTATTAAAACATCATATAAAAATCTCAACAAAAAAAATACCACAGGTTAAACATGAGTCAACAAGTGTTGTTAAAAAATTTTAGAATTTTAAGAAGTCATAAATTATTTAAAATAAACATAACAATTAATCAAAATGAAAGAAAAATCACAAAAAATAGTAAAATCATAAATAAAAATTAAACAATGTCACCAATATTTGTCAAATTATCATTGGATCCTTCCATAAAATTTTCAGAATTTTAAAAGGTCAAAAAGTATTTTTAAAACAATTAAAACAAGAGAAATAAAGAGAAAAGTCATAATAAATATCAAATCATAAAACAAAATTAATAAAAAATAAGAATCAGAAAGATAATATTTTAAAATATTTTTGTGAATTTTTTCATAATTTTCAAGTCAGAAATGATTTTTTTATGAATTTTTGAAGTTTAGAATAATAAACCAAAAAATTCGGGACCATCTGATCATTGTCAAAAAGCATTAGTAAGCAGATCTAAGGGACCTGACGCGATATGCATGTTATGGTCTTTATTTAAAAACACACAGGATCATTAGTAAAATCCGATTTTATAAAATAAAAACAAAAAAAAAATATAGGCCATCTGATCAAAGTCAAAACACGTTAGTAAACAAATCCAAGGGACCTGGCGTGCTGTGCTTGATATGGAATCTAGCAAGAAACACACAAAGTTTATAAAAATCGAGTCAATCAGAATAAAACAAATGTCAAAGGATCATTGGTTGAAGCATAACACGTAGGTTTTCTTCAACCTCCAGACACCTGCGTGTGGGGTTTGTATGAGATTCTTCAAACAGATTCGTCACTTCTAGACGATCATAACCCTACCCTCGCAAAAAATTTATGTAAAACACAACATAGTCATTTTAAGAAAAACCAAAGCAGAATTGCAAAATTGATTTTATAAACAAATGCTCAATTCTCAAAAAAAAAATGAAAACCAAAAGAAGTATGAGAATCAAAAGAAGAAGGACTAGATATTAGTAACTTGTTTGAATCGATTTGGTTTAGAAAACTACCATAACAAAGCTCGAGAAGTTTTATCTAAAACTAAACTTCTGTAGCTCTAAATATGGCTCGATTTGCTTGGTTTAGGTGATGGAGAGTTTGTACAATTGTGGAGAATGATGAATCAAAAAAGAATTTGAGGTGAGAAGGCTTGAAATTATGAAATGAATTTTCAAATTTCCAAGCTTCGAGTGAACTTTGGTAGAGTGATTGTGGCTCTCTAAAGCTTGGAAAATTAATGGAGAGTGGTATTCTATTTATAGGAGAGTGAATGGTAATGAGAATTAGAATAAATAGTAAGGTTTGGAGGGAAATCACATGGATCCCAAAAGTGAGGAAAGTGTGACTCTAATCCACCTAAAACTCATTCAATTCTTGCATTTAAATGCTTAAACAACTCTGAGCAAGTTTGTTAATCATGTTTAAATCAAAAACACACACAAATCTTGTGTTTAGAAGCCACATTATCGATTTTATAATTCTGACTTGGTAAGAAATTCAGTTTCATGGTACCCTCTTTGAACTCATGGTGCACACAGCTTAGGAGGCTTTATGGGATGATTCTTGAAGCATTTAAAATCCAATGTCACAATCTTTAAAATGTGCCAAGAAAGACTCCATTTGGTTAACTGAGCACAAAGCTACATCCATTTGAAATCATGAATAATAATCTGATTTTTTTGTACTTAGAAATATTTCTAAGTGTTGAGCTTCAAAATGACCTATAATCTCTTGTAAATTTACAAGCTCTTCCACTCAAAATTTGATTTTGATCCTTGAAGATAAAATTAAGTAGACTCTTAAAATTAAATTGTGGAATTAAGATCATTCAAAAATTATAAAAATTGAAAGAGCTATGGTCTTTGGAAGATGATGAACAAATTTGGAGAAGTCCACAAATGACCTATAATCTTTTCAATTATTTAAACACTTTCCATATATTTTCAAGCCTTGCAACTTGAAACAAAGTTGTAGTAGACATCCTCATGTTTATTTTGAAAAAATAATGAGCTCAAGGAGATAAAAGATTACCACGTTATGATCCTTTGAAGTCACACAAGAGAGTTTGATAGCCTTTTCAAAGGACTTGTAATCTTCTTCAACCATAGTGATTTTCCATTCAAAATTAGCCTTAGATCCTTGAAGATAAGTTATTAAGGACTCTTCAAAGAGAATCATGGCTTTGTAATCAACCTAAAATCTCAAAAAATGACCAACATATGGTCTTTGGAATTCAACCAACACTTACTCAGAGAGTGCCAAAATAACTTGTAACCCCTTTCAAATTTTAATGACTTTCAATGCACAAATGGATTTTGACATGTAAAAATAAGTTATTGTAGAATATGATAAGAATTCATAGAAAAAATAACCAACTCAAAATGTTGAAAATTGAGAGAATTATGCACTTGTGATCACTGAATCAAGCACTTGTTCAATTAGGTCAAACTTGTTAAATCAACCTTGAATCTTTTAAACTTTCTTTGCAAAATAAAGCATGATGGATTCCATTAGACCTTGAAATGATGTTATCTTGAATGACACTCAAATATGGAGCTTAAGTCTCAATTAAACTTGTTTAAGAAGGCATGGAAATAAACACATTAACTTGTGAATCTTCTTGATGAATGCCATTCTCTTTGAAGCAAGCTTGACCTAAATGAAATTGAGAGAGTTCTTTAAACCAAAGAATTATGATGTCATCAACATAGCCTTGAAGCTCAAACTCTTGGACTTTATTGAACAACCATTTGACTGAGGACTATCCCTCAAAACCCTAGGTTAGATGGTGAGATGGATGCAATTGAGTCATCACCTACAAATAAACATCCAAGGAAACATATATACATATTTTGATGTTAGTTAAGAGTGAATCAAAATAAGATGCACATGTACAAGATATACAATTAAATATGCTTGGTGATCCCTCAAGAGTAAACTTAAAGATAGGAGGAAGTAGAAGATAGGACCAACCCTAATGTGTGATCTTAATGTATTGTGATGATATGAGATGATGAGAGATCTTAGGGGGGAAAATTGGGGTATAACATATATCATGCCTTAGAACATAGAGAAAAGAAAAAGTATTTGTTGCATTCCTCCGTACTTGTAATTGTTATAACTCCTTAATAGTGCAAGTTCCAAACTCACTCCCGATGTTCTCAAATTGATTTGAATATAATCCTTTGGTAAGCACAACAGTCAGTTATTTCCCAGAGTCTAGATGCACCAGAGTGACAACCTTGCCATCAACTAGATTCCTGATAAGATGATTATGGATATCAAAATTCTTGTTCCAACAATGTTGAATGAGATATTAGATAGTTCACATATTTGCACAATGTAATATCATGACATCCTGTTGGACAGTATACTTCTTCAACATCTGCTTTATCCATATTAGTTGAGAGCAACTATTTATTGTTTCACCATGTCCAGCTCCAAATATTAACCAAGAAGCACATATTTGCTTTTTTATTGAAACAATACATAAAATTGTTTCTTAAGAAGAAACATCCATCAGAAGTGTCTTTTATGTAATTTTCATTACAAAATTCTGGCAGCATGAAATGTGTGCTGCCAAAATATAATACACCATAGAAACTTGCATCAATGATACATTTTAAGATTTTCTTCTCTTGAATAACAATGCTCATGTTAATTTCAAGTTTAGAGACAAAACATGAATTTGATATCTCTTCATTGGTTCCAGTGGTGTTCACTTCTTCAACGTGTCATGTAATGAGTTCCTTGGAATGTTCTATTTGAATTTTCTCATAGAGACCTTTGTTGACTTGAGAACTAACTGATTCAATGTTTGTGAACTCACACATTACTTCTTTTCTTAACTCCTCGATCTGCACAGGAAATGTTTCAACATTCTCTTTTACATCCATCTCCTTATCAATGATTGAATCATCAATCACAAAATTTGTGGATTCCATTGTAACTCTAGTTCTGGAGTTAAAAATTCTATAAGCCCTGTTATTTGAAGAGTAACCCAGAAATATCCCTCCATCACTTACGGGGTCCATCTTATTCTTTTGATCTTTGTTAGTCAAGACATAACATTTGCTTCCAAAGATAAGAAAGTATTTGATTGTAGTCTTCCTTCCTTTCCATAACTCATAGAGAGTGTCTGAAGTGCCTGCCTTCAAAGTGACCCTATTATGAATATAGCATGTAGTATTCATAGCTTTAGCCCAAAACTGCAATGGCAATTGATTAGCATGAAGCATGACTCTAGCTGATTCTTGTATAGCCCTAGTATTTGGCTCAACAGTTCCATCTTGCTTAGAAGGAATGGAAAAGAAAATTCATGACTGATATCCTTAGAAGCACAAAATTCATAGAATTTAGCATTCTCAAACTCCTTGTCATGATCACTTCTAACCTTGACAATAACCCTATTCTGCTCCTCTTGAATACTTTGACACAGATCTTTGAAGACTTCAAATGTGTCTGCTTTTTCTCTAATAAAGTTCACCCAAGTAAACCCTTAAAAGTCATCTATAACCACATATACATACCTCTTTCCACCCAATATTTCTACCTCCATTGGTACCATTAAATCCATGTGAATAAGTTCCAACATTTTGGAAGTAGTCTGATGTTGCAACATTGGGTGTGACATCCTGGTTTGCTTCCTAATCTCACACTCACCACATAATTCTTTTCCTTAATCTTGAGTTATGGTATTCCTATAATATCTCCTTCATATATAATTTCCTTCATTCTTTTAAGATGAAGGTGTCCAAGTTTCAGGTGTCATAACTTCACATCATCATCCTTGGTTATTAAACATGTGGAAGAGTAAGCAATTATTTGAGGTTCCCACAGATAACAGTCGTATTTAGAACTTATACCCTTCATTAAAACATCATCTTTATCATCTTTGACAAGACATTCTGACTTGGAGAAAATGACTAATAACCCTTGGTCACACAACTTACTAATGCTGATAATATTAGTAGTTAGTCCTTCCACCAGAAGAACATCTTCTAGAATAGAAGAGCTATCACATAGCAATTTTATAACTCCCTTGATTTCACCTTAGAGTTAATCACCAAATATGACAGAACATGTGGACTGAGACCTAATATCCACCAAAAACTTCTGAATCCATGTCATATGTTTAGAGCATCCACTGTTAAAGTACTAGTTTTCTCTAGTTGAAGCTCTCAAAGAAGTATGAGCTATAAAGATAACATCTCCATCTTTAGAATTTCTCTTTTTACTTACTTGATTATCCTTGGAATGAGCTGGAGGTTTTTGAACTCCATGCAATTTGTAACAAAAAGGCTTTATATGATCATACTCACCACAGTAATGACTTTTCCAAGTTGAGGACTGGAATTTAGTTGAAGTTACATCATGTCTTCCAGGATGTTGTAACATGTGGGTGGACACGGTGATCATTCTTTTCTTTTTAGAAGGAAATAACTTTTCTACATATCTTTTCTTTTGTTGATTATCAGATGAATAATTAACTCCTGAATCTTCATCTTCTTTCATCATATCGGCTTCATTTTTCATTTTTCTCAAAGCATCTATCATGTTACTAAGCTAGGAACTTAAGAGACTTACCTCATTTTGTAGATGAGAAACAATGCATAGAAGTTCATTCTTCTCATTCTCCAATTCACCTATGATCTTTCTCTGATTTTCTTGTCTTAAGATTTTCTCCACACTTGTCACAAGTTTCCTTGTATAACACATCCAGATCTTCATATAGAACATTTTCATCACAAGATTCTACTTCATATGTCCATCTTTTAGTGAGAGCAGTCACAAGTTTGACAGTCTCATAGTTAGGACCATCTTCTAACTCTTCATCATCAGACCAAGAAGCAGAAAATCACTTTTTCTGTTTCTTGAGATATGTGGGACATTCTGGCCTAATGTGATCAAATCCTTAACACTCAAAACATTGAATGCCTTTTATTTGACTGAACTTCTCTTCAGTTCTGATATTTTTATGAAAATCACAATTATTACTAATGTCAAATGAGATATTCTTGACATTTGATCTTTCCCTCTTGTCCATTATCTTCAATATTCTATTGAATTGCTTCCCAAGTAACACAATGGTATTTGACAATCCTTCCTCAACATCTAAATCAACTTGGACCTCTTTATCTTCAGCATTGGATACAAAGGTTACACTCTTATTCTTTTTCTCAGACTTGTCACTAATAGCCAATTCAAAAGTTTGAAGTAACCCAATAAGTTCATCAACCCTCATGTTGTTGATGTCATGAGCTTCTTCAATAGATGTAACCTTCATGTCAAATCTCTTAGGAAGGGACCTGTGAATCTTCATAACAAGATTTTCTTCTAACATCTTCTATTCCAAGGCACTAGATGCATTTGTTATTTCAATAATATTCATATGTTTTGAATGGCTTTCATCATCATTCATCTTTAGGTTTTCAAATCTCGTGGTGAGAAGTTGAAGTATGGACATCTTCACTTTGGATATGCCTTCATGAGTTGTCTTAAGGATTTCCCAAGCATCTTTAGCTACAATACATGAATTTATAACCTTAAAACATTCTTGTCCATTCCATTGAAAAGAGCATTCAAAGATTTGGAATTTCCAAGAGCTAATTCATCTTCCTCCTTAGACGAATCTTCTTCTGGCTTCAAAGATGTTGGTGTAAGCCTTAGAGGCCAATACTTTTGGAACTTGTATCAAATTAATTATTAATAATAAAAGACATTAATTTATTATTTTTGCTTTTCTAAAATAATAAATTCCCTAGAATAGTTCGTTGTTTAATGAAATGTTAAGTGTGGCTTAATTATGAGATCCCATTAAACATAAGGACATTACTCTTAAAGTGTCTGTAGTCGAGCTTTATTGCGAAGTGGGATAACATTAAAGCATTAAGATTATCATGTAGATAGACTGATGATCACATCTCATGGATCATGGATAAGGAGTTATCGAGTCTTAACATATGTAAGAATATGAGGAGTAATATTTATACTGTATTGACCCGCTATGAGAATACTACATAGAATGTTATGTAAAGTGTCATAACTTATTCTCATGGTGATAATGGTGTATACCACTCTTCGACTTGAAACCACTATGGATCCTAGATGTAGAGCCAAGTACTTTATTGCTAATTAAACGTTATTTGTAACTAAATGACCATAAAGACAGTTGATGAGTATTTTACAAAGCATGCTGAGGGACATGAGTGACCTAGATGGAATTTTCCCATCCTGCATAACAAGCTAAATGTATAAGGGCCCAATATTGAACTGGACAAGGGTGACACGGTCTATTCCTTATGTTCAATATAGACATAAGGGCAAAGGGTAATTATACACACAAATATTATCATGGAAAGGTTTTGTCAGATCACATTACATTTTCGTGACTTGGGTAACAATGATGTGTTGCTAGATACCAATCATTGTTTATAATGTTAAATGTGCGTGTTGTACCCAAAAATTTTCCCTCCCATATTTCTCAATACATGTCAAGTAAGGTCCTCAAATTGCTCAAGGAAGTCCAAGAGTTAACCAGACAAACTCTCTCATAAGGCAGTCTACCCCAAATTAGGGTTTCAGTTTGCATCAAGATGTTTGAGTCCAAAGGATCCCAAATGCTCACCATTGTCCTAATATGTTCTCAAGATTATCCATGTCAAGTTTCAAGCCTTGTAGAGGAAGTTTGCTCAGCCAATTGCTCAAAGGCCTGAAAATCGACTGTACTAGGGCAAAAGTCAACTATGGCCCACATATAGTTAAACTTCAATATTTTTGGTCAACGTCCTCATTTTGAAGTATTATTCATCATTTTATCAAGGGTTGATCATGATTCCTCAAGGATTGCTCACAAATCATCAAAACCTAAAAGTTGCTAAATTAGGGTTTTAAAGGAAAAGTCAACTCAACTTTGACCAAGCATAACTTTCTCATACTTTATCAAAAATGACCCATCTAAAGCTCATTTTGAAGAGGATGAAATTACCTACAATCCATCTTCAGCTCCAAAGTTCAAAATATTCACTCACAAGAAGATATGAATTTGGACATTATAGGTTATTTTGGAAAGTCAACAAAAACACCTTTTGGGTCAAAGCTTCATACATGAACATGGAGACTCAATTGAGATGAGACCAAAAGGGTTGCTTATAGGACATCTTAATCTTTCTAAAAAGTCCAAGAACACCTCTCTAGGATCAAAATTGAGGGAGTTATGCATTAGCAAAGTTGACCCTTTTTGCAAAATTGCCAAAAGTCAAAAATGTCCAAAATTGCATTTTTTGTCAAATGGGCCCAACTTTTTATGCTTGCACTGAGTTTGTAATGTGACCCTCGACCCATGAGCCTTTCCATTTGTCATTCTTTTATTTTTGTCATTTATTTTGATTTTATTTCAATTAAATCAAATAAAATCAAAGTAAAATAATGAAAAAATCAAAAGCTAATCAAATCTTAAGATTTTGTGCATGTTTAGGTCTATTATACAGTTGGAAGTGAGATCAAATCGTGTAAGGCTCATATGGATACAAAAGATTGCATTTTGCTTGATTTGGAAAGATTTGCACAAAGGATCAAATCATGAATCAATAATCTTAATTGAGGGAGATTTGTTACAAGTTTGCAACCCTAATTCATTCTAGGGTACATAAGGAACAATTGCAGGCCAAAAGAAGGGAGATTGGAGGCGTGTAAAAGAGAAGGCAAGTTTCAAAAAATTCAAGTAAAAGTGGAAAACTGATTTCCACGTTTCAGGTCAATTCAAAGCATTCTAGTCATTCCAATCAATTGCTGGACACCTAAGGATCAAGATTCAACCACTAGAAAGCTTCCTAACATCCAGAATTGCGCTGTAAGTACCACACGGTTTTCACATTTTCTTGAAATCGAATACCATCATTCTAGCATCTTTAACGTGATTTATTAGAATATTCTTGATCCTTGAGTTATTTGCAAGCTATTGATTATATCCAATTGCGTTTTTACTGATTATACACCAAGATGCCATAGTTAGGGTTCTTGCTTCGTTTTTAGGGTTTTTCAGTACAGGAAAAATTGGCCATGGATAATGATACCATGATGCTCGTGAGGTTGCAACGAGTTGATTGGTACCATTGGTTATAATTTATCATGCCTGTATGAAATTTTGGAGAAGCACAGGGTTATACCTACACTCAGATGACCGTAGGTAAAAGTATATGACCTAAAACGACAGAAGCGACGAAGGAAACGATGGCGTGGCACGCTGTGAATGGACAATTCAAATTTCACGCGTCTCAGAATTTGTTGTTTTGTATTCATCATATAATATTTATTTATTGTCAATTATACAACTAACCAAGCCAGCCCAGCTGGTAAGCGCACAGTGTGATTATGCTCAAGGACCTGGGTTCGATCCCCAGGTCCCAACTTTGCTTTCTATTATTTTTCTTTGCATAATCAAGTACGTTAGCCTCCCATGTGCCCACCATACGTCATCAATATCCCACCATCAGATCATTAAGGTTGCAGATCCAACGCCCTATCCATGAGGGTCCACCATAGGCATGAGTCAAGCGCACACATAGAATCTGGAAAAGTCAATGGGGCCATCAGCATTTGGGCCCAGAATTTGTCATCAACACCCCCCTCCTTTGCTATTAACCACCCAGGCCCATTCTATTTCTTTTCTAATTTTTCTTATTTAATTTAATTTGTTTAATTTATTTTCTAACAAAAATAATTTCTTTTTTTCACAAAAATTCATAAAACCAAATTTCACAAATTTAGAATTAGGTTTTGTTTTATTTTACCAAATTTTATTTAATGTTAGTTTAATTTAATTTAGGATTAATTCTAACTTTTTCATATATTTAAAATCAATTAGAAAAAATTAGGGTTAACATGTGATTTAATTTTTATTTCTTTTCTCAATAAAACAAGAATACAAAAATGGGTTAATTTAATTAGTTTTCTTAAATTTTAAATTAATTAGTGATTAGGTTTTTTATTCATTCAAGTAAACCTTATTTTCTTAAAATAACACAAAAACCATCCAAAAAATGATTTTTCTTTTAATTAGGCTTAGTCGGGGTCAAAACCCTAAATTTCTCGTTTTCGATTCATCGCGCGCGTTTATTATTCTTACAATATTAATGTAACTGCTTACAGTATGTAATAGTTTAATTAGGATTTTCTTTATTTATCGTTTTATGGGTTTTTGGCTATGTAATTAATCCTTTACCCCGAAGCCTTGTAATAGCGTCGTTTTTATTTCTCACATTTTAATTCTCGCAAATATTAACTGTTAGATGTATGTTAATAGGATTGTATGACAAGATTGCATGATAATTTAAAATGGCTAGAAACCCTAATGTGCAAAGATACTAACTGAAATTAAATCACTCGCACATGCACACTCTTAGGGTATACTCTCACTTCGGTTTCCTTCGGTAAACGGTCATTAAGTATATGGTGTTTTAGTGGTCGCCCTCCTGTCTAAACAAAGATCAAATGTCCCATTCGGAAAGGTTGCCTCGGAAATGTCACCTCGGAAATGATCTTAAGACTTTAGGTTTATTACTAAGACGTTCTAACATTGCTTTAGTGATTGTACGTCCCTTACGAATTGACCCTTATAACTCCAACGACGGTGCTTCCTATTTCTCAATAGTAGGGTAGCATTGTCTAAAGGAAACGAGAATAGAAACAATTCTTTTTTCGAGTAGGTAGATGCTAGTAGGTACTTGCTCAAAACAAACTTTTTTCACACCAAACACTTTTCAAACAAAGTTTTCAAAAACACTTCATAACACTCTTGAAGAAGCAAGGGTTAAAACGAAGTAAAACAAAAACTTTTCAAAACAAACACACACAAGCAATTTTAAAAGATGAGCTAGTACCTAAGAGCCAGTAGATAACTACGGATAAAAAGGGTGCTAACACCTTCCCTTTCTATAATCTACCCCACGTACTCAAAATCTCGAAAAAGGAATTTTTCTGTGCTTTTTTCCTTTCTAGTTGGATAAAATAAAAGTCGGTGGCGACTCTTGCTTACCGCGACATTTTGCAAACACAAACATAAAATGTAAACCAGCATTTTCAAAATAGTCGGTTCTGCCACCGTATCACAGAACTGGTGACTCTGCTGGGGATTAATAAGTGGGGTATACCTTAGGATTAGTTCATCATAAATTTCTTCTCTTGTTTGTTTTGGTTGCTTTACTTTTAAGGGTTTTGTATTGGCAGTTACTATAGATCCTAACCCGGATCTGGGGACACCTTTTAGGTAAGTAGCAATAAACTGTGAGGGAACTGTACGGTGTAGACCGATACGGTAGAAGCAGTAGCTACGTTGATGTGGTACATTGGTTGGTACCGGTATCCCTTATGGAGAAACAAGGAGAATACGGGGCCGCTATGTGTGTCGTTAAGCATCAACTGATCTTAGAACCTTTAATCGACCAACTTGGCCAGTAGGAAGTAGTGGGATAGTCGACCTCGGTGTAAAGCTGAGAACTGGTTGATACTCGATGCTACACTCATTGAGACCATACTCCCGAGATAGTTCCGGCCGTAAGAAAAGATTGTATGAGCTGAAACCATGACCGATGGAGGATGGTCAGTGATATTGAGAACCTCTAGAACCCGGTTACTTTTGCTAGGACAGGTTGAAACCAACTGAACTTTAAGAGGGTAATACCTAGACCCCATGCAAGCCTTAAACTTAAGGGATTTTGTGTGACTTATTTTCCTTTTCTATACATGTTATCTGTTATACCTGTTGTTTGTTTTCATCATGACATCATGCATCATAACATAGCATGCATACTTCATTATACTAACCATTTCAAAGACCAAGGGGGTTTATCTTTGTTCTGTTTTGCAGATTATGGCTTCCGTGTGTAGAAATACCATTCGAGTTAACTTTGTGCAAATACCTGCTCAACTCAAAGAGTTAGCCTCGAGAGTGTCTGAGACTTCTTTGTTCATTAAAAGACATGGTCAGCTTCTTAGCCTGGTTACTTCAAAGTTTGATGAGCAGATGATGAGTGTACTTTTCCAGTTCTTCGATCATGCGCATCATTGTTTCACTTTTCTAAATTACCAGTTGGTTCCCACTTTGGAAGAGTTTTCTCACTTATTGGGCATATCCATCCTAGAGCAGGTGCCTTTCACAGGTATGGAAGAGACTCTTAGACCGGAAGACATTGCTTCAGCTCTGCATCTAAAAAGGGCTGATGTAGTATCCAATTGGGAAACACGAAGTAGGGTCGAAGGTTTCTTATCCAAGTTTCTGATAGATCAGACTCAGTTATTCTGGGATAATTTGGACTTTCAGGCTTTTGAAGACATCTTGGCTCTCCTTATCTACGGTTTGGTTCTCTTCCTGAATCCAGATTCTTTTTTGGATGTGAATGCGGTTAAGATCTTCCTGTCTCGCAATCTAGTGCCTACTCTATTGGGCGATATCTTGCATGCCCTCTACACTCGTACTATGCGAAGAAGAGGGACTCTTATGTGTTGCATGCCATTGTTGTCAAGGTGGTTTATTTCGCACCTCCCTAAGTCTACACTGAAGAATGAAGAAGGTTTGGGTTGGTCCTACAGGATAATGTCACTTACCCATACAGACATTCTTTGGAGCTCCCGGGTTATGGAAAGCACTATTGTCATTGATCGTTGTGGGGGATACCCTAATGTCCCATTGCTTGGAATTAGAGGGGGAATAACCTACAATCCTTGTCTAGCTTTGCGACAGTTTGGTCATGCTCGGAGAGACGGTCCCCGTGAGTTACTTCTTACAGATATTGCATTTGACTACAAAGAGGACGTTGACGAGCATCGCTGGAGGTTTATACGAGTTTGGGGCATGGTGAACAGATCTAACCCCCAAGAGCTGGGACCAAGGACTTCCCTCCCTATGCAGCCTTATCTCCAATGGGTCCGAGCTCGTGCCCAGAAGCTTGGGATGCCCTATGAAGCAGTACTGCCAGTGATTGTGGAGCCCACTAATGAAGAAGGCATTCCTTACACAGTTCTTTATCCTTACATGCCCATTGTTCCTGGGGCATTGCAGATGTCTTGGATTCAGCTGAAAGAGGAGAGGGATACTTACCGGGAGAAGTACCATGAGCAAGAAAGGAAGATTTTTAAGGTCACCAGGCAGCTCGAAGAAGAAAGAACGATCAATGACTACGTCAGCACAAAGAGGAAGCGTCCATGGGATTTTTTATTTTTTTTTATTTTCTAAGTTTTTAGATTTGTTTTCCATTTATTTCTTTGTAACACCTTAAAGTCATTGTTGAACCTTTTTACAAGTTAATCTAATAAAGTTTGTTTATTTTTGGTTTGCAAATTTAAATCTCCCAAAGTCTTTGAAATCATTACATACGCATCCCATTATCATGCACACAATTACAGGTACCATTACAGGTTTCTCATCTTCTTCGTTGTTTATTTCAGCACGAAATGTCTTTTGATCAAGCCATCAAAGATCTTCAGGCACAAAACTCCCAATTCCAACAGATGTTCTTAAGCCTGGCTAAAGGGCAAGAGGATCTAAAAACTCTCATTCTGAAAGAGAAGAAGAAGAAGAAGAAGAAGAAGAAGGTCGTTCTTCTGAATATGGGTAAAAGGTTTGGGGATAGGTTGAAACAGCAAGCTGATCTGACCTCTTCATCCAAGAAAGGGGAGAACCGAGAAGAAGAAAAGGGCCCCAGTCCTGCCATCTCTGATGATGATACATATTATGATGAGGAGCAATATCCTCCTGCCGAGGATAGGTACAAGAAGTTAGAAGACCTTCTGAGTGCTATGGAGATTCAAAAGATCCCTGGTTTGGATTTTGGAGAGATAGGACTGGTGTCTGGAGTGGTGATCCCTCATAAGTTTAAAGCTCCAGTTTATGCCAAGTACGATGGAGTATCCTGTCCAAAACTCCATCTCTGCTCTTACGTTAGAAAAATTCAACCCCACACTGCTAATAGAAATGTGTGGGTGCATTTCTTTCAAGATAGTCTGTCAGGGACTCAGCTTGAATGGTTTTATCAGTTGGAAGGAGCCAATGTCTGAAACTGGGAAGACCTTGCAGCTGCTTTTTACAGGCAGTATTAGTATAACGCCGACCTTGCTCCCACTCGTACTCAGCTTCAGGGTATGTCAATGGGTGCAAGTGAAGGTTTTAAGGACTATGCTCAAAAGTGGAGAGACCTGGATGGAAGAGTCCAACCCCCTCTGTCTGATAGGGAGTTGGTTAACATGTTTCTAGGGATGTTATCTGGTCCATTTTTCAATCATCTGATCGGCAGTTCATCATCTGAGTTTACTGAGTTGATTTTGACTGGGGGGAGAGTAGAAGCTGGTATCCGAAGTGGTAAGATACAGAAGGATACTTCATCAAGTGCAGTAAAGAAGACTTTCACCGGTAATAAGGAAGCCAGTGCAGTCTACGGCTAGAGGAGCCAAAGTAGACCTGAACACCGTCAAGCAGTAAATGTGGTAGTGATATCAAGACCCACAGTTGCTCCATAATGCAACAATCAACAAAGGGTGGAAAGACCACAGAGGTAGTACACTCGGCTCAATATGACCTTGTCTCAAATTCTACCATAATTATTGAAGACCAATCTGGTAACTCTAAGAGAGGCCCCGAAGAACCCTAACACCACTTCTCCCCATTATAACTCGAATGCCCGCTGCGCCTATCACTCCGAAGGTCCAGGTCATGATACAAACAACTGTTGGTCCTTGAAAAATAAGGTACAAGACTTGATCGAAGACAAAGAGATTGAGTTTGACGCTCTGGAAAAGCCCAACGTCATGAATGCTCCCATGCCCAAACATGGTCATGGAGTAAATGTTGTGGACAATGATTTATTTGTGACCTCCGTGGAAGAAATTTATACTCCTTTGATGACAGTTAAGAGGAATTTGTTGTTATCCGGTTTATTTCCGGGCTGTGGTGAAGGTTGCCACATATGTTCAATCCTGCCTGCTGGTTGTCACTCATTGAAATCAGGTGTTCAGCGCCTGATGGATAACAAAGAGATCCTGTTCGAAAAGACTATGATTCTGTTGGTTTTAATTGAAGATGTTGCCATCATAACCATTTCCGCCAATCCTTCCAAGGTTTCCTCAAGAAAACCTGTTAGGATTACATCCGTCCCAATAATTGCTCCATTAATAATTAATGTCCCTGGTCCTACCCCATACACTTCGGATAAGGTTGTCCCTTGGCACTATGGTGCCGATGTGTATTACCATGGAGTTAAGCAAGACTTAAAGAGTGAGGAAGTTGATGTTGATGTCAGCAATATTGTCGGGGCTAGCAAGGTCACCAGAAGTGGAAGACTCTTTTCTCCCGAGATTTCCCCTCCGACTGTCCACAAACCTGTTGTTATTCCATCTGCTAGTACATCAGCTACTATCCCAGTTCCTATTCCAGTTATCACCCCTGTCTCCGAGCCATCTGGGACTCGGGGAAAATAAATCACAAGTGAGCCTGCCCGGACGAAGGCACCTAAGAAGATCATTGTAGAAACCTCTAAGCAGGAGATAGAGGAAATTCTGAAGATTATCAAGAAGAGTGATTACAACGCAGTCGAGCAGCTGGGGTAGACCCCGTCAAAAATCTCCATGTTGTCCTTGTTATTATGTTCCAAAGCCCATGCAAAGGCTCTAATTGCATTCCTCAAAAGTGCGCATGTGCCGCAGGAAACTTCGGCTGATTAATTCAAAGATTGCGTAGCTAGTTTGACTGTCGATAATGGGTTGGGTTTCTCAGATGCAAATCTTACTGCTAAAGGAAGAAATCACAATGACGCTCTGCACGTCTCGATCGAGTGCAGGGGAACTACTATGGCCCATGTATTGGTGGATACCGGGTCCTCATTGAATGTTTTGCCAAAGAAAGCATTAGACCGTCTGGACTGTGAAGGTTTGATTCTAAAGCCAAGCAATATTGTGGTTGGGGCTTTTGATGGGTCAAAAAGGATGGTGCACGGGGAGGTGGACGTCCCTATTAATGTTGGCTCTCAGACTCTTGCATCTACTTTCTACATGATGGATATCCGACCATCATATTCTTGCTTGTTGGGTCGCCCTTGGATTCATAAGGTTGGGGCAGTGACCTCCATGCTCCATCAAATGTTGAAATATCCGGTAAAGGGGAAGATTGTCACGGTACAAGGTGAGGAGGAGTACATGGTGAGTCATCTCAATTCCTTTCTCTATGTGGAGATGGATGGGTGTTGTACCCCAAAATTTGCCCTCCCATATTCTTCAAAGTTTTGACAAGCATCATCTCAATTTGCTCAAGTCTACTCAAGGGTTGCACAGTCAACCATCCTCCTAAGGCAGGCAAAATTAGGGTTTTGGTTCTTGCAAGGAAGTTGAAGTTTTCAAGGGCTCAATCAAGTCACATATGCTCATATACATTGTCAAGCACCTACATGTCAAGTTTCAATGCTCACAAGGTCAAGTTGCACAGTCAAAAACCCTAATTGCTTCACAGTCAACTGCAGGGGGGAAATGGTCATTTGGCAGTCAAAAGTCAAAATTTTTGGTCAACATCTTATTTTGAAGCCACAATCATCATTTGGTCAAGTCTTGACCATGATTTCACAAGAATGGCTCAAAAATCATCAAGGTGTCAAAAGTTTCTATTTTTGGACAGCTGAAAAGTCAACTGTAACTTGACCAAGGCATAACTTTTTCATGGTTCATCAGAAAAATCCCATCCAATGCTCATATTGAAGAGGAAGACATTTCCTACAATTCATCTTCACATTCCAAGTCCAAGAAATGCTCTCACAAAAAGTTATCAATTTCAACATTATAGGTCATTTTCAAAAGTCAACAAAAAGGGACTTTAAGTCAAAGACCATAACTTGAGATTGGTAAATCAAAATGACATGGGACCAAAGACATTGGTTAAAGGACTTCAAGACCTTTCCAAAATGTCAAAGAACATGTTCATAGCTTCAAAATTGAGCAAGATATGCATTGGAGAAGTTGGGAAATTTTTGTGAAATTGCCAAAGTCAATTATCCTTGAAACTTCATTTTTGACAAAAGGGGCCCACTTTTTCCACTTGATTCAGCTTGGCCATGCCTCCCACGTGTCCCACAATTTATTTCAAGATTAAAAATTAATTTTTCCATTTTTATTTAATTTTATTTGATTTAAATCATTTTAAATCTTTAAAATTCAAATAAAAATCAAGAAAATTAATGGAGGGATATATTTTGTTTTGAATTGCTTTGATACACCATCAGTCACCTTCCAAATTCGTGCAAGACCTATTATGGGCATAAAAATTCAAATTTTCACAAGAATGGAAAGTTGTTTCAATGGAGTTCATGGCATAATCCAAAACATTATTGCAAGGCTTCAATGACCATTATTTGGATGGATACTCATTACATAACATATGTGCAAGCCTCCCATATGGAATTCACGACCTAGAGAGCCCCATACAGCATAAGCCATTTCCAAATTTTGAAGAAAAAAATCATAAAATGAAAACCTAGTTGCAGTATAATTCAAGCTTCCATTTCAATCCAAATACACTCCTTGCATTGCCAGGGACGATTTGCAATCATTAACAAGTCAAAAACCTCAAGGAATCATCCCCACCAACTCATACGGTTTGCATACATTCTCAAATTTACATATCACATTCCATGCGTTTTCAATACATTCTTTTGGTTGATTTGCATTGCTGACGTTGTTACAAAGCTTTCCATGTGTTTTAATTTGAGAATGATGCTTTAAATCGAAAATCACCATTGACAATTTCTAGGTTTTTCAGAGCTTCGAATTAGGGGTTTTTATATACTGTAAAATTGAACCTCCAAACAGGCATGGACGAATTCAGTTGGATGAGACGAATAAAATGGACCCATCGCTCCTTTTTTATGTTATCCCTATTCTTATTCGCTATTTTCTGTCATTACATTTAGTGGGGGTTAAAAACCCCCGCTATCTTGTTTCCTTTTTGCAGGTATGAAGAAGACGACGATGACGTGTTTATACATGTATGGTGGATTTGAATTAAAGCGCGCGTTTTGTTAAGCTCCAGCGTGTATTGTTGCTTTTGCATATTATTTTAATTATCCATTATATTGACAAACGCACGCAGATGGTGGAGCGGTTGGTGATGTGTTGGTTCACCACTGGGGCCTGGGTTCAATTCCCAGGTCCCCCATAATTTCCAATATCATTTTTCCTAATGCTTTCCTGTGCAGTTTCCAAAACATTGAACACCATGCACCTCACCCATTCAACAAGCCAAGTGTCATTGGAGGCAGATCTAAAGGCCCAGAAAGTAAGAGTACCATACTCTGGAGTCAGCGCACGTGTAGGCAACCAAAAAAGTCAAGCAGGCCTTGTTCAAATGGGCCACAATTCTCAATTCAACACCCTCAAATTCCAGCCACACCCCCTTTTGGTTTTAATCTTCCTTTTTTTATTTTTACCTTTTTTCATTTTTATTTGCCTTTTTTATTTTATCCATTAACATAATTAACTAATATTTTTCATTAAAAAAAATCAAATAAGAAGAACTAACATTATTTTTATTATTATTATTATTTTATTTTTGTAAATAAATCTTAAATAAATTAGTTTTAATTAGGCCATTTTAACCTTTTTTAAAATAACTAAAATAACTTAGATTTAGGTTAACGTTTAATTTTGTTTCTTTTTATTTTTATTTCATATAAAAACATAAAAAACACAAAAATATATTTATTTTAATTAATTAGATTAGGTTTATTTAATTAATTGCATTTTATTCCAAAAAGACCAAAAAATCAATTCTTTTCTTAAAAGGGTCAACACCCTTAGAACATTCCGATTTAATTTTTATTCGTGCTTAGTTTATTATTATGTAATTGCTTCCAAGCCATGTAATAGTTAATTAGGTTTACTGTTTTTATTTACTTTCCGTACTTATTTACCGAAAAACGGGTCTTTGTAATTTTTGGCGATGTATAGACCCGCACCTTGTAATAGCGTAGAATTTATGTTTCCGCAATTTACTTTCTGCACCCCTTAACTGTTAAATGCATGCAAGAATGTATGGTAAATAAAAACAACTCGTAGCTCACAAATAACATGTACAAAAAATTAACTGAATACAACATACAATACACACACCACTTCTAGGGTACGCCTCACTTGTTGCCTTCAAAACGTTGGTCATCAAGTATAAGACGTTTTAGAGGTCACCCTTAGTCTAAAGATCCAGTTGCCTCGAAACGGTTGCCTCGGATAAAAGGATCTAGGACATTAGGGTTACTTCTAAGGTGTCCTACCGTTGCTTCGGTGACCACACTGTCCCTATAATCGAATTGACCCGACCAACTCCAACGATGGTGCTACCTACCTCTCAATGGTGGGATAGCACTATCTAAAGGACAC
This sequence comes from Vicia faba, assembly GCA_948472305.1. NCBI lineage: Eukaryota > Viridiplantae > Streptophyta > Magnoliopsida > Fabales > Fabaceae > Vicia > Vicia faba. The sequence goes on along the minus strand of OX451735.1, from coordinate 455,344,566 downwards.
TTATACAACTTAATTCCTTAGGGTAGGTAGATGACTCATGGGTACTTGCTCTTTTCAAAAACAAACAAAATACTTTTCACACCTTACACTTTCAAAAGCTTTTCAAAACAAATTTTTCAAACACTCTTGAGGACAGATACAAGAGTTATTCAGAAATCTTTCAAAGAAACTTTTTTCAAACCCACACACACTTGAAAAGCAAACATTTTGAAAACATAAGAGCAAGTACCTAAGAGCCCGTGGATAACCACGGATAGAAAGGGTGCTAACACCTTCCCTTTCTATAAATCTACCTCCCGAACCGAGAGACATCTCGAATAAGGAATTTTGCTGTGCTTTTGTCCTTTCCATGTTGGAGAATATAAAAGACGGTGGCGCTCTTGCTTACTGCGACATTTCGCGAAACCAACTAAAAAACAATCAGTTCTATTCCCACCGATCACAGAACTGGCGACTCTGCTGGGGATATTAATAAAGTGAGGTGTACCTTAGGAATAGTTCATCATCATGTTTTCAATTGCCTGATTTGTGTGCTTTAATATTATTAGGCCTGTCTCTGGATTTCTATAGATCCTAACCCGGATCTGGGGGATACCTTCTTAGAAAGTAGCAACAAGACTGTGAGGGAACTGTGCGGGGTATACCGACATGGTTGAAGCAGTCTGCTACGTTGATGTGGCACTTTGGTGAGTACCAGTAACCCTTGAGTCAAGTCAAGGAGAGTACGGGGCCGCCGCGTGGTGTCGTGAAGCATCAACTGACCTTAGGAACCTTAATTGAACCATCCTGGCCTCTTTAGGGGTAGTGAGATAACTGACTTTGGTGCAGTCCAAAGTTGGTTGATACTCGATACTACACTCATTGAGGGTTGTTTTCTTGGAATATTTTGATCGCCAGTTCAGTGGCTAAATCGAAACAATGAACACAGAAAACAATCCAATGATATTGAGCTCCTTAGAACCCGGTTACTTTTGATAGGACAGGTTTTGAGCCCACCAACTTCAAGAGGGTAGTACCCCAAACCCCATGTTGGCCTAAACTCTAAGGGCTCTGTATGACTTGTGTGCCTTCAAACTTGACTACTTGCATGCTTGTTATCTGACACTTGAGTTTCTTGCAGGTTTTGTTTACAGTCCTTAATCTGGACTCATAACAGGGCCTACTTACATCACTCCATGCATAGCAGCATAACATCATACCATTGCATACATCCTACATAAGGACTAATCCATTTCAAGGATCTCAAGGGTCTGTGATGCAGGTCATGATGAACCAATTATCTAGCAAGGGGCAAAAGAGGATTTATTTTCCTCTAGCCAAGGTTGATAACTTGAGTCAGGGGCTATGACCCACTCGATATGGTGAGCCTTGACTCTTGAAGAAGGAATCTCAACAATATGCAGTGCCTTCCATCAAGCTACAAAATGCAACTCTAACAATTTTCTTGTTTATCCCACGAGGTCCTTGAAAACATTGCATGCATATCATACATATCATTGTATTACAGGTATCCTTGTTGCATGTCACTTACCTTTTTCGCTGTTTATTTCAGCAATGGCTTCCCAACAAGATAACCAGGGTCTTCATGCTCAAGAGACTCAGTTCAGGGAGATCTTCCTAAGCCTATCCAAGGGGAAGGAAGAGTTGAGGACACTCCTCATGGGGAATTTGGCCAAGAAAAGTTCCGAAGACGACAAGGACGAACGGCTAAAACGTCTGCAAGCTGAGGTAGATACAGTGAGAACCCAGATGCTGGGGAAAATGGCTCTCATCCAAGGCTTAGCTCGGGAGCAAGAAGAGTTGAGGGCCATGATCAGTCAACTTCATCAAGACAGATACAACATGAAGCAACCAGTCCAAGTCAGGGACCAGGTCATTGATCAGCTTCCAAGAGGATAAGAGTCTGGTATGGTGAAGAATAGACCTCTCCAAATTGCTACCACTTCACAGGTCCAAACACAACCTCTCCCAGAGCAACAGGTTGATCAGAGTAAGCCAAACAAGCCCAGGAGGCAATTCACCCAGCTCAACACGTCGTTGTCCCAAGCTTTGCAACACCTGTTAAAGTTGAATCTGGTGACGTTGATAGGACCTCACCCTAATCCTAAGACTTCTTCACCCAACTATAATCCTGGGGCCAGGTGCGCATACCATTCTAACAGCCCGGGGCATGATACTGACGACTGTTGGAAGTTGAGGTACAAAATCCAAAGCCTGATTGATGAAGAAGCTGTGGAATTCACCCCAGATGGTCAGGTCGAGTTCTTCTACTATCTCTGCGAGATTCACCATTTGAAGTGACAAGTCCTGAGACTAGAATACTTTTTGTTCATTCAAATGTTCAAGTTGTATTTTCTTTGCTTATACAAACAATTATTGTCATAGCAAACTTTATTACTTTATCAATGCATCGCATATGTCTGTTTTGAATCAATATATTCGCATTCGCTATATTCAAATTGCTTTCATTTTTTGATGTCAATTCTTAATAACTCTAAGCCTCTTGAGGGAGGATGACAAAAACGATACCTCGATTCTTACAATATGCTTTTGAACAGACCCCGCTGATGAGGTACAGGAATTGTTTCAATTCCTAAACACCGGAGTTATAAGGAAGATAATCCCTCGTCAACCCCTTCGAGCCAAAGAAGTAGGAGTTTTTTTTCTTTTCGAAAATTAAAACCCTTAATCATAACCTGGGGCAGGGTAGTTCTCTCAGTTGATCCAAGCGCACAACAAATAGCATCAAATGAGTCCTTCCAAAGAAAAAGACAGTGATGGTTCCCTATAATCATAAAGACAGGCAGTCATTACCAAAAAAAAACTAAAACCCAATAAGTCTAAACCTATGAAGGAGACTTGCAAAACTGGGGTATCCCGTTGACTGTAATTACAAAAAGAAATAGTTCAGGCAAAAAACAGGGATAATAAAATCAAAAAGAAAGAGGTCCTACAAAACCTCGACAAAAAGAAATGACTGCCTATTCAAGATAAATCGTCAGTATCCGAACCATCACTGGTATATCAAAGCGAAGACTCAAACAAGGTCTAACGCACGATCAGCTGAGTTTAGGTTTGAAGAACATCACGAAGAGCGGGTGGGTACAAATATAATTTGAGCCTTTATCCTTTGTTTCTTAAACCATGAACCAGGCCACGTTATAACCCTTAAAAAGTACTAGCTGAAGCATGGGTTAGTTCGAAGGCATATTGTTACGAAAGGTATCCTGACTCCTTAAGGCTTGCGGTAAAATAACGAGTTGACATCACAGTTTACAAAAAAATCACTTGTTTTTATGAAAAAATACATTTTCAAAAACTTCAAGACAGACATAAGCTTTGCATTTTTAACATAACTTTGTTTGCATATGAATTTTTTGATCGAACAGCAAAGAAATTCGCACGAAGAATATCTAGTGAACAAAAGCACTTCCAACCAAGGGGGCAGACCTGATCATGGTCTATCATCTGGGGCAGTTAAGTCAAGATTCGGAGAATCTCTCAAAAGGCCAACCAACTTGGGGCAAATCTCCGCCTAAATCACTTGGGGCATTGGATATGAATCTTGCCTGATCAAACATCTTCTGGCAACATGGCACGACACTACCAGCAGGGGCAACTCCCTACATTATGAGAGCGTGGACATAGTCAAAGAAATACTACGCATGAATCAAAGACCCGCTAGGTTGACACACCTAGGCAAAAATAAGGGCTTCCCGGCGAACCAAAAGGGTTTGGGTAAAAATAAGGGATGAAAATGAAAAAATCTGTACACCCGGCAAGTCGAAAACCTGAAAAGGCGGCTTGGGCAAAAATGGGTATCCCGGTGGACTGAAAACCCGAAAGGGCGGTCCAGGCAAAAGTTAGGGATCAAAAGCGTACGACTATGTCCCGGCATCTCGTCACTTGCCTACCAGAAGAAGATTTGTCGAATCGGCAGTTGTCTAACACCTCACAAGGTATCTTCTTCTCCCACATCAGAAACAGGGGCAATAAGAGTTGCCCGAACTGTACAGCTGCTTTCCTCCAGGTACAAGGTAGATTCGGCTGAAGAACGACCAGGATACCTTCACTCCCCCCATATAAGACTCAGCAATGCTCTCCCCAAACAGAGTTGGTCCCCCATCAGCCCCTAACAAGGCACCGTATCTCCAGCAAGTTAGAAATACTCTCCCCGAGCAGAGTTACCCTCGGTCAGCCTTAAGGAAGTTGGATTATCCCCCGCAGATCTCAACATTCCCCAGCGGAGTATACAGACATTCCTAACAAGCATCCCCGGCAATCTTGATCTAAGATTGTTCCCTGGCGGAATACCGGACATCCAGTGGAGCCATTCCCCAGTCCAATCCAAAAAGTTTCCCCAGGAGAGTTGAATCAATCTCCCCTGTAGATTCTGGAAGCTTATCACCTGCAGAGTACGAACGCGTCTCCCGGACTTTTTATTCAAAAGTTATTCTCCACCAGAGCTTATAACTGGGTTATCCTCAGCTAAAAAACCACGGAAAGATTGTCCTCGGCGAAACTCTTCCTATCCCCCAGTGGAGTTCATCAAATCCTTAACAAAGCTTATCAACGGTATCCCCAGCGGAGTTATCATCAAACCTCAGCGAAGTATCTCTTCCCACAGAGTATTCCCCGCAGAGTAATCTCTCCAACAAGTTTATTCCCCAACGGAGTCATCTTCTCCTATCGGTTTATTCTTGCAACCATCATCCCCGGCAGAAATGAAGAACTTCACTCTTCAACGTCAGCCCAGGATTCAACTTCCCAGCATTCGTCAAGGATTTACTTTCCTAGACGAGAATACATCCATAAACATATCACATTTTCATACATCCTACTTACATACGCAATGCATGCACATACGCATCATATCACACAATCTCATTTCTCCCTGAGAACATCATGACATCATGCTTTTCATACATCATGCCATTGCATACAACTGATGTTTTACCTTTTCAGGAAAAGGTCAATCCAAAGATAATTACTATCAACTGTCGCAATTCCAGATTCGATTCCTGTATCCAGCCAGGTCATGTCTGTGAGCGATTATTTTCCGGACTCGATTCCTGTATCCTGCCAGGGCACGTCTGAAGAGTTTGAAGATCTGATTCCTGTATCCTGCCAGGGTGTATCTGTTGACGACTATTTTCCGGACTCGATTCCTGTATCCTGCCAGGGCACGTCTGAAGAGTTTGAAGATCCGATTCCTGTATCCTGCCAGGGTGTATCTGTTGACGATTATTTTCTGAACTCGATTCCTGTATCCTGCCAGGGCACGTCTGAAGAGTTTGAAGATCAGATTCCTGTATCCTGCCAAGGTGTATCTGTTGATGACTATTTTCAAGACTCGATTCCTGTATCCTGCCAGGGCACGTCTGAAGAGTTTGAAGATCTGATTCCTGTATCCTGCCAGGGTGTATCTGTTGACGACTATTTTCCAGACTCGATTCTTGTATCCTGCCAGGGAACGTCTGAAGAGTTTGAAGATCCGATTCCTGTATCCTGCCAGGGTGTATCTGTTGACGACTAATTCCAGACTCGATTCTTGTATCCTTCCAGGGCACGTCTGAAGAGTTTGAAGATCCGATTCCTGTATCCTGCCAGGGTGTATCTGTTGATGACTAATTCCAGACTCGATTCCTGTATCCTGCCAGGGCACGTCTGAAGAGTTTGAAGATCCGATTCATGTATCCTGCCAGGGTGTATCTGTTGACGACTATTTTCCAGACTTGATTCCTGTATCCCGCCAGGGCACATCTGAAGAGTTTGAAGATCCGATTCCTGTATCCTACCAGGGTGTATCTGTTGACGACTAATTCCAGATTCGACTCCTGTATCCTGCCAGGGCACGTCTGAAGAGTTTGAAGATCTGATTCCTGTATCCTGCCAGGGTGTATCTGTTGACGACTATTTTCCGGACTCGATTCCTGTATCCTGCCAGGGCACGTCTGAAGAGTTTGAAGATCCGATTCCTGTATCCAGCCAAGGTGTATCTGTTGACGACTATTTTCCGGACTCGATTCCTGTATCTTTCCAGGGCACGTCTGAAGAGTTTGAAGATCCGATTCCTGTATCCTTCCAGGGTGTATCTGTTGACGACTATTTCCGGTCTCGATTCCTGTATCCTGCTAGGGCACGTCTGAAGAGTTTGAAGATCCGATTCCTGTATCCTGCCAGGGTGTATCTGTTGACGACTATTTTTCGGACTCGATTCCTGTATCCTGCCAGGGCACATCTGAAGAGTTTGAAGATCTGATTCCTATATCCTGCTAGGGTGTATCTGTTGACGACTATTTTCCAGATTCGATTCCTATATCCAGCCAGGGCACGTCTGAAGAGTTTGAAGATCCAATTCCTGTATCTTGTCAGGGTGTATCTGTTGACAACTATTATCCAGACTCGATTCCTGTATCCTGCCAGGGCACGTCTGAAGAGTTCGAAGATCCGATTCCTGTATCTTGCCAGGGTGTATCTGTTGACGACTATTTTTCCAGACTCGATTCCTGTATCCTGCCAGGGCACGTCTGAAGAGTTCAAAGATCTGATTCCTATATCTTGCTAGGGTGTATCTGTTGACGACTATTTTCCAGACTCGATTCCTGTATCCAGCCAGGGAACGTCTGAAGAAGTTTGAAGATCGACTCCTGTAATAGGCCAGGTAATTATTTTTCTTTCTCAGGTACGCAAGTTCTCGCTAAGGAATCTCTTACGCGATCGACACCTAGATGGCATCTATAAGCCCATCCACATACCAACAGTCTCCAAATGGCATCCATAAGCCCATTCCCGACAAGATTCTGTTACATCTCCAGATGGCATCTATAAGCCCATCCTCCTATCCACCATCTCTCCAAATGGCATCTGTAAGCCCATTCCCGCTATCACACTGCTGATACCCAACTATGTGAGTGCAAATTTCTGGGCACTCTAGTGTTCAATCATCTTCCACCCTCGGATCACGAAAGGCACACAAGCCAATCTACATCCTCAGGTCTAAGAAGATTGAACAGGGGCAACAGTTGTACCCCAAAATTTGCCCTCCCATATTCTTCAAATTTTTGACAAGCATCATCTCAATTTGCTCAAGTCTACTCAAGGGTTGCACAGTCAACCATCCTCCTAAGGCAGGCAAAATTAGGGTTTTGGTTTTTGCAAGGAAGTTGAAGTTTTCAAGGGCTCAATCAAGTCACATATGCTCATATAAATTGTCAAGCACCTACATGTCAAGTTTCAAGGCTCACAAGGTCAAGTTGCACAGTCAAAAACCCTAATTGCTTCACAGTCAACTACAGGGGCAAAATGGTCATTTGGCAGTCAAAAGTCAAAAATTTTGGTCAATATCTTATTTTGAAGCCACAATCATCATTTGGTCAAGTCTTGACCATGATTTCACAAGAATGGCTCAAAAATCATCAAGGTGTCAAAAGTTTCTATTTTTGGACAGTTGAAAAGTCAAATGTAACTTGACCAAGGCATAACTTTTTCATGGTTCATCAGAAAAATCTCATCCAATGCTCATCTTGAAGAGGAAGACATTTCCTACAATTCATCTTCACATTCCAAGTCCAAGAAATGCTCTCACAAAAAGTTATCAATTTCAACATTATAGGTCATTTTCAAAAGTCAACAAAAAGGGACTTTAAGTCAAAGACCATAACTTGAGATTGGTAAATCAAAATGACATGGGACCAAAGACATTGGTTAAAGGACTTCAAGACCTTTCCAAAATGTCCAAGAACATGTTCATAGCTTCAAAATTGAACAAGATATGCATTGGAGAAGTTGGGAAATTTTTGTGAAATGGCCAAAGTCAATTATCCTTGAAACTTCATTTTTGACAAAAGGGGCCCACTTTTTCCATTTGATTCAGCTTGGCCATGCCTCCCACGTGTCCCACAATTTATTTCAAGATTAAAAATTAATTTTTCCATTTTTATTTAATTTTATTTGATTTAAATCATTTTAAATCTTTAAAATTCAAATAAAAATCAAGAAAATTAATGGAGGGATATATTTTGTTTTGAATTGCTTTGATACACCATCATTCACCTTCCAAATTCGTGCAAGACCTATTATGGGCATAAAAATTCAAATTTTTACAAGAATGGAAAGTTGTTTCAATGGAGTTCATGGCATAATCCAAAACATTATTGCAAGGCTTCAATGACCATTATTTGGATGGATACTCATTACATAACATATGTGCAAGCCTCCCATGTGGAATTCACAACCTAGAGAGCCCCATACAGCATAAGCCATTTCCAAATTTTGAAGAAAAAAATCACAAACTGAAAACCTAGTTGCAGTATAATTCAAGCTTCCATTTCAATCCAAATACACTCCTTGCATTGCCAGGGACGATTTGCAATCATTAACAAGTCAAAAACCTCAAGGAATCATCCTCACCAACTCATACGGTTTGCATACATTCTCAAATTTACATATCACATTCCATGCGTTTTCAATACATTCTTTTGGTTGATTTGCATTGCTGACGTTGTTACAAAGCTTTCCATGTGTTTTAATTTGAGAATGATGCTTTAAATCGAAAATCACCATTGACAATTTCTAGGTTTTTCAGAGCTTCGAATTAGGGGTTTTTATATACTGTAAAATTGAACCTCTAAACAGGCATGGACGAATTCAGCTGGATGAGACGAATAAAATGGACCCATCGCGCCCTTTTTATGTTATCCCTATTCCTATTCGCTATTTTCTGTCATTGCATTTAGTGGGGGTTAAAAACCCCCGCTATCTTGTTTCCTTTTTGCAGGTATGAAGAAGACGACGATGACGTGTTTATACATGTATGGTGGATTTGAATTAAAGCGCGCGTTTTGTTAAGCTTCAGCGTGTATTGTTTCTTTTGCATATTATTTTAATTATCCATTATATTGAAAAACGCATGCAGATGGTGGAGTGGTTGGTGATGTGTTGGTTCACCACTGGGGCCTGGGTTCGATTCCCAGGTCCCCCATAATTTCCAATATCATTTTTCCTAATGCTTTCCTGTGCAGTTTCCAAAACACTGAACACCATGCACCTCACCCATTCAACAAGCCAAGTGTCATTGGAGGCAGATCTAAAGGCCCAGAAAGTAAGAGTACCATACTCTAGAGTCAGTGCACGTGTAGGCAACCAAAAAAGTCAAGCAGGCCTTGTTCAAATGGGCCACAATTCTCAATTCAACACCCTCAAATTCCAGCCACACCCCCTTTTGGTTTTAATCTTCCTTTTTTTATTTTTACCTTTTTTCATTTTTATTTGCCTTTTTTATTTTATCCATTAACATAATTAACTAATATTTTTCATTAAAAAAAATCAAATAAGAAGAACTAACATTATTTTTATTATTATTATTATTTTATTTTTGTAAATAAATCTTAAATAAATTAGTTTTAATTAGGCCATTTTAACCTTTTTTAAAATAACTAAAATAACTTAGATTTAGGTTAACGTTTAATTTTGTTTCCTTTTATTTTTATTTCATATAAAAACATAAAATACACAAAAATATATTTCTTTTAATTAATTAAATTAGGTTTATTTAATTAATTGCATTTTATTCCAAAAAGACCAAAAAATCAATTCTTTTCTTAAAAGGGTCAACACCCTTAGAACATTCCGATTTAATTTTTATTCCCGCTTAGTTTATAATTATGTAATTGCTTCCAAGCCATGTAATAGTTAATTAGGTTTACTGTTTTTATTTACTTTCCGTACTTATTTATCGAAAAACGGGTCTTTGTAATTTTTGGCGATGTATAGACCCGCGCCTTGTAATAGCGTAGGATTTATGTTTCCGCAATTTACTTTCTGCACCCCTTAACTGTTAAATGCATGCAAGAATGTATGGTAAATAAAAATAACTCGTAGCTCACAAATAACATGTACAAAAACATTAACTGAATACAACACACAATACACACACCACTTCTAGGGTACGCCTCACTTGTTGCCTTCGAAACGTGGTCATCAAGTATAAGACGTTTTAGAGGTCACCCTTAGTCTAAAGATCCAGTTGCCTCGAAACGGTTGCCTCGGATAAAAGGATCTAGGACATTAGGGTTACTTCTAAGGTGTCCTATCGTTGCTTCGGTGACCACACTGTCCCTATAATCGAATTGACCCGACCAACTCCAACGATGGTGCTACCTACCTCTCAATGGTGGGATAGCACTATCTAAAGGACACTTACACAGCTTAATTCCTTAGGGTAGGTAGATGACTCATGGGTACTTGCTCTTTTCAAAAACGAACAAAATACTTTTCACACCTTACACTTTCAAAAGCTTTTCAAAACAAATTTTTCAAACACTCTTGAGGATAGATACAAGAGTTATTCAGAAATCTTTCAAAGAAACTTTTTTCAAACCCACACACACTTGAAAAGCAAACATTTTGAAAACATAAGAGCAAGTACCTAAGAGCCCGTGGATAACCACGGATAGAAAGGGTGCTAACACCTTCCCTTTCTATAAATCTACCTCCCGAACCGAGAGACATCTCGAATAAGGAATTTTGCTGTGCTTTTGTCCTTTCCATGTTGGAGAATATAAAATACAGTGGCGACTCTTGCTTACCGAGACATTTCGCGAAACCAGCTAAAAAACAGTCAGTTCTATTCCCACCGATCACAATGGGGAGTTCATCAAAACCCCTTGTCAGAACTTTGAAGAGGTCCCTCAGACTTTAGCGTCAACTGAAATTGCTACTGACAAGCCTCCGATGAAGATGGCTTCCCTCAAGGATGCCAGGGCTGTAATTGAAAAAGGTGGGTGTGCAAATTGGGGTCATCTCCCTAATTTCACACATAAAACAGACAAATTTGGTTTGGGCTTTACTACAGGGGCTCAAAGGGTTGTTAGGCGCGCACGGATTGGAAGACCTCCTCTGCATATCAGCAATCAGGGAGTTAATGCAGTTGAGGATGGTGAAGAAGATTCAAATATCGACAGTTGGATCTGCCCTACAACCAATGGTGGATTGAACAACTGGATGGTGAAGGACTTCATACCTGTTTCTTTTATTCCACAATAATTGACTTTTGTTTTGCGATTTATAATAAACAGTTTGAAACTTTACGGCCCGGTGCCTTGCCCGAGGCACCTTGGCTTTGCTTGCGAGGGCTTATTATCTATCATTTCATATATCATCAATAAAACATTGGACGTTTCTTGCATTAAAAATTTTGCGCTCCTTGTTTTTCTCTTTCTGTCTCTCGCTTTATCAAAAACAGCTATTGTCTTACACACACTCACGTATCGTAATGCAGATCCATATCCACTATGGATCCCATTGATAACAACTCTGCTACTGCCAATTATGACTTCGAAAATCCGATCAACCAAGTCGAGGGTGAAGGTGAGGATGATTGTTAGGTGCCTGGAGAACTTTATAGACTGTTACTACAGGAAGAGAGGGCCATACAGCCTCATGAAGAGCCAGTTGAATCAGTGAATTTGGGTACAGAGGAAATCAGGAAAGAAGTTAAGATAGGTGCGAATCTGGAGCTTAGTGTCAAGCAACGGTTGATACAGATGCTACGCGACTATGTTGAGATCTTCGCTTGGTCCTATGAAGATATTCGCGGTTTAGACACCGATATTTGTGGTTCATCGCTTGCCAACTAAAGAAGACTCTCCTCCGGTAAAGCAGAAGGTTCTCCGTATGCGCCCTGAGATGTCTGAGAAATTTAAAGCTGAAGTCATGAAACAGTTTGACGCTGGATTTCTAGCTGTCACTTCTTACCCACTGTGAGTTGCCAACGTTGTTTCGGTGCCTAAGAAAGATGGTAAAGTACATATGTGTGGACGATAGAGATTTGAACAGGGCGAGCCCCAAGGATGACTTCCCACTTCCTCACATCGATGTTCTGGTCGATAACACCGTGCAACATAAGATCTTCTCCTTTATGGATGGTTTTTCTGGTTACAATCAGATCAAGATGGCTCCCGAAGACATGGAGAAGGCAACCTTCGTTACACAGTGGGGCACCTTTTTCTACAAGGTAATGCCTTTCGGGTTGAAGAATGTTGGGGAAACTTATCAGCGCGCCATGGTCGCTCTGTTCCACGACATGATTCATCATGAGATTGAGGTTTATGTTGATGACATGATAGAAAGATCCCAAACTGAGGTAGAGCACATTGACCATCTCCAGAAACTGTTCGACAGGTTGAAGACGTACAAGCTCAGGTTGAACCCGAACAAGTGCACTTTCGGGGTAAGGTCTGGTAAGCTGTTGGGTCTCATCGTCAGTGATAAGGGTATTCAGGTGGACCCTGCCAAGGTAAAGGCTATACTGGAGATGTCGGCTCCCCGCACAGAAAAGGAAGTCAGAGGCTTTTTGGGGCGTCTGAACTACATCGCCCGATTCATTTCACATCTGACTGCTACTTGTGAGCCAATCATCAAGCTGCTGAAGAAATATCAAGTGGTAAAATGGAATGATGAATGTCAGACCGCTTTTGAAAGGATCAAGGAATATCTTCAAGAGCCACCAACTCTGATGCCTCCAGTTGAAGGAAGACCTTTGATCTTATACTTGACAGTACTAGATAATTCAATGGGGTGTGTGCTGGGGCAGCATGACAAGTCTGGCCGAAAAGAGCACGCTATTTACTACCTTAGAAAAAATTTTACCGACTGCGAGACCTGATACTCGTTGCTCGAGAAAACTTGATGCGCTTTGGCATGGGCTGCTCGCTGGCTGAGACAGTATATGCTGACTCACACCACCTTATTGATATCAAAGATGGATCCAATCAAGTATATCTTCGAAAAGCCTGCCCAGTCCGGAAGAATAGCAAGATGGCAGATGATCTTAACTGAGTATGACATCCAATATACAACCCAAAAAGCAATCAAGGGGAGTGTATTGGCGGATCATTTGGCGCATCAGGCCGTGGATGACTACCAATCCATGAATTTTGAGTTCTCGGATGAGAACATCATGTTGGTGACCGACTGTGAAGAACCTGGACCGGATGAAGGACCTGAGGAAGGATCCCGATGGTCTATGTATTTCGACGGAGCCTCAAACGCGTTGGGTAATGGATTGGCGCTATGATCATATCTCCCGAGGGCTGTCATACTCCTTTCACCGCCTGATTATGTTTTAAATGCACCAACAATATGGCGGAGTATGAAGCATGTATCCTAGGTCTTCGAGCTGCTATTAACCTGAGGATTAAGTTCTTGAGTGTATTCGGAGATTCTGCTTTAGTGATCAGTCAGATCAAAGGCGAATGGGATACAAAGCACCCAAATCTTATTCCCTACAAGGAGTATGTACTGACATTGCTCTCACACTTTGAGGAGATAACCTTTGAACACTTCCCAAGAGAGGAGAATCAGTTAGTGGACGCGCTAGCTACCATGTCTTCTATGTTCAAAGTCAGGTGGGACAATGAAGCTCCCCAGATTACCATCGAGAGGTTGGACGAACCCGCACATTATTGTGACGTTGAGACTGGAGAAGTAGCAGATAAACCCTGGTTCCACGAGGTAAAGAGGTATCTTGAGGCTCAAGAGTACCCCGAGGGTGCATCTGTTAATGATAAGAAATTCTTGAGAAGGTTCGCTGCGAAGTTCTTCATTAGCAATGGGATTCTTTATAAGCATAACCATGATTCAACCTTACTGCGATGTGTGGACAAAAGCGAGGCAGAAAGGATCATGGCAGAGTTGCATGAAGGTACCTTCAGAACTCATTCCAGCGAACATACCATGGCAAAGAAAATCCTACGGGCAGGATATTATTGGTCTACTATGGAAGCCGATTGTTATCAGCACTCTCAGACCTGTCATAAGTGCCAAGTCTATGCTGATAAAGTGCATGTACCTCCAGTTCCTCTGAATGTTTTGACGGCTCCTTGGCCTTTTGCAATGTGGGGCATCGACATAATCGGCGAGATCAGACCTACTGCGTAGAACGGGCATCGTTTCATTCTGGTAGTTATTGATTACTTTACGAAGTGGATTGAGGCAGCTTCCTTTGCTACAGTAACCAAGAACATCGTGGCGCGGTTTATCCGACACAATCTGATCTGTCGATATGGTGTACCAGAGAGGATTATTACGAACAATGGTACAAATCTCAATAATACGATGATCACCGAGCTCTGCAAATAGTTCAAGATACAGCATCACAACTCTTCTCCCTACCGGCCGAAGATGAATGGGGTTGTTGAGGCGGTTAACAAGAACATCAAGAAGATTGTGCAGAAGATGATGGTGACATACAAAGACTGGCATGAGATGTTACCATTCGCTCTTCATGGGTACCGTACCTCAGCACGGACTTCGACAGGGGCAACACCGTACTCTCTGGTGTATGGCATGGAGGCAGTCTTACCCATTGAGGTGTAGATACCCTCTCTTCGGATTATGAAGGATGCAGGTTTGAACAAAGATGATTAGATCCAGACCCGACTTGACTAGCTGAACCTAATCGACGAAAAGAGACTTACTGCTATTTGTCATGGTCAGACGTATCAAAAGCGAATGATCAAGGAATTTAACAAGAAATTCCGATGTCAAGAATATCAAGTCGAGGATCTGGTAATCAAACGCATCATACTGCCGCAAGGTGATCCCAGGGGCAAATGGACCCCCACATACGAAGGGCCATTTCTGGTTAAGAACATTTTCTCGGGAGGAGCTATGATTCTAACCACCATGGATGGTAACGACCTTCCTCACCCCGTCAATGCAGACATAGTGAAAAGATACTATGTATAATCAAAGACCCGCTAGGTCGACTGGCCTAGGAAAAAATAAGGGCTTCCCGGTGAACCAAAAGGGTTCGGGCAAAAGTAAGGGATGAAAATGAAAAATTGTACACCCGGTAAGTCGAAAACCTGAAAAGGCGGCTTGGGCAAAAAAGGGTATCCCAATGGACTGAAAACCCGAAAGGGCGGTTCAGGAAAAAATTAGGGATTAAAGCATAACACTATGTCTCATTGGATCATCTTGCGACCAGACTTCGGTATCAACTATCAAGCTCAGACGGCGCCAATCAATCTGATCCACCTTCGACCAAGTAGCAAAGTGATGAGACGCTCGAAGATATAAAAGTCAATGGCAGAGTTGGAACCCAATGGGATTGTTTCGCATAGCTGTTTTTCTTTCTTTTTCACAAATTGTAATTTCTATGCTTCGGCGACATTCCCTTACTAGGATGTCAGCCTCTTGTATAAAACGCCTATTACAGGCCAACTTCAAAAATCAATACAATTCGTTTTCACAAGAAATTTCAATTTGTTTTCTCTTTTTCTGTTTTGTTTTGCAAGAACGTCCAATGATTCATTTTTGATAGATGCATTTGAAAATAATTGTTGCGCATAAATATTTACATATGAAACAAAGGACAATTACTGGTAATTCTAGGAACAGGGGCAAACAAGAAATGTCCAAACCTTACAGTTGCTCTACCCACCAGGTACAGGGATAGAGCCAACTTGAGAATATAACTAAAGGTACGTACGCTCCCTGCAGAGTAGGAAGTATCCAAAGACAGTGGTGTTAGCTCTCCCCAGCTGAGATTCATAATAGCAAATGAGTTAGCAAAATTCTCCCCAAGCAAAGTTTATTTATCACCAGCAACGGTATTTCGTCCCCAGCGGAGTTGTTTCTCCAAATCAGCAGATCGTCCAACAGAGTATCTCTCCTCCCCGCAGAGTCATTCTCCCACAGGATTGCTCTCAAACAGAGTCTCTCCCAGTGGAGTGTTCTCAAGCAGAACCAACGCAAGTCTACAGCTAATCATCTTCAGTCATTATCCCCAGCAAGGACGAAGAACTCAACTCCTTGTACTCTCCAACAACAGTCCAGGATTTATTCTCCCCGGCCAGAGAATATTACAAGAACATTGCATACTCATACATCATGGCATGCGCATATGCATCATACAACACAATCTCATTTATTTTGAGAACATCATTGATCAATACATTTCATACATCATGACATTACATACAAATAACTCTTTACCTTTCAGGGAAAGATACAATCAAGTTCTCACAAGTTTTCACTGGTTCAGTCAAATTGATACTAAGATTTATATTCCAGTTCAAGCTATGAAGCCCGGAAATCGACCGAATAATATCTTGACTTCTCCAAAATACTATGAAGCCTGGAATCAACCAGATGGTGGTATGTCATAAATACAAGCTATGAAGCCCTAAAATCGACCGGAAAACAGCTTAACCCTCAGCAAGTTATTGTGAAGCCTGGAAATCGACCAGATAGAAATACAAGATACCATGAAGCCTGGAATCGACCAGATAATGGTATAAGACACTGTGAAGCCTGGATCACGACCAGATAGCGGCAAAGGATACTGAAGCCTGGGACACGACCAGATAACAGTATAAGGTACTGCGAAGCTTGGAATTCGACCAAATAGCAGTTTACTCAGCCAATTACTATGAAGCCCGGAAATTGATCGGATATTAGTATGCCTTAAATTCAAGTTGAAAGCCCGGATGCGACCGGATAACCACTTGATTCCTTCTGAAGCCTGGAGCATGACCAGATAATAATTGAGAAATTGCGAAGCCTGGAGAACAACCAGATAACAAGTTTAAACTCATCTCCCCATAAATCACTGTGAAGCCTGGAGCACGACCAGATAAAAGTTCATTTTCATCTCCTCGACTAAGAGATGATTCCCCAGTAGAGTAACAGACAACTGAAGTTCCTAAAACTCTATCTCTCTCAAGACAAAGAACAGTGTTCCCCAGCGTAGTCCTCCTCAACAACAGATATACGGGTTCTCGCAAAGGAATCTCTTATGCGATCGAAACTTCTTCTGATGGCATCTTTTAAGCCCATGTTCTGTCATTGACTTCCAAATGGCATCTATAAGCCCATTCCCGACATTGCAAGATGAGTACCACTTCATGCGAGTGCAAATTTCTGGGCACTCTAGTGTTTAATCATCTTACACCTTCGGATCACGAAAGGCAGACAAGCCAATCTACATCCTCAGGTTTAAGAAGGTTGAATAAGGGCAGCTGTTGTACCCCAAAATTTGCCCTCCCATATTTCTCAATACATGTCAAGTAAGGTCCTCAAATTGTTCAAGGAAGTCCAAGAGTTAACCAGACAAACTCTCTCCTAAGGCAGTCTACCCCAAATTAGGGTTTCAGTTTGCATCAAGATGTTTGAGTCCAAAGGATCCAAAATTCTCACCATTGTCCAATATGTTCTCAAGATCATCCATGTCAAGTTTCAAGCCTTGCAGAGGAAGTTTGCTCAGTCAATTGCTCAAAGGCCTGAAAATCGATTGTGCTAGGGCAAAGGTCAACTGTGGCCCACATACAGTTAAACTTCAAGATTTTTGGTGAACATCCTCATTTTGAAGTATTATTCATAATTTTATCAAGGGTTGATCATGATTCCTCAAGGATTGCTCACAAATCATCAAAACCCAAAAGTTGCTAAATTAGGGTTTTGTAGGAAAAGTCAACTCAACTTTGACCAAGCATAACTTTCTCATACTATATCAAAAATGACCCATCCAAATCTCATTTTGAATAGGATGCAATTACCTACAATCCATATTCATATCCCAAGTTCAAAATATGCACTCACCAGAAGATATGAATTTGGACATTATAGGTCATTTTGGAAAGTCAACAAAAACACCTTTTGGGTAAAAGCTTCATACATGAACATGGAAGACTAAATTGATATGAGACCAAAAGGGTTGCTTAGAGGACATCTTAAGCTTTCTAAAAATTCCAAGAACACCTCTCTAGGGTCAAAATTGAGGGAGTTATGCATTGGCAAAGTTGACCCTTTTTGCAAAATTGCCAAAAGTCAAAAATGTCCAAAATTGCATTTTTTGTCAAATGGGCCCAACTTTTTATGCTTGCACTGAGTTTGTAATGTGACCCACGATCCATGAGCCTTTCCATTTGTCATTATTTTATTTTTGTCATTTATTTTGATTTTATTTCAATTAAATCAAATAAAATCAAAGTAAAATAATGAAAAAATCCAAAGCTAATAAAATCTTAAGATTTTATGCATGTTTAGGTCTATTATACAGCTGGAAGTGAGATCAAATCGTACAAGGCTCATATGGATACAAAAGACTTCATTTTGCTTGATTTGGAAAGATTTGCACAAAGGATCAAATCATGAATCAATAATCTTAATTGAGGGAGATTTGGTACAAGTTTGCAACCCTAATTCATTCTAGGGTACATAAGGAACAATTGCAGACCAAAAGAAGGGAGATTGGAGGCGTGTAAAAGAGAAGGCAAGTTTCAAAAAATTCAAGAAAAGTGGCAAACTGATTTCCATGTTTCGGGTCTATTTAAAGCATTCTAGTCATTCCAATTAATTGATGGACATCCAAGGATCAAGATTCAACCACTAGAAAGCTTCCTAACATCCAGAATCGCGCTGTAAGTACCACACGGTTTTCACATTTTCGTGAAATCGAATACCATCATTCTGGCATCTTTAACGTGATTTATTAGCATATTCTTGATCCTTGAGTTATTTGCAAGCTATTGATTATATCCAATTGCGTTTTTACTGACTATACACCAAGATGCCATAGTTAGGGTTCTTGCTTCGTTTTTACGGTTTTTCTGTAGAGGAACAATTATCCATGGATAATGGTACCATGATGCTCGTGAGGTTGCAACAAGTTGATTGGTACCATTGGTTATGATTTATCATGCATGTATGAAATTTTGGAGAAGTACAGGGTTATACCTACACTCAGATGACCGTAGGTAAAAGTATATGACCTAAAACGACAGAAGCGACGAAGGAGACGATGGCGTGGCACGCTGTGAATGGACAATTCAAATTTCGCGCGTCTCATAATTTGTTGTTTTGTTTTCATCATATAATATTTATTTATTGTCAATTATACAACTAACCAAGCCAGCCCAACTGGTAAGCGCGCAGTGTGATTATGCTCAAGGACCTGGGTTTTATCCCCAGGTCCCAACTTTGCTTTCTATTATTTTTCTTTGCATAATCAGGTACGTTAGCCTCCCATGTGCCCACCATACGTCATCAATATCCCACCATCAGATCATTAAGGCTGCAGATCCAACGCCCTATCCATGAGGGTCCACCATAGGCATGAGTCAAGCGCATACATAGAATCTTGAAAAGTCAATGGGGCCATCAGCATTTGGGCCCAGAATCTGTCATCAACACCCCCTCCTTTTCTATTAACCACCCATGCCCATTCTATTTCTTTTCTAATTTTTCTTATTTAATTTAATTTGTTTAATTTATTTTCTAACAAAAATAATTTCTTTTTTTTCACAAAAATTCATAAAACCAAATTTCACAAATTTAGAATTAGGTTTTGTTTTATTTTACCAAATTTAATTTAATGTTAGTTTAATTTAATTTAGGATTAATTCTAACTTTTTCATATATTTAAAATCAATTAGAAAAAATTAGGGTTAACATGTGATTTAATTTTTATTTCTTTTCTCAATAAAACAAGAATACAAAAATAGGTTAATTTAATTATTTTTCTTAAATTTTAAATTAATTAGTAATTAGGTTTTGTATTCATTCAAGTAAACCTTATTTTCTTAAAATAGCACAAAAACCACCAAAAAATGATTTTTCTTTTAATTAGGCTTAGTCGGGGTCAAAACCCTAAATTTCTCGTTTTCGATTCATCGCGTCCGTTTATTATTTTTACAATATTAATGTAACTGCTCACAGTATGTAATAGTTTAATTAGGATTTTCTTTATTTATTGTTTTATGGGTTTTTGGCTATGTAATTAATCCCCTACCCCGAAGCCTTGTAATAGCGTGGTTTTTATTTCTCGCATTTTAATTCTCGCAAATATTAACTGTTAGATGTATGTTAATAGGATTGTATGACAAGATTGCATGATAATTTAAAATGGCTAGAAAACCCTAATGTGCAAAGATAATAACTGAAATCAAATCACTCGCACATGCACACTCTTAGGGTATACTCTCACTTCGGTTGCCTTCGGTAAATGGTCATTAAGTATAGGGTGTTTTAGTGGTCGCCCTCCTGTCTAAACAAAGATCAAATGTCCCATTCGGAAAGGTTGCCTCGGAAATGTCGCCTCGGAAATGATCTTAAGACTTTAGGGTTATTACTAAGACGTCCTAACATTGCTTTAGTGATTGTACGTCCCTTACGAATTGACCCTTATAACTCCAACGACGGTGCTTCCTATTTCTCAATAGTAGGGTAGCGTTGTCTAAAGGAAACGAGAATAGAAACAATTCTTTTTTTTAGTAGGTAGATGCTAATAGGTACTTGCTCAAAACAAACTTTTTTCACACCAAACACTTTTCAAACAAAGTTTTCAAAAACACTTCGTAACACTCTTGAAGAAGCAAGGGTTAAAACGAAGTAAAACAAAAACTTTTCAAAACAAACACATACAAGCAATTTTAAAAGATGAGCTAGTACCTAAGAGCCCGTAGATAACTACGGATAGAAAGGGTGCTAACACCTTCCCTTTCTATAATCTACCCCCCGTACTCAAAATCTCGAAAAAGGAATTTTTCTGTGCTTTTTTCCTTTCCAGTTGGATAAAATAGAAGTAGGTGGCGACTCTTGCTTACCGCGACATTTTGCAAACACAAACGTTAAACGCAAACCAGCATTTTCAAAACAGTCGGTTCTACCACCGTATCACAATGCGATTTAATATAATTACCAACATCATGAAAACCTACAGGGTCACACACATAAGGACAGGTTATTGAGAGATAGAGAAAATAAAGAACACCGTAAGGTACAGTGCACTTAAGAGAATTGTAGAATGTCGTAAGGTACGATACACTTAAGTGGAATACGAAATATGGTAAGGTACCACGCACTTAAGTGATATATGGTACATCATAAGGTATGCTTCCCGTAGGCTTAATTGGGCTTTTAGCTTGCAGCCTTAATTGGGCTTTTAGCTTGCAACCCACACAAGTGGTTCTATAAATAGAACCTTTGTGCTGAAGCATTTTCACTTGATGAAAATTTGGTCTTGAAACCCTAGCCGTATTTTCTCTCACTCTCTCACTTAAAATTTCCGTTCATAAGCATCTAGCATTGTGACCAAAAGTGATATGTTTGTGTGGACTGAGTAGAGATGTTGTTCTTTATCAACACTCGTGATCACATTATCAAAGGTCTAAATCGCCACAAGAGGTAATAGTTTCTATCACTGACCATGCCCATTCATAAGTATCACTAAAGGAAAATTTTAATTTCCGCTGCATTTTGAATCGCGATTATCCCTCAGTGGTATCAGAGCCACTTACAAAACCATGGTTCTGATAGATGTATACTTTTTATATGTTCTGTATTGATCCGATTAAAACACATAATGAATTGAATAATAACCGATTAAATTAAATTTTGGCGTCATGGTATGTACGATTTAGATGAATATATCGTTATTAGGTTAAACGTAGGTTCTCTCGTTGGCTTGAGAAAACAATTGCGATAGAGGCCATAACTGTATATTTTTATATGTATATTGATGCATGTGTTTGTATGTTGATACATGTGAGAGACGATTTTCATGTTAATCCGATGAGATCAAACTAATAACAAATTCCCTTAAAATGAATATTAAGTTTATGCTTTACAAGTTTTAGCACTCATCAAGACTAGTATCTAACAATTTAGGTTTCTCCTAACGTGAGGTGCATGTTCTATATTAGTAAGGCGTGATGGGATAAATGTAATATCCAATTGCTAAAATACTGGGTCAAACTTATATGCATTTAGAAGCAGAAGTTAGGAGTGATCCATATGATGGATTAGAATAAGGATTTATTCGCCCAACTAAAATATTCAAGAATTGTATTAGATATAATTTGGAGGAGTTCCTACCTAAATAACCAAGTTTTGTGTAATCAGCCTAACACTGACATAAAACAAAGTGAAATATGGATCTCGACCCACTAGAAAATCTTCCAACGGGATTTTCTGAATCAAATGGTGAGGTCATTTCGTTTGAGTAAAATAGTGGGAGCATATTTAATTAAATGCCTAATTGAATATGTTGTTTTAATGATACTTATATTTTTCATATTTTCATGTAGATTACCATGACAACAAACACCTCTAACAACATTTTACAATCAATCCTTGACAAAGAAAAATTATCTAGGAAAAAATTTCTAGATTGGTATCGAAATCTAAGGATTGTCCTCAAACATGACAAAAAGTTGTATGTCTTAGAGACACCTGTTCCTGAAGAGGAACCTCCCAATTCTACTCCTAAGGCTGAAAGAGATGTTTAAAAGAAGCATGTCGATGATGTCAATGAAACTGCTCGCCTCATGTTGGCTACCATTAACTCAGAATTGCAAAAGCAACATGAGAACATGGCAGCGTTCGATATGATCGGACATCTAAAGATGCTCTATCAAGAGCAGGCAAAAGAAATGAGAGGTTTCGGGTTTTAAAGGCCTTTTTAATAGAAAGTTAGCAGATGGAACCTCTGTAGGTCCCCATGTACTCAAGATTATTGGGTATGTGGAAAACCTTGAAAGGTTAGGGTTTCCCCTTGGAAAGGAGCTTGCAACTGATTTGATCTTGCAATCATTGCCAGGGAGCTTCAGTCAATTTCACCTGAATTTCAACATGAATGACATGGACAAAAGTATTCCAGAACTGCTAAGCATGTTAAGAACTGCTGAGCGGAATGTGAAGTCAAAAGGGAAATCCATTATGATGGTCAGTAATGGAAAGAAGCTGAACAAAAGGCCAACCAATCAGGTTGGTAAAGGGAAAGGCAAGGAAGTTTCCAAACCCAAACCTATTGTTCCTGCTTTGAAGCCTAGTGGAGGCATAGCAAAAGAGGGCACTTGCTTCCATTGCGGTAAGACCGGACACTGGAAGAGAAACTTCCCAAAGTACCTGGAATATAAGAAGAATGGAGTAGAGACTTCAAATTCAGGTATTTTTGTTATAGAAATTAATTTATCTACTTCTATGTCATGGGTATTATATACTGGATGTAGTTCTCACATTTGTACTAATGTACAGAGGCTTAAAAAGAGTAGAAATTAGAAAAAGGTGAAGTTGATCTACAAGTTGACAATGAAGCAAAGGTTGTTGCTTTAGCCGTAGGAACTTATGTATTAACTTTACCTAGTGGTTTAATAATTCAGTTAGAGAACTGTTATTATGTACCTGTAATTAGCAGGAATATTATTTCTGTTTCTTGTTTGGACAAGTTCGGTTTTTCATTCATAATAAAGAATATTTTTTCTCTATTTATTTGGATGATATATTATATGCTTCTGCACAAACGAATAATGGAATGTATGTCCTTGATTTTGAAATTCCAATTTATAACATTAATAATAAAAGGATTAAACCTAATGAGTTAAATCCAAGTTATCTTTGGTATTGTCGCTTAGGCCACATAAATGAGAAGCACATTTCCAAACTTTATAAAGATGAACTTTTGGACTCTTTTGATTATGAATTATATGGGACATGCATGTCTTATTTAATTGAAAAGATGAAAAAGTCCTCATTCACAGGAAAAGATGAAAGGGCTAATGATCTTTTGGCCGTCATACATACTGATGTATGTGGACCACTGAACATACCAGCCAGATGAGGTTTTCAATACTTCATCATATTTACTGATGATTTCAATATATATGGTTATGTGTATTTAATGAAACACAAATCTGAAACCTTTGAAAAGTTCAAGGAATTCAAGAATGAAGTACAAAACCAACTAGGTAAGAATATTAAAGTTCTTCGATAAGATCGAGGCGGTGAGTATTTAAGTCTAGAGTTTGATGAACATCTAAAGGAATGTGGGATTCTATCCCAACTTACTCCTCCAGGAACACCACAATGGAATGATGTATCTGAGAGAAGAAATATAACCTTGTTAGACATGGTCTAATCCATGATGAGTCACGTCGATCTTCCAAACTCCTTTTGGGGACATGCTCTATTGACAATAGCTTACACACTTAACCGTGTTCCATCCAAAAAGGTTGAGAAGACACTATATGATATATGGAATGGTAAGAAACCACATATGTCTTATATGAAGATTTGGGGTTGCAAAGTTAATCTTGATGAAGTTGCTTATAGGACAAGTCTTGATCCATACCTCTTTTGAGATGATTCTTTTACTCATCCTTTCTTTATACATACACATGCTAATTGTCTTCATCAAAACATGGTGTTGGAGTAGTTTGACTTCACAATAAGGTCATGTCCTTTGAATTTAAGAGTGTGAGAGCCACCTATTAAAGG
The DNA here is from genome assembly GCA_948472305.1 of Vicia faba. NCBI lineage: Eukaryota > Viridiplantae > Streptophyta > Magnoliopsida > Fabales > Fabaceae > Vicia > Vicia faba. Next base: position 455,320,284 of record OX451735.1, on the reverse strand, counting down.
TTGATGGGCAAGGACTTTGTATAGAAAATAAAGGAGACCAATGAAATCTACATGGACAACATGATAATCAAAACCTGAGATACATAAATCTATTATGAAGGTCATAAAATAATATTTGATAAGGTCTCAAGGTACAAAATGATGTTAAATCTATAAAATTGCACATTCAAAGTTCAAGGAGCGTGTTTATAGGATTCATGATTACTCAAAGAGGAATAAAGGTCAAACTTGGCAATGAACGTAATTTCTGGGATGCACAATCTAATGTTCATTAAAGAAGTAGAAAATTAGAAGGGTGTATAACATATATGTCTTAATTTCTAGAGATTCACAAATTAATCATTTTCATTCTACAAAGTCCTTAATAGACCAATGTGTTTTCATAGGATCCCATAATGCGAGTGGGTGTTCAACGAATTAAAAAAGTTTTTCATCATCATTGGTCTTGACCAGACCCATTTCATGTTTTAATTGAACCCTTTATTTCACATCTACGAAAGAAGCCATAAACTCATCATTAGTAGAGGAAAAAGAAAGAATCCAATACCATGTGTACTTTGTCATCAAAGTGATGGAACGAGAAAAGGTGAAAATGTAGAAGTTACTGACATTTGTATTAGTGGTGTTTGCTCGGAGACTTAGAGATTACTTTCAAACACATTTCATATTTTTCGAAATCAACTTTCCTATCAAGAAGATCCTACAAAAATTAGAGTTGTTAGGAAGAATGATGACTTAGTCATTATAGCTTTATGAGTTCTAAATTGATTTTGAGCCAAGAAAAGCAATGAAATCTCAAATCTTAGCAAACTTTGTAGCTGATATGGCACACCCACCAAATTATATTTTATAGACCATCTTCATTAAAGATTCATCAAATATCAATGGATGCAAAACATGGGGCCATTCTTGAAGGACACACACCCTTAGCGTATATCAGACCCTATAATTTAATTTTAAAAACATCAATAATCAGGTATAATATGCATACCTTATACCATTCTCGTGCGTTTTCTTATTGAATTTATAGTAAAACACACAAGTTCCTAGACAAACATTATACATTTCTACTAAAAAAAGGGGAAAATAAAGTTTTGACTAATCATCTGGAAAAAGCTTCAATTAAAGCATTTGTATCACTACGGGTTCATTCAAAGTTATTGATTTGAACAACGTCTGAATTATCCATATTACTAAATACAAAATAAATGATAAGAGCATAAATGAAATGTACCAGGAAATATGAGGAAGACTAAAGTAAAGAAGAAGACGAAACATGTTGTAGATGTGAGATGTGTTGAGAAACACATGTGAGTTGTGTAATTTCCACATTGTTTGAAAACGTAGAGGTTGTGAACTTTATAAGTGAGAGAACCCATACATCTGTCGTCTTAAGGTTTAGAGTGAATATGTGGTGTGTCTCTCACTTGTTTAGGTGAATCTTGACCCAATCTGAATGTTCCTCCTTAATGATGACCCATAGTTGCATCAGAATATGGTTCGAGTAGGGACCGATTCCTTGTCTCGAAAGTCTTTCTGATATGGTGGTGGTCAAACAATGTATTCAGTTGAAGTGTTTGCGACGTAGTGAGAGTGTTTGTCAATGAAGATACAAGTACATGATTGAAAAATAACTTCCACTTGAAAGAAAACATAGTGAATAGACTCACTCTTAAAAAGAAGATTATTGAGAATAACTAATAAAAATAACATTGTACGGAGTGTATATGAGTTGGGGGGCTTAACATACATACTTTCAACATCCTACATCGCCAACTTCCCCATTAAAATTCTTTCATACAAAAACAATATATATATATATATATATATATATATATATATATATATATATATATATATATATATATATATATATATATATATATATATATATATATATATATATATATATATATATATATATATATTACCAATCAATTTATAGTCCAAAAATATCCCCTCCTATGCTGAGAAACCTATCTTTGTTATGAAATATAAATCTTGATCTTATGATGTGATTTGTAATGGTAAAGCTAGAACCCGAGTATCGTTTACTTGAAAAAGAATCTAAAGAGCACTTGCACTTATTTATATCACAAAAACTTCCATTTTCTTCGTATCTCATCACATCACTCACTCTCACACGCATAAGCATTAGATTCCCATTCCCCTTTTATTTATTACTACCATAAAAAGCAATTATTTAAATAAATAATCACTTTTTTTCTATCAACCCTCAAACGTGCGTTTCATTTTTCAACCAAGTCCTTCTTCAATCATCACTCTCTCTCTCTCTCTCTCTCTCTCTCTCTCTCTCTCTCTCTCTCTCTCACAAAATAAAACAATAATCACTTATTTAAAAATCAAAAAGAAAATAATCACCGCCGGGAAAATTCCCAATTTTCCGGGAATGGTTTCGCCGGAAAACACCAATTGGCTTTTCGATTATGCTTTGATTGACGATATTCCCGTCTCTGATGGCTCCTTCGCCTTCACGTGGCCACCGTCACATCCTCTCAATGTCTGGTGGGTAATCCCATCGTTCCCCAATTAGGGTTTATTGCCCCCTTTCTTCAAATTTCTTGTTAACTGTTTTGCTTTTGTGAAATTTTGAATTTTTAAATATGGGTTCGCAAAAAGTTCTGATTTTGCTGCGAAATATTTGAATTTGTGAAATTGTGATTTTTACAATTTGTTGTGTTTTCATTGGTGTTCCTGAATTTGTGATGCTTTGTGTACTTGGGGTTGTTATGAATTTGTAGTAGTACTTGAACTAGGTTGGACATAGTACAAGTGTCACCACCACTTCAACTTCTGAATTGCTTAATGATGATGTTCTTGAAACTTATGTTCTGCATATGTTGGTGCATTTGATTGTCTGTGTAGCCTTGTTTCAAAAGCTGATGGTTATGCTTTAAGCTGATTGTGCATCCTTAGTGTTTGGAAAACTGTGAAGAATTGCCACTGATGCTATCTTAATTTAATTTCGGTTTGCGACAAACTTGTAGAGACTTCGAATGCTTTGATGTTTACGGTTGTGGATTGCAATTTAATATCTCGAATTTTAGGTTTTAGGTTTGAGAATGAGAAAAAGTTATGTTGTTTATACAATTCTCCCATCCTGTAGTATTTATTTACTAAGTTGTGTTTATGTATATATGTTACTATCTGCTCCTAGTGTTGATATGGATGGTTCTCTGGGAGATTCTGATGGTATCAAAGATCCTGGTTCAAAGAAGAGGTACACTATTTTGTTTACTTTTCATTTCTCATTAAACAAGTTAGTTAATGTTTCTGTCAAAAAAAGGAAGTTAATATAAATGAAAAACAACACATAATCTACACGTGTAGTGTAGCCAACCACTTAGCCTCGAGTAACTTACGGGTTTGAGTTGAAATAATTGAGTCAAATTGACAATTTAACATGGTTTTAAAAGTGAAGATAATTAGCGGTTGCAACATTCATTCAGCGGTGTTGATAAAAAAAATTCCTTATTGCATGTATGCTATCTATCTTGCCTAAGTATGACACTATTTTTTCCCGTTTTCCTGAACTACTATCCCCAGTACACTAATCTTCTTTCCCTGTTTAAAATCTTGATTGCTATTAAAGATGAGTGGATCCAATCCAGATACTTATTATTACAAAAAGTTGTCTCATTTATCTTTATTTTTTTTCTTTCTGGTTTCAGAGGTAGATCAGATTCGTCTGCTCCTTCCAGCTCTAAGGCATGTCGAGAGAAGCAGCGGAGGGATAGGCTGAACGATAAGTAAAAACTTTTAATCCCCGCCATCTTGTCTAATTTCATTCTTCTTTACCTGGTGGGTTTCATTGTAGCTGTGCATTTGGGGCATGTATCTAATACGATTGACATGGATAGGTTTGTTGAATTAGGCTCTATCTTGGAGCCTGGAAGGCCACCAAAAACAGACAAGGCAGCAATTCTGACTGATGCTGTCCGAACGGTATCACAGTTGCGGGGTGAAGCCCAGAAGTTGAAAGACTCTAATTCAAGTCTTCAAGAGAAGATTAAAGAGTTAAAGGTGAGGCCTTACTTTATATACAATAACTTTCTTTAGACGATTGAAGGACCACATTCTAGACAATTTCATTTCCCTTGATTTTTATGCTTTAACCGTGATTTTTTGTCGTATCCGTGTCTAAGATATCAGATTGACCTTAATAAATGCTAAATATTGAATTCTGTCTATTATGCAGGTTGAGAAGAATGAACTCCGCGATGAGAAGCAGAGGCTTAAGGCTGAGAAAGAGAAGCTGGAGCAGCAGGTGAAGTCAATGAATGCACAACCCAGTTTCTTGACACACCCTCCTGCAATGCCTGCTGCATTTGCTCCACAAGGCCAAGCCCATAGTAACAAGCTAATGCCTTTCATGAGTTATCCAGGAGTTGCCATGTGGCAATTCATGCCACCAGCCTCCGTGGATACCTCACAGGATCATGTTCTCCGTCCACCAGTTGCCTAAGTTGGCACTGTACAATTTTTTGGGATTCCATTTATGGCCTAAAAGTTGTATTCCTTCCCCAAACGCTCTTTCCTTCTAGTTATTTGTTACTATGTATTGAGGTCTAATACTATTATGAAGTAATGCTGGTATTTGCATGTAAATGTTATAAGCTTCTTCTCCCGGCTTTAATACTATCACTGGTTTTTGGGGTCCAAAAGTTATAACATGAGCCAATAAAGGTTGGTTCAGTTGGTAATGAGTTGACATATACATGTACCCGAGCGAGAAGATCTCGTTGATAGATAATTTGTAAATACTCATATTAGGGTTCTCTAAATCTCGAGGTTTGTTGCGACTTTAGTGAGCATCTAGATCCACTCATCTATATTTTTTTTATTTACTTTTCAAAAAAGTATGGCAACATGTGACATTGATTTAGTCTCACCAAAAAGGCTCTTTAGAATAAAACAAGAATAAAATGTGAAAAGTTGATGTGTTTCATACATGCATAAAACGTAATGACTAAATGAGCATAGTGGAAGTTTCTTCATTATTTGTCATAAAGGAAGTATTTTTAATCATAATTTGTCATACTTGTGTACTTAACATTAGTTATTGATTTATTCATTTGAAATTGATGTTAGTGTAATTTAGTGAGCTTGGTTTTCAAGTGACATAGTTATATGTATTATTTTGTAGGACTTGATATATTCTTTTGCAAAATACTCTACTTTTTCAATGACAATAGGATGGAAGTTATAACAATTATCCTCCACCACTGGTTAAATTATTGTGAGGCTGTGAATCTGTGATATTTTATCCTGATAGAACTTTAGGACAACTGTTTCATATCAAAACTCTCTCTCTCTCTCACACACACATTGCTCCTCTGTTTATTACCTTAAATGGCATCATCATCATCCTACCATCACTCAACTCATTCACAATCTACCAAAATTTCCAAGCCATCACCATGCATAGCTTCATATTCCAATAACAAGTTTACATCAATCCCATTTCATACTCATTATATATGCAAACACTACCATATATCATGCACCCCCCAAAACCCTAATGTTCCCCTCAAAGCTACATCCTCATTCATTATCCACTCCTCACTCTCTTCCCTTAACCCACCCATCTCAAAGGAAGATGCCATACTTCAAGCCAAAACATCTCTTTCAACAGCCTTAGAGAAACCACTCAACAACCCCAAACTATTAGGCAAAATCAAGAAACTTAAACAACCCAAATTCCGTGTCGAAATCCCGGTCATCGATGACTCGCCGGATTCGCTTTCCAAACTTGCTCTTGATATTTTTGGGGACATTGACATACCCATCAAGAGAAAAGATTCTCCCATTAAGATCTTAATCCTTTGGCCTAATCCTAGCTTAAAAGAAGCTGCAGTTGTTGCATTTGAGTCTCATTCAAGCAACCAAGTTGAACACACTGACATTGTTTCAGTTGCCAAAACTGGCCCCAGAATGTTGAATTCTGCTGATGTGGTGATATTTTTGGTGCCAGAGAGTTCGCAATTGTCTGTGGTGAAAATGGTGAGTGATGGGGTTTGTCCAAAGCCAGTGGTTATGATGAATCCAAAATGGGCATTTGAGGAAGAGAGTAACTTTGGTGATCTAAGTGGTTTTGTGAACTCCTTTGAAGTAGTCTATTCTTTTATGGGATTGGAGGTAAGAGGGTTATTGAGCAAACGAAAAGGTGTGATTTTTAAGTGCGTGAAAGCCGGGGTTGTGAATGGAGAGAGATGGAATGTTCTTGTTGAAGAAGGTGAAGAAATGAAGGTGGTTTCTTCATTCAAGGTTAGGCCAGCCATTGGTCAAGTTGAGACTATTTTGTATAATCTGATGGCAATCAATTCACCGATAACCAAGTCTGCAAGATTCTTCATGGGACTGGTGTCTAATTTGACAGGGAAAAAGTAAATGGAACTGATTCCATTGAAGAATCGATCGATCATCTTCAAGGTATTTGATTCATATGAATTATGGATATAACATGTTTGTGAATGTAGGACAATGCTATGAGTCTGACTATTGTATGCAATTTTGAATGAGAAATCAAATTACTTTCAAGGACTATGCCTTAAGCTCTTGATATTCTACATTGTTTTGCTGATATTCTACATATAGTGATAAGTATAATTAAACATCTATTGTAATTATGTAACATTTGATGTTATGCAATTGCAAGATACAACTTCGATAAAGTGAAATTCGATCAAATGATCCTTTGGTCTCTCTTTTATTTCATCATGTTATATAAGCTAATTGCGAAACCTCGAGGCCGCAGGTCAAAAAAGCTGTGTTGTATTAATACATACATACATATATGATCTACAAATACTCAATATATACTTACAATATGGATTATAGAGAAAAAATATGAGGATTTCAGCAGAAAAAAGTATGTTAAAAGTAAAAAATTTAAGCAAGAAAGGAACATCATGCTGTATCTTTGTTGTTTCCGTTGTCATGGAAGGTCTAATGAGTTGTAGAAGAACTATCTCATTTTCTTCAACTCATCATTGAGAAGTCATGCTTTTTCCTATCATGCTCTAATATGACAGCTTTTAATGAACTTATCTGAGAAGTCGACATATTTTGTCCACAACGACCTTAGTTGTGGAAAAGCTATGTCTAGCCATGGTTTTGCCCTGCCATTGAAATGGATAACGCCAGCATTCTCAACATCTACAACATTTGTGTTTTCCTGATATCCTAATCCCAGCATGTGCCAGAAAGGATCTATAATGTGGACATGGCCATGAAATGCTATCAATCCAGGAGGTAATGTTCCTAGCTGCCATAAACTTAGGTCTGATTTAATATTCTGCATAAAACAAAATAGAAATATGAATAATTTATCAATTATAATGAAATATTGTAAGTATATTTGGATTTCTTGCTGTGACAAATTCATGCATTTAAGCTATCAGACCGTTGGATTGAGATCGAACGGTACAGAAAGCAAGCCGATTTATTTTCAACTCTAAAATACCAAGCTTGAAATCTGGATTGTTCTATCATAATCCAACGGCTAACAATGCGCTGACGGTGTGAATGTGTAAGATAGACATACTTGCTCAACCCAATAATGATATGTATTGCTTATATTGGTCTTTCTCCAAGCCTCCAAATCGAAAATGTTCATGCCATATGCCCAAGCACATTCGTCGGGACTGAAATTTTTGGATATTAGAGGGTGAGAAAAGTTCAAATAGCTTTTCAACCTCTTTGACATCACAAACTTGTCTTCTCCATGGCATGTTTCCACTGCTCCGTTGACTTTTCCATTCATGCCAATGTCCCACAGAGGTGTAAGATCAGTTTGTACCACAATGTCATCGTCGAGGAAGACCACCTTGTTAAGACTTGGATACAACTGTTATGAAAAAGTGTCATTGCTATAAGCATCACAGGAACAAAAAATTTACTTGGTTATATATAAGCTATAGAAAAACAAAAATGATTTACTTGCTATGCAAGCTTTCCCTTTTACCTCAGGTAGATGTATCCGGATATGGTTCATGACTGAATTGTACTTAGGACTGAGTGCTTGCAATTTTGAGGCAATAACATTTGGTTTCTCAGAGGTATTTGCAACTATAGCTGATGAACCTCCTCGAAACTGCGACCGCACCTTCTGATCTTTCTCCATTGCTTCTAAAACAGGAACCTTTCCCTTTGTAAACCAATCGAAATGGTGCAATGCCTTGACCTCAATCACGGCAGGTAATAAAGGATGCAGTGAAAACCAAGCCTGCATTGGATAATAAGTCTTTCTGTCCGTAATTATGTGTATGACAACCTTCTTAGGTCGTAAACAATTGCGAACAAGTGACGTTGCAACCACCGATGCGGCAAGAACATTATCTGAGGCTAAGACAAAATGGAAGTACGAATTGTCAACAAGGGCAGGAACTAGTTCTGCAGAGGGAAGCTGTAGGCGCGCTGCCGCGTTGTTTGTGTGCTCATGTGCCAACCTCAAGTCAAGGCAATGAAGTTGTTTCGGTATGCTACTCGATGCTACGTGGCGATATAGATATTCTTGGATTTTGGCCAACCTAGTCCTTTGTTCCATAAGGGTTACCTGATAAATGTTTCATTTTTCATTATTGAAGACTTCGACTTCAAAAAAAAGAAAAATGTATGAAATTCACTACAATTATTTGATTTCCTCTAGTTGAAAAGATGATGAGATTAGTACCATTTCTCTAAGTTTAACTGCAAATGTCTTGGCATCGTATCGACCTTCCTTCATTTTAATCATGAACTCTTCTAAAGTTTGTGGAATATCAAACCTTCCATTTAGTTCATCATTGCCAAGAGGTTCATCTAAAGTTTGGTATATCACTTCTGGGACCTAAAAAATCGAAGTAAAATAATTGAAAAATCGAATAAAATAGTGATAATATTCAGCCTATCAGAAGGATCGAGAGATTACAGATGATTCAGGTCGTCGACCCAAAATCCTTGGCCCTAACTTTTTGCCTAGACAACCTGAAAATATAGTTTGAAGTTAATCAACAGTAACTATTATACTAATTCAAGATACATAAAGCACAGTTCTAACAAAAGTGATAATATAAAGAAACTTATATCAGATATTTGTTTTTTTGTTTGATATGTCTCTTATTACAGATTCACAGTTTTCATTTTGATCTTGCAGTGGCTGGGTGAGGTATAATTATAAAAAGAGTAGTAGTACATTTTCTGATCATATAAGCAAGGTTACTATATCAGGTAATATTTAAACAACAACAAACTAATGTATATGATTCTTTCCCCTGCAGCCAAAGTATGATACTTATTTAATCATAATCAGAATTTAAGTTGTTTCTAAATTCAATTTACCGGGTTTAAAATATGAATCGTGTGGTATTCATTTAAGGATTCTTACTTCTTTTTTTTCTTCTGAAAACTTGGTATCTGGCCCTAGGACCCGATTATTACGGAGGACCAATCCCACCGTCTACTAACAGGAGTCTAATAAAAGTTAGAGCAAAGTCCGAGATGGACTGGTTCTACACAAGGGATTCGAACCTGAAACTTTAAGCGGAACACACTCATAGATTTTAAGCCTTCATCAACAGGCCAACCCCTTAGAGTTAAGAATTCCGACTTTCTAACTTCAATGAATGTGTGATATTGTAACTGCAGACAGCCTAACTAAGTGTGTGAATGAGAGAGATAGAGAGAGAGAGAGAGACGGGAAAGAGTACCTATGGTTGAGCACTTGTTTTCGCCATCAATGCCATCCACAGCTGTTAAAACAAACACAAACCTCAGAAGAAAAGTAAAGAACAAGAGCGAATAGAACAGCATCCTATAAGAAAGACGCCTCGACGCTACTTTCACTTTGATAAACTCCTTAAGTCCTTTCCCTGGTAGCACTGTAACATGCCTCAAACTCGGAGAAATATGCAGCTGCATAATCTTTTTTTGTTCAAATCCAAAAACACACAACAAACAATGGGACAGAACGAATCAACAAAAAAACAAAAAACAGGTTCTCGAGTTCTTCCTCTTCCTTATTTCATCTCACACAACACACTCACTGTATGATCAACAAGAGAGGAATAACAACTGCAAGAAACAATGTGAAGTTATGCTGTAAAAGGAAGGTTTTGATATATGTCATTGAAGGTTGCTATCTCTCACCTAACCTTGCTTAGCATTTGGGTCATGCATGTCAAAATGGTGTTTGAGATCTTTTAATATATTTATTTTTTTGAGGTGAACTAAAGGGTTGTTAAAGAGAAAGAGACATTGGACTAAGAAGGAGGAGATGTTGTTTGGTTCAAGTTTTGTGTTATTAATTAATTGCCTTGGTTTTGAAGGAGGGAAAAAAGATATCTAAGTTAAGGTTTGTTTGGTGTGTGTGTATTATGCTTGGCTTTGCCTCAAGATGAAGCTTTTTAGCATATAGAGTTTGGAGTTTGGAGTGTGACATGAAATTAACTTGTTGTATATGGAAAATGACAGTATCTCTGTCTGTGGGGTGTGGTTGAGGACGTAGTACTTGGAGTGAAAACTCAGGAATCTTTGCTTTGTTTTTTTTTCTTTCTCTTGGTAATATGTTTTTTAAGGTTTGAATATGTTTTTGTCTCTATAAAACATACCATTTCTGTTTTTGTTTTACTGTATGTGAAAGTAATTTTGTTTTTAGTCCTTATAAATGTATTATTTTTTGTTTTTGGTTGCTGGTGTTTTGTCGTAGTCACAAGAAAATTTTGTTTAGATTGGAATTAGTCTTTGTAATATTAATTTAGTTCTTATTAAAGTATTTTAAGTATTATATGGACCAACAATAACAAACATTATCATAAAAATATAGTCAGCTACATAGATCAATTTTTGTTATAATGATCTATTTAAAACCATGTTTCTCTTTAAATTATGAATCCCATATTTAAATCTATTAACACTAATATACTTTATTCTGTCAGAACCTCGCGGTTAAGTGTGTTTGGACGGAAATAATTGTTGAAAATAATTTCTTGTATCGAAACAGTTTGTTCGATAGAAATAAGGAAGTGTCGAAATATGATGTATCGAAGATACTGTACACAAATTTGATTTTAGGTTTAGATAGATTTGACTTAGATCTAGAATAGAATAAATTTAATTTAGTTCTAAAATAGGTATTTTGGGCTTTTATAGTTTTGGGCTTTTGGCTTAGAGAACAAGTTAACCTAAATCTATAAATAGAAGGAGTAATCTCTATTTTTGTAATCAAGTCAATCAAATTGTATTCACATAATTTGCATTTGCAAGTGAATAATAAAGTTTTCCACGGTTTGTGGACAGAGAAAAACTCTGCTGAAAAATACTTTCTTTCTTCATCTTTTATTTTTCACTGTCATTATGTGGTGATAACAATCTTATTCATCAAGATTGGTAGAAATTTATCATAGATTTTGGTGGATTTCTAACATCTAGTATCAAAAGCTCTGGTTGAGTGAAGAAGAAGAAGAAGAAATTCACGATGGCGATGAATTACGCTAACGAAAATTTTTCAACAACTCTTCCAATTCTTAAATGTGATAACTATGAGAATTGGTGGAAACAAATGAAGGTGATATTTTGTTTTCAAGGTCTTTGGGATCTTGTGAAACATGGATTAGAACCACTTGATGAAGACAATTCAGAGGAAGAACAAACTGCATACAGAGAATCGAAGAAGAAGGATTATAAGGCTCTCTTTATAATTCACCAATGTGTCAACCCAAACAATTTTGAAAAAGTTAGTGATGTAGAATCTGCAAAAGAAACTTGGGAAATTCTGAAGAAATCGTTTGGAGGCGCTGAGAAGGTGAAAGAAGTGAGGTTACAAACTCACAAAAGAACGTATGAATTGTTTCAAATGGAAGATATTGAGAGCATGTCTGATTTTTTCACTAGGCTTACGAAACTAGTGAATCAAATCAAGACTTGTGGAGAGACGTTAACAACAAGAGTTGTTGTTTTGAAGATCTTGAGATCTTTGGCTCCAAAGTTCGACCATGTGGTAGTTGCCATAGAAGAATCGAATGACATGTCATCTTTGTCGAAGGAAGAACTTCAAGAGACGATTGAATTTCACAAACAAAAAATGGCTGAAAGAGCTGCAGGCAAGTCAAAGAATGATGTGGCTTTGTAGTCTCAATCAACAAGAGACAAGAAAGGAAAAGAAAAGTGGTTCGACAATAAAGGTAAAGATGGATACACCAATTCGACTAGTAGAGGAAATCAGCACGAAGAAAATGTGTTGAAACAAAGAAGACCGTATCAAGGCAACCAAAGAGGTGGTGTTGCGAATATAAGAAGAGGTGGTGGTCGAAAACCTGACAATAGTCACATTCAGTGTTTCAGTTATCAGAAATATGTTCATTATTCGAGTGATTGTCCAGAAAAGCAAAAGAATCAAGAAAGTGATGCAAAGTTTGCAAAACATGAAGAAGAGGAGATGTTTACAACAAGAAATGAAGCAAAATTCAAAGATCAATGGTACTTGCATTCAGGATGCTCATCACATATGTCTGGAAAGAAAGATTGATTTGTCAACCTAAAACCCTTAATGAAGAACATGGTAAAATTTGCAAATGACAATACTCTAGTAGCTGAAGGTATTTGAGATGTTTTGATTATGAGGGAAGAAGGCAAAAGGTCAGTAATTTCTAATGTGTTGTACATACCAGGCATGAAGAGTAATTTGCTCAGCATAGGACAGTTGGTCGAAAAGAATTACAAAGTGTTGGTCGAAGACAAAATGATGAGAGTCGTCGACGCAAATGGGAGATTAATCTTGAAGGCTCATATGTTTCAAAATAGAACCTTTAAGATTGAACTTAATGTAATGGAGCACAAATGCCTTTTGAATGCAGCTAGCAGAGATGAATGGATATGACACTATCGACTAGGCCATCTCAACTTCAAAGACATCAGAGATTTGAAGAGAAGAAATATGGTTTCAGGATTTCCAGGAATTGACATTCCAAGTGACGTGTGTAAGGAATGTGTGCAAGCGAAACATCACAAGAATAGCTTCAGCAAGGATGCAAGAAGCAAGTCGAAGGATCTCCTCGAAGTTATATACTCTGACGTATGTGGACTGATCCAGGTGGATTTGTTTGGAGGTAACAAATACTTTGTCACATTCATAGATGACTATAGTCGAAAATTATGGACTTACCTGATCAAGAAGAAAAGTGAAGTGATCGAGGTATTTGCCAAGTTTAAGTTTATGGTTGAAAAACAAAGTGGTCGAAAGCTCAAAGTTTTGAGAACTGATGATGGTGAAGAGTATGTGTCGAAAGACTTCAACAAGTTATGTGAGAAAAAGGGGATTGTGCGTGAGGTGGTGCCACCCTACACTCCACAGTAGGATGAAACTGCATAAAGGAAGAATCGAACCATCATGAATATGGTGAGAAGTATGTTGAAAGACAAGAATTTACCTAAAGAGTTTTGGGATGAAGTTGTGTCAACTGTAACATACATATTGAACAGATATCCGACGAAGAAGCTAGAAGGAATTACTTCAGAAGAATGTTGGTCTGGTCTGGATCCTAGCTTAAGTCATCTGAAGGTATTTGGATCTATTGCACATAGACACGTTCCAGATCAGTTGAGAAGAAAACTTGATGATAAGTCTAGTCAAATGATTCTGGTTGGATATCATTTGACTGGAGGTTACAAGTTGTTCGACCCAGTGAACAAGCAGACTGTGATCTGAATGGACGTGATCATAAATGAACTTAAAGAATGGGATTGGACTGAAAATGTCAAGAAAAATTCAGTGAGAATTCTACTTGAAGAACTAGAAACTCAAGTTGAAAGAGAAATTCGACAAGAGTAATCATCAGTTATAGATCAACCAAGTACAAGAAGACCTCAAAGAACAAGATGTGTGCCTGCAAGGTTGCAAGAATGTGTGATTATATCAGATGATGTGGTTGATAACAAAGGTGAGCTGGTACATTATGCTTTCTATGCAGATGTCGAACCATTCAATGCAGTTGAAGCATTGAATGATTTGAAGTGGGTGAAAGCAATGAACAAAGAAGTGAAGTCCATCGAAGACAACAATACTTGGTCACTTGTCGAATTGCATCAAGGCAAGAAGGAAATTGATGTCAAGTGGATATAAAAAGTGAATATGAATCCCAAAGGGGGAGTAACTCGACAAAAAGCAAGGCTTGTGACGAAAGAACTTCTACAAAAAGAAGGAATAGACTTTTGTGAAGTTTTTTCACCAGTTTCTAGGATCGAAACAATTAGGTTGGTTGTTGGTCTAGCAGAAATAAACAGTTGGCACATATGTCAAATGGACGTGAAGTATGCATTCTTGAATGGACCCTTAGACAAATAATTTTATGTTAAACAACCAGTTGGGTTTGTGAAACATGACGAAGAGAGAAAGGTGTACAGGCTGCATAAAGCCCTGTATGGATTGAAACAAACTCCAAGAGCTTGGAATAAGAAGATTGATAGTTTTCTAAGGGAGAAGGAATTTGTGAAGTGCACAACTGAACCTGGAGTATAAGTAAGAATAAGTAATGGTAAATTGCTTATACTATACCTATATGTCGATGACTTGTTAATAACAGGTAGTTTCAAGAAGGAGATCGAAGACTTCAAAGGTGATCTCAACAAGGAATTTGAAATGTATGATCTGGATGACATTTCATATTTCCTTGATATTAAATTCTACAAGAGCGGTAGAGGTTTGATGATGCATCAAAGAAGATATGCAAGTGAAATTCTCAAGAGATTTGAGATAGAAGAATGCAACTCGACTTCGATGCCTGTTGAATCAAGGTTGCAATCGTCGAAAGATGCAGATAAAGATAATGTCGACCCAACTCAATACAGAAGACTTATTGGGTCATTAAGATACCTTTGTCATACAAGGCCTGCCTTAGTATAAAGTGTAGGTATGATAAGTAGATTCATGCAGAAGCCAAATGTAGCACACCTAATAGAGGAGAAAAGGATATTGAGGTATCTGAAAGGAAGTCTCGACTATGGCATTTTATTTCCAACAGTTGATAAGGGAAAAGAATACAAGTTAGTGGGGTACACTGATTCGAGTTGGTGTAGTGATGTTGAGGATCAAAAATCCATAACAGGATATGTGTTCATGCTAGGTGGTGTACCAGTTGCTTTGAGTTAAAGAAAGAAATCAGTAGTGGCATTATCATTGAGCGAAGCAGAATACATAGCTGCTTCTCTTCGTGCATGTCAAGCAACATGGATGGTGAACTTGGTCGAAGAAATAACAGGGAAAGATCACGGAGCAATTACCATGAAGATCGACAGCATGTCAGCTATCAACCTGGCGAAGAATCTGATAGCTCACGGTCGAAGCTAGCACATCGAAATGAGGTTCCACTATCTTCGAGAGCAGGTACTTGTATCGAATTATTTATTAATAATAAAGGCATTTCTTTATTATGTTTGCTTTCCAAAATAATAAAGTCCCTAGAATGGTTTATTTGTTTAATGAAATGTTAAGTGTGACTTAATCATGAGATTCCATTAAACATAAGACATTATTCTTAAAGTATCCGTAGTCAAGCTTTAATGTGAAGTGGGATAACATTAAAGCATTAAGATTATTATGAAGATAGATTGATGATCACATCTCATGGATCATAGATAAGGAGTTATCAAGTCTTGACATAGGTATGAATATTAGGAGTAATATTTATACTGGATTGACCCGCTATGAGAATACTACATAGAATGTTATGCAAAGTGTCATAAGTTATTCTCATGATGATAATGGTGTATACCACCCTTCGACCTGAAACCACTATGGACCCTAGATGTAGAGTCAAGTACTTTATTGCTGATCAAACGTCATCCGTAACTGGATGACTATAAAGACGGTTGATGGGTACTTCACAAAGCATGCAAAGGGACATGAGTGACCTAGATGGAATTTGCTCATCCTGCATAACAGGATAAATGTCTAAGGGCCCAATATTGAACTGGACAAGGGTGACACAATGTATGCCTTGTGTTCAATATAGACATGAGGGCAAAAGGGTAATTGTACAACACAAATATTATCACGGAAAAGGTTTGGTCAGATCACATGACATTTTCGTGACTTGGGTAACAGTGATGTGTTGCTAGATACCGCTCACTATTTATTATATTAAATATGTGATTTAATATAATTGCCAACGTCGCGAAAACCTACAGGGTCACACACATAAGGACGGGTTGATGAGAGATAGAATAAATAAGGAACACCGTAAGGTACGGTGCACTTAAGTGTAATACGGAAAGTGGTAAGGTACCACGTGGATAAGTGATATATGGTACATCATAAGGTATGATGTCCATAAGCTTAATTGGGCTTTTAGCTTATAGCCTTAATTGGGCTTTTAGCTTGTAGTCCACACGAGTGATTCTATAAATAGATCCCTTGTGATGAAGCAATTTCACTTGATGCAATTTCGTTTTTGATTCTCTCTCTCACTCAAGGTTTCCGTTCGTGATCAGCTAGCACTGTGACCGGAAGCGATCTGTTCGTGTGGACTGAGTAGAGGTGTTGTTCTTTATTAACGCTCGTGATCACAACATCAAAGGTCTGAATCGCCACAAGAGGTAAATATTTCTATCACTGACTATGCTCATTCGTAAGGATCGCTAAAGGAAAATTTTAAATTCCGCTGCGCTTTTGATCGCAATTTTCCAACAGCTAGCACATCGAAATGAGATTCCACTATCTTCGAGAGCAGGTAGCAGATGAGAAGATGAACTTGAAACACTGCAGAACTGAGAATCAGATTGCAGACATCATGACGAAGGGTGTGCAGGTCGAAGTATTTAGGAGACTAAGAGATATGATAAATGTTGATAGCTTAGACACAATGAATTAGGTGGTGTGTTGAAAGTAATTCCTTGTGTCGAAGTAGTTTGCTCGACAGAGACAATGTAATGTCGAAATATGGTGTGTCAAAAATACTGCACACATATTTGATTTTAGATTTAGATAGATTTGATTTAGATTTAAAATATAATATATTTGATTTAGTTCCAAAATAGATATTTTTAGCTTTTATAGTTTTGAACTTTTGATTTATAGAGCAAGCTAACCTAAATCTATAAATAGAGGGAGTAACCCCTATTTTTGTAATCAAGTCAATCAAGTTGTATTCATAGAATTTACAGTTGCAAGTGAATTTCCACCATCTGTGGACAGAGAGAAACTCTGCAGAAAAATATTTTCTTTCTTTCTTCATCTTTTATTTTTCAATATTATTGTATGGTGATATCAATCTTATTCATCAAAATCGGTAAAAATTCATCACAGATTTTATAGATTTCCAACAATAATATTAAGATAAATGATCTTTTGAAAATACTTGTGTTTTTAAAAATAAATAAAAGACCTTGGCAAACTTATTCTTCCAACCTACGAGAGGTTGAACACTTTATTATACACAACTGATCTGAACATCTTATTATGTATAGTTGATCTCAAATCCAAATAAATAAAAAAGTTGATTATGTTAAGTAGGATAATATATTCTATGGACCAATTCAATTTTTTTATTTATATATTTTAAAAATTAATTTAAATATGAATAAAAATGAAAGACGAAATTTAGTATATGTATAAAGACTAAAAAACAAAAAAAAAAAAGTTTGTTGTAGTTAAAAGAAAAAATAATATATTTGCAGGGACAAAGGTTTAAACATATATTTGAAAATAAGGTTGTTGAAACCCTTATTAAAAGGTTGTTTTGGAGAAAAGGATCATAAAGGGTTAATTAGCAATTAGAAAAAGTTTATTTGACTAGATTCAGTATTATTACTTATTTGTCCCTATTAATAAATAAATGGTGTTAGGTGGAAGAAATCATGTCTTATCAATACTAAGTCTATTGTCAAAAAAAATTTTTGTCACCTATTCTTTCTAAGGAACATTAAACAACATTTTTTTAATGAATCATTTAAAATTAGAGCAAAATTTTTGTATAAATTGATCAGACACATATTATAATATTTAGTAGAATTCAAACATAACAGAGAAGCACATTTTCTAGTCTATAACCTCACTAAGATGCCAATATTTAAGAATAATCAGAATTTCTTTTACAAATTAGCCTCCACTAAATTCCTTTAAGTTTTTTATAAATCATAAACTAGTCTAATTCATACATATAAATTATTTTTATTCATTTAATTACAAACCTTGTTTTGATTTTCCCCCATCCTAAATGAGCATGGATTTCAAGTATACCCTTCTAGAATATAACAAAAAAAATATTAAAAAAAATAACTTCACTTATACTTGTGAACATAACAGGTAAAGTGATGAAGATAGATGGTCTAAGATTGGTACCTGTTATATGAAGACATCATCACTTTCTTAGAAGTGAAACATAGTTGTTGTTTCTAAGGTCAACAAGAGACACAAAACTTTGAGTACACAAAAGTCATTTCCTGTCCAATTCAAGAAACAAAATTGAACTATACATGTTGGAATTCATATGTTGTTGTCACAATCATTTTACTTAGTGTAGTTTATAAAGATACTATTAACACAAGCGTAATAATTATAAAATAAAAATAAAAAAAACCTTGGAAAATTTTGTGGACTCAATTGGTCATGCATGGGAGGGTTTTGAAGGAAGGGAAAATGATTGCCATTTCATAGCTAGCTAGTTTCCTCTATTAGGGACCATATTCTAGGTTTATGTATCAGTATTTGGATCCGTAGATACTAATTTTTTGCATGTTAAAAGCACTAGCTAACAAAAATTGGAATGTACATATTTCTATTTTGTGATAGGTTGAAATTTATGGTTGGTACTTGGAAATTTTTACCATGACGTTGTTTCTCCGCGAAATAATTGTTAGTCTCTTATTAAAAGTTATGTGTAAGATCAACTACAATAATCTTAGATTTAGTATTTTGAGTTTTTTTTTTTGGATTGAAACTGATTTATAAAAGATAAAAGGGCAAAAGATAAAGACAATTACAAAGCAGATACATTAAAGACAAGATTTGTAATTTAAAGTAAAAAGCTGAAAATTGCTATGAATTTAGATGTGGAAGCATTCATACATTCTTAAGTTTGAAGTCGTTTCTCTTTTAAATGCTGGTACTTTGAGTGTATTGTTATTTAATATGAAGAAATGCGACCCCTAACACAAATACAAAAGTTTTCTTAAATAATCATCCTAGATATGTAACCGTCGACGGTTACCAGCCCGTGTTGGGCTTCATGGACAATTGTTTTGAATATTCCCACATCTTCACTGATTTTGCACGTTGATAACCGTTCCCACCAATATGAATCCCTGCTTGTCGACACCTGCTCATGTCGATGACCGCATATGCATCCTAGGTCTTTCGTCGACTAGCTCCTTTTGGTCGATGTCTCTTGACTTGATCGACGCGTCTTGTTGTTTTCTACAAAAACTTTATGCCTCTTCAGCCAAATAAACCCCACAGCTTAAAACTTATAACCTCAGTCAAAAATTACTTGTCAACAAATTACCCTCCAAAACGTCATGTTCGACGGAGCCTTGTCGATGGAAGAATTCTGGCGTTTTTCTTCCATATTTTCGACAACATTAATCTTTGGGCTGACGTCATGCGTAATCATGACTACTTTCTGCGCAACAGTTCCCCATGTCTCATCAATCACGTCTCATGATCACTCCTAGGTTTTAGGGCGTGGTTTTTTGAACAAACCCCACCAACTTTTCCACTTCTATGCTTTGTCATTGTTAGATCAGTGTCACTTGTCAGTGATTGACATGTGCAAATTTTCTTTAAATACCCTTTTTTAGTTACCTACATATCTTCTCCTGCCTTCATCTCTTCTTCCTGCTCACAAAAACTCATTCGTTTCATGCATTTTTTACTAAGCATAAAAAATGACAGCTTCTGATTCTGCTCCCGTTTCTACTGGTACCAATCTAATGGCTTTTGCTCTTATAGATACCGCCACTCTGTCAATTATTCTGCAACTTACATCCACTAATGCTCGTACCACTGCAACTTGGCAGAAACAAATTCTCATTCTGCTCGCGGTTTCTAGAGAACTCCATGCTTTCCAAAGGCTGTACCCACACCCAAAGAATGATTCCAAAAAGGTTCATGGATTCTTTCCTTGCTATACTCATGCGAAACCCCTTGTGCTTTCTCAGGATTTTACGCTTGATGTCAAGTTTGTATAATCCTCTACCAGGACTTTTCGCTCCACTCCTACTCTTGGAAATTCAGCTTATTTGGCTTGGCTAGACAGGGTCTAAGCTAAGAAGAAGTCTTTTTGGGAAGCATCCAACATTTTTGGCACGATCCAGTTATCGAGAATGCTCATAAAATATTTTGATAAGGTTCGACTCACACTTTTTAACTCTCTTGTGGGATGTTAACACCAATCCTCTTCGACATAGGAACCATTAATGGCTTGTCTCCTTTGGGTAAATTTTTCGATCCTACTTTGTTGGTTGAGCTTAAATTTCGCTTCGACAAAGCTGGCCTTACACATTATATTAAAGAACATCATGACACTCAAAACGAAGATGTTTCTGACAAAGAACATATTTCTTTTCTCACGTTTTGGCTTTCCTATTATTAATGGTGTGATTGTCATAGCTTGTTCGTTCTCAAAACCATCAGTGGTCATGATTGTCAATGTTGCGAGTGAGTCGATAAGATCTGCCTGTTTGCCTTTGAGACCATCGGTAGTCTCGATCATCAGCACTTCCAATGGTTCGACAAAGTGCACACCAACAACATGTAAAAGATCTCAGTCGACCTTCATGGAAATTTTTAGTTTTTCACCAAATTTCAATTGGCCATCTTTCAGAGCCTTTTGAATCAAATCCCTGAAAATAAAACATTGAGAAGTATTATGACCCAAAAAATTATGATACTTGCAGAAACTTCTTTTTTATTTCTGCTCTAATGGTGGATTTTTACTTCATGAAGGCACTATAATATGATCACCTGAAAGTAAAACATCAAATATTTCATCACATTTTGAGACATCAAAAGTATATGTTTTAGAATTAAATATATCATTTTTGGTCCTTCGGCCGTCTTTCCTTTTGAAGGTCTTATAGGTTTACATGTATACGAGGGTCCAGCTTTTAATTCAGCCACATTAACATCTTCTTCTTCTTCCATGTATTCGTCCTTAGACTCTATGAAATAATCGTTTATGTCTACATAGGCCACTTTTCCTTTTCTATGATCCTTTGACACCCTAGCTTTCTCTATTTTCAAACGTTCGACACATCGAACCTTATCAGCTAGTTGAGACATATCTGTAATAAATTAAGGATCAAAATCTTTCCTAATAGAATAATATAAGCCCCCAACGGCCATTTCGACCGGCTCATGTTCAGGAACTCTAGTGAAGCATCTAGACTTTAGGACCCTAAACCTATTCAAATAATCTTCCATTGACTCAGACGACCTCCTCTTGATTGAGGATAACTCTTTCAAACTTATCTTAGGCTGACCAGCATAAAATTGCTCATGAAATATACCCTCAAGTTGTTCCAAAGTGCGTATGGAATTTGGAGTCAATGTCGTAAACCAAGTAAAGGAATTTTTTGTCAATGAATTAGGAAAATATCTTAATTTTAAACCCTCATCATTGGCGATATTGCCAACTTCTATTTTGTACTTAGCAATGTGTTCAATAGTCGACTCATTGGCATCACTAACAAACTTGGTAAATTTAGGTACCTTACATTCCCTAGGTAATTCTGCCAGTCGAATGTAATCAGGCAAGGGCGAAGAGTAATTGGGCCTCCGAAGGTCAACATTTACCCTAGATCGTGTTAACACTTCTTCTACTACATTTACTATGTTGTTACGCCCAACAATGACATTTCTTAACACTCGATCAACATCTTGGTTTCTCCTAACTACGACCGGCCTAGGTTCATATTGTTTAACAAATTCTTCCTCTTCATAAGTGGGTGCTTCCACTCTTAGAGGTCTAAAAGGACGCTCATTGTTGCCCTCCTCTAGTTCTTCAAAAACTCTTAACGGCCCGTGGCATGTTTGAGTTGGTTATACTCCAAATAAGTCGATCAATCTACTTATTTAGTCAACTACAAGATTGAGGGCAACTCCCATTTGTTGAGTTAAGACATTTACTAACTCTAAATTACTCTCATCCACCTGTTGCCTTAAATCCATAACAGAAGTAGTATTCAAAGAGGGTGTCGACTAAGGGACATAACTAACACCACCCGGTCGACCACTTGGGACATAACTTCCTTGGTTTCCAGTGGCCACTGTCTTTTTTGTATATGTGGCCGGGTTCGAATGCAAACCAACCATCATGGAATAAGGCATACCATATTGGTAAGGGACAAATGATGACCCTAGACCCCCTGGAAAGAATGGTCGATTTGGGTCAAATGGTGATATTGCATGCCTAGGTTCTGTCATTGTGACTGTTGTCACTGAATCATGAACAACGGTCGATCTCATAGGAGATAAAACTGTCGAGCTTTGAATTGTGGTACTCATTGGTATGACGCCCACATTTTGTGTAGAAATCTACGTATGTGCAGTGTTTGTGTCAGAGCATGGCATTCTAGACTTGGACAAAAGTTTACCACTTCTTAAATTCATACACACACAAACTAACTATAATAAACTTTGTAATATCACACACAAAATACGAAATTATTGGCACTGTCCCACCGCGTGTGCAAATTTGTTTACCTCTGGTTTTGGCAAACAATGCTGGTCTCTTAACAAAAAGTTTACTGTCGAGATCGACTAGGGAATCTCAGTACAGTGCTTGAGTTTTCGAGTGTTTTCACAAAGTATGTTAGGGTTCATTCGACTACAGCGAAACAAATTTAAAATGAATAAAGCAGGACTTGTAAAATAAAACAAAAGATGTTTTAAACTGTAAAAATAGATGACATAACATCAAAATAGTTGAAAACGGGTTGATTCAAACATACATTGCCCTAGCTTGACTCATTTCGCTCGTTCTCTTAGGTACTCTGAGTGACTAGCCTGTAGGAATGTGAAAGTTTGAACCTCTGACACTATGCACTAAGTGCTTTATTTATAATACACAAAAATAACTACTTTTTAGCGGGTTTCACTTCTTTATAAGCCACATGTCTCTTGTAACTTCCCTCATGAACCCACGTTCTCCATCCCTGCTATCGAACCCATGTTCTCCATCCATAACACTTTGCTTTGCTAGTTATGCACTCTTTGGGCTTTTTAACATTCCTGGGCCCAATCCATTCCTCATGAGGCCTCTTTTTTGGTCGACTGTGTCCCAAAGCCCAATTGACTATTTATGAAATCTCTCTCGATCGACTGCTTCTGTAGTCAACTTCTTATAATTCAATGTTCTCAAAGAACCCTTTTTACTTTTGGTTGGATTTTAACCCTTTGTGAAAATCCTAGCCAACACAAATACACAATTCCATTAAGTACATCAAAATTTTAACAACTCAAGGTATGCAATCTTCCTAAATTCCAAGAGAAAAAAAGTGTATAGAATTAAAGAAACAATGATGAGCCACTTTGGTTTTTAAACTTCCAAGATAAGAAGATGAAGAATTTTAGAAGGAACGATATAAAAGTGGAAGAACCAAAACACAAAAACAACTTCAACCAAAGGAATCAACATGTGTTATCCTGCTCAAGCTACCCATAATGCTGAGAATCAAAATGTTGTTGTAGAGGTTGCTGTGGTGCAAAACCAGCCTCAGAATCAAGATGTAGCTGTAGAGGGTGTTGTGATGCAAAACCATCCTCAAATTCAAGATGTTGATATAGAGGGTGTTGTGTTTATACTAATGATAGCTCTCAGTGTGAGGAGAAGAAGCAGAAGAAGAAGAAGGTTAAGAAGGAAAATGATGATTTTTTCAATTCTGATGAGGAGGATGAGGATGACTATGATTGATCTAACTTTATCTCAGCGAGAGGATTTAGATTTAATTATGGTTTTTGATCATGTAATGAAAGTTTTATGTAATGAATTTTTAATCATCTTAACTCTCTTAAGGTTATCAACTTAAACATTCAACTTAAACTATCAACTTAACCTATCAGCTTAAACTACAAAATATATAAAACACATAATTTTAATTGAAAATTCAACAATGTGCGGTGAACTTACTCGTAAGAAACTGTCTGTTAGTTGCATATTCCTTTCAAGTTCATTTCATCTTCAACTATTACATTTCATAACAAAGTTAATATTAAACATAAAGGATATAAGAAAACATAACATTTTCAAATTTCAAACCCTACTTCAACTATTACATTTTATAACAGAGTAAATATTAAACATAAAGGAGATAAGAAAACATAACATCTTCAAATTTCCATAAAATCTCCATGACTTTAGTTTGTTCTTCAAATTCTTATTCCTCTTTTTAAAATCTGTATACATACCTTCAAATACCCAACAGATTCCAACTCCGACATCATATTACTCTCATCTTCCAATTTTTGTTCATCATCCTATATGAAAAAATTACATGTTTCACCACTCCACAAAAATGGACATCTCTAAAAAGCCTTCTTTATTTTGACCCCTCTTGCATTGGTATGAAACCATACGACTGTCACAACCAAAAAATTTTTGCGATCGAGATTTTACACCTTTGGATGAGTTACTCTTCAAATGCGACATTAAGATGAAATTGAACAACAACAATGAGTATGGTATTAGGGTTCTTTTCTTCTTCCTGACGATGTCGAAGGCGTTGGTGTTAGAGTTGTTTATTTTATCAGTGGAATAATGGGTACCTAGTGTTTAATATATATAAAGAATCGCCAATGTGTAACAACGATTGTACCAAAGAGCCGTAGTGATATCCCTATTATTTTTTAATTATATATAAATATAATTGAGAAGGAGTGCATTAACGTAAAATGGGTAAACTATTTAAGGGAGCTGAGGATCGAACCTAGGAAAGCTGGACTGTATCACCACGGTTAGGAAATTAACCGTAATTATAACCTTAAAATTTTCAATAAAAAAAATATATTAACGCATTAGTTTAGTAGTGTCACTACGGTTTTGGGGTGAACCATGATGACTTTGGCGATGTTGTATGCACGATTTGTAGTAGTGTTTGAGTTTCTTTTACTATGAAAGGATGGTTGTCAGTGCTCCCAATGGCTTTTACCGAGATGGTTCATATGGGGGTCCGGTTAAAAGAAGGTGTCTAAGAAGGCCGATTGTCTAAAGATGGAGGTCGTCTAATGGTGAAAAGAAGTATGGTAGTAGT
Organism: Vicia faba; assembly: GCA_948472305.1. NCBI lineage: Eukaryota > Viridiplantae > Streptophyta > Magnoliopsida > Fabales > Fabaceae > Vicia > Vicia faba. The sequence goes on along the minus strand of OX451735.1, from coordinate 455,295,042 downwards.
TTTCAAAGGAAGAAGGAAGGAAATTCTAATGCCATTTCTCAAGAAAGACAGAGAAGATCCAGAGATGAAAACAATGTCAGTATTATCAATAACCTCATATTGATGTTATAACTCATGTAGTCAACTCAACGCCTACTGCTCAGGCTTATCAACAACAGTTTTCACAACAACTTAATTGTTGCACCCCAAATTTTACCCTGAGTTTTTCTCATTCGCATTCATACATCGAATTTAATCATCATTCATCTTGGCATTTCTTACACGCATTTGCATTTGTTTTCAATTTTTAATTTTTATCCTTATAATATATGTTTTCTTTTTTCCTTTATATAAATAATATTTTTTTATATTTTTTATATTTTTTTATATTTTATTATTATTATTATTATTATCTTTTAATCAAAATAATATTAAAAAATGTGTTTCTTATTTTTTTTAATTAAGTTTTAGTTTAAATCAAGTTTTAGAATTATAAAAAAGAATTGTATATATTCATTCTTTTAATTAAGATTTTAGTTTTTTTTTTATATTATTTTTAGTCTATTTAGAAAAAACTATAAAATGTTTTGTTTTAATTAATCTTAGTATTAAGTTACTTTTTTTATAACTTTTATTCTTGTGTTATAGGTTAGTTTTTTTTATTAGAATAGTTTTTGTAAATATCTCCTATATAAAATATCTACGGTTGTTTTGGTCATTGGCTGAAACCTAAAAAGGGAATTGGTTCTCCTTCTCCATCAAATACACCCTCCGCATGAGATTCGATGCCGATACTCTCATCTCCCGCTATAACCTTCATCTGTCCACCGTTCAAGCCACAATCCGGTGCCTCCGTTTTGTTTTTCACCTGAGTCCGCAACAGACCAAACCTCCACCTTACGGCACCAACTCAAATTTGGCTCGTTCAGTATCTCAGCGCTATTCGGTAAATTTTAATGTGTTTTTTCTTTTATTGAAAATGCGATTAAATTGTTGGTGCTGTTGTTTTTTTTTTTTTGTGGAAAAGAACTGTAGAATATAATGTGAGTTGTTTTTTTTTGTTTGAGTAGAAATTGCCATTAAATTGTGTTGAATTCTAATGTCAGCATCGGAGCATGTTGGAATTATTTCATTTGTATATGTTGAAGTTGTTATTATGTTTTATGGAATTTGATTGAAATATATACCATGTTAATTCGTTCTTGTTTTAGTTTCGATTGAATGGTTGATGATTGGTGGGCATTTTATGTTGTCATTTTTATTTTTTTATTGCGTTGTCATTTCGAAGTTTAGATTCATTTTTAATGTTTTCAATATTTGTTGTATTTATTTATTTTCTTTTATTTATTATTTTTATTTATTTATTTTCATTAATTTGATGGTGAGATTTTTATTTTTTTCAAAAATATTTTTCAAAAATCTTAGAAAGAAGGTTCGTCCATTGGTCAAGGGGATACATCATCCCTATGAGTTTTTGTGACAACTTTGCCTAGAGTCGGTAGAATTCTAAAAAAGGAATACGTCTCAAGAGACATCCTTTTGGGGTAGGACTTTGAAATAAAACCTATGACTCTTTGTATAACCCTTAAACCAAAATCTCATGGTGAGACCTTTCATGACCTAGAGACGAAAGTTTCGGTCTGCTAAGAGACTCCACTTAAGGGAGACCCTTGTGTCTTTCCCTATAGTGTTATCCATGACACCCTTAAGGAAACCACCTTATGAGGAGGGTAGAATATACATAGGCCAAAACTAAGAGCCTACCATCTAAGGATACCTTTCATGAAATCCCGTTACTATGCCATACAATTATGCATTCATACATCTTGCATTTCATATATTCATTACCCTCCATTTCCTTTTATATGTCTTATTCACATGATAAAAAAAATAATCAAAAGTTTTTGGTGAAGTGTCCTAAAAATGAATGCCAGAGGGAAACAACTTGTTTGTATTAATGTCGTCAAGCCGTATATGACGAAGATCAAGGCTATCAAGGGGAAACTGTCTGAAAAAGCTTTGAAGATGTTTACTCGCCGTTATGGGGATACCCTTGAATTAAAAAAGGTGGAGATACAATTGAATATTGTTTCTGCCTTTATTCAATTCTACGACCCTCCATTGAGGTGCTTTACCTTCCAAGACTTTCAGTTAGGGCCGACTTTGGAAGAGATTGATAGACTGTTAAATTTCTCTAAGGGAAAAGCTTATGTGGGAATTGGGAAGACTATTGACATTAAAGACTTAGCAAATGGTTTAGGGATCCCTTATCCTGAATTGTCACTTAATTACAAAAAAGAAGGTGATGTACAAGGGATTAAGAGATGCTATTTGGAAACTAAAACTCTTTATTTTGGCGATAACAAAGAATGAGAGTCTTGTGTTGATTGTTTAAGGCTGCTTGTGTTTGGTGTAATCATATTTCCGCAGACTTTAGACTATACTCACCCTGCAGCAATTAATGTATTTTGGGGCGTGAAAGTTTTGAATGCTGACCCAACTCCCGCTTTACTTGCTGATATTTATTATGCACTTCACACTCGATATGAAAAAAGAGAAGTACTCTAAATTGTTGCATCCCATTTTTATATTCTTGATTTATGGCTCATCTTTATAAGGAAGATTACATGGTTCTGAATCTGACAAGATACAAATGGCCTAAAAACTAAGGTCTCTTACTGCTAATTTTGTATTGTGGTATGCGAGGAAGCTAGAAATTAGAGATATCATCTATAGTTGCAGAGACTTTCCGAATGTTCCGCTGATTGGATCACGTGGTTGCATCAACTACAACCCTACCTTTGCTCTACGACAACTAGGGTACTCTTTGGAGGATAAACCTTTCGATGAACAGCTTCAACAATTAATTATTAATGACATGGGCAAAAACGACCAAGAATTGCTCAACAAGATCATCCGAGCTTGGAGTAGGGTTAATAAAAGAAAGGCCAAAAGGAAGAATGGTGTGGCGAAAGAGCCTTACACTCGATGGGTTTTATATAGGGTGCAAGTTGTTAAGTTACCATTTGACATTGATCCCGAGTACAAGCCAGATGTCCCAGATTCTCCGCCTATGTCCTTAGAAGAAATAGACAATTTGAAGAATGATTTGAAACAAGCTCAAAGGGAGAAAGAAGAATTGGATCTTAACTTCCATAACTTAACTAAGGAGAAAAGACAACTGCAACACATACTTAAATCAAAATATCAACAAATTTAGAAAGATCGTGAAGCATTTGAGAAGGAGAGTCTTAAGTGGAAGCGTTCTACTGAAGGGTTGTTAAGCGCTACTTTCAACTTGGATTCCCATAACCAATGGATGGAGGATGCTGCTAGCGAGATCGGGAAAATAAGTAGGTGGTAGAAAAAGGCAATGCAAGACAAAGATAATGGAAGAAGATTTGAGGGCTCAAATCCGAAGCTTGGCGCAATCTTTCTTAGACCAAGAAGAACAAATGAAGTATTTTACCACAAGACTATGAGATAGCCAGGAATTAGAGGTAGGGGAACACCTCAAAAGGATGATGGCAGAAAGATTTCTCACCCAAAAGACTGATGAATACGAGCAAGTATGTCTTGAGTTAGAAGACTTCCGAAAGGATTTCCTAATACAACGAAAACTCTATACGAAAATTGGGGCTAAAAAATTATATTGGGAAGAGAAATATGTAAAGATTGCCAAAGAAGGAGAAGATAATCATAAGATAATTCCTGGCCTCTACCAAGAATACCGGTTCTACAAAGACAAGCATGCAAGACTAGCCTTCTTAGCCAACAATCTTATCGGTGACATCCTTAGGAGGTTTGAGAGATGCAGAAAATGTGATAGTCCCTCTTTCTAAAGACGTCGAAGACTTCCTCAAAATTTGTAGGAGAATGGTCGATGGCTTCAGAGCAGAAATTCGGAGGCGCACTTAGAAGACTTTTGTTTCCCTTTAATTGTTTCTTTCAGCAAGTTTTAATGTTTTAAGTTTGAATATTTTTCAGTATCTGAATTGTATTATTTTTAAAGACAATTATTATTTCAATAAAGGCTTTTGTTTCCGTATCTCATTTGCTTATTTATTTTTAAGGTGCTCACTAGTAAAAAGCAAAACATAAGAAAAATATATATGAAAAAATATGTATATCCAGGTGAATAAGACATTCAAAAAAGAAACTCTTAGCATATTCATATGCATTCATGCATTCACAAACATTTGCATTTCATAAATTCATACAAAAAAAACTCATTTCAAAAACATTCTCCAGTTAAACCATTGGTAGAAGAGATAGAAAAGCACCACCTCTTCGACCACCATATCAAACAAGAGCCCATCAATAAAAAGTGATGGAACAAATTGAAGAAAATCAAGTTGCATTCAAGAAGGATCTTGAGCAAGTCAAGGGTAACATTGACTCGATGAAAGGAGACATGAGTCAAGTTCTGCTAGCCTTAAAGAAAATCATCGAGAGGAAAGAACAGATCTCTAGGGCAGCCCTTGAAGAAGTAGCCCAAACCATTGGTGCATCGAGCGGTCACCAACTAAGAAGAGAACCAGATTCAGGACCCTAAAAGTCAACTATGGCTCAATAAGAAGTCAGACAAGCTGATACTGAAGGGTTTGTCCCACCTCCACCAAAGGTAGGGACATCTCATACCTTGCAGATTCCGATCAACAATGCAGACAAGTACATAGATTTGTAGTATGGAGACCATGACTTAGAAGATGTCAACCAAGCACCCCAAAGAACAACCCATACGCATGTTACTGAAAATCCATTTGCGCTTAATCAATATAAATCCCTTGAAGAAAGGTTTAAGGTTGTGGAAGGTTACGATGCTTTTGATGTCGACGCCCTTGAAATGGGTCTAGTTCCTGATGTGGTAATCCCTCCAAAATTTAAAGTACCTGACTTTGGAAAATACAAGGGGCTCGCAGTCCAAGAACCATTTACGCATGTATTGTAGGAAGATTTGGGGTCTAGAAGGATAGACTCGGTTCGTATGAACAACCTTCGTTGGTTGGTACCACATGCATGAGTTGAGTTGTTGTCTGCATTGCATTTACATGAAGATGTTTGAGAATGAGTTGTTGAGTATAAAATTGAGTTTTTGTGGTTGATGTGAATGAATGGTGTTGAATCAATGTAAATGAAATGTATGACTATTGATGTTTGTTTTAGGCCACCCTTGCATACTTTTGCACCATTATATATTGGGTTAAATACCTTTTTTCCCCTTGCCATATGAGCGTGTTTTGATCCCCCCTTAAATTTTTTTCCCACCCCTCAATAAATATAGATTCCAGCACAAAATACCCTGATGGTTTTTTTTTATCAAAGATTATATGAATCTGGCCTACATGGACAACATGTCTTGGCTGACTGTGTTATTAATTGACACGCTTGAGTTTCAACCCCTTAAAAAGCTAGGGTTTGTATTAGTAAAAATAGAAATCGGAGATGACGAAGAGACGAGCCACCACGAAGAAGAAGAAGAAGAAGAAGTCCATACAATCGGAACAATCAAAGGAAGCGAAGGAAGCTACTCAAGCAAGTCAATCTAAGCAACCAGTTCAACCGGAGATGCATGAAGAAGAAGTTGAGGCTTCTAAAACTCAAAAGGTAAGTTTTTTTCACTGTCCGCGTCAAACTAATAAAGTGTAGATGCATGTTAGGTTTTAATTGTTTTCGTTTCTAATTTCAGAATAAGAAAATCTCCAATCATGTGTTCCACCATGGAGGGGAATTTGTGGGGTTGAATGATGGGGTGATGATATATAGGGGAGGTGTGTCGACCTTAGTTTTTGGGATCCACATTGATAAGTGGACAATGTTTAGCGTTCTTAGGATGTTGACTATGTGGGGTTACACGCGAGGGATGTAAGAACAAGATTTGGTTTTGTAATATCATCTCTGAGTTTTGATGATAACAAATGTGTATGTTTATATGAACAATTTTGATACTTGAATGTTTATTATTTTTTAGTATTTAACAAACAGATTCTGCTTCTGATGGATGGCGTGGCTAAGACATTAGAAGAGAATTAATTCGGCTTCTGTGCTATACAAGTTCTGATGAACAGTAGCAAGACATTCCAGAAGACTCTGAAGTATAGGCTTTGATGTTTTTCTAAAGAAACACGCCATAAGATCTGAAGAAAAAAGTTCTACTTAAGTCTATATGCTGAAGACTTATGCTTCTAAAGACAACGTGTTCTAAAGAAACCAGTCGGAAGATCTGAAGACAGAAGTTTCTACTTAAGTCCAGATGCTAAAGACTAATGTTTCTAATGACAAAGGATTCTAAAGACCAAGTGATAAAGATTTTGATAGATGAAGTTTTAAAGACTCTGAAGACTTAAAGTTCTAAAGACCCATGATTATAAGAAAAGGGTTCTAAAGACCAAGTGCTAAAGACTCTGAAGACAGAAGTTTTAAAGACTCTAAAGACTTGAATTTCTGAAGACCCAAGGTTCTAAGAAAAGGTTCTCACGACCAAGTGCTGAAGACCCTTAAGACACAGTTATAAAGACTCTGAAGACTTGAAGTTCTGATGACCTTGTATTATGTTCTCTCTTCTAAACTCATGCTCGCAAAAGCCTCTGAAGTGAAGAAGGAAAGAAGATAACATTAACGTGGTACAAATAATACATGGTACAATCAACGTTTCATTCCACTACATGAAAGGACAGACGCGTTGCATGATCTTGTCCCCCACGTGATTTCTCAAGCTACAAATGTTTATGGAAATCCTAAGAGTAACCCTCAATGGATATATTATTTTATTGGCTATATAAAGGCTTGAAGATTAAGAGAAAAAGCTGCCAATCAACGAAATATCTACGCACAAAGAGTTGTTCATAGATTTCATATTCTTAAGTTATTATTCTTAAAATAGTTTACATATTCAGCTTGAGTAGAAGCAATATTACTGTAAACATAACTTGTATTCAAACAGTTGTTTGATTTTCGTAAGGGACTAGTTAAGTTTGTATCCTTAAGAAGTCTAGGACTAGTGTGTCTTAGAGGTTTGATTTTCCTTAAGGGAATGATTAGATCTATATCCTTAAGAAGTCTAGGACTTGTGTGTCTTAGATGTTGTTGGTCACTTGTGTGTAGCTTATGCATTGTAATAATCAATTAGATTATTGGATTAAGTCATCGATTGAGAGAGGCGAAATCACCTTGGCGGGTGGACTAGACTAGCTTGATAATTTTCAAGTGAACTAATATAAACATACCTCGTTCTTTACTTCCCGTTCTTAATTATTGTTATTATCAAGAATGAAGGAAAAAAGTTTTAATTAAAGGGGAATATTTTTAAAAGAAAAGTTTTATTTTAAAACCCAATTCAACTCCCCCCTTTCTTGTGTTTTTCACACCTTCAATTGGCATCAGAGCTCCGATTATGAGAAGATAAAAAAGTTTGCATTTTTATCAACACTTAACAGTGTTCAGTACCAATCCAGTGTGTGTGAAAAACTAATGGCTACACCTACTTCCACTGTTGATAATAGGGATAATGATGGAGATCACTATAGTTCAAAACCTCCTATGTTTGATGGGGAGAAATTTGACTATTGGAAGGATAGAATCGAAAGTTACTTTCTGGCATATGACTTAGATCTATGGGATTTGGTAATTGATGGGTACACTCACCTAGTAGATGATAAAGGTCAGAAGATTGCAACATAGAAGAAAGTTTACAAGAATAATTACAAAGCAAGAACTATTATGCTTAATGCTATTTCATACAATGAATATGAGAAGATCATGGATATAGAGACTGCAAAGTCTATCTTTGATTCTCTTGAGATGACGCATGAAGGAAATGCACAAGTAAAGGAAACAAAAGGCTCTGGCCTTAATTCACAAATATGAAGCCTTCAAGATGGAAGACGATGAATCTGTGGAAACGATGTTTTCAAGATTTTAGACTCTTGTGGCAGGACTTAAGGTTCTGAATAAAGGTTACTCTTCAGCAAATCATGTTAAGAAGATTATCAGAAGTCTGCTTGTCAAATGGAGACCCATGGTAATTTCTTAGAAACTTTCAAAGGATCTGAACAACACCTCTCTTGAGGAGCTGCTTAGCTCTTTAAGAAGTCATGAAATAGAGCTTGATCTAGATGAACCTCAGAAGAGGGTAAAATCAGTTACTCTAAAGTCTACTTATGGAAATACCAAGTCTTATCAAGCTAAGAAAGAATCAGAAGAATTTGAAGAAGATTTAGATGATGAGGAACTTTCATTGATATCCAGAAGAATCAGTCAAATTTGGAAGCATAGACAAAGCAAATTCAGAAGTCAATGAAGGACATATGGAATAAATGAATCCACTTCTGGTCAGAAGAATGCTTCTGGAAAAGAAGTTACTTGTTATGAGTGCAACGAACCTAGACATTACAAAAATTAATGGCTTAAGCTCAAAAGGGTTAAGAAACCTAAGAAGGCATACAAAGCAAAGAAAGGTCTCATGGCAACATGGGATGATTCAAAATTAGAAGATGAAGATTCTGATGAATAGTATGCCAATGTAGCATTCATGGCAAAGACTAGTACGAGTGAAGCAGTATCAGAAGACAAAATGACACTTGATGATGAGTTAGACTCTGATGACGAAAAATAGGTACTTTCTTCCTTATCTCGTTTTGAACTTGAAGTTAGTTTATCTGAATTAGTGAAAAGATTTTAACTTCTTCTAAGTAAACACAAAATCTTGAAAAAAGAGTTTTGTAGCTAATTTTGAGAACACTACTGTAGATGAGCAAAATATTTCTAACTTAAATGAAAAACTATTTGTTTTAGAAAAATCAAACATTGCTCTGAAAAGTAAACTGTTTAGATTAGAAGAAGAGATTTTCTCTAACACATATGTTACTGATGAAGTAATCAAATATGATAGAGCTTTTCAGCATTTCCTATCTAAGAGTATATATAGAAGCTAAATGGCTTCAATGATCTATGGTGTTAGTGTAAATGGAAGCACATGCTTGGGATATTCATGACTATAAAAGAAAATTGATGAGACTCTGAATGGAAAACCAAAACCTCTTTCTGAACATTTCGTGCTTGCTAACACATATTTGAAATGTCCAGAACAAGAAGGTCCTGATACTACTGTAACATAAACACAAACATAGAAGGAAACTTCTAAACCAAAGTATCATGCACAAATTTCCCATGATTATCCTGTTGCACAAAAGTCCAAAGGTGTCAGAACCTCTGGAACTTCTAACAAGAAATGACCTAGAAAATGTGTACCCAAAGATCAAATAATCTATGTTGCAGATGTTCTTGATGGCGCAACAGAAACACCAATTATGGCACCTGGGCAATGGATGCTTGCAACACATGATGGGCGAAAGGCATATGTTCCAAGATTTGGAACTTAAGTCTGGAGGCGTGGATAGTTTCAGAAGCAATCAGAAAAGAAAGATTATTGGCTCTGAAACTCCTATAATCAAATATGTTATTGACAGAACAAGACCAAACTTTATATCTTCTGGAGAAATGCTTCTGAGCTTTGATGATCTTGCTTGTGCTAGCTCATCTTCTAAATAAATTCTGGATTCTGAAAATTGTTTGAAGAATCAGCTGATAGACTATCAGACTTCTATGAGTAACGTTTATATTCTCTTTAAACCTTATTACTGCTATTGTATTTCTTTCCAAACCTCAGTAATCATAAGATGTTTCGGTCAGAAATGTCTTTGATTATACATATACCTTTTTGGTTTTCCAGATTCTGAGGATATTAAACGTGTCACTTAGTTAGATGTATTGATTGACGTGTGTAACCCTTGGTTATGCTTAATCATCACACGCTATCTAAGCTATTCAATGAGCAGTGTGCGTATTTTTTGGAATTTATTGAAATCATAATTATTACTTTCATTTAATGCTCCTAATTATTGTGTTTATTTGTATTTTCATTATTTTATTTTCTCTCACTTCTCAAACACTATAAATCACACACGTCCACTTCACTCCCACACTTTAGAAACCCTAAACCCTCTTTTCTCTCAATGGTTCAACAAGTTTTCTGCACTCTTCAATAAACCTTCATCATCTTTATCTCTCTTCAACAATGATGACTCCTAATCAACAAGTTGTTGAGTCTGCAAAAGAAGTGGAAAAAGTATGAATTCAACAACTTCGTCTTCATTAACCATTGCTTCGTCTTTATCAATCGCGATTTCTTCATCTTCAACAGTTCCTCCATCAACTTCATTTGCTCCTTCATCTTCTGCAAACCATGTTGATGTTAATCACATTACGCATAGACGTTCTCAAGTTCATTGCAGCTTAAAACCAGCAGAGTTGATTATTCTTAAGGATTCAATGGTTGATTTTGACAATATTGCTACAAAGGGGTGCGACTTAAAAGAGGAATTAAAAGCTCAAGGCTAGGAAAACTATTTTCAAAGGCTTCACAGTCCTGTCTATTGGGCGCTAGTGATAGATTTCTGGAAAAATGCTGATTGTGATGATTTTCACATTGTTTAGGATGTTATTGGACATGGAATCATTATTATTGAAGATTCCATTGCGAAAATATTGGGATTTATGTTTTTAAAAGGAAAAATGTGTGTATGGATTGGATAATAAATCAAAGGCTGTAAATAAATCTCTAGATCAACTGCTATTTACGAATTTCTCTACTGAGAAATCTAAGTACAAAAGCAAGGATCTTCATGATAATCTCAGAGTGTGGCACACGATTATTCTGGGCTGCATAAACCCTAGACCTTCTTCAAGCTCCTCTGATTATTTCAACATCAATCAAAATATTAATCTTCCCTTTATTCTGTTTAATCATCTGAGGGATTATATTAGAAAGTCTAGAACCACCGCCCTTCCCAACAAAAAGGTATCTCCTAATATTCCTGGTGGACGTCTTCTAACGAATATTTTTGTTGAAAGTGGCTTGGTGAGGTTTTTGGTCAAAGACGCCAACTATAAAGAGGATCTGACTCCAAGCATGGGAGATTCCTTCAATGGGCAAACTTTGAAGAACATGAGGATGACTGAAGAAATCAAGGTCAAGCCTTTGATTGAATCGTTTGAGAGTTATCATCACAAAAGAATTCATGTGAATGGCTATCCTCTGTTTTCTAAGAAAGATCTTGTATCCATCGTGGTTGCATATGTTCTGATGATGCAACAAGAAGGACATGATATGTCAGACTTCAATTACTTAGACTTGCCTGCTGAGGAAGTTGGCTGTTCCATTGGTAAAAGAAAGAAAAGATCAAACGCTTCTGAACTAGAGAAGAAGAAGAAGAGTCTGGTTTTCTAAGAGATGCCATTCTAGGAGCCGAAACTTCTGTAATATCTAGTAAGTCTGGTGTTTCTATTCCTACTACTTTGTCTATTTCTAATATTGTTAATGTATGTTCATCCACAAGCTCCACTGCACAAATTAATCCTCTTCCACTATCAACCAGAACTACACTTGTTTCTGACTCTAGTACCACTTCTATCCCCTATCCATTTATTTTCTTTACACCATTTGTCATACCCCAAATTTTCCCTCCCTTAGTGTTACCGTCAAATTTATTTTCGAACTTGGGTTTTAAAATTCCTTTAGTTTAATTACATTAACATTTTGGGGTTTTAATAAATATCCTCTTTCGAGTCTATTTAAAAATATAATTATTTATATTTTAAAAAAATAACAAATAATTTCGTCTTCATATACTTTCAATTGACTTTTTATTTCAAATAAATAACATAGCACAATTAGTAAGGAAGTGTAGCTTGGAAGTATAAGGTCACGGGTTTGAATCTCTTAAGGTGCACTTTTAAACATTTTTCTATTCCTTTTTTTCCCCACTAATTTTCTTTCCTTTTTTGAAATCAGACTTTAGGCTTTTCATTCATTTTGATTTATTACAGAGTTTCCAAAAAGAAACCCTGAAACCTTGTTATTATCTATATCAGAAAATAACCAACAAATGATCGATGATTTCATATGAGGTCCCCTCTCTTTTATTTTCAATTTTATATATTTTTTTTAATGTTAATCTATTTGCTGTTTAATCATATGATGATATTATGTAAAAGTAATATTTTCTAATTATCTTTTTTACACTAACCATTTTCACCCATTCATAGTGAGATTTTCTAACAATTTTTTCTTTACAACTTTTCAAAGGCATTCTTTTTTTACTAATATGCACTTACACATACATGACACAGTATACATATATTACTTTCACGAAGAAAATTTGGAAAGTAGTTGAAGTCACTTTTTTTCATTACCAATTTCATTGTATATACTTTTTTCATATCTTTTACTCTTGTAACGATTTCTCACGCACAGCCTGTGTCGTTACCATCACAAATCATTACCAAGGTTTCAATTCAACATCATTCACGATAATCATAAATTATGAAGAAAAAGAAGAGGAGAGAAACAAAAGAAGATTCAGATAGAAGTAATAAACCGAATCGCTGCTCTCGTTGGATTTCTGACAACCAATCTCAACAACAATTTACTGGGATTCAATGATAACACTGTGTAATACGGTGAGAGAACTAACTTTTGGATTTTGCGTTTTATTGTAAATGTTGCGAATAGCAAGAGTCGCCACCGACTTTTCTTTTATCCAATAAAAGAAAGGGTGAAAAGAATAATAAATACCTTTTGATAATTTTTGGAGTAAGGGGTAGGTTATAAAAAGGGAAGGTGTTAGCACCCTTTTCATCCGTAGTTATCTACGGACTCTTAATCGCTAGCTCACTTTGAAAATGCTTTTTGTTTGTGTATGTTTGCAAATATTTTGAAAAATGCGTAAGCGCGACAATTTTGTAATGATTATGGTATCGTTGAGAATGTATACAAAATATTTGTTTTTGAAAATATTTATTGGAAGAAAGTGTTTGTCTTGGAAAGTGTGAGGTGTGAAAATTGTTTTAGTTTGTGAGCAAGCGGTTACGAGCGATCTACCTACTAAAAAAGTATGTGTTCTTTTCCTCCTCCTTTAGATAGTGATATCCTACCATTAGTTAGTAGGAAGCCCTATCATTGGATGTAAGGGACATGCGCGGGTCATCATACAGTCATAGAAGGCAAATTGTAGGATGCTTTAGTAATTGTCGTAAGGGATTAAGATCGTTTACCAAAGGCAGCATCGAAGGATCATCGAGGGACTACAATATTTTTTAATCGAGGGACAGTCTTTGCTAAAGCATCCCACGTTCGATGGATATGATTGTTTATATCCGAGACAACAAGTGAGGGTCACCTTAGAGGTGCGCGTGTGCGAAGTATTTTGATTTCAAGTATTTTTGTTGAGATTATGTTTTCTAATGTTCTTTTTACGTCTTGCCATGCATGCCTAATTAACCTAGCAGTTAAATATATACAAGTGCGGAAAAATGCGGGAAATGAATCTACGATATTACATCGCTTCGGGGATGGGGGATACAAACCATAAAAATGGGGAGAAAAAGCTGTAAACCCTAATTAAAGCTATTACAGACCATTAAGCAGTTATAATAATTATAAAAATATTAGGTGAAAGATAAAGTGCGCGAAGATGGTGAAAAGGAAAAAATATTTAAAACCTAAAAAATCTAAGCATTAGAAAATATTTTTTTTGAAAGTTTTGTTTAGAAAAATGTTTTATAGTAATAACTCCTAGTTCTAATTACTTTACAAATTAAAATAAAATAAAATAAGATGTGTAAATTAATTTTTATTTATAAAAATTAAATTTATTAATTAAGCCTAAATCTATACTTTTTTATGATTTTATGTTTTTTGTCTGATTTAAATAAACTTGATTAAAAAAAAAGAAATAATTAACAAAAAAAATCCAATGGGCCTACTGAAAATAAATAAACTGGGGGTAGGAAAAGAAAAAGAAATGTTTGGCCCAAAACAAAAGATCCTAGGTGCCTGTTTGAGATCCGATGGGGATGGCTTTTAGAAGGTGCATCATGGGGCACGCGTTTGGTGCATTGGATCTGTCCTTGATGAGATCTGATGGTCAAAGACTGGGGATACGTGGTGTGCGTGTTGGACTTGTTTACACTGACTCTGCAATGAAAAATATGTGAAAAGACAAAAGGGTACCATTGGGGCTCGAACCCAGGTCCCTAAGGTTAACGCATATTTGTTTTGCCACTGGGGTGGCTGTTTCATCTGGTTATGAAACAACACCCAATAAATATAATATGAACTCAATTTTGAAAATTTTAAAATGCTATCTTCTTCTTCCTCGTGCGCACAGACAACAACAACACCATTGATGATCTTCGAAAACTCTCATTTCTCATCCATTTTGAAAACTTCCAAAACCAAACTTACTTGAAATTTAATCACGAATTCAACCATGTAATTTACTCAAGCTAAAACTCAAAGATTAAAGAGAATTTCTGTTGGTACCAAAAACGAACCCTAACGGTTCAAAGTTAAAATTCTCATCACATAATATATTTAAATGAGAAACATGGTTAGCTTTAGAGGCATGATATCTACATTTTTGCTTTAGAATGTATTTGCAAATGATGCTTGTATTAAGATATCACAGTTTGGAAAACTTACCTCTTGAAGTAAAAAATTAGAACGCGTATGGATGCTTCCAGGTGCAAATAAATGATGCAAAAAGCTTCCTTGGACCTTGGTGAGTGTGTTGCAACCTTTACTTTGCTTTAAAGATGGCTGAAACTTTCCACTCAAGTCAAGTTGCAAGGTTAGATTTTGAAAATGGTGGATGATGGTGGAGTGATTACAGAAGTGAAACATGTGTTTGGATCACTTCTATATGGTGTGTAGATGATGTTTGAATGATAAAAATGGAAAACGCACGAGTGGATTGAGAGTTGTCTTCTTAAGGCTCAAGATATGCACTAATGGGGTTTTGTTGGTGATTCTGAGTTTGGGAGTGTGTGAGAGGTTTAGAGGGCTTTTCCATTCGTCTCTTGGCTTGCTAATGACCTCTATATTTATAGGAAAAAGGTTGGAGAGGTTGAAGTAACCAGATCTTTGAGATAACAAGTTATGGTTTAAAAACAGAAAAATCAAGTTTTGATGAATTTCCATGGTTCCAAGGTTTAAGTACAAGCATGGTAAGAGTTTGTTGGGTGCAGAGGGTTTGATTCTTCACTTTCCTATTGAGTGTGATCAGAGGGAAACAAGTGAGAGGCTCAAGGAGAGTTGACAATTGCATAAAGCATGCTTTATGAAAATGGCAATGACGCCTTTGTGCAATTAATGGAATGATCACTTGGACAATGGCTTGAACACTTGGATAATAGCTAACAAGAGTGTGTAATCATCTGATTATGGAATGATTTAGGAATTTAGAGGCCTGCAAAGTAAGATTACAAGGCATTGCTATGAGATTTGATTATGAGTTCATCACAAAATGACCTATAATTCAAGTTTGACATGCCATCTTCATCTCTTCGAAACTTCTAACTCATGTATGATAAATTTGTATTCTTAGACATTTTAGAAAGCTTGAATCAATATCTACAAATTTCATGTTTTGATTTTTTGCTGAATCAATATGGATCTTAGTGAAAAATGGTCATAAAGTAGTGACTTTGTTAAGAACAAAACACTTAGAAAATTTTCTAAGTGTTGGGTAAAAATAATCAGAACTTCATGGGCCCATATCTATTAATCCAAGCACTTTTTGAGGATCATCCCACAATAACTAAGTTGTAGAATTCATTAATTCCTAAAAATTTTATGTTGAATATTTTCCTTGAATCAACTTGTATCTTGAGGAAACTTGCTTGTGAAGTTAGGGTTTTTTAGACACAAAACACTTGAATTTTTCTAAGTGTTTGAAAATCTTCAATTTTGACTTTTGTTGACTTTCTTGATTCTTGATGATAAAGTTTGATAGTTTTTAATGTTTTAATGATTCTTGATTTTTGAATTTCAACGTTGACCAAAAAGTCAAAGTTTGACTGTGTGACTGTTGACTTTTTATCAATTGACTCAAATCTTCAACTATCAATCACTTGTATCTTTGGAAATGTCTTGAGCCATGTAATTAGGTCAAGATGTTGTATTTGAGCCATTGAGATCATGCTTCAAGCCATTAGGTCATACACTAGTTCAAAAGTCAATGATCAGAGTCATCTTCAATCAAAACCCCAATTTGGAAATTTTTCGACCTTTGATGATTTGAAGGCCTTCCTTGAGGAATCATGATCAATGTAACGCCAGGTATTTACTTAGTTATTTAATTAAATATTTTCAAATTATTTTCGAATTAATTGTCGAAGTTGTGAATTATAGTTGAAATATCAATTTAAGTTGTCGCGTTGTTAGTTGAATTATTGAGTTGATTAAGTGGTGGAAAATAGTATTATAATAATACTATTATTGTATCTTATGGGCTTAATTTAAAGTATTGTTGATAGAAAAAGGTGTGGTGTGAATATTAGGCCCAATAGAATTAATAATAGAATTTATATGTTGAGATGAATAAAAGAAAATAAGGGTTTTAGAGAAAGAGGAAAGAAAAGGACGCAGTACGTGGAAACTATGGAGAAAAGAAGAAGAATAAAGGTTTGGAGCTATGGCAGTAGTGGGTTGCAATCAGAATTATAGAGCGATCTCCAATCTAAGGTAAGGGTGGGGTTATGAATCTATAATGGGGTTTATGATGAGTAGTATATTGGATTGGACTTGGAAGAAATTGTTTTGTTTGTGATTGATATATATGTATTGTTGTTTGATGAGAAATTAATGATTTAGAGATGAGTAATGATGCCCTAATCATGTATAATTGAGGTAGAAACATATGATAGTCATAAGTGATTATTACCTATGATTATATGATGTTTTTAGGACCTAAGGCAGGGAAATTGTAGTGAAAACGCAGTGAAATCGCAGAATAAATTCAACACAGATCAGTATGAGTCGACCTCAAAGGCCATGCGTCGACACATGTAGGATTTTAGACTCAAGATGACTCGATACGAAAGGATCATGCATCGACACATGCAGTGTTTCAGACTCTGTATGAGTTCACAAGGGGTTACACGTCGACTCATGCAGGATTCTAGACCCAGTACGCGTCGACTAAAAGAAGTATGCATCGACTCATGCAGTCTAATTTTTGACAGACTTGTTTCTAAAGGCTGTAACTTGAGTTTCTGGACTCCGTTTGAGGTGTTGTTTGAAGTGTTGGATAGCTAACGCAATGAACTTCATTCATAAGGATTATTATGAAGGATAAGAATAATAATCCTAGTATCGAAATTATGATAGAATTAGCTTCCCGTCTTAATCGCTATGATGATTTAGTGAAGTATGATGAGGATAAGACGATCTTAGATTATTGCTTGGTTCATAACAGTAAGATTAATAATAACAATGATGTAGTATTACAGTATAATAACATGTAGAAGTTTAGTAATTAGAGATAAGCATTAGATGAGTGATTAACCGGTATAGTCGAGAATTGTCCGAATAAGTATGGGCAATATTATGTTGTAGGCCTATGGCCAATGTCGAATGGTTGTGGACATGTTGTTGTGTTATTGTTGATGTGACATACTAAGTTGTAGGCTTATGCCAACGTTGTGCTAGTTGTTGTTGTTGTTGTTGAAATATCAAGTTGTGGGCTTATGGCCAGTGTTGAATTATTATTAAGTTGTTAGGCTTATGGCCAATATTGATTTATGTTGAGATGTTGTGTTATTGTGATTGTCTCTGTGAATTCTTGTTGATAATGCGAAGTTAAGAGAATTTTAGATGATGATGAATTACCTCTATTTACTGGTAATAATGGTGATGTGGGCTTATGCCTTACGATGGATGATGATTGTTGTGAGTATGTGATGGTGCATTCATTGAGTCACATACATTTGCATACTCTATGATGGCCTGGATTGGCAAACCGCAAAGAAGGATTATGCCTTATTTATGTCTCTATTTATTAGCATATTTTTAAGATGGGAGTTCTGCTCTGTTTTTAAGATGGGAGTTCTACTCCATTTTTAAGTTGGGAGTTCTGCTCCAATGGTACCACATGCATGTGCATTATAATTGAGTTGAAGTTGATGTTGCATCTTGGGTTGTGGTGATGATATATTTGTTGTTGCTTTATGTTGTTGACTTGTTGTGACAAGTATTATCTAAAAGCTGTGAATTAGTAGTTATGTCGTGTTGATGTTTTATTGTGATTAAAGTTGTTTATAAGTTGTGAAGTGGTGATTTTATATGATTTGTTTTAATATATTATTTATCATACGACTTATTATATTGTCTGACATCTCACCCCTTCTGTTTGAATGTTTCCTTCTGTTGGTAACGTGCAGGTAATCAAGAAGGATAGTTGTTACCTCGTTAGTTCGAGTCGGTGTTGTTGCTCTGATACGTAGCACTCGGGGGGATGAACGCTTGATGTTTAGTTGTTGGTTATTATTTCAGTTGCTGAATTTTTAAGTTGATTACATGAAATAATTGTTGTCTTGAGGTTGTTTTAGTTGAAAAAAAGATGCTAAGTGAATTGAAGTTGAGTATGTAGATTTCGCTGCTTATCAATAAAAAGTTGTTTGATTTTGAAGAATAAGTCAGGTTGTTATCGGTTCATCCGAGTTAAGTGTTATGTATCTGTTTGTATGCGATTAAATGAAGTTTGATTTTAAGTTGTAAATGTAGCATCCTATTTATGTTGAACTCTGAATTTTAATATTATACGCCGGGTAGAAATAAGGTGTTACATTAGTTGGTATCAGAGCAGGTCAGTCCGTCTGACCAAGTTGTCTAATGTTGTTTGTTCTTTAGTGCGTGACAAGTGTGTGAAATACTATCGGTGCTTGTTGTTTTTATAATCGATTGTATGCAGGAGTTGGTTTGAATATAAGTGAGGGAAAAGCTTTGATTCTCGGATATGTTTCGATTGTAAGATGGTTCAGTATGGCGACAGTGCAAGTATTGCTGAAGTTTTGTTGTTTCCCGAATCCGAAGATGACATGGATTCAAGATTTTGTTTGTTAATCAAGTTGGAGTGTCTTGAGGGAGGACGATTAAACATTATTGATGTTTACTTATCGAAGGATGAGGAGCAGTGTAACGGTTGTTGATATATGAGTAGAGTGTAAATCCATGATGTTTCTGAACATGATTGCTAAGTAACTCGAATAATTTTTTTAGAAGATGGAATTTAGAAAGTTGCGATGTTTCAGCACTGCTGGTAGACTGTGATTGTTGTAGACCTTGTCGTGGGATCCTTGTGAGTGATTGTAAAAGTTATTGAAGTTGTTGGAATATTTTGAATCATGAGTCAGAGTCGAAAATACGAGGAGATGAGTACGAGTTCAAGGATGGTAAATGTTGGTACTGGTGCAAAGAAATTCTATTATAATGTTATCGTAAGGTGTGTAATAGTATGTTGCTACATGACGTCGGTGTCCGCATTTTTGGATAGCTTTGGAAATTCATATCTTGTGTTCCGAGTATCGAATTGGCGTTCCGTCTGAACCTATGAGGAGATAGAAATATATTCTATCATATGAAAGTGTTTTCAAATATGGTTGATGCATTACCATATGAAGGAACTCTGAAGTCATTTATAGAACTAGAGGCTTTTTGGGCATAAATGATTATTATCGCAATTGTTCGAGACGAGGTCAAGCATAATATGTTGTTGGAGAATAAGTTGAGAAATGAGATGTTCAAAATTAAAAAGGGTAGTTGTTCATCATTTCAAGTATGGGATGTTGCATGTGAAGGAAGTTTTGTAGAACTAAAGAAAAGATTGACGACTTCTCCGGTATTGGTTTTGCCTAATCCGAGTGAGTCATTTGTAGTGTATTATTATGAACGCGCCTAAGATGGGACTTAGTGGTGTTTATGTTGAAGATTTGGAGACATTGTCTTTTTGGTTCTAGATCTGAAGTATTTAACTACCATAAGAGTTTAAAGTATTTTTTTATCAGAAGAAATTGAATAGGAGACAACGAAGATGGTTGGAGTTATTGGAAGATTATGATTTCGGTTTGTATTATCATCCAAGGTAAAGCAAATGTGGTGGCTGATGCGTTAAGTCAAAAGACTTTACATATGTCGACAATGATGGTTAAAGAATCGGAATTAATTGAACATTTTAGAGATATGAGCTTAGCTTGTGAAGTGACACCGAAGAGTTTTATGTTGGGGATGTTGAAGATTAACAATGATTTTATAGACAGTATCAGAGAAGCTCAGAAGTTGGATGTGAAATTGGTAGATTCGATGGTTGGACTCGATTAGTCTAAGAATGATGATTTCGAGTTAGATGAACAAGGTGTATTGAGGTTCCGTAATCAAATTTGTATTTCTGATGATGCGGAGATGAAGAAAGTAATTCTTGAGTTGGAGGATACTTAACCTTCATGTGAGGCTAAGTGAGTGTAATGTGGATCGTATAATATGTTAAGCGTTGGAGTCTCATCGATAAAATCGAATGAGAGGGAAATTGTGGAAGTATTTGTAAACCTTATTGGAGATTATTGGAATATGGTGCTTTAGATGACTTGAGTTCAAGTTCTAAAGGATCACTATTATAGTTCGGTAACGATGGTTTATACTCCATTATGATTGTCGGCTATCTATTGAAAAATTGAGGAATTGGTCAGCCTTAATCTCTTGTTGATAGTAGACGAGATCGTGTTGGATTGTATAGACTTGTCTTTCTATCTTAATGGTGAGTGAAGTGGTTAATGTTATATCATGAGGTAGTCGCTCACCTGTTTGTGTGAAGTAATAGAGGAATTGCTAGGAAAGAGTTGTGACGTATTGAACAATTTGGGGTAGCGGGTTTATATGCGAGCTAACGTCGCAAAGTGAAAGATTGAGAATATCAAGTGAATAATGGTTTTATGGCGGATGTTGAGGAAAGTATGAAACCAGAATGAGACTTGTAAACAGTATAGTTGGCAGAAACTTTAAATGAGGACAGTGACTTAAGATGGATTATCAGAGTTGTGCAGCTGAAGCGTATGTGGCGCAGTTGCTATGAGTATACGACTCTACATGCTTGATTTGGTAGATTGTTGATGTAGGGATGATGTGCCAAGGTGTTGTGATAGCTCAGAGATATTTTTTGATCCTATAAGAAAATTATTGTGGTTGTTAGTTGATGATGATTTGTGTGTATATTTGTTGAGTTATATTGTTAAGTTAATGTTATAATAATTTTGTTCCCGTTGTTGTGAAGTTGTTGTTAGTTACCGTAAATGATGGATAATACTCTATAATATGACGAAGTTGACTATGTTGGATATGTTGATGTCACTATAAGGGCGATACGACGATATGAATGGAGTTGTTGATATTGTGTTGATAATTGACATACATATGTATATATGGGAATGAAATTGCGTATGTGTTTTGGTGTTGGGAATGTTGTTAGGATAATATTGCGATGATGTACATCCAAGTATAAGTGTGTTATAGTTGTTGCTACATTAATTATGGATATGTCAGATTATGATGGAGTAGTTGAGATGCTAGTAAGGATTGTGTCGTGCAATATTGAATGATTGGTGTTGTACCCCAAAATTTTCCTTCTCATTTTATCAACATTTCCCCTCACAACGCTCCTTGAACTCCAGACAGGATTAGGGTTTTTGCTCTGCTCAAGACATTTCCTTGCATTGATGACCTAAATTAGGGTTTGAGTTTGCACAGGGATTTTTGGACCTTCAATGCTCAAAGTGACTTTCATACTTCATGTTGGACTCATAAGTTTGTCCATACCAAGTTTCAAGCCTTGAATCAAATTTTTGCCCAATCAATTGGACAGTTGACCTAGAAATCAGTTGTATTGGGGAAAAAGTCAATTGTGGCCAATTTACAGTCAAACCTCATGAATTTTGACCCACATCAACATTATGAACTCATATGAACCATTTGATCAAGTTTGGACCACAACTCCACAAGAAATTTGATCAGATCACCAAAAGGGCAAAATGGTCATTTTTAGGGTTTTGACTGTACAAAGGCGATTTCTGACTTTTTGACCTAGCAAATGGCAAATTAGGATCAACCATGGACTCAAGGACTCAATGGCATCATCTTGACCTATTCAACAAGTTCAAAAGACCTCAATTGCATTGGATTGATAGATGAATTTTTCAGTCAACTGATCAAAATTTGACTGTGCACTGAAAAGTCAAACTTTGACTTTTTGGTCAAAATCAAGTTCCAAGGGTCATTTTTCATCAAGATATGTCAAAAAATGAAACTTGTTCATCAAGAAACCAAAAATTACAAATTAGGGTTTAAAGTTGAAAAATTTCATAACTTAGAATTTTTCTAAGTTATGAAATTTTCTTAATTTTTCCTAACTTTGCCCAACATTTTCACCATGATGCAAATGGATTCAAACAAAACCTCAAACATGAAAGTTGTAGTTCTCCACAACGTCTACAACTTTTATTCACAAAGTTTTCTCAAAAGAAGCTTGTATCTCAAGTTATGATTTTTGGAACAAGGGTCCCTAAAACTTGTAACTTAGTGAAATTTTGCCCTAGTTTAGGCAGGATTTTGACCTATATTCTTGGCCATTTTTCACATAGTTCCACTTAGAATATCAAGTTGTATTTCAAAGATGGATTGTAGAGCATGTTGCAAGCTTTCCAAATTGTCCAAGAAATCTCCAAACACATTTGTGGTTAGGGAGAATCGAAGGCTTGAAGTTGGTAAAAACTCACGTTTCATCCATGGCATATTCATGTTCATACAAGTTGCAATTTCAAGTCAGCATGCCTTACACTATATTACAGGCCTCTAAACCACTTCACACTCAATAATTTAATGCAAATCCATCAGTCTAAGCCATTGTTTTGGTCATTTGGACATTGTACACAAAATTAAGCCCTAAGTAGAAAAAGGCACATTTCCATTTTTGCCATAATCTTGCTTTATGTCAAACCACAATCTTTGAGCATTGGTCCAGATATTTTGTAGCTAATCAAATCCACAAATTAGAGGGGCCAAGAGCAGAGGTTACAAGGTGTTGGATCGCCTGTACAGGCCTGTTACATATCACTTCCACATTTTGCTTCAAAAATAAGAAACTTGTCCAAAACATGAGAACTTGAACATCAACCAAGATAAACTTATGCAAATAGTTTGAACATCTTTCTTACACCCCTTTGAGCCAGAAACACGATTGCTTGAGCCTCTAAACATCCCCTAGCCAGAAATCACCTTCCATTGGCAAAACAGGGCAACATCTGCAACTTGACTTCCATAGCTCATTTGGCTCGTGCGTTTTGGCCAAAACCTGTTCAAACACATTCCATTCAACTCATCCAAGCTATCCCAAACCTCAAACACCCACTGTAACTCCATTTACAGAGTTTTCCATTTTCATTTTGAGCTTGTGCAGGTTGAGTTCTATAGGCTGATTCAAGGACATTCAAGGCAAGCTAGGTATTGGAGAAGGTCAAGTGAAGTCCAAGCAAGCTCCGAGACATCTCAGGCCTTGTTGAAAAGCTCCACATTGCCATACACGAAGTCAGCTGAAATAGGTTTTTGTCAACTTCCTATCTCTCTATTTAGGAATATTTAACCTTAGGTTTGTGAATAAGAAATGTAGTATTCATTTCCATGAAGCTGTACATATGCTCAGTTTTCATTTATATTAAGCATGCTAAGAGAATTTCATCCATGAACATGCTGAAAAAATTAGGTTAGATTTTATGGCCAGAGAAATTCTCTCTGGTCTTTGAGAGTTAGGACAAGTTATTTATATGGTTGGATTCGTCTTGAAATGCTCTACAAGTTTGATGTTATGTGTTTTTACAATAGAGCTCGTATACAGGAT
Organism: Vicia faba; assembly: GCA_948472305.1. Lineage (NCBI taxonomy): Eukaryota > Viridiplantae > Streptophyta > Magnoliopsida > Fabales > Fabaceae > Vicia > Vicia faba. The sequence goes on along the minus strand of OX451735.1, from coordinate 455,271,283 downwards.
CTGGTATTTGAACAGGGCGCGCGCGTTTTCAAAGTCAGAAGGTTGAAGATGAAGTTGGTTTGGGTTGGGCTTGGTCCTGGTTACTTTTGACACCTCCCTTTTCCTTTTTGCACCCCCTGGCCCAATTTCTTGTTATTTTATATTTTTGAATTTTTATTTTCATTTCTGATTTTATTTATTTATTCCCAAATATAAAAAATGCTCAAAAATATTTTTATAATTTTTTCACATTTATTTTGCATTTTATTTTTATTTTTTCTAACATAAAAAGCAATTTAATTACTTTTATCTTATTTATTAAAAACTTGAAAATAATATATAAATCATACTTTTATTTTTATTCTTTATTTTTATTCACACTTAAAATATTTTTCTAAATATATTTTATTTTTGTATATTTTTTTATTTATTATACATATTTAATATATATATATATATATATATATATATATATATATATATATATATATATATATATATATATATATATATATATATATATATATATATATATATATATATATATATATATATATATATATATATATATATATATATATATATATATATATATATATATATATATATATATATATATATATATATATATATATATATATATATATATATATATATATATATATATATATACTTTTATTTTATTAAATACTTTAGAATAAAAATATAAAATACTACACTTTTATTTTTATTATTAAGTATACTTAAAAAAATACTTTTTCTAAGCATATTTTATTTTTCATATATACTATTTTATTTTTATTGTATATAAATAAAATAATTAATATATTTACTTTCTTAAAGAAAATTAGGGTTTTACCCCTAACCAAATAAAATTAATCTTTTATTTATTTCTTTTTTTTTTACATCAAATACTTTTACACACATAAATAAATAAAAACTTTTTTTTTGCATAATTCATTTCATTTGATATATTTATTTTGTTCATTTAAATATTGTCCATTTAATATTTATGCCTTGGAATTCAATTTGGATGTAATAGTAAATTAGGGTTTATATTTCTTGTCAAATACACTCCCATTCAAAGATTGTACCCCCATCCCCATAATCATGTTGTAATAGCTTAGCCTTTTAATTCTCGCACTTTATGCTTTCAATTATGCCATGATTAGAGATTAGGGTTTGTATGCAAAAATCCAAAATCAAACAAATAGCTTGACCTAATACAAGACAAAAATGCATGAAAATCAAACACAATACATACTTGCACCCCTAGGGTTACAATCCACTTGTTGCCTTAAAAATGGGCCATGTTATGCATGTTGGGTACTTTGGCAAAACAAAAGCAAAACAAAAGATCATAGTTCCTCGATGACGCTATCTTGGTTGCCTAAACAAAATGATCATAGTCCCTAAAAAATTTGCCAAAAATACTTAACACAATTGCTATCATGGTCTATACGATGACCCGCGCCTGTCCCGTTTAACATCCTAATACAAGGTTGTTTACCAAATGCAATGGTAAAACAACACTGTCAAAATGGTTGAAAACATATAAGAAAGATCTTTGAGTAAAATAGGGTAGATCACTTTTATTTACTTGATCAAAGCTTGCAAATACATCCTTGCTATTTTCAAACACACTTCACAACACAATTTCAAAACATTTCCCAAATCAAACTTTCAAACATTGAAATCTTTTCAAAAGACAAAACAACTTTGTATACATTCAAACAAGAATCATTACAAAGGTTTCCACGACGATGGCCTCTTTTCAAAACATCTTTCAAAACCACACACAAAGCACCATTTCAAACAATTGGAAAAGCAAAGCAAGTGATCTAAACAAGTAACTAAGAGCCCATGGATAACCATGGATGAAAAGGGTGCTTGTACCTTCCCTTTTCATAATCTACTCCCCGAACCCAAGAAAACATCTCAAAGGTCTTTCCTGTGCTTTTTGACCTTTCCTTAGGATAAAATAAAAGTCGGTGGTGACTCTTGCTAAACCAAAACATTTGCGAACATAAAACGCAAAACCTCAAGTCAGTTCTCCCACCGTATCACAGAATTGGCGACTTTGCTGGGGACTAACTTCTAAAGTGGAGTAACCTTAGGGTTTAGATCACCTTTGCATGCTTATCTTGTTTGCTTTGATTGCTTTACAATTGGTTCTATTGTTTGAGTTTGAATCCTCCACCCGAATTTTGGGAAACATTCATAGGTAAATAGCAATACGTTATGGAAACTGTGCGGGGTATACCGACATGGTTGAAGCAATAGCTATATTAGTGCGACATATTTGTGAGTACCGGTAGCCTTTGAGTCAATCAAAGAGAATACGGGGCCGCTGAGTGATGTCATGAAGCACTAATGAACTCTTAGAACCTTACTTGACCATCTTGGCCTTATTAGGGGTAGTGAGATGACCGGCTTTGGCGCAGTCCGAAGTTGGTAGATACTCGATACTACACTCATTGAGGGTTATTTTCTTGGAATATTTCGGTCGCTAGTTAAGTGGCCAAACTGAAACAATGAACACAGAAAATAATCCAGTGATATTGAGCTCCTTAGAACCCAGTTACTATTTATAGGACAGGATGAGCCAACTAACTTCAAGAGGGTACTTACCTATGAAACCCCATGCAAGCCTCAAACAAGGATCTTGTGTGATTTGCTTATACTTATGCATACATCATGAACATCATAAAGCATCATATGCATCCACGAACCATTTCAAGGGTTTGGATCTTCATCTTTGTTCTTGTTTTGTAGGTCATGGAATATCTTCGCAGGAAAACAATTCAAGTCAACCTTGTGAGAATCCCTCCTCAACTCAAGGAGCTTACTTCCAAGATTTCAGAGAATTCTCTCTTCAGTGAAAGACATGGTAGACTTCTCAACTTGGTCAACTCCAACATTGAAGAAGACATGGTGAAAGTTCTCTTCCAGTCCTTTGACCCCCTACACCATTGCTTCACATTTCCTGATTACCAACTAGTGCCTACTTTGGAGGAATTTTCTCAACTCTTGAAAATTCCTATTCTTCATCAACTACCCTACAATGGTACGAAAAGAGAACCAAAGCCTGAAGATGTTGCTCAAGCCTTACACTTGCAACCATCTGATATCAAAGGTCATTGGGAAACCAGAAGTGGTGTCAAGGGTTTCTTGGCAAAGTTTCTGTTTGAGAAGGCACAAGACTGCTGGAATTCTCTAGATATACAAGCCTTTGAGGAGATTGTGGCACTTCTTATCTACGGGTTGGTCTTGTTCCCAAACCCTGATCAGCTTATAGATGTGAATGCTGTCAAAATTTTCATATCTCGGAATCCGGTGCCTACATTGCTTGGGGACATCCTACACTCATTTTACACACGAACAATGAGGAAAAGAGGTGTTCTCATGTGCTGTACTCCTCTCCTAGCAAGGTGGTTTATTTCTCACCTTCCCCAATCAATTTTGAAGAATGAGCAGGGTTTAAGGTGGTCACAACGATTGATGACCCTCACACATTCTGATGTTCATTGGTGTTCTCGGTCCAGAGAAAATGTCATCATCATTGATCGTTGTGGAGAATTCCCTAATGTCCCACTACTTGGCATTAGGGGAGGCATTACCTACAACCCCTGTTTAGCTCTGAGACAATTTGGGTACGCCCAAAGGGATGGCCCTCATGATATACTGATTCCTGACTTGGTTTTTGACTTCGACAATGACGCTCAAGGACTTCGACAAAAGTTTATCCAAGCTTGGAGGATGCCCAACAAAGTGGATAGTAAGACACTGGGACACAAGAATTCCATCCCCCTTAAGCCTTACCTCAAGTGGGTACGAACTCGCGCCCAGAGTCTTATGATGCCTTACCCCCACATTCTCCCCGTGCTCAAAGAGCCTGTTATGGAAGGAGAGGTTCCATACACCCTCCTACATCCTGACATGCCGACATCATTGGAAGATTTGCAAAAGAGTTGGATACAACTCAAGGAAGAGCGGAATACTTTTGAAGCCAGATTCTATGCCAGTGAGAAGAAGGTTTTAGAACTTACCCGCCGACTTCAAGAAGAGGAGACTCTTAACACTTACATCGCGCCAAAGAGGATGCGCAACGTCTTTTTACATTAAGAATTTTGTAATATTTTTCCCATGGGGCATTCATGTACTAACAAATTTCTTCTTTTTAATATGACGTGTGTTCTTTTTGTTTGCAACAACTTTGAATTTCTGAATCCTTGAATGCATTACATGAATAACATATCATTCATCATATGCATAAACAGGTCTTCACACCAGGTTTCCTTATCTTTCTGCTGTTTATTTCAGCGAGATGGATATAGAGTAGACGGTTAAAGATCTGCAAGCACAGAATTCGCAATTCCAACAACTCCTCATGACCTTAGCAAAGGGTCAAGAGGATCTTAAAGCACTGTTAGAGAAAGAGAAGGAACCAGAAAAGAAGAAAAAGAAAAGAAACAGTGTGGCCACTATGGGAAGAAGATTTGAGCATCAGGCTAGGAGAGTTCTGGAATTCCCCTCGACGTTCGACGAAGGGGTTGGTAAAGGAAAGGGAGTTGCAATGCCCTTCGAATATGAAGCTGAAGAAGAAGAAGAGGAAGAGGATGAAGATTACTCCGAACAACAATACCCTCCGGCGGATGATAAGTATAAGAATCTTGAGGATCGGTTGGCAGCCATGGAGTTGCAAAGGGTACCTGGGCTAGATTTCGAAGAACTAGGGTTGGTTGCTGGGATCGTCATTCCTCCCAAGTTCAAAGTACCTACATTTGCTAAATACGATGGTTTGTCCTGTCCAAAGATGCATCTGAGGTCCTACATCAGAAAGATCCAACCTCACTCTTCTGATAAGGATCTGTGGGTCCACTTTTTTCAAGATAGTTTGTCGGGTACGCAATTAGACTGGTTCTATCAACTTGAGAGATCTGATGTTCATAATTGGGAAGATTTGGCTGCTGCTTTCTACCGAAAATACCAATACAATGCAGATTTAGCACCTACTCGTACTCAACTACAGAGTATGGGTATGGCCTCTAATGAGGGATTTAAGGAGTATGCCCAGAAGTGGCGGGATTTGGCTGGAAGGGTGTAACCACCATTGTCGGATAGAGAGCTGTTTGACATGTTTCTGGGGACCTTGTCAGGTCCATTCTTCAATCACTTAATCGGGAGCTCATCTGCAGGGTTCACCGAATTAATTCTGATTGGTGAAAGGGTCGAAGCTGGCATTAAAAGTGGTAAAATTCAGAAGGATGCCTCCGCTTCCACTGCTATCAAGAAGACTTTCCCAGCCAAGAAGGAAGTTTCTGCTATTCATACCCAGAGAAATCAAGGGAGAATGGAGCGCTGACCTGCGGTGGGGGCTGTGATGATCCAGAATTCCTCAATCGGTCAACCTCGAAGCAATCAACTAAGAATTAACCAGCAAAGGGTAGAAAGGCCACAACAGCAATTCACCCGGATCAATATGACACCGGCTCAAGTCCTCCCTCACCTGTTAAAGCTGAACCTTACCAACTTGAAAGAAGCGCCGAAAAATCCAAATACCTCTTCTCCCTATTATCATTCAAATGCAAAATGTGCATACCACTCGGACAGTGTAGGGCATGATACCAACAACTGTTGGGCTCTTAAAAACAAGATCCACGATTTGATAGATGCCAAAGAGGTAGAGTTTGATGCCCCTGAAAAACCTAATGTGATATCCGCTCCTATGCCAAAACATGGTCATAATGTCCATGCAATTGTGGAAGATCTTCATGTTACCACTATTGATGAATTAATGACTCCGTTGCCAATGATTAAAGTAAATCTGTTGAAAGCCGGGATTTTCCCGGGATGTGGAAAAGACTGCTACTTCTGTTCAACCTTGCAATCCGACTGCCCACTGTTGAAATCAGGCATCCAACGCCTGATGGATACTCAAGAGATCCTCTTTCAAAAAACTCCTGTTGCTACTATCACTCTTGTTACTCCTGTTACCTTTGTTACTCCAATAAATGACATTGCTATAATCACCATTTTTGACAATCTTTCCAAGACCTGCAAAAGGCCTGTTAAGATTACGCCCGATCCAAAGTTTGTACCGTTGAAGATTACTATGTCGGGGCCTATCCCATATAAGTCCAACAGGACGATACCATGGAACTATGGAGGAGAGATCTTATACCATGGTGTCAAGCAGATCGAATCAGTCGAAGAGAACTCTGATGAAGAAACTCCTGACATAGGGAATATTGCAGGAACAAGTAAGATAACTCGTAGCGGAAGAATCTTCTCTCCGGAGATTGCTCCTCCACGGGCAGTCTTCAGACCCTTAAGTGCTCCTGTGCCTGTCAAGACACCTGTGCGAAGTCCAGTAATTGAAGAAATTAATGCTCCCGAAGCTATACCCTCTGCTGATAAAGGTAAGGGGATCCAAGAAGCGCCTGTCAGGACGAAGGCTCAGACTTTGGTTATCCCCGAGACCACCCAAAAGGAGATGGAAGAAATTTTAAAGATAATTAAGAAGAGCGAATATGATGTCGTAGAGCAGCTGGGGAAAACCCCTTCAAAAATCTCTATGCTGGCTCTATTACTCTGCTCTGAGGCTCATGCCAAAGCCTTGATCAAATTTCTGAAGACGGCACACGTGCCTCAAGGAACTTCTGTGAACCATTTTCAAGAGTGCGTGGCTAGCCTTACAACCGATAATGGTCTTGGTTTTTTTGATGCTGATTTGACCCCTAAGGGAAGAAAGCATAATGATGCGCTGCATGTCTCGGTAGAGTGCAGAGGGACCACACTTTCTCATGTTCTGGTTGATACCGGTTCATCTTTAAATATTTTACCAAAGAAAGCGTTGGACAGATTGGACTGTGAAGGTTTGACCCTAAAGCCCATTAATATCATTGATAGAGCCTTCGACGGTTCTAAGCGGATGGTTCACGGAGAAGTGGACATCCCAATTAAGGTGGGAACGGAAATTTTCAACTCTATATTTTATGTGATGGACATCCGTCCTTCATATTCATGCTTGTTGGAAAGACCATGGATCCACAACGCTGGGGCAATGACTTCTTCTCTACACCAAATGCTAAAATACCCAGTTCAGGGTAAGATTATAACAGTTCATGGTGAGGAGGAGTATATGATAAGCCACCTTAACTCTTTCCGCTACGTGGAGTTAGATGGTGAATTCATAGAAACACCTTTCCAACACTTTGAAGAGGTTTCTCCTGAGGTCGCGGTAGCAAAGACAACGACTGATGTGCCTATCATTACCAAGCCTGTGTCCCGGATGTCGTTCCTTAAAGATGCGGAGGCTGTAATCAAGGAAGGGGGAAGTACAGTGTGGGGTCAACTGCCTGATTTTCCTCACAAGACAGACAAGTTCAGATTGGGTTTTACTGCTGCTAGCCAGAAAGCTATGCGTCGCTCCCGGGATGGAGGACCACCCTTAAAGATCACTCACCATGGAGTTCATGCTTTAGAAGATGATGATGAAGAAGGCAACTTTGAAGATTGGATCTTTCCAACCATTGAAGGAGGACTGAACAACTGGGAGGCGAAAGACTTCGTTCCCATTACTTTCATCAATCAGTAATTTATCTTTTGAACATTTACGTTGGTCTGTAATAACTTTTAAACAATTCATACACTCTTTTCGCCTTATGCCTTACCCGGGGCATATAATTTCATTTGTAAGGGTTTTGATTCTTCATTTTCATATGCCATTTTTAATGAATCATGGACGTTTTCATCTATAAACTTTTGTGTTCATTTTATTTCCTTTTACATTTTATTTTGTTTAAGGATGGATATCCCTTACACACACCCACACTCACAAAATGCAGGTACCCATCCACTCCGGATTCCATGGGTGACTATCCTGCTTTGGCCTTCAGTGACTCTGAAGATTTGGTCAATCATGCCGAGTACGAAGGTGATGAAGACTGTGAAGTGCCTGGAGAGTTAGCTAGACTTTTGCAACAAGAAGAAAGGGCTATTCTGCCCCATGAAGAGTTGTTAGAGACTATCAATCTGGGTACTGCCGAAGACAGAAAAGAGGTTAAAGTGGGTGCTAACCTGGAACCAAGTGTCAAAGAGCGTTTAGTTCAGCTGTTGAATGAATATGTTGAGATCTTCGCCTGGTCCTACGAAGACATGTCGGGACTAGATACAGATATTGTGGTTCACCGTCTCCCTACAAGAGAAGACTGTCCACCAATCAAATAGAAAGTCCGTCGAATGAGGCCCGATATGTCTGAGAAGATCAAAGCTGAAGTGATGAAACAGTTCAATGCTGGCTTTCTGGCTATTACTTCCTATCCACAATGGGTCGCTAACATTGTGCCCGTACCTAAGAAGGACGGCAAAGTCAGAATGTGTGTGGACTATAGAGACTTAAATAGGGCTAGCCCTAAAGATGATTTTCCACTACCACACATTGACATCTTGGTTAACAATACAGCTTAACACAAGGTATTTTCCTTCATGGATGGATTCTCGGGATACAACCAGATCAAAATGGCCCCCGAAGACATGGAGAAGACTACTTTTGTTATGCAGTGGGGTACCTTCTGCTATAAAGTGATGCCATTCGGACTGAAGAATGCCAGGGCAACCTATCAGCGAGCCATGGTAGCTTTGTTTCATGACATGATACATCATGAGATTGAAGTCTACGTAGACGAAATGATAGCCCATTCACAAACAGAAGAAGAACACCTCGACCATCTGCAAAAGCTGTTTGTCAGGTTAAAGGAATATAAGCTCAGACTGAATCCTAGCAAGTGCACTTTCGGAGTCAGGTCCGGTAAACTTTTGGGATTTATCGTCAGTAACAAAGGCATCAAAGTTGATCCTGCCAAAGTCAAAGCTATACAAGAAATGCCTGCCCCCCGCATTGAAAAGGAAGTCAAAGGTTTCTTGGGACGCTTAAACTACATTGCGAGGTTCATCTCTCACCTAACATCTACCTGTGAGCCAATCTATAAGCTGTTGAAGAAAGATCAGGTGGTTGAATGGAACAATGATTGTCAAGTTGCTTTCGATAAGATCAAGGAGTATTTGCTGGAGCCTCCTATCTTGATGCCACCCGTCGAAGGAAGATCGCTTATCATGTATCTGACTGTTTTGGATAATTCAATGGGGTGCGTACTAGGCCAACATGACGAGTCTGGCCGAAAAGAGCATGCCATTTATTACCTTAGCAAAAAGTTTACCGACTGTGAGACTCACTACTCACTGCTCGAGAAAACTTGATGCGCTTTGGTATGGGATGCTCGCCGACTGAGGCAGTATATGTTGACACATACCACTTTGCTGATTTCCAAGATGGATCCAATCAAGTACATCTTCGAGAAGCCTGCTTTATCCGGAAGAATCGCTAGATGGCAGATGATCCTTACTGAGTATGATATCCAGTACACAACCCAAAAAGCTATAAAGGGGAGTGTACTAGCTGACCATCTAGCTCATCAAGCCGTCGAAGATTACCAATCTATGAGGTTCGACTTCCCTGACGAGGATATTATGACATTGGACAACATTAAAGGTAACAGACTGTATGAAGGACCTGAACAAGGATCCCGATGGACCCTGTACTTTGATGGTGCTTCGAATACACTTGGCCACAGTATCGGCGCAATACTTATCTCTCCAGAAGGTTTCCATACACCTTTCACTGCTAGACTCTGCTTCAGCTGCACCAATAACATGGGCGAGTATGAAGCTTGTATCTTTGGTCTCAAGGCTGCTATTGACTTGGGAATCAAATCTCTGGTTGTATTTGGGGACTCAACTTTGGTTACCAGTCAAATCAAAGGAGAGTGGGATACTAAACATCCTAATCTTATCCCATACAAAGAACATGTCCTGACATTGTTGCCTCATTTCGAGCAGATTACCTTTGAGCACTTCCCGCGAGAAGAGAATCAATTGGCGGATGCGTTAGCTACAATGTCATCCATGTTTAAAATCAATTGGGATAATGAGGCACCTCAAATTACCATTGAACGAATGGACGAACCTGCACATTGTCACGAGATTAATACCGAAGAAGTGGTGGACCGACCTTGGTTTCATGACGTCAAAAGGTATCTTGAAGCACAAGGGTATCCTGAAGGAGCTTCAGTCAACGACAAAAAGTTCTTAAGAAGGTTCGCTGCCAAGTTCTTTCTAAGCAATGGTATCCTATATAAGCGCAATCTTGATTGTGTCCTACTCCATTGTATGGACAAGGGTGAAGCTGAGCAGATTATGGCTGAACTACATAATGGCACCTTTGGCACCCACTCGAGAGGTCGTACGATGGCTAAGAAGATTCTACGGGCAGGCTACTATTGGTCTACCATGGAAGCTGATTGTCATCAAAATTCCCGTACTTATCACAAATGCCAAATCTATGCTGACAAGGTATATATTCCTCCAGTTCCTCTCAATATCTTAACAACACCTTGGCCATTCGCGATGTGGGGAATCGACATGATTGGAGAGATCAAGCCTACAACATCCAATGGACACCGTTTCATCCTGGTGGCCATTGATTATTTTACCAAGTGGGTCGAAGCAGCTTCCTTCGCCTCCGTTACAAAGAATGTGGTTGCCCGCTTCATCAAGCAGAACCTCATATGCCGGTACGGTATCCCTGACAGGATCATCACGGACAACGGTACAAATTTGAACAATACTATGATCACCGCTCTGTGCGAGTGATAATGAGAAATCGTATCATATAATTGCTATGTTTTTAATCCATTTTCATACTGCATTAATCCATTTAACTCCCGATTGTTCCGAGTTTTTATGTCTTTTCACAGGTGCAACATGTTTCAAGTCAATTTAGTGAAAAATATCATAGGAAGAAAGTTAACATGAAAATCAGAAGAAAAGGAACAAATCTGCAAAATTCTGCAGATTTTGATGCTGTGACGACCGTCACACCTCCGTTACGGTCGTAACGCGCCCACATCCTGAAGAACGCTCGTCACACATCATTGACGAACTTAATGCGCTATTTAAGCGCATTACGACCGTCACCTCCTCCTGATGACTGTCACACGCGTAATTCAGCGTTATGCATAACAGGAGACGTGGGCAACGTAATGGATGGTTTTCTTCTCCTACAATTCCTCAACTTCAGCAACTATTAATCCGAGTCTTCCTCCACTCAAGCAGTTCCTAAATTCTCTTAACTGCAAAAATCCTCTTCTATAAATAGGAGGCATTTTAATGGAACAGGGTCGGAGATTTTTTTTACTACAAAGCCAAACTTTTGACTTTCTGCATTATTTTATTTTATTTGCTTTTGCACCAATATATCCACTGTAACGTTCAGTTTCCAAAATTAGTTTCCAAAAGTGTTAATTCTTCATCTAAGGATTAACACAGTCATATATTTCAATTAATCGCAAGGATATTGTACGCACTCAAGATTACCACAGCAACATATTTACAGGTTTTTATGCAATTGGTTTTTATTATTCTTATGCTATGTTAGTTGTTTTTATGAATTGTATTTTACGTTGCGAGGTTACTAAATATATTATGTCTGGGTAATTTCGTTTGTACCGGTATGTGACTCTTAAGCACCGAAGGAATTCGGTGATAACTTGGCTAAAAACTTTTATAAATAATTTCTAGTTTCCAATTTCCATATTTAATTTAACTACCCTTGTCACGAGAGTGAAAGGATATTTAACACAATTTTGCCACGAGAGTGGGAAATTAACTAAGGCAAGAACCTGCATGCGAGAGTTGGGGTTCGACCCAGATAGTGGTAACGAAACATTAATTTTTAAATACACGAGAGTGTTTTAACAAATTAATTAAACTCAAGTTGTTTTCAAAAAGTGTTATTAAATTTAATATTCATCCACTAGGTTTAGTAGCATAACTTATTTCATGAACACGAGAGTGTATGTCTCAGGTTTTTAAATAATTCGTTTTTACCGAAATACTTTATATGCCAAGTGATTCACTGAGTTCCCGAAGTCCGACTATCACATACCAGTATAGCTATTACTATTGTTTTTAATTAAACTCTTTTTCCCCCAAAACCAAATATTCATTAGCCTTAGCTTTACAAAGTAACGATATATTACGGTAGGTTGACATTGGTCTCTGTGGTTCGACAATCTTTTATATTACTTCGATATTTCTGTGCACTTGCGGAATTTACCCATCAGCGAGCAGTTCAAGATTCAACATCACAATTCATCTCCCTGTCGGCCAAAGATGAACGGTGCTGTTGAAGCTGCGAACAAAAATATCAAGAAGATCATTCAAAAGATGACAGTCACCTACAAGGAATGGCATGAGATGTTACCGTTTGCTCTGCACGGGTACCGTACCACGGCACACACTTCAACTGGGGCAACCCCTTTTTCTTTGGTATATGGTATGGAAGCTGTTTTACCTGTGGAAGTTCAGATCCCTTCCTTGAGGATCATGAAGGATGCTGGTTTGAGTGAAGACGATTGGATTCAAACCCGGCTTGATCAACTTAACTTGATTTACGAAAAGCGACTTACTGCTATTTGCCATGGTCAGGTGTATCAAAAACGTATGATCAAGGCCTTCAACAAGAAAGTCAAGAGACAAGTATATCAAGTCCGGGACCTTGTAATCAAGCGAATCATCTTGCCGCAAAGTGATCCCAGGGGCAAATGGACTCCTACTTACAAAGGACCGTTTGTGATCAAAAACATCTTTTCTGGTGCGGCAATGATTCTGACCACCATGGACGGTGATGACCTGCCGCATCCTGTAAACACAAACATAGTTAAAAGATACTACGCATAAACAACCCGACAAGTCGAAAACCCAAAAGGGCGACTTGGGCAAAAATTGGCATCCCGGTGAATCAAAAACCCGAAAGGGCGGTTCAGGAAAAAATTAGGGATAAAACAAAAAAATCTGTACACCCGGCAAGTTGAAAACCCGAAAGGGAGACTTGGGCAAAAAAGGGTTTCCCGGTGGATCGAAAACCCGAAAGGGCGATCCAGGCAAAAGTTAGGGAATTAAAGCGTATGACTATGTCTCGTCGGATCACTTTAAGGACAATCTCTTTACAGACAAGCTCCAAGCTTCTGATCAATCCAATCATCTGCGGACGAAGCAACGAATGGACAAGATACTCAGAGTTGTGAAGGCTATAAGCAGAATGGGAACCCCATAGAATTGTTACACATAGCCATCTTTCTGTAAGTCTCAGAGTGCCTAAGAGGGGGGGGGGGGGGGGTGAATTAGGTCTTATAAAATTTATTCGGTTTTATGAGAATATTTGTAGAACTTTTTGGTTAAGTGTTTGAAGGTTTTGATTATATCTTTATCTTTTCCTGATTATGGTGATGAAAGCGATAAATGCGGAAAAGTAAAGAACACGGTGATATATCCTGGTTCCCCTCACAATCCGAGAGTACTCCAGTCCCCTTTCCAACACGAAAGAGATTTCACTATAGTTAGAATGATTGTACAGCCTATGCTTACTATCTAACCTATAGGGTGATCAAAGGTTCTTAACACCTTTAAGACCAAACAAACACTAATGTGAATGAAGAATAATCCTCTTCAAATCACAACACTTACTTCCAACAATCCTGGATAGTAAGGGAATAAATTCTTTAAGTAATACAATGATTGATTTGAAATATGTGGAGAGCTTTATCAATCTTCAATTGATCTTCTTCTTCAAGATAAAAACAATTCTCAAGCAATGTATATAAATGTTCATAATGTATGAAACTTGTAATGATTTAATGAAAGTGTATATGGCAAGTTTCACAAAATTTTATGAACACATGAAAGTATGAATTCAAATGTGAAAGATGAAAAATTGTTTATTGAAGAAGTATATTTGTTAATTTGAAAATTGAAGCATTCTTTTTTTTAAATAAGAAAATCTGCAGCATTTTATAAAGTCACAAGAACCTCTTCATTCATGCCAATTCATATGAAAAGTTGCAATGCATTCATGAAAAGATACCACTTGAAAAATGTTCAAAAACCAAAAGAAAAGCTGCACTGGTTCGCTAGGAACTGGTTCCGACACTGACAGAACCCGGTTCTTAGTGAACGTTATAAGTCAGATTTCAAAAAGTATTACGCAGGAACCGGTTCCCCTATTGGTACAACCCGGTTCCTGGTACAAAAACCAGGGACATGTTTTTTGAGAAAGTCTGGAACCCGGTTCCCTGTTAGGGAGGAACCGGTTCCTAAAGGGTTATTTTCAAAAATACTTTTTGAAAAATATTTCAAATACAGTTTTTTCTTGATGTTAAAATTATGGGATATGTATATGTTGATGAATGCATATTTTTGTGAACATGTATATTCAAGATTAAGAATTATTTATACCATTTTGATATTTGATGATTCTTCAATAATTCTTCTATAATCTTCAAGACTTTTATATGATGTTGATAAGCTTTTTGCACATCCTTTGAATGTTGATATCCATGTTGTCTTCATCAAAACAAATGCTTTAAATATGACTTGAGAAGCTTGCAATTACATTCTCCACCTTTTTGATGATGACAACCAAGTCTTGAAAACGATTCTTGAATTGTTTATGTTGTTTTGAGTAGCAAATATGTTGAGCAAATGCAAGGCTCCCCCTAAGTCCATGATTCCTTGAATTTTGGAGTGAGTATAATAGATATTTGGGCCTGCAATTTCTTTGAAAACAAAACAACACATATGCATATTCTTCTCCCCCTTTGTTAACATAAAAAAGGATGGGGAAAAAGAGTGAAACAAATACATATTTAAAAAATAAGACGATAAAAACATATAAAAGAAGGAGTAGAAGCAGAGTGTACTGAAACATAAAAATTCTTGTTGAAGAATTAAGACGTGCACCTTATGAGAAACCTTTAGATATCACCTTCATCCAAAATACCAAGTTCTCTTCGGATTTTGAAGAAAGGTTCTCGAGCAAGCGGTTTTGTGAAGATATCTGCGAGTTGGTTATGAGTATCCACAAAAGTGACTTCGACATCTCCTTTAAGAACATGATCACGAAGAAAATGATGTCGAATATCTATATGTTTGGTTCTTGAATGCATGACCGGATTCTTTGTAATATTGATAGCACTTGTATTGTCGCATCGAAGAGGAATGCATCCGAGATCAAGTCCGTAATCACAGAGTTGTTGCTTGAGCCAAAGAATTTGTGCACAACAACTACCTGCTGCTATGTATTCTGCTTCGGCCGTGCTAAGAGCAACACATGCTTGCTTTTTACAAGCCCATGATACTAATGCATTTCCAATAATGTGACAAGTGCCACTTTTTCTTTTACGATCAGTTTTAAAACCTGCATAATTCGCGTCAGAATAACCAATTAAAGTGCAAATACTACCTTTCGGATACCATAAGCCAACATTGGTTGTTCCTTTTAGATACTTCATGATCCTTTTAACTGCCATGAGGTGTGATTCCTTTGGATTTGCTTGAAAGCAAGCGCAAAGACAAACACTAAACGTGATGTCAGGACGACTTGCCGTCAAATACAATAAAGAGCCAATCATACCTCTGTATTTTGTAATATCAATTGGAGTACCAGATTCATCTTGATCAACATATGTACCGGAGCCCATTGGAGTATTCATTGCGAGATTGTCTTTGTCATTGTTAAGAACAAAGCACTCGCATCCAAAAATGTGAAAGTGAGCAATGTTTGGCTTTCTTCCTTTGAAGAGTTCATATGGAGTCTTCTTTATTATAGGTCTAATGATAACTCGATTTCCAACATAACAAGCCGTACTAACTGCATCCGCCCAAAAATATTTAGGAAGATTTGCATCACTAAGCATTGTTCTTGCAAGTTCCACTAGAAACCTATTCTTTCTCTCAACTACTCCATTTTGTTGTGGAGTTCTTGGTGCTGAAAAATTATGAGAGATACCATGTTCTTCACAAAATTCTTCAAATTGTGCATTTTGGAATTCTCCACCATGATCACTTCTTATGGATACAATCTTTAGTGATTTTTCATTTTGGATTTGCTTAGCATACTTCTTAAAAGCTTTAAAAGCATCACTTTTCTGCACAAGAAACAAAGTCCAAGAATATCTAGAAAAATCATCAATAATAACCAATGCGTATACATTACCTCCGAAGCTTTTTGTTCTTGATGGACCAAAGAGATCCATGTGTAACAATTGTAGTGGCCTTTTAGTAGACACCACATTCTTAGATTTGAAAGTTGTTTTGGTCTGTTTGCCCTTTTGGCAAGCGCTACATAATTTGTCTTTGATGAACTTCATCTTTGGTAGATCAATAACTAAGTCATGCTTAATCAATTTGTTCAAGTGCTCCATGTGAATGTGAGCAATCCTCTTGTGCCATAACCAAGCGTCATTGTTGTTTACCATAAGACATTGTACCTTCATAGACAAATCATCTAGAGTAATCATAAAAATATTGTTAGTTCTTATACCTTTGAGTTTTACCTCATTGGTTGCCTCATCCATAATAAGGCATTCATCTTTGTTGAATTTGATCTTGAACCCTCTATCGCAAAGTTGACTTATGCTAAGAAGATTGTGCTTTAATCCTTCAACATAGAGAAGATCCTCAATTTGAATGGATGGAGGTGTGCCAACTATTCCAACGCCAAGAATCTTTCCTTTGGTGTTGTCTCCATAGGTGACATACCCTTTGGCTTTATGTACTAGATATGAAAATTGGTGTACATCTACTGTCATATGCTTTGAACATCTACTATCAAGATACCAAACATTTGATATGGATTTCAAGCATACCTACAAAAATAAATTATTCTTTGTTAGGTACCCAAGTTGCCTTGGGTCCTTCATAGTTAGTTCCCTTTTTCACCCACACATAATGCCCACTTGCTATACTAAAGTTTCTAACATAGCAAGCATTAGGTGTATGGCCTTTAATACCACAATAAAAACAAGTAGGTTCAAAGTTACTTCTATATCTAGAAGGATAAGATTTCTTTTTAGGAAATGTTTTCTTTTTCGATACATTAGCCTTTTTCTTTTGATGATTATGAACAACTTGCTTCTTTTCTACTTTCTTGGGATTGGAACTATTACTAGCCTTTACAAAAACAGTGGGATTGTTACTTGGTTTCTTAGTATTCACATAACCAAGACCTCTTTTATCATTTGGATAACGTTGTTGGCTTAGTAATCCTTCCAATCCTATTTGTCCTTTTTCATATCGTTCAATGACTCTTTTCAATTGAACAATTTGAAAGACATTTGATTCACACTTGGAGCATGCAAAGTTTTCCTTTTCTTTAATAAAATTTTGTTTTTGAAGATCAAAATCTTTAGTCATGGTGTCAATTTTTTCTAGACAAATTAAAAGTTCTTTTTCTTGATTTGACACCTTTTTGTATAAACTTTTGCATTCTCCCAAGAGTTCATCAATAGCACCTTGAACATCATCATCAAAAAGATTAAATTCATTACTAAGCTCTTCTTCATCGTCGGAGTGATGTGAAGCCATCAATGCTAGATTTGCACATTCGTCGCTTTCCGAATCGGATGAAGAACTTATCTCATTATCTTCCCATGCAACATAAGCCTTTTTGTTCTTGAACTCCTTTTTCCCTTTGAATCCATTTTTCTTGGAGAGTTTTGGACAATCCGGCTTTATGTGACCTTGCTTTCCACATTCATAGCATGTGATATCTTGTGTTGATGTGGAGGCTTCTTTGTCTTTATGCTTATAGAATTTCTTTCTTTTGACAAAGTTAGCATTATGAAGATTATTTTTATGATCAAAATATTTTCCTAACCTTTTTACAAGAAGCAAGAGATTTTCATCTTCCTCCGATGCATCTTTATCTTGACTTTCTTTTGAATCAACTTTCAAAGCAATGCCTTTGGATTTCTTCTCGTTATTCTCATGTTTTTCAAGTCTTCCAAGTTCCGTCTCATATTCTTGAAGCTTTCCGAAAAGTGTTGTGGAAGTCATAGTTGCTAGGCTTTTCTTTTCGGATATTGCCGTCACTTTTGGTTGCCATTCCCTTGTTAAATATCTAAGCACTTTAAGATTTAATTCATCGTTTGTTAAAGTTTTACCAAGTGCCTTCAAATGGTTTGTCAAGTGAACGAATCTTTTTTGCAAGTCAAGGATGGATTCTCCGGGAAACATTCTGAATAATTCATATTCTTGACTCAAAGTGTTCAATCTAGACCTTTTTACTTCGGCGGTTCCTTCATGAGTTTCTACAAGAGTGTCCCAAATTTCCTTTGTCGTTGTACATGCCGATACTCGGAAAAATTCATCCATACTAAGAGCACTTTGGAGAATATTGATTGCCTTTTTGTCAAAGAGAACTTTTTTCTTGTCATCGTCATCCCATGATGCTTTAGGCTTTGATGACCCAACACCATTGACAACACACACCGGAGTAAATGGACCATTCTCAACAACATTCCATATTTCTTCTCCTTGCGCTTCAAGATGAGCCTTCATGCGAATTTTCCAAAAGTCGAAGTATTCACCACAAAATTATCAATCTTCAATTGATCTTCTTCTTCAAGATAAAAACAATTCTCAAGCAATGTATATAAATATTCACAATGTATGAAACTTGTAATGATTTAATGAAAGTGTATATGGCAAGTTTCACAAAATTTTATGAACACATGAAAGTATGAATTCAAATGTGAATGATGAAAAATTGTTTATTGAAGAAGTATATTTGTTAATTTGAAAATTGAAGCATTCTTTTTTTTTAAATAAGAAATTCTGCAGCATTTTATAAAGTCACAAGAACCTCTTCATTCATGCCAATTCATATGAAAAGTTGCAATGCATTCATGAAAAGATACCACTTGAAAAATGTTCAAAAACCAAAAGAAAAGCTGCACTGGTTCGCTAGGAACCGGTTCCGACACTGACAGAACCCAGTTCTTAGTGAACGTTATAAGTCAGATTTCAAAAAGTATAACGCAGGAACCGGTTCCCCTATTGGTACAACCCGGTTCCTGGTTCAAAAACCAGGGACATGTTTTTTGAGAAAGTCTGGAACCCGGTTCCCTGTTAGGGAGGAACCGGTTCCTAAAGGGTTATTTTCAAAAATACTTTTTGAAAAATATTTCAAACAAAGTTTTTTCTTGATGTTAAAATTATGGGATATCTATATGTTGATGAATGCATATTTTTGTGAACATGTATATTCAAGATTAAGAATTATTTATACCATTTTGACATTTGATGATTCTTCAATAATTCTTCTATAATCTTCAAGACTTTTATATGATGTTGATAAGCTTTTTGCACATCCTTTGAATGTTGATATCCATGTTTTCTTCATCAAAACAAATGCTTTAAATATGACTTGAGAAGCTTGCGATTACACTTTCTTTGTATAAAATTTTTCTCAATTTTACGACAACATTCTATTACTAGGATGGCTGTCTCCTTTGTACAAAAATACTTACGAAGTTAATACAAAGATACTCCATAGTGCAGAAATTTGCTTGCCTTTTCTTTCTTTTTACACTTATGTTTTATTTGAAAACGTCCAATGATTTATTAAAAGAGCATATGCATTTGAATATAATCACTACTTACAAATAAAACGAAATAAGAAAAGATAATTACTGATAGGTTGAAAGTATAGGAAAACGTCTTTAGGCTATTCCAAAAGAAATTCCCTGCAGTATGTCATTCAGACCCTCAACAGAGCTAAAACCTTGAAATACATATCCCCAGCGGAGTTAAGGTTCAAAATCCCCAACGGAGTTAAGTACATATCATCATCAGAACTAGGTTTCCAAACTCCCGATCCCCAGCGGAGTCAGAAAACTTTGAACTACAAATCCCCAGTGAAGATGAAGCTTTCTTCCCCAACGGAGTCCAAAATTCCAACCTTTACACCACAGTGAAAATCATCCGGTTTCTCCTAAATCCCCCAGCAAGTTATCTTAAAAAACTGAAAATCAATCAGATAACAGTTAACTTTTATCGCCAACCATTCTTAAAACCCCAGTAGATTGGCATACAACCCAAGCTCTTTAGAACTCTCCAAAGGAATAAGTATTCTCCCCACAAAGTTATTTCCGAGCAGAACGAAGATTCTTGTTCTTATTTCTCCAGTTGAAGCCTCCCAGGTTTTAATTCCCCAGTAGAGATCGTCAGAGTTGTCTTCATTTTCCCCAGGAGGTCGTGAAGGGTTCTCTATTCCCCATGAATCACCAAGGATTTTCAATCATCAGCAGTAGCCCAAGGGATTTCTCATCTTCAGCAATCAAAGATTTTTAGAATCCCCAGCATCGGTCAAAGATTTATTTTCCCCGACAGCAGTCAAAGATTTCATTATATCTAGCTATCAAGGATTTATTTTCCTCAGCAAGATAGCTAATCAGCTTACATGCGCATACATTACATTCATATATCATAGACATTGATAGAGCATATTTTATTGCATCATACATATCATGCAATATAATTTTGTATTTTGGCTAACATTTTACCCTTTTCAGGATAAGATTAAAAGTTATCATTAACAACTATTCAAAGATTTCAGATACAGTATAGATACACTCCAAGACATGGAAGTCATTCTTCTACTCATTCAGGTATTTTATTTCAAGATATAGTATGGATACACCCCAGACACGGCGGCCATTCTATTACTCATTCAGACTTCAGCAATCAGATACAAATTAGATACGCTCCAGACACGGCATCCATTCTATTTCTCATTCAGATTCAACTATCAACTTCAAGTTCAGATACACTCCAGACACGGAAGTCACTCTGTCATTTATTCAGATCCCAGTTACAGTTCAGATACACTCCAAGACACGGAAGTCATTCTGCTACTCATACAGATTTCAACTTCAGATACAGTCCAGATACGCACCAGACACGGTTTCCATTCTGTCACTCATTCAAACCTATTCCCCATCTCAGAGATACTCCAGACACGGATGTCTTTCTGTTGCTTATTCAGATTTCAGATTTCGGATACAATCCAAATACACTCCAAACACGGCAGTCATTCTGATATTCATTCAAGAATCAAATAAAGTTACAGTACAGATACGCTCCAGACACGGACGCCATTCCTTTGCTCATACAAATCCAATCTTCAGATACAACTCAGATACGTTCCAGACACGGATACCATTCTGACATTCATTCTCCTGATTTTCAACAAACAAATTTTGGATGGCATCTTTAAGCCCATCTCCAGCAATATTCTACGATCTCCAAATGGCATCTTTAAGCCCATTCCCTCAACCTACATTTTGACGAGTTCAAATTTACGGTCACTCTAGTGTCCAATCCTCTTTTACCTTCGAGTCACGAAAGGCAAACTCGCCAATCTAACTCTTCATGTTCAAGAAGATTGAACAGGGGAAGCTGTTGTACCCCAAAATTTTCCTTCTCATTTTATCAACATTTCCCCTCACAAGGCTCCTTGAACTCCAGACAGGATTAGGGTTTTTGCTCTGCTCAAGACATTTCCTTGCACTGATGACCTAAATTAGGGTTTGAGTTTGCACAGGGATTTTTGGACCTTCAATGCTCAAAGTGACTTTCATACTTCATGTTGGACTCATAAGTTTTTCCATACCAAGTTTCAAGCCTTGAATCAAATTTTTGCCCAGTCAATTGGATAGTTAACCTAGAAATCAGCTGTATTGGGGAAAAAGTCAACTGTGGCCAATTTACAGTCAAACCTCATGAATTTCGACCCACATCAACATTATGAACTCATATGAACCATTTGATCAAGTTTGGACCACAACTCCACAAGAAATTTGATCAGATCACCAAAAGGGCAAAATTGTCATTTTTAGGGTTTTGACTGTACAAAGGCGATTTCTGACTTTTTGACCTAGCCAATGGCAAATTAGGCTCAACCATGGACTCAAGGACTGAATGGCATCATCTTGACCTATTCAACAAGTTCAAAAGACCTCAATTGCATTGGATTGATAGATGAATTTTTCAGTCAATTGATCAAAATTTGACTGTGCACTGAAAAGTCAAACTTTGACTTTTGGTCAAAATCAAGTGCCAAGGGTCATTTTTCATCAAGATATGTCAAAAAATGAAAATTGTTCATCAAGAAACCAAAAATTGCAAATTAGGGTTTAAAGTTGAAAATTTTCATAACTTAGAATTTTTCTAAGTTATGAAATTTTCTTAATTTTTCCTAACTTTGCCCAACATTTTCACCATGATGAAAATGGATTCAAACAAAACCTCCAACATGAAAGTTGTAGTCCTCCACAAAGTATACAACTTTTATTCACAAAGTTTTCTCAAAAGAAGCTTGGATCTCAAGTTATGATTTTTGGAACAAGGGTCCCTAAAACTTTTAACTTAGTGAAATTTTGCCCTAATTTAGGCAGGATTTTGACCTATCTTCTTGGCCCTTTTTCACATAGTTCCACTTGGAATCTCAAGTTGCATTTCAAAGATGGATTGTAGAGCATGTTGCAAGCTTTCCAAATTGTCCAATAACTCTCCAAAAACATTTGTAGTTAGGGAGAATCGAAGGCTTGAAGTTGGAAAAAACTCACTTTTCATCCATGGCATATTCATGTTCATACAAGTTGCAATTTCAAGTCAGCATGCCTTACACTAGATTACAGGCCTCTAAAACACTTCACACTCAATAATTTAATGCAAATCCATCAGTCTAAGCCATTATTTTGGTCATTTGGACATTGTACACAAAATTAAGCCCTAAGTAGAAAAAGGCACATTTCCATTTTTGCCATAATCTTGCTTTATGTCTAACCACAATCTTTGAGCATTGGTCCAGATCTTTTGCAGCTAATCAAATCCACAAATTAGAGGGGCCAAGAGCAGAGGTTACAAGGTGTTGGATAGCCTGTACAGGCCTGTTACATATCACTTCCACATTTTGCTTCAAAAATAAGAAACTTGTCCAAAACATGAGAACTTGAACATCAGCCAAGATAAACTTATGCAAATAGTTTGAACATCTTTCTCACACCCCATTGAGCCAGAAACACGATTGCTTGAGCCTCTAAACATCCCCTAGCCAGAAATCACCTTCCATTGGCAAAACAGGGCAACATCTGCAACTTGACTTCCATAGCTCATTTGGCTCGTGCGTTTTGGCCAAAACCTGTTCAAACACATTCCATTCA